>JAQPPZ010000971.1:1278333-1917500 GCA_028583015.1 Wollemia nobilis | reverse complement strand
ATATACAATTAAAACCATTTTATACTCCAAGGGGAACAATGCAACAATTCGTCTTTGGCTCTTCTTCAGAAAGTCCAAGGTTGTGGGCGTGGGTGAGTGTGTGAAGGGGAGGTCCAAGGTTGCGAGCGTGGGTGAGTGTGTGAGGGGGAGGTCCAAGGTCACGAATGTGTGATGGGTTGGTGGGCGAGTGTGTGAGAGAGTGGGTGGACTTAGGCAAGTGTGTGAGAAGGTGGGTGATAGGTGTGCAAGATTGTGTGTTTATTATAATATAAAAAATAAAAATATATAATATAAATTAATATTTTAATAAGATTATTAAAACTATTCTTTAGGTTTGAGATGTAAATCAATTGGTTCGACCAAACCCGCAGGAGGATGGATGTTCAAGGTTCAAATTTCGGGCTTCATCGGATTAAACGCTTGTCCCTTTTATGGTGCTTTCAGCGATTTAAAAGATTTAAAATGATCATGGTATGGTGGTTATAGGGGCGAATTGCGTGAAAATATGTGTGACGGTTTTTAGAGCAGATTGCGCAAAGATATGTGTGACGGTTTTTAGGGCGGATAACGCAGAATGCTGTGATGGTCATAAAAATTAGACAACTTGTTCAAATTTGTGACGGCTACCGATTCCACTATGCAAATTCAAAAAATAAAAAATAAAATGTTTAAAATCTATTACTTTAATTGATTAAATTAATAAATAAATAAAAAATTAAAAGAAAGGTAAACTATAATCCCATGTTTTGGAAAAGTTTTAAGTTAAGTGGAGAATTTTTCTCATCTTTTAGGTATACTCTAATACCCTCTTTTACACCATGATTAATTACGCCGAAGGGCGTTCCTACAATGGCAGACATTTTTACAATGGCAGATAGAGGGTGGGAGGCAAAGACATTTTTACAATGGCAGATAGAGGGTGGGAGGCAAAGACATTTTTACAATGGCAGATAGAGGGTGGGAGGCAAAGAGGTCATAAATGTCACACCGTAAACAATTTTTTTTTGTATTAAAAAAGTCGACATTAACAAAAACATTTAAAATATTTAAATTAAAACAGTCGATTAACCAACTGTTGCAAACATTTAAAATATTTAACAAGATAGGCACCTCAGATAACTCTCAATGTTTTTAGATATATATCCTTTATATCTAAGCTAGTTAAGAAAATGGTTAGGTCGAGAGGCGTTCCTACGATGGCAGACAGGGGATGGAAGGCAAAGAGGTCGTACATGTCACATCGTAAACAATTTTTTTAAGTAAAAAAAGCTCACATTAACAAAAACATTTAAAATATTTAAACTAAAACAACCGACTAACCAACCGTTGCAAACATTTAAAATATTTAAACTAGCTTAAATATAAAGGATATATATCTAAAAACGCCGAGAGTTATCAATCCCGAGGTGCCTATCTTGGAGATCACACCCCCAAGAAATGAGATAGGTGCCTCGAGATTGATAACTCTCGGCATTTTTAGATATATATATTTTATATCTAAGCTAGTTATATTTAAAAAATATTTTTTTAAATAAATGGTGGGAGGGAAAAAATTTACAATCTAAATCTAAGTCTGAATCATTTAAAACAAAAAAAAAAAAATACTTAAATGACATGAACACTATTTTAATATATAGTTATAAATGACTTGTATAATTAAAATTAAAAAATCATCTTAAATTCTCATTTAAGGATGATAAGGCAAGTTTTTAAAATACTTTAAATAAATTAATGCTTTGTGCTACATAACAAGTTTAAATATAAAAGATACTAATAAAGCTATTTAATAAGAACCATATTTCTATGTAACATTATTATTTTATAAACTATTTTTCATATGATATATATTAAATTTTTTATATAATTTAAGGAAGAGAATTTTTGGATATTAAAATACTTGGTTAAAAAAAATATAAATATAATTTTTCATAGGATGACAATAGTACAAAGATCAACATCCAGAATTAGTAGAATTAAATCAATAAAAGGAGTTTGGATTGAAGATCAATTAAACGAGTAAAAGGGGTTTAGAGGTTTGGATTGAAGACCAATTAAATGAGTAGAAGGGGTTTAAATTGAAGATTAAAAAAAGGCAATTTTTTTTTAAATATTTTGGGATAGGAGGAGATTGAAGTTCTGAATGATAAACTATTTCAAGAAGTACCTTTAGTTAACAAATTGATGAAGCCTACTATTCTAGAAGTTCATTTAGCACTTTTCTCTTTTGATAAAGATAAATCCCCAATTCTTGATGGCTCTTTGCAACATTCTATCAGTATAACTATGAAATAGTTAAGGATTCTTTACTGGTGACAAAGGAATAATCTAAAGCGTAAAATAGTTCATACCTTATAAAATAAATGTTACTTTGATTTCACTAGTTGCAATCTTACTGCAGTGGTAAGGGTTTTGACCTCTTATTGAGATGTCCAAGGTTCAAACCCTACTTAGTATAAAGGGACCAGGACCCCTCATAAAAATCTTTGTAAACTCATGAAAGAGCTGCAAGCTTCCTGCAGTGGTAAGGGATTTGGCCTCTTTTTGAGAGGTCCAAGGTTCAAACCCCACTTAGTATGAGGGGACTGGGACACCTCATAAAAACTTTGTATAAACTCAATGAAAAAATGTTACTTTGATTCCAAAAAAGAAGGATGAAAATTGTTTAATTTATTTAGGCCCATAAGTCTATGTAATATGGCATATAAGATAATCTCCAAAGTGATGGCAAATTGGTTAAGACCACTCTTAGACAAAATTGTTTCAAAAGAGCAAGGAGGATTTGTTAAAGGCAAAGATTTTGGGTAGGATCATAGTAGGTCATAAAGTAATGCATTCAAAAACTTCTAAAAATGAGAGATCAATGATTTTAAAACTTAAAATGAATAAAGCCTATGATAGGGTTAAATGAGATTTTATTTTTGCAGTATTAAAAGAAGTTTGGATTTGGGAAGAAATGAGTTAGATGGATTAAAGCTTCTATCTCAACAATATCAAATGGATTTGGGATTTTCTAGAAAAGAGAGAGCTATGAACTTAAAACTTGATATGAATAAAGCCTATGATAGATTTAAATGAGATTTTCTTTTTGCAGACTTAAAAAAGTGAATTGGGAAGAAATGAATTAGATGGATTAAAACGTGTATCTCAACATTATCATATTTAGTGTTGGTCAATGGGCTAGTAATAGAAAATTTTAAAGTCAAGAGGGGTCTTAGGCAATGAGATCCTTTATCACCATATATGTTTGTTATTATGGTAAAGGTATTGGAAGAAACTTGAAGAAGACATACAAGGGCAGGCTAATAAGTAAACTTAAGACTAGTAATAACATCGACAACATCATCCATCAATAGTTTGTAAATGACACGACCTTTTTTGAGAAGGCAAAGAAAAAATAGACCAAAGCTTTGAATAACTTAATAAAGAAATAAGAAATATGAAAGGGCGTTAGAACAAGAAGCTTCGTATCTTTTGATGAATAGTTTGTAAATGACACGACCTTTTTTGAGAAGGCAAAGAAAAACTAGACCAAAGCTTTGAATAACTTATTAAAAAAATAAGAAATATGAAAAAGTGTAACAAAAAACTTCGTATCTTTTGATAGATAATTTGTAAATAACACAACCTTTTTTGAGAAAGCAAAGAAAAAATAGACCAAAGCTTTGAATAACTTATTAAAAAAATAAGAAATATGAAAAAGTGTCATAACAAGAAACTTCGTATATTAAAAAATACCCTCATTTAAAATTTATCAACACACAAACTTCAATTAATTATATATATAACAAATTTACTCACATATCACACTCTACCCTAATTTAAACTCGTATCTCTTAAAAAACCAAAACACTTTCTGTCCCGCATGAACTAATTGCATATATTTTTGGCGCTCGGAGTCTCTTCTTCCAAAGTATTATCTAATATTTCAGGTTTAAATGTTTTTGTCCACGTGAACTAATTGCATATATTTTTGGCGCTCGAAGTCTATTGCATATATTTTTGGCGCTCAGAGTCTCTTTTTCCAAAGTATTATCTAAAGTTTTTTATACATAGGGAGTTGGTTACATCCACTTTATTTTTAGTAATTGCCAAGTGCAAGGTTTAAATCGTGGGGCTGCTCCCAACAAGCCTATATCACCTTGTTGTTGATGACCTGAGTTGGTTACATCCATCATATTTTTAGTAATTGCCAGGTGCAGGGTTTAAATCACAGGGGTTGCTTCCAACAAGCTTATACCACCTTGTTGTTGATGATCTGACGTGAAGGGGGACCACCAGTCGTTTGAGATTTGTGAAGGGGACCACCAAGACCACCAATCGTTTGAGATTTGTGAAGGGAACCACCGGTCGCTTGGGATTTATACCATCATCGTCAGTTTGACGCGCACTTAAAAAATTCATATCAAACTACTTTAAAAGTTGTACCATTATCGCCAATTTGATATGCACTTAGAAAATCCATATCAACTACGAACTTTACAACAAACATGTCCCTAGGATTTGAAGCTCAATCTCTTCTTACTAAATACTTACCACACAAATAATTGCTAATTCACCTAACTTTTAAGTCTCAAATTTAAATATTATTAAAAGAAAACACCCTTTCAAACCTATCCATGTCAAACGGTATCACCTACCTATTTTTCGCCTACAAAATAGGGGAGCTCCTTCTACCGAGTCAAATATTCCAAGGGAAAGTGAAAATCAACGTTGGTGGGCCAAAACCTCCCTCAGCAAGGCACAAATCTCTAGATTATGGCTCATTACGTTAAAGCATTATAAAATAGTCGGTGCATGTTCTTTACCAATAAAGATGCCACTTGGTATTATAAAAAATAAAAAATAATAGATGAGCACGATCATTCAATGTTCTCGAATTGACCCTATGGATTTCGAGGGAGTGTACACGTCAACATGATACGACAGGCTGCAATTACACGGCATTGGATTTGTCGGTCCAACATCCCCACGTCTTCCACTCGAAATAATTTAGAATATTAGAATATTCCCAACTCTCGCTCTTTTCAAGATTGGGAGAAGATTGATGCTGAAGCAGAGCAAAATGAAAATGAAAATGAAACGAAGGGGGTCTTTGTTTGTGAGTGCAGAGGGTGGCAGCATCCGGCGGCGCAGGATTCTTCACACAGACTTAAAAAAAAAAAAAAAAATCTTTAGAGGTTATAGAACGATTTCTAGTTATTTTATTAAAATTTTAAGATTAAATATTATTAAATACTTCACTTTGCAATCAAATTAAAACGGCAGACCAAATGCCCCTGCTTGCTATTTTATTTGAAAGTAAGGGGTTCTTGGTCTGCTGTGTAATTTGCTCCAAGAGTTGCCAGGAGTCGAATCTTCTCTGTGTGTTGTGTGTTGAAGTCAGTAACTGTGCTGAAAATATTTGTTAATTATTGGCTTGTCACTGCCATCAGGGCATTGAAGGGGCTTGTATGTTGGTGTTGAACCTAAGTTTTGTAGGAAAATTTAAATTTAAAAGTGTGTGCTTTTTTTTTAATTTTATTAAACATTTTTTTAAGATGTTAAATTTTAAAACTATATGAATAAGAGATCCAAGGTTAGGAGATATAAGGTTTGAATATAAAAGGGAGTAAGGTTTAGAGGTTGTTCCGCTAAAAAATAGGTTATCAAAGGAATAAATACCTTCAATGATATATTGCTTAATGGTTCTCTCATGCCATGAGATGCTCTCAGTAAGTAGTATGATATTCCACAATCACAGTGGCGAACATACTCCTTATTGAGAGATTCGTTTATGACATGCAAGAGCCATACTTTGATTCATGATAAGCAACAATTTTATGATGTGTGCAAATGGATGGATGGTACCAAACTTTGTGATATTAAACCCAAAATGTTATATTATATTCTTCATGATAATTCTGATATTATTAATCATATTAATGATTGCTGGCAGTTATCTATTACTGATAAGCAGGGTCATAACATATTCAGACACTTATGGTCTAATTTATTGGAGCCCAAAAAAGCTTGTTTTTGTTGGTTGTTTTTATTACAAAGGCTTCCTATCAACAAAGAGGCTAATAGTTATTCTACCTGTTCGATGTGCTGAGTGTCAGACACTGTTTATCATATTTTCTTTGATTGTCTTTTTGCCAAGGAGATTTGGGGTGTTTTCTTTTCTGATATATGCAGTTGGGATGTAAATAATGTTCATGTTAGACAACAAATTTTATATGGCATTATTCCTCATATGCATCATTGCTATAATAAATTTTGGTTGCTGATTTTTACTGAGATTTTATGGTTCATATGGTTATCTAGAAATGATGAGTTGTTTCAGAATGTCCCAGGGGTTCTTATTGAGTCTTTTAGAAGACACACTATGTTTAAAGTTTTGCTCCAGGTTGCTTGTGTGATGATTGGCTCCAAGACAATATTCAGAACAAAGGATGCTATGATTTTTCCTCAACTTCAGAATCTCAGATATTATAATCAGGTTTTGGTTCTATAGGTTTATTTACAACAATTTGTGCGAATATATAACTTGTTGAAAACAGATGGCTAATTATGATAAACCCATTGTTTATCAGCTAGTTTCAGTTTGATGTCAGTTTATTTTGTATATACTTGAGGTTTCAGTTTTTCTTTTCAGAAGTTTTGTTTCATGCCACTTTTTATTTAAGTGGCTTTTTTTAGACTGGTTTTGGTTGTATCTGTTTTATCAAGGTTGTAACTATTATCAATATTGTATCAAGGTTGTATTTATTAATATAAGATATACGATTTTCAATTACAAAAAGGGAGTAAGGTTGCATATAATACCCCATTTTATATTAGATCAAAAGTTAGGAGATCTAAGGTTTGAATAATGTAATACTCCATCTTATATTAAAGTTCTTAGTCCTCTTACTCACACTTATAACCATTTCATTCATTTTATTTATTAAAATACTGATAGTTAAAAAATAGATAAATATAATATAGACTAATGTGGGTTTTTTTATTTATTTGAATATAGACTAATGTTTTAATAAGATTGTTAAAAGCTATTACTTTAATTGATTAAACTAATCATTGGTAAACCATAATCCCCTTTTTTTACACCATGATTAAATATGCTTTAAAACAATGGACAAAGTTTTAAGGTAAGTGGTGGGAGGGAGAAATTTTACAATCTAAAATTAAGTTTCAATCTCACTTTAAAAAGTGGAGGTATAATCTAATTCCTTTTTTTTCAATAATTTTACAAAAGTTTTTACAAGGGGTTTCAGTCTTCTCAATCTGAGTGGGGTTTGAACCTTGGCCCTTTCGAAGAGAGGCCAAAGGTTTGGTTTGAACCTTGGTCCTCTTGAAGAGAGGCCAAAACCCTTCTTTTTACATTGACTTTTTCAATAATTTTACACAGATTCCCGTGAGTGTGGTCTATCGGCAAGGACGCCACTTGCATTATCGGTGATGTGACCCGGGTTCAATACCCATGGTGGATGTGTATAAGAAGTATTACTCAAGAAAAATAAAAAATTTACACAGGTTTTTACAAGGGATGTCAATCCCCTCAATCTGAGTGGGGTTTGAACCTTGACCTTCTCAAAGAGAGGCCAAAGCCTAAAACCCTTCCACTGGAGTAAACTTGCAACTATTTTTCAATGAGTTTACACAAGTTTTTATGGGGGCCCCTGTCCCCTCATATTGAGTGGGGTTTGAACCTTGGACCTCTTAAGAAGAGGCCAAAGCCCTTACCACTACAGTAAGCTTGCAACTTATTCTTTTATACCATGATTATTTATACTTAAAAAATCTTTTACACCATAATTAATTATACTTAAAAAACTTTTTTAAGGTAAGTGGTGGGAGAGAGAAATTTTACAAACTAAATCTAAGTTTTAATCTCTCACAAAAAAACTTTAACATTTACTCAAATGACATGGCACTATTTTAATACATAGTTGTAAATGACTTGTATAATTAAAATTAAAAATTCATCTTAACTATCGTTTAAGGATGATAATAGGTCTTCAAAATAATTTAGATAAATTAATAATTTGTACTATATAACAAGTTTAAATATAAAAGAGAAATATAAAACTAATTAATAATAACTATATTTTTATATAATATAAAATATTTTTGAGAAGATATATATTAAAAACCTTATATATTTTAAGTAAGGAAGATTAATTATGGAGATTAAAATACTTGGTTAAAAAGAGATAAAGACACATTTTTTTTTTTTAAATGATAATAGTTTAGAGATAATTTCCAGTAGAAATATATCAATAGAAGGGGTTTGGATTGAAGACCAAGGTGAAATAATAAAACAAGACTAATTTTTTAGAGTATTCTAGGATAGGAGATTGAATTTATTAATAATAAACTATTGCAAGAAGTACCTTTAGTTACAACAAATTGATGAAGCCTACTACCTACTACTTTGGAAGAAGTTCATTTAGCACTTTTCTCTTTCGATAAAGTTAAATCCCCAAGTTTGGATGGGCTCTTTGCAACATTCTATTAGTATAACTAAAAAATAAGGAAGGATTCCTCATTGGTGACAATGGAACAATCTAGCGCATACAATAGTACATTCATTATAATATAAATGCAACATATCTTACCTTATAAATTTTTTTTTTTAATTTGTGGAAAACATCCCAAAAAGGGATGCCACTTTCGGGTAAGACCCAAGGAGGCAGGGGTATCCATTCCGCCAAAAATGCCCAGGACTCGAACCTGGCCTACCATATTTGACATACTCAAGGAGCAAACAAACACACAAAACCAAATTAAAAAAAGAAAATAACAACAAAAATAATAAAATAAAATAAAAAACAAACTCCTTGAGTGTGTCAAAACCAAAAGCACAACCAAACACGCACAATAAGATAAAAGAAACCACAACACAAACCACATAGAAAAACACAAGAACCACATCACAAAACACAAACAAGACAAAAACAACAGAACACTACAAAGACATAACCCAAAAAAACATGAAAAATAAACACAACCAAAACCTAAAAAATAAAATAAATAAAATAAAAATAAAAACAACCAACGACAGACAATAAACAAAAAAAAAAAACATAGGAAACACTCACACATAAAAAAATGAAATAACACAAACAAAGAGAAACCCAAGAACAAGAACAAAAAAAACACAAGAACAATAACAATAAAAATTAAAAAAAAAAAACAACAAGAACAACAAAAAACAACACAAAGAACACAAAAACAAAACAAAACAAAAGAACCCACTCACCTTAAAAAACTAAACAAAAAAAACAAAGAAGACAAAAGAAAAAAAATGAACAAAACAATGACCTACTATTAATGCAAGAATCAACAGAGGAAACAAAATAAAGAATAGAATGAGCTAGAGAACTAAAAAAACTGAATGAACCAAAGAGAAACAAAAAAAAAATAAGAAGAAACTAGGTACCTTCGGAACCGGAGCCATCCAAAGAAATGATAGAAAGAAGAGCTTCCCTAATTTGAGAAGCCCACCATATAGGAGGGTGGCCATAACAAGTAAGATCACCTTTGTCCAAAGCCCAATTAGCTAAAGCATCAACACTCTTGTTTTGATCTCTGACCACATGATTGTAATCAACTTTCAAAAATTCCATCTGGATTAATTGAATCTTCTCAATAATTCTTTTTATTCTCCAATCCACCTTATGATTCTTAGGAGTCTTCAAGAGATTAATCATAAGTTGAGAGTCAGACTCAACTAACACCTTTTCCCATCCAACCTTAGTAGCCTCCCGAAGGCCTCTAAGGATACCATACCCCTCAACGAATGTTATTGGAAAGAATACCCAAATTCTCAGCAAAAGGAAAAACCAGGGAGCCATATGAAAGTCTACCAATTCCTCCCACACTGGCTTTTCCAAGGTTCCCTCTAGAGGCTCCATCAGTATTGACTTTTCCAAAATCCTTAGGAGGAGGTTGCCAATTTCTAGTCCTATCCATCTTACTAATACTCACATTCCCTTTAAGTTGGTTGCCCTTAGAAGGTTTAATATTCAATCTTTGCATCACTTGATCCCATCTTTGGTGGGAGTTTTGGGGGTGATTAAGGAGATGATGGACTGATTCAACTAAGTTGGCTATGGTCCTTTGCCAAATATATTGAATATCCTTCCTATCTTGATTAAAAATTTGGTTGTCCCTTTCATTCCAAATATTCCAAAGAAGAATGATAAAACCCATCCAAACTAACTGCCTAATAAAATGATCAACACCCTCTTGATTAGGCCAATCCCTCCAAAGCTGTTCAAAAGTGAAAAAATTGGACCACTGTAAGCCAAGTAAAGTTGCCATTCTCCTCCATAGCTCAAAGGCTAAAGTACACTCAATAACAAGATGGTTGATATTTTCTACATTCTCTTCACACATTTCACATCTAAAAGGGCCATGAAAACCACGCTTCATAAGTTGCTCACCAGTAAGCACCCTACGATGCAATAAAAGCCAATTAAAGAACCTCACCTTAGGCCGAGCTTTTGAGCCCACAATTGAGAAAATATGTTAAAAGAATGGTTGGGATTATTATGGCATAAGGTCAAATAACCTTGAGCAACTGAATACTCACCCTTAGTAGTGTCGTTCCATCCAAAACAATATTTTTCATGGGACCAAGAGATGTTGGAATATTTTCAACATTGCCTCCTTAGTCCTAAGTATTAAGTCCTAGTATTTAGTTTTAGTTTAATGTTTTGATTTACATATTTCTAGTTAATTTGATTAGCATACATTGAGGTTTTGGCTTGGTTAATTAATGTTTGACCATAGTCCAAGATTAGCATGTTGTTAGGATAAGAGCTATCTTTAAGTTAGTTTGTTGTAATAAGTTTAAGAGGATTTCTCTCAACCACCATGTCTATTTTTAGTTCTTTCAAGAACTATAAAACTATGTAATGCATTGTTGATCAATAGAACAATTTCACCATTGTTTCTCATTTGGTATCGGAGCAGGTTTTCTCAAATGGATCAAAACCCGTGGAGAGTGGTGTGAAGAGATCTGAAACACACACTTTGTCAGAGAAACTCAAGTGGCCAACACTCAGCAGATTTGCAAAGAAGAGCTCGAGTAAATAATTAATATCTCATGAATCCTGAGGTATTTGATTATGAAATTTTGAGGGTTGTTAGGTAATTGTATCAAGAGGATGCAGTAAAAATTTCAGGTGATTTGGAGCCAATTTTCTGATTTTATTAGCATTTTTAGTTTTTCAATAAAATGGTTGTATAAGGTGGAATACAGGGTATTTGCTTCTCAAATTTTGGGAGAAATATTATTTAGATAAAATCATAATTCAGAAAAAAATTTAGATCATTGGGATCTGTATTGATTGATTTATGTGAATATTTATTTTTCCTTCAACAATCCTAGATCCGGAATTGTGATAAAAAGGGAAAAAGTAAATGATCACATATTTTTCACCTTTGTGATTTTTCTTCTGAAATTTAGAGGGTTTTCAGATTATTGTCTCAAGAATACAAAGTTTAATTTTCAAAAATTTTGGGGTTGTATGGATTGATTTATGTGAAGAACATTGAGGTTGTCTCAAAAACACTCTAAGATCTAGAAAGGGCAAAAGTAAATTGATCACATATTTCTTATTTGTGTGAATTTGGATCTGAAATTTAGTGGATTTTCAGATAAGTATATCAGAAGTCTACAAGAAAGGAGTGGCTAAGAGCTAGGTGGAAGATTGATGAATGGTGGATTGCAGAATGGCCACCATGTATAAAGAATTGGAAGTACCCAAATTCAATGGAGATAATTATGCTATTTGGAGCATAATGATGAAGACCTTCTTGAAGGCTCAAGAATTATGGGATATAGTTCAAGAAGGCTATGAGGAACCCTCTTGGAATAAGCTACAAGGTGAGGAGAGAAAAGAGAAGAAGGAGCAACAATATGCAAATTGCTTAGCTCTTATGGATTTGAGGAGAGGAATGGAAAATAATGTTTTTCCTCTCATAGCCAATTGTAGATCAGCTACAATGGCATGGCAAGTGTTAAATGATGCTTATGGGTTTGATGAGGATACCCATAAAGCCATGAGTGACAATCATGAAGATTGTTTAAGCAAGGAGGAGCCTTGCTTCCTTGAAGCAGTTTTCGAATTAGATCCTTTTGAAGGAGTTTTTGAAGAGTCTTGTAAAGACTCATATGAAGTCATGCTTTGTAATGGAGAATTATTTCTTGCAGAGGAAGGCTCGTATGTAGAAAACCAACAAGATGAAGAATGCTTCATGGAGGAAGCATATGTTGTTGAATTTTGTGATGAAAAGATAAGAAGAGGTGTGTATTCCTCAAGAGGATGAGGAGGAAGAAGAGGATTTGTTGTTGATAGAAGAAAAAGTGATAAAAAATATCTCATGGAGGAGATAAATGAAGAGTGTATTATGGATAATGCACCTAAAATTCTCATGGGAGAGAATAAAGATGATAATAGGATCAACCAAAATTGTTGGCATGTTGATGGAGAAGCAATGTTTATGGAAGACCATTGTCTTGAAGACCATTCACTTGGAATGGATGTATGCTCTCTTGACAGAGAAAATGAAGATCTCCTACAAGGAGAAGATAAAATTGTTAGAGTTCCTCTAAAAGGGGAGAAGAATGTGAAATATGAGATAGAAACAGAAAATGGAAATGAGATTGCTGATTTTCTTATCGTAATGGCAAAGGAAACTTCACTCATGGATGAAGATCACTCACTTGGAGTGACTACATTGCAGAAAGAGAGTTGTCTTGAAAAGTCAACTATGTATGATTGCTTGAATGAATGGTGTTTCAACACACCAACATGGATTGAACAAAGGAGGAGAACTATTAGTGAAGAGTTGATGGTTGATATTGAAGCACCATACAATGAAGGAGAACTGCTACAAAATAGCTTTATGGGAAGCACCAAATCTACTCATACTAAAGGTAATGTTTTTATGATTAATGATTTGTTTTTTGTGAGCAGGAATGAAAAGAAAGGTGATTGTCTCATTGAGACAACTTTGATGAAGAATATTTTTGGAGAGAATACAATGATGGAGAACTTGGGTCACATGGATCAAAATGATGTGTTCAAAATTCCTTGGAAGAAGGATTCTTGTAAAGTCATTGTTGTGAGAGAATATTTGTGTGAGGAGCAACTTTATGTTGCATATGTAGTTGGTCATTATATGGCCATATTTGTTGTGATTTTTTGTGTGAAAATATGTGAAAGAGTTGTATGGTATAATCATCTATGTGAGATGATTAATTGTAAATACTCATGTGGAGTATTATTTAGTGTTGAATATGTAAAAGAATATCAAAATGTGAGAGCATGGTTTAAAGACCATAATGATAAAGATGTAAGAGAGTGGTTGTTGAAAACCACAAGAGGAGATACTTTTGTTGAAGGGGGAGCTAATCAACAAAAGAAGGCACTCAAGCATTTGCAGGAAATTCCACATGAAGAGTGGAAGGAGTGCCACCATAAGTATTTTGTAAATTCTGATTTCTTGATTCAAGATTGGAGGAAACGTAAGAGAAAAATTTTCTTCCAACTCTGTGATGCTTAAAGAACTCTTGCATGAGTGTCTTTAGCATCAAGGGGGAGAATGTTGGAATATTTTCAACATTGCCTCCTTAGTCCTAAGTATTAAGTCCTAGTATTTAGTTTTAGTTTAATGTTTTGATTTACATATTTCTAGTTAATTTGATTAGCATACATTGAGGTTTTGGCTTGGTTAATTAATGTTTGACCATAGTCCAAGATTAGCATGTTGTTAGGATAAGAGCTATCTTTAAGTTAGTTTGTTGTAATAAGTTTAAGAGGATTTCTCTCAACCACCATGTCTATTTTTAGTTCTTTCAAGAACTATAAAACTATGTAATGCATTGTTGATCAATAGAACAATTTCACCATTGTTTCTCAGAGAGAGGGATCTCATATGAAGGATGCCTTGGATATCTTGTCTTTGCCTTTCTGGGATTTGAATAGGCCAGTCCTCAATAGGGATCCAATATCTACCAACCTTTCAATTACGAGTATGGTATCGACAATAATTAGCCACCTTTATCCAATTAGCTCGGTGAAGGTCCTCCATCCAAGGCCTCCAATCGGGAAACTGAGTTATCAAAGGCTTGTGACCATCCCAAGAATCTGTCCAAAAATTTGCATGTTGACCATTATGAATGATCCAAAATAATTTTTTCTTTATCAAATCCTCACCATTCTTAAGAACTGCTAAAATGGGAGAACCTTTGGTAGGAAGTTGATAGCGAACAAGGTCTTCAGGACTTTTGTTCTCAACATATTTAGCACGAAGATTATTGGCCCAAAGAGCATTGGGGTTATGCAACATCCTCCAATATAATTTAGCAACTAAAGCTTTGTTGTTATTAATTGAAGACCGAAATCCTAACCCCCCTTCACTCTTAGGAAGACATAAAGTATCCCATTTCACCAAGGCCCATTTTCTTTTCTCCTTAGTACCACTCCAAAGGAAACGATGACCGATTTGATCCAAATCTCGAAGAACAACCTTTGGGATATTCAAAACGGAAGAAACATAAATAGGAATAGCTTGAAGGACTGATTTTACCAAGGTGATTCTACCCCCGTAAGAAAGCCACTTGTTGGTCCACTTTCCAATTTTCTTCTTGACTTTGTCCAACAACCAATTCCAATCTTTATTTTTCTGCCTTTGAATATTTATGGGAATACCTAAATAAGTGATTGGAAGAGAGGTCTTCTTATATCTTAATTTATCCAAGACCATGGCTTCCTGTCTAGCAGAGCAGTGAAAGAAAATAACTTTAGATTTTTCTTCATTGATCAACTGCCCAGTAGCCTTAGAAAAACAACTAATGATTTGCTTAAAATTAGAAGCTTCCTTAACTGTAGCTTTACCTAAAAGGGTAGAGTCATCCACAAATTGAAGATGAGAGATAGGTCTAGCTCCATGAGCAATGGTAACTCCCTCAAGGGTTTTGTTTTCCCTCTTTTTGGTTATAGTCCTACCCAAGCATTCAACGAAGAATGATGAATAAATAAGGGGATAGCGGGTCACCTTGCCCAATACCTCTGGAAGCTGCGAAAGACCGAGAAGGCCTGCCATTGATAAGAACTAAGTAGGAAACTGAAGAGATACATCCCATAATCCAATCCATCCAATCCTTAGAGAAACCAAATTGCCTCAAAACTTTGATAAGGAAGTGCCAATCCACTCTGTCATAAGCTTTGGATAAGTCTAACCGGATGAACATAGAAGGAGAATTTTGCATATCCATGGAATGGATGGCTTCCTGAGCAAGAACTATCTCATCTACTATTTGACGTCCTTCCACATATCCCCCTTGCTCTGGGGAAATAATCTTATGTAAAAGAGGCTTCAACCTTTCTGCCATGATTTTAGTAATAATTTTGAGAAGAACATTACATAAAGCAATAGGTCTAAAAGCCGAGATATGATCAACCTCTTGAGCTTTTGGAACAAGAGTAATATAATTTTTATTGATAACCTTCAAAATTTCTTTGGATTTCCTGGCTTCTTCCACCACCTCTAATAAATCAACATGAAGGATATCCCATAACTCTTGGTAGAACTCAATAGGAAAACCATCAGGACCTAGGGTTTTCCCTTTTTGCATTTTAAAAACTACTTGTTGAAGCTCATTGATAGTAACAGGAGCAATCAAAATAGAGTTCTCCTCAAAAGTGATAAGAGAAGGGATTGCTTGAAGAACATTTTGTTGAGAAGTCGAGTCAAGAGGAGTAGCAAAAAAAATATTGGAAAAGTAATCAACAACAATAGAGTTCATGCCATCCCAAGTATAAACAACATCTCCGTAATCCGATTTTAAGGAAGAAATAAAGTTGTGAGATCTTCGAGCTAGAAGAGATTTGTGGAAGAAATTTGTGTTTCGATCTCCTTCTTTGAGCCATTGATTTCTAGATTTTTGCTTCCATAAGATTTCTTCTCTTTTTTCCCATTCCTCTAACTGAGTTGTGAGTTTAATTTCATCTCGCACTTCTCTTGTCTATGAGGCCATCTAAACGGATTTTCTTATTCAAATTTTCAAGATGAGCAATAACTTCATGTTTTTTTTTATGAACATCCCAAAACTCTTTCCAGTTCCAAGTCTTGATTTTGGATTTAATGTATTGCAATCTTTTGGCAAAACAGAACATCTTAGTCCCATGCCTAGGTTTACCTTCCTTCCACCATTGTTGCACATGAGGTCTGAAGGAAATGTCTCTAAGCCACATTAATTGAAAAGGAAAAGGAGAGAAACTCACATTGGTTTTCCACATTTCCACCATGACCGGCCAATGATCCGAACCAACATTATTAAGAGTCTTCACTTTAGGAATGTGACCATGGATTAAGAAATTTTTAGAGAGCAAAAACCTATCCAATCTCTCCATTATACAAGCTAAGCCTTGCCTTCTGTTAGACCAAGTCATAAGGCCATTATCTCGTTGGATATCCACAAGATGGAGGTTTGCAATATATTCGCTCATGAGGTAAGTACTTTTGTCCAAATTTCTATTTCCCCCCCTTTTCTCATCTAGAGAGAGGATGGTATTGAAATCTCCTCCGATCAAGATCCAAGCTTTAGGAAAATGAGAGATAATATGAGTAATATCCTTCCACTGTCTTCTTTTTTCCTCCAAAGAAGTCGGGGCATAAACAATAATGCAGAGCATAATCTGGTTGGAATGTCTACTTTGAATAGCTATAGCCAACAAACCCCAACTGCCAACCATATGGTGAATAACTACCTCTTTTGGGTCCCAAAGACAAGCAATGCCACCCGAAGTCCCTTGGGAACTAAGGGAAACCACTTTTCCAGCTGGCCAAATTTTATTGGCAATTAAGTCCATATCCTCCATTGACATTTTTGTTTCTTGAAGGAAAAAGATGTGGATGATTTATCTGAATCATTCTTCTAATTTCATTTTGTTTTGAAAGACTCCCTTTGAGTCCTCTAATATTCCAAGTGATGATCTTCATTAATACCAGGGCTAAAAATGTTGGGAAGGGCATTAATCTTACCTTCCTCTACAAGCTTTTCACCTTCTTTTACCATATGATATTGATTGGTCTTGCGACCTACTTTTTGATTAGAATCCATCTTCAATTTTTTTTCCCTCGTTTCTTGACTTATTCCAATTGAATCTCGAGATGGCTTCTAACCTTGAAGAATGCTCATACACAACCAAAATTTTACTAGATGGTTCAATGGAGTCTATATTGGGACTCGCATTATTTGAAGTTTTGACATTTGAAATATTGTTTTTCTTGTGTAAATTTTCTCCTTTTTTTTTTGTTGAAAACCTTTGATTTGTTGGTTTGTCTCTCGAGTTCTTTCCTTCATATTTAAATTGTGTTTCTAAGATTTCAGCTTCCATTATTTCCTCTTCCTCACTTGGGACATCATTTGTGGAAAGGATTTCAAACATATTAGCAAATGACTTTGATTGATCCTTCATTACCGGTTTTTTCTCGAGTGTTCTTCTTCTTAGGTATTTGGAAACCTACTCAGTTTATATCTTCTTTCTTTTGATCAGGAATTTTATTTGGGCAAGCACTGGCCAAATGACCATATTCATGGCAAATTCTACAACGAAAAGGAATGTTCTCATAGTCCACTACTTGCTCCCAAGTGTCTTCCCCAAATTGTAATGTGATCTTTTTAGGTAGGGGTTTGTCAAAATCCATTAAAACACAAATTCAAGCATAAATAATATGTTCAAAATTTTGAGTACAATCAGCAGTCATCATAAAATTTCCTAAAGAGTTTCCAATTGAAGAAAAAATAGTAGGATTCCAAAATTCAATAGGGAGGCCAAAGAGTCTAACCCACACGGGAGCTATAGAAGGCATCTCTTCTTCGGCTTTAAATTTAGTATGCCAGGGCTTCATGAAAAGCCCCGCCCTTCCAAAAAACCAAGGACCCCCTTGAAAAGTTTTCTCTCTATCTTCATTATTAGCAAATAAAACAAGAAAATAACCATTTGGATAAATAGAGATTTGTAACTCACCTTTAGTTTTCCAGCTTTGTGTAGCCCAAACTTTGAAAGCAAATAGACTCGGACGAAAACCCACGAACCAACAAATTAGTCCTCTTTTTTCCAAATCTTCAATGCCAGTCTGAATGTTACCCATATCAAGCTTAACAATAGGAGTTCCATCACCGCTTTAAGACATCCCGACTCCGTTTTCCCGGGATCAATCTTAGGCATTCTTAGAGGTTTATGAGAAGCCCTAGTATTGATATTAGCATTGGGTTGAGGTCTGTCCACCATGAAGGGCATCCCTAAAATTCATTTTTGGGACCGAGTCTTCAAAATTCTTACCCTTTGACAGGGGTTTTCACAGTAGAATTATTTTGTGGGTGCACCTTAGCACCAGATTCACTTGAGATATGAGCCATTTTTTGATCAACTCGCTTGAAACTTATTTCGTGGTCTCTTTAATCCTTGCCCTAGACGTCGTGGAAAGGTATGATTTTCACTTTTCTTTTGTGCAGCAAATTGGAAGCCGTTGTCACTCAAGTTCACAGTATGATCTATTGAAAGACAAATTTCTAACCCATTTTGTATCCCTTGCAACATTTCTTGCTAAAATATTGAGCATAAACCATAAAAATATTGGCCGCTAGGGCCCGAAGGCCCTAAAAACCAACCTCTGGAGCTGCTTGCACTCAACCCAGATGAAACCCTCGCATAGCCGCTTGCCAAATATATCGTTCACACATAGGGATGCGCTAGGATCTATGTTGCTCCAAATGATATGAAAATTGGTGGAGATGTTCTAGGGTTTTTCAGGCATCTACCCTCAAAATTTTAGCTCAATCCGAGTTCGGATGAGTGAGATATGGCCGAAACGAGTTCGGTAGTTTGGGCAGTCCTGCGAAAAACGTCTCTACCATCTTACCTTATAAAATAAATACAACATATTTTACTCTAATTCCAAAAAATAAGGATACAAAATTGTTTAATTCATTTAGGCCTATAAGTCTATGTAATATGACATATAAAATAATCTCCAAAGTGATGGCAAATCAATTAAGACCTAAAATCATTGTTAGAAAAAATTATTTCAAAAGAGCAAGGAGGATTTGTTAAAGGGAAATATTTTGGGTGTGACCTAATGAATTCAACAACTTCTAAAAATGAGAGAGCAATGATCTTAAAACTTGAAATGAATAAAGCCTATGATAGGGTTAAATGAGATTTTGTTTTGAAAAGTTTAGATTTGGAAAGAAATGAGTTAGATGGATTAAAGCTTTGTGTCCAAAGATTATCAATGGATTTGGGATTTTCTAGAAAAGAGAGAGTCGTGATCTTAAAACTTGATATGAATAAAGCCTATGATAGGGTTAAATGAAATTTTCTGGATTTGGAATTTTTTAGAAAAGAGAGGGCTATGTTCTTAAAACTTGATATGAATAAAGCCTATGATATGGTTAAATGAGATTTTCTTTTTGTAGTCTCAAAAAAGTTTGGAATTGGGAAGAAATGAGTCAAATGGATTAAAGCTTGTATCTCAACTTTATCATTTAGTGTTGCTCAATGTGCTAATAACATAATCATTTAAAGCCAAGAGGGGTCTTAGGCAAGAAAATCCTTTATCACCATATAAAGCCAGGTGAGGTCTTAGGCAAAAAGATCCTTTATCACCATATATGTTCATTATTATGGCCGGGGTATTGAGAAGGAACTTGAAGAAGGAATACAAGGATGGACTATAAACAAACTTAAGGCTAATAATAACAACGACAACATCACCCATCAATAGTTTGTAAATGACACGACCCTTTTTAAGAGGACATGGAAAAATAAGACTAAAACTTTAAATAACTTATTAAAAAATATTAAAAAATATCAGACCAAAATAAGCTTGTATCTTTAAAAAAAAAAATTCTTGTATAAAAAACCAAACCAATTGCATATAAGATACAACTTCTTGTCTAAAAAACCAAACCAATTGCATATATTTTTTGCGCTCGAAGGAGTCTCTTCGTCTAAAGTAATATCTAATCTTTTGGCGCTCGAAGGAGTCTCTTCTTCTAAAGTAATATCTAATCTTTTGAATTTAAATGTCAAACTTGTCCATGTCAGACGGTATCACCTAACTATTTTTCGCCTATAAAATAAAGGAGCTCCTTCTACCGAGTCAAAAATATCCCAAGGGAGGGTGAAAATCAACGTTGGTGGGCCAACACCTCCCAGCCGCAAGGCACAAATCTCTAGAATATGGCTCCTTATGTCAGCTAAGATAGATAAAAACATTATAAAGCATTATAAAATAAATAAAAAATATGATTTTAAAGGATAATAGATTGATTTAGTGTATTTATTAAGAAGAGATCTAATTTTTAAACCTAAGAAGAACACTTATTTATTTGGAAAGGTGACTCCTTGTTTGTTTAGAAAGGTAATGATACATGCATACTGATACGAGTCTCAGTGACGGGCTCTCCTTTCACTAACAACTTGCCTTAAGCTTGTTAAAAGCAGCCCTGTAACAGGTTGCATCCTCTATTAGAATCAACAATAATAACATGATATAAACTTGTTGAAACCAGCCCACGGTAACCATGTAACCAACTTTCCTAATGGAAAATAATAAATCATTCAATGTTCTCGAATTGACCTCCACGTGAACATGACAATAATACGACAGCCTGTGAACATGACAATAATACGACAGCCTGTAACTACACGGCATTGCATACGTGGGTCCTACATCCCCACGTCTTCCACGAGAAATAATTTAGAATATTAGAATATTCCCACCTATCTCTAGACCCCTCATGCACTTGTGAACAAGCATCCTCCACGTCGTAGATTCCTCGATGTTATGTGGCCAAGTAAAACGCTTCAATTCCTGGAAAAGGCCCTTTAAATTCAGAAAGCCACTGCCATTGTTCAATCATCGGCTCCAGGGCATCTAGAAACTGAGTTGATCTTGAAAAGTGTTGTGTGGTAGAGCATCCATGGAATCTCAGAAATCGTCTTCTCAAAATAGATTACGAAAGCAGGCACCTCCGCCTTTGAAAGTAAGCACTCCCCCTGCAGATTTGTTCGTTAGAGGAAGTCGTTCTATTCCTCTGTTATCGCCTCTCCTCTCGCCACGTTTGTGGGGGGATTGGGAGAAGATTGATGTTCAAGCAGAGCAAAATGAAAATGAAAATGAAAATGAAAGGAGGGGGTCTTTGTTTGTGAGCGCAGAGGGGTGGCAGCATCCGGCGGCGCAGGGATTCTTCACTGGTGTGGAGAAGACTCTGATGTCGGTGAAATTGATACTGTAAAAAAAGTAAAGGTACATGCGTTAGAGGTTATATAGAAAGATTTCTGTAGCTATTTTACCAAATTTTGGTTTTTCAATTATAATATACAAGGTTATCTTACAAAATTTTAACCCTGTTATTTAGATTATTAATGTTAAATCCTTCACTTTGCAATCAAATTAATTATAAAATCCTTCACTTTGCAATCAAATTAAAACGGCAGATCAAATGTTTCTGCTTTCCTTTTTTATTTGAAAGGAGGGGGTTTTTGGTCTCCTGTGTAATTTGCTCCAGGAGTTGCCATGGATCGAATCTCTCTGTGTTCAAGTCAGTTACTGTGCTAAAAATCTTTAAAGCTATTTTATTTGAAAGGATGGGGGTTTTTGGTCTGCTGTTGCCATGGATCGAATCTCTCTGTGTTCAAGTCAGTTACTGTGCTAAAAATCTTTAAAGCTATTTTATTTGAAAGGATGGGGGTTTTTGGTCTGCTGTGTAATTTGCTCCAGGAGTTGCCAGGGATCGAATCTTTCTGTGTTCAAGTCAGTAACTGTGCTAAAAATCTTTAAAGCTATACAATTTGAAAGGAGAGGGTTTTTGGTCTGCTGTGTAATTTGCTCCATGAGTTGCCAGGGATCGAATTTCTCTGTGTTCAAGTCAGTGACTGTGCTAAAAATCTTTAAAGCTATTTTATTTGAAAGGATGGGGGTTTTTTGGTCTCCTGTGTAATTTGCTCCAGGAGTTGCCAGGGAATCTTTCTGTGTTCAAGTCAGTAACTGTGCTAAAAATCTTTAAAGCTATACTATTTGAAAGGACGGGGTTTTGGGTCTGCTGTGTAATTTGCTCCATGAGTTGCCAGGGATCGAATCTCTCTGTGTTCAAGTCAGTGACTGTGCTAAAAAATCTTTAAAGCTATTTTATTTGAAAGGATGGGGGTTTTTGGTCTGCTGTGTTACTTGCTCCAGGAGTTGCCAGGGATCGAATCTGTCTTTGTTCTGGTTTCAAGTCAGTAACTGTGCTAAAAATCTTTAAAGCTATTTTATTTGAGAGGAGGGGGTTTTTGGTCTGCTGTTTAATTTGCGCCATGAGTTGCGAGGGATCGAATCTTTCTTTGTGTTCAAGTCAGTAACTATGCTAAAAATCTTTAAAGCTATTTTATTTGAAAGGAGGGGGTTTTTGGTCTTTGCTCTATGAGTTGCAAGGATCGAATCTTTTTTTTTTTGTGCTGTGTAATTTGTTCAATGAGTTAACTTCGAGTAAGTGCCTACCTAGGTTTAAACTTCGTGGGCAATATCAGTCCTGAACGACCGGTGGTCGCCTTAAATGTTTGTGTGGCCAGACATTTAACAAGAAGCCACCCAGGTTCAAACCTCGGGGGCATGTTGGGGGCATGTTGTTAGCAAAGGTAGTAGGTTCAAACCTTGGGGGCATGTTGTTTAGCAAAGGTAGTAGGTTCAAACCTCGGTGGCAGGTTGTTAGCAAAGGTAGTAGGTTCAAACCTCGGTGGCAGGTTGTTAGCAAAGGTAGCAGTCTGATTTGAATCCAATAGAAAATCCGAACGACCGGTGGTCTCCTTCTCCTTCACGCTCGTGAAATCCGAACGACCGGTGGTCTCCTTCACGTTTGTGTGAAATCCTTGTGTGAAATCTGAACGACCGGTGAAGGATCCTTGTGTGAAATCTGAACGTGAAATCTGAACGACCGGTGAAGGATCCTTGTGTGAAATCCGAACGACCGGTGGTCTCCTTCACGCTTTCACAACAATAAGAAATTCGAACGACCGATGGTCTCCTTCACGCTTTCACAACAATAGGAAATTCGAACCACAGGTGATCTCCCCACGCTCGGTCAACAATAATATCAACAATAATGATAATGAAAACAGCCCTTGTAGCTTCGTTGAATTATTAAAATAATGTGGTTGATGAATTATTAAAATAATGTAGTTGTGAGCAATCTTTCAGAGCAGCTAAAAATCTTTGGCTCTCATCAGATTTGATATTGAAAGGAGTTTGTATTTTGATTATTAAAATATAATGTATAAGATTAAACCTCTGTAGTAATGTCTTCACTTGCAACCAAATTAATATGGCAGACCAAATGCCCCTGCTTTGCTATTTGGTCTGCTGTGTAATTTGTTCCATGAGTTGCCAGGGATCGAATCTGATTAAAATGGCAGACCAAATGCCCCTGCTTTGCTATTTGGTCTGCTGTGTAATTTGCTCCATGAGTTGCCAGGGATCGAATCTGTGTGTTCAAGTCGGTAACTCTGCTCAAAATGTTTGTTGATTATTTGCTTGACACTGCCATCAGGTCCGGCATTGGAAGGGGCTTGTATTTTGGTGTTATCACTCCCATCGAGTAAGAACATCATATAACCACCGCATGGCTCAAAAGATCAACTGCTAACACTTAACATCTGTCAACTGCTTTTTATTGTATCTATCACACCTTCTAGTCCCCAGCTGCTTTTTATTGTATCTATCAAATCCCCACACGATGCAATTGGTTTTTTTTTCACCTTAATATAATTAAAAAAAAAACAATTCACCTTATATTTATTTATTTTTTAAGTAAAGAAGAGATTAAGATGTGCTTTTTTAATGGTTGTATGTACAAGATATATTAAAATAATGGGAATATAATTGATATGGTTTTTTGATAAAATTAAGAAAAGAGGGTTTTGAAAGAGTTTCAAAAGTTTTTTCAACGACATCAAACCAAAACAGAGTACTTCAGCAGTTAAACAGAAGAATACAGAAACTGTACTACAACACTAATCAAAACAAAACAGTAACTACATAAATCGACACCACAAACCACAAGATCTAAAAAGTTGGGAGATTTGAGAAAACCTGTGAGAAAGCAGAGGTAGTTCTACAACACAGTATCTGACTCCTATATAATCCCACCGGACATTTGAGTCGCATCCCAACGATCTCCAGCAGATAACCACTTCTCAAGGTAGGCAGACGAACCAATGCAGAAACATATTCTTGATTCCTCATATGGGAATATAATTTTCGTTCCTCATTTTCGAAATAATTTTCGTTTCTCATATTCAAAATAATTGCTGCTCCTTTTTTTTTTTAATTAATTAGGTATTTAAAAATACCTTCATTAATGACCTTCATTAATGAATTAAATGAGGTATTAAAAATACCTTCATTAATGAATTAAATGGGGTATTTAAAATAACTTCGTTAATGAATTAATAGGGTATTTAAAATACTTTCATTAATGATCCATAATTAATAAATTGATTGGGTATTTAAAAATATCTTCATTAATGAATTAAATAGGGTATTTAAAAATACCTTCATTAATGACCATTAATTAATAAATTGATTGGGTATTTAAAAATATCTTCATAAATGAATTAAATAGGGTATTTAAAAATACCTTTATTAATGACCATTAATTAATAAATTGATTGGGTATTTAAAAATATCTTCATAAATGAAAAAACTTGGTATTTAAAATACCGTTCCTGTTCCGGAATACAAGTACGGAAAAGACAAACCATATTACTGGCAAAGAGATAAAACTATCCCACCTTTTTAAAAACTGCACTAAATCTTCTAATCAAGCGAACTACCACTACCCGAGACCAATTAACCAACATCAAAATGAGCACAGTTGATGAGGTCCTGTGGAAAGTCTCCTTGCCATAACCTATATCAATGAAGTTTCACTCCAATATTCGCCATCACGTCAACAGCAACATTTCCCTCCCTGAGCATGTGACAAATTTGAACATCTTCCAACTCCCAATACAACTTTACTCCATCACTCCTATCCAGATACACGTTCGGGGCATAAATGTTAGACAACACCCATCTCCTATTAGTTAATTTACACCAAAATAAAATATTTATTACTTTACTTGACGCAGAAATAACATGGCCATCCAGTCTAAAAAGATTCCAAAACAAAATGAGATCCCCAAAAGAGCCCATTGATTCACTACCATAAAACCAGAACCTTTCCATACAACATTGTGAACAACCTGCCACGAAGAGGCTTCCAACTTCAATTCCTGAATACAAAGGATACTCAGAGAATTATCTATTCGAAAATATGCAAGCATCCTACGCTTAGAAGAGTTATTAAGTCCTTTAACATTCCAAGAAAAAATTTACATTGGAATTAAAAGGACAATTTTTTACCCATCCCTCTCTTGGGGGTGCCAACAAATCACTCTCCTTCATGATATTCTCGTCGGCTTTTTCGCTAAGAAAAAGCAATGTTTCCCCATTGTTGGTCCCCAAAACTTCCAACGACCTCTTTCTTCCAACCTTAACCGGAGGACGACCAGACTTTCTTGCCACCCCCAGATCCATCTTCCTGCGTTGGCTTCTAGTCTTGGGTCCGGGAAACCCTCCCTCCATTGCCACACTTGAAGATACCGGACTATGACTCTCACCTAAGCCAGACACCCCAGTTTTCAACAAGGGGGATTTAAGCCCAACCTCTCTGGACGAGGGAAGATTCACCCCCCTCAACGCCTTCACTTATCTGCCCTTCCACAAGACATTCAAAGGAATTTGATAATGGCAGCCCAACCATAAAGCTGGAAGGATCAAAACGAAGGGTATCTCCTCCAATAGTAGGGGTCGAAACCGGGGAGGATCTTTTACCTACATTTGGCATCTTCTTACCCGAAACAGGAGATTTCAACACACACTATGTCTTTCCATTTGCGAATATAATTGATATGGTTATTATAAATATAACATAAAGTAATTATAATAAAAAAATTAAAATTATTAACAGGGGTGGGAGGCAAAAAGGTCTTACATGTCACGCCGTAAACAATTTTTTTTTTTTTATTAAAAATACCGACATTAACAAAAGCATTTAAAATATTTAAACTAAAACAACCTCGAGATTGATAACTCTAAGCATTTTTAGATATATATTCTTTATATTTAAACTAGTATATATATATATATATATATATATATATATATATATATATATATATATATTATATTATACAATACACGTTGGGAATTCATGTTCTCATAATCCTTGGTAAAATCAAGTCCACCACGGAGAGATCGTTTTGTCTTTTGTGCAGAAGCAATTTATTAAGCTCAGGCGAAGACGAGTGAAATTAAGGGGCATTACTTGAATGCTACTGCAGGTACATGTGAAGGAATGATGAAAAGAGCAATTTTCGCCTATGAATTAGGAGTTCCTGTAGTCATGCATGACTATCTGACGGGAAGTTTTACGGCAAATACTTCGTTGGCTCATTATTGCCGAGACCATGGCCTACTTCTTCATATTCACCGCGCAATGCATGCAATTATTGACAGACAAAGAAATCATGATATACACTTTCGTGTGCTGGCTAAAGTATTGCGTATGACATAGGGTTTTTAACATGGACCTAAAAAAGATAATATGTTGGTTTTTTACAAAGAAAGCTTGAAGCCAACACAAACACATGGACCTAAAAAAAATAATGCGTTGGTTTTTTACAAAGAAAGCTTAAAGCCAACACATCGACCTAAAAATGTGTTTGTTTTTAATTTTTTTTTAAAAATATGTGGTTTTTTTGGCCATTCTTATAATAAAAGAATAATACTTTTTAATATTTTATTTAATAATTATTAATTTTAATAATAAAGTTTGTAGTATTTTTTTTTATATTTATTGAATTAATAAATTTATACAAGTGTACAAAAAATAAATAAAATTATATAAGAAAAAGAGAATCCTAAAATAATACTTTTATAAGGTTTAAAAGAAAGAGATCCCAAAAACTATCAAGCACCTGATCGAAAGACACCCAACAAACAATAGTTTCAACCAGGCATATCCGCAACAAGCAAATTAGTAAGATGACCATAACAATCCAATGGGGGTTGATCTCATTCCTTAATATTCTCGTCTTCTTGAAACTCAAAAACCCATTTTTGCAAGCAATCAGCCACACTATTCCATTCCCTGGGAATGTGAACAAAGGAATAAACTCAAGATGCCAACAAATTTGAATGATCTGTCAAGCCACCCACTAACTCCAACTGCCAATAAACATTGGAAATATTATGAGGCTTCGACAAATTAATAATAACTTGAAAATATTGAAATCAATGATTTTAAAAATTAAGTTATCAACATTTTTTTAAATTTTGTTGAATATTTTTTTCTTAAATGTTGTTAAATTTTGAAACTTTGAATAGAAGATCCAAGGTTGGAACACAAAAGAAATAGAGTGTATACAATATTTCATCCTCATCTTATATTAAAGCTCTTGGTCTCATAAAATGTTCTGGAAATCATTTCATTCATTTTATTTATTATAATATTTTGTTTGATAGTTATATATATATATATATATATATATATATATATATATATATACTAATGTTTTAATAACATATTGTTAAATTCTATTATTTTAATAAGTTAAAACCATTAATATATATTTTTTAAAGTGGAGTTAAACTATAATCCTCTCTTACACAAAGATTAATTATACTTAAAAACAGTAAAAAATTGTTTTAAGATAAGAGATGGAAGGAGAAATTTTACAATCTAAATCTAAGATTTAATTAATTATACTTAAAAAACAATAAAAAAAATTGTTTTAAGATAAGTGGTGGAAGGATAAATTTTACAATCTAAATCTAAGATCTAAGATCTAATATCATGAAAAAAATTTCAACATTTACTCAAATGACATGAGCTCTACTTTACTACATAGTTGTAAATGGCTTGAATAGTTAAAATATAATAAGTGTTCATGTTTTTTTATATTGAACATCATTTACAAATATTTACAAATATCAGTACTCGTTTGAGCAAACACAAGAGGAATTGACCTCACAACCACATGGATATAATAAATAGGCAACTGCCATTACACCAAATTCCATTCTAAAAAGTGTTCATTTTTTATTGAGTAAATACTTTTTATACATATACATATCCGCCATGGGGATAAAAAGTGTTCATTACTCTCATTAGGATGATAAAATAGAGTTCATCAATATATATTTTTAAAGTGGATATATATATATATATATATATATATATATATATATATATATTTGGTTACATAGATGAATTGGTTACAATCACAATTTGTAGTAACTACTAGCGTAGTTGGCAGGGTTCAAACTATTAGCGAAGGCTTCTAACACACCCACCGTTTCGTTAATGGTAACCCGACGTGAGATTGGGAGTGAAGGTAAACTATAATCCCCTCTTACACAAAGATTAATTATACTTTAAAAAAATAAAAAAAAAATAAAAAATAAATAAATATATATATATATATATATATATATATATATATATATATATTTTATATTTTTAAAGTGGAGTAAACTATAATCCTCTTACACAAAGATTAATTATACTTAAAAATAATAATAAAAAAATTATAATCTAAATCTAAGATTAAATATTAAATTTGATGTAATTTGTAAACGTTCTCTTCAAAAATAAATAATAAAAATAATCTAAAATTTAATATTATGAAAAAACTTTCAACATTTACTCAAATGACATGAGCTCTACTTTACTACATAGTTGTAAATGACTTGAATAGTTAAAATATAAAAAATGTTCATTACTCTTATCCGCCCATGTAGAGGAGTTGGAGAGCAAGTGGGTAGTTAAACCTCTCTAGTTGCTGAGAGGCCCAGGTTCAAATCTCTCGCCTCACATGTTGCGGATATGTTATGTAATGGTTCCCTCGTGGTCACAGTCTGTTTACCCCTTGTGGCCACCACCAAAAAAAAAATGTTCATTACTCTCATAATGATAAAAGTGAAGAGCATCTCTTTAAAAGTTAAAGAAAAGTTTAGATTAATGAATGATTTGTAATATATAGCAAGTTTAAATATAAAAGAGAATAATAAAACTATTTAATAATTAATATATATATATATATATATATATATATATATATATATATATATAAAATTTTTGATGAGGAACCTTTTATATACAACATATCCGCAACATGTGAGGGGAGAGATTTGAACCTGGGCCTCTCGATAATTGGAGAGTTTTATATAACATAGTTATTTTATAATATATTTTTAACATGGTATTTATTTTTTTTTCAAAAATAATTTGAAAAAACTTTTATTAAAACAAAGATCATTTACAAGTTGGGATGAGACTTTTCCCAACCTTAGTCAAAGAGAACACATGTTTACAACAATAAAAGAAGATTTGCATTGGAGCCAAATATCTTAAACCATATTTCTACAATGACTGTTCACCTGTTTACAACTATAAAAGAAGATCTACATTGAAACATAAATATCCTAAACAATATTTCTGGAATGGTTATCCAAATTAGCTAAGCACTGGATTTTCTCACCAACCTGCCTAATCATCTCATCCTCAATAGCCATGTTATTGTGCCACTGAACTCATACCTCCATCTCACTACCCATATTAGCCGGGAAGTCTGCCACTTTATTTAGATCTCTACTCACATAAACTGGAATCACATCATTTAATTCCCTCCATAATTCCTTAATTTGAGTGACAAGAATCCTCAACCTCCATGTTTTCAAAGCAAAATTCCTCATGCAATCTAGAGGTCCAACCATTATTTGAGAATCTGATTCTAGGATTATCCTCCTATGACCTTGTTTTACTGCCCAAATAGAAGCATATTTGATAGCTAAGGCTTCTGCTTCATTGTTTGTTGCTCTTCCCAAGCCTTGCGGCTCCCAATAGAGCACTTGTTCCAACATGATTCCGGCAAACCACTCCAATTCCAGCTCTACCCGGATTGCCTTTTGCAGCTCCATCAGTTTTAATTTTAATCCAACCTTCTGGGGGTGGTTTCCAACTAGCTCTGTCTTGTCTCTCTTGCACTTCAACTTCCTTCTCCATTGCCCCAATAACAACCTGAGTTTCCTCTTTAGCATAGACTCGCCACGGCTTTCGTGATTTTGCTCCAAATTACCTGCCAAACTCCATCTAAAGAAGAAAAAGTTTCTCTAAAAATTCTAGCATTTCTCTCCAACCACACTTGCCACCAAATAAAGTTTAATCCAATCTCCCAACCAATACAAAGAGCTTTAGATTTAAATCTACCACTCTTCCATCTTTCCCAAATATTAATCCGATTCAAATCACCATTAACTAGAACTTTATAATATAAAAACCATCTCTCCAAAATCTGGCATGTGAATGGGCACTCAAACATCAAGTGATCAGCTGTTTCCTCGCTCTTGTAGCATAAAACACATTGAGATGGGCCAATGATTCCCCTGCATATGAGATTATCAAAAGTAAGAATTCCATTATGCATGAACTGCCAGGCAAAAAAGTTAACTTTCGGCCAACCCTTGGATCGCCAAATCTTTCTCCAATCCTCAACCCGATATGTATGAGGGGGAGGCTTTGGAAGGATCTTATCATATCCGTCCTTCACCGTATAGACACCAAGGCTCCCATAGCCCCAAGCTAATTCATCCTCCTCGTCTCTACCTGTGAGAAATCTTTCTGCCAAGATTTTAGTCATGATGGGTGTCAAATTCGGAGGGATTGAAATTGGCCACTCATCCAACTTCTTAAACTGCTTAAACTTATAATCCCCCAACTGACTAGTGTTGAAATAACTTTCAATTTGGACCCATCCCTTGGTTTCTATGGCTGTTTTTATTGGTTGCAATTCAAGAAATTCAACATGGTATTGATCCCATGAATCTGTCCAAAATTGTGCCTTCTCCCCTCTCCACACTTTCCAAAATAATCTATCTTTTACTACCTGAGATCCTAACTTGAGAGCCTGCCACACTAAGGATCCATTACCATCCAAAGGGAAATGACCCACCTCATTTGGGTTTACATATCCCAAATATTTACTAGTTAATATTCTACTAAATAAAGAAGTTGGTTGGGAAATCCACCTCCAGTAAAGCTTTCCAACCAAAGCTTTATTATTTAACTTTGATCTTCTCAATCCCAAACCTCCTTTTACCTTGGGCTGACTTACTTTATCCCAACCTTCTAAGACCCATTTCCTCTCTCCTTTTATTCCTTCCCATAAAAATTTTCTAGCCATCTTGTCCAACTCTTTCCATATGGTATGTGGGACAATAAGGATAGAAAATTTATAAATTGGCATGGCCTGAATGACTAACTGTAAAGAAGTTAATCTACCCCCATAGCTTAACCATTTGTGAGACCAATGATTAATTCTGTCCTTGATACAATCCAAAATATTCCTCCAGATATCTATTTTTAGTTTTTTAAAATGCAAAGGGACCCCCAAGTATACCACTGGGAGATAAGTCCTTGTGAATCCCAAGATCTCTAAAATTTTGTCCTGAAGCCTTTGATCAATATTGAAAAATACCACTTTGGATTTTTTATCATTGATGACTTGGTTTGTAGCCCTAAGGTAGACATTAAGTGTATCTCTAATCATTATTGCTTCCCTAAAGCTGGCCACTCCCACCAATCTTGTGTCATCCACAAACCGTAGGTGAGTCAAAACTTCCTCACCCACCTTGATACCTGTTAGCAAACCTTGTTGTCTTCTCCTCAAGATGAGTCTACCCAATCCTTCAACCAATATGAGAAAAAAGATAGGGAGAGCAAGGATCTCCTTGACGAAGACCTCAAGTAGCTCCAAACGGTTGCAATGGAAGACCCTTGATTAACACTGAGTATGTCGGAGTAGAAATAGAACTCATGACCCATTCTATCCAATCCTAAGAGAAACCAAAGGCTGCCATCATCTTTGACAAGAAGCTCCACTCCACCCTATCATAAGCCTTTGACATATCTAATTTTATGAACATTCCTCTATTACCAGATGTTTGCATTGAATGGATTGCCTCCTAAGCTAGAACCACACCATCCAAGATCTGCCTACCCTCTATAAAAACCCCTTGCTCCGAGGAGATAATGTTATGTAGAAGAGGTTTTAGCCGCTCACCCATTACCTTTGTGATTATTTTATATATGACATTGCATAAGGCAATAGGTCTATAATCTGAAATATGTACCCCCTCCTCCCCTTTTGGAATTAAGGTAATGAAAGTATGATTTAATGCTTTAAGCATTCTTTTACTACCTTTGGACTCCTCTATAACAACCATTATATCCTCCTCCAAGTTATCCCAAAAGGCCTGAAAAACTCAATTGGAAAGCCATCTAGACTTGGTGTTTTTTCGGTGCTCATTCCAAAGACTACATTATTCAGTTCCTCTCTATCAATGGGTTTAAGTAGGGTCTGATTTTCTTCTTCAGAGATAACAGAGGGTATGATAGCAATAACTTCTTTTTGAGCCTCTTCATCTTGCACCATACTTTCCTTAAATAGTTTAGAAAAATAATCCATTGAATGGAAATGCATAACTGGAATTGTATCAAAGGAGTGTTCATTCTCATATTAAAGAGCTTCCATGTTGTTCATCTGTCTCCTAGCACAAGCAATCCAATGGAAAAATTTGGTATTTTTATAACCTTCTAATAACCAAGTGGTTCTTGCTCTCTGTTTCCAGTAGGTCTCCTCTTGGTTGTCAATGTCCTCAACCGCTTTACGCAATGCATCATCCTCTTCTTTGAGTTGCTATGTAATTGTTCCTTCCCTAAAGTGTTTTTGAACCTCATCCCATCTGGCCACCAATGGAGCTCTTTGGACCTGGAAGTATGTCTTGTTAGCTCGCCTCCATTGTTTCAGTTGATCTTTGACATAATGAAGTTGTTTGTGGAATATAAACATTGTTGTCCCATATGTTGGGCGACCTTCTTCCCACCACTATGGAATTTTATTTCGAAGTTCCTCTTTTTGTAACCAAAAGTTTTCAAATTTAAATGGTTTGTGATGTTGCACTGTCTTGATCCCTCCTTCCAACAAAATGGGAAAGTGATCTGAAACTAGACCCTCCAAAATCTGAAATTTTATATTCCATTTTACAAATGCCTCCTCTGAAACCAAAAAATGGTCTAACTTCACCTTCCCGCTATGTGGCTCCCTCCTCTTATTAGTCCAAGTATAGTTGGTTCCAGGGCATTTAATATCCACCAAGTGTAATGCCTGGAGTTGGGCAATCATAAGTCGATCCCCTAGGTCCAAAATTGGGGTTCCCCCTTCCTGTTATCTAGAGGATAATTTAGCATTAAAATCCTCAGCAATAATCCAGTCTAAATCTTCCCTTGAGAATCTCATGTTATGCACAACTTTCCATTGATGCATCTGACCATCTAGGTTTTGAGCCCCATAAAAATTTGTGATTAAAACATGTTCAACTGTGACATTATTTCTAAAATGTGATGTGAGAACACCCCTCCAAGCTATATGCTCTATTGCAGTCCATTCAAGAGAGTTCCAAAGAGTAACTATCCCCCCTGAGGCACCTTGGGCAGCCACATCCATATGACCAACACCCCTCCAAATTCTGTTAACTGTTTTACACATAAGATCTAACGACATTTTTGTCTCCTAGATAAGCAAAAAAATTGTTTTACATTTTTCTAAGAGTCTTCGAACAACAGATTGATGGGTTCTACTGTTTAAACCCCTAACATTCCATAATTGTATAATCATTGGTTACCTTGACAGCAGTAAAAATCTATTGGCCTCATCGATCCTCCAGTGATCGGTTTGTCTCCTTGAACTGTTATCAATTCCTTATTTGATTTTCTACCCACTCCTTGAGAGTTGCTATTTTTTGATCTCTTTTCCACCTGAGTTATCCCTAAAGTTGGCCTTTCTCTATTATTTTATGCTATGCCCATGCCGATATCCTTAATTATTGGTTGCTCTTGGTTATGCACTATCAATGCCCCTGCACTCTATGACTGCGGTAACTCACTGTACTCAATTACCTGCTCTATGATGGGGGGAGATGAAAGAGAAGCTTGAACATGGATGTTATTATTTTCATTATTCCCATCCACTCCTTCCATGAATTGTTCTTCTTGGTCCATTAGTGTCTTAAATATCTCATACCTATTAGAGGGCTTGAGTTGGGTTTGCTCTTTACCATATTTTTTCTTTTGCCTTATCCTTCTTTTGGGCTGTTCAAAACAATCTCCCTGTGCTTCTTTACCCTGAGAAATGTTCGTTGGTTCTTTGTTGATTGTTGACTTACCCTCCATAGGAAGATTTGACATTCCTAGAGGAGCCTCCATTTTTATGTTCATATTATTTGGGCAAGATCGGGCCAAGTGCCCATATTTGTGGCAAACTCTGCATCTGAAGGGCAATGCCTCGTAATACAGTTGTTGAATCCAAGATAGTCCTGCAAGTTCAAGTTCCACCTCTACCAGTAGAGGCTGGCTAAGATCCATTTCCACACATAATATTGCATAAAAAACTGTGTTTCCTTCTATTGTGTCTTTGGAAACACCCAAATTTCTTCCAAGGGAATTATCGATAATTTTCAATACCTTCTCACTCCAAAACTCCATTGGAAGTGCATACAAACGGATCCAAATCGAGATAGCAATGGGTTCAATTCGAGGATCAAATCCCACTCTCCAGGGTTGAACAAATAATCCTACCGGACCATAATTCCTCTTTTCTGATTCAAAAGCCCTATTTCTATCGGCAAGTGAATAAAAACTAACAATAAAATATCCATTGCTAATAAACCATAAAGAATACTCACCAAGAGGCTCCCAGTTTTGTCGGACCCAGGAATGCAAAAAATTCAGGGTAGGGTGAATACCCATGAATTTATAGATCAAATCATGATTGGCTCTATATAAAACTGTTTCTTCAACCATCCTTTGCTCAATGAGAATATTTGGCCTTGATTCTGACTGTGACAAGAATCCATTAACTCGTTGAGATGTTGATCTATTTCCAGCAGCCGTAAAGAGCATTTTTAATGCATTTTTTTGTGCTTCTTCAGTCTTTGATGGAGATTTATCCTTTAAAAAATTTGCAAAGGAACTATGTCTCTCTAGAAGAGGATCCGGAGGTGTCTCCATTGGACCCTCTTGGGGCATTAGTTGGGTAACCGAAGATATTTCTGGTTACTGTGGATTTGAAGACAAGATTGCTGCCGGGGCCGCCTTGGTCTGAGAGACCACGAATAGGGGGTTCTATACCGTCAAAGTCACCCGAAAGTCGCACCCAACCTTGCTCGCACCAACATTATCAATTGGATTTTGGGTACCCAATTCAACTTTTTTTGGTAGGGTGGAGATTCGAACCTGGACCTCCCTTGGAGGATTGCCCTCTCCTCTCCAACTCACCTACAACACCTGGGTTAAAAAAAAAAAAAATTATATTTTGAGTAAGGAAAAAATCTTGGTAAGTAAAATTGAGAAAGACTTTGGTTAAAAGGAGGGGATAAAAATAATTTTTTTTATAGGATGATAATACAAAAATCAACATCCAATATTAGTATAATTAAATTAGTAGAAGGGGTTTGAATCAAAGACCAGAGCGAAATAAAAAAAGAAGGCAAGAATTTTTTACCGTAGTATTCTAGGATAAGAGGAATTGAAGTTCTTAATGATAAACTACTACTACATATATATATATATATATATATATAAAGTTTAAAAAGTTTATTCAAAGGCAAGAAATTACATTCATAGGTCTTTTGGCAAGCCCTAAAATCCGAATAAACTTGGATTAGCATCTTCAAAAATAACAAAAAAAACTAAGTACCATTTAAAGAGCAAAGACTCTTAGCCTAACTCCACTCCTGCTTTATGTTGATCCGAAGTAACCAAGCAGGCTTGACAATCCTGTAAACACTATTAATGTTGTCCCAAAAGGGGCCAAAGAGTACTACAATAGGTAGAAAAAACCTAACCAATAACTGAGCAGATACTCTTAGCCTTATCCCACTCCAGCTTTATATTGATCCAAAGTTTCTAACAGGCTTGACAATCTTGCAAACACTATTTGTGTTCCAAAAGGGACCAAAGAGTGCTACAATAGGTAGCAAAAACCCAACCAATACCTTAAGTTATAACATATGAAGACAATAGCAAACTAATGGAACATATTACTATGGAAGAAGTTTATTTATCTCTTTCCTCTTTGATAAGGATAAATCCCTAGATTTGAATGAGCTCTCTGTAGCATTCTATTGAAAGATTTTTTATTGGTGGTAGTGGAACAATCTAGGGTAAAATAGTATATACCTTATAAAATAAATGCAATATATGTTACTTTGATTCCAAAAAATAAGGATGCAAAATTGTTTGATTCATTTAGATCCATAAGCCTATGTTATATGGCATATAAGATAATATCCAAAGTGATTGTTGGCAATTTTGGGTTTGAGATCCTAGCTTCTTGTCTATGAGTTGTCATTGATGTCAAAAGGAACTGGCATTAATGTCAAGAGGATTTATTGGCTTCAAACGTTGAAAATTCCAAAGAATCTTTTCTAGAATATTTCGAAGAGATTCCATGTGGCAGATGAAAAGGTTTTTATCAAAACCATGGCAGGTTTAAGGGTTTTTATTAAAACCAGGTGGATGCATTAAGGGTTTTTCTCAAAACCACTCTCAGCTTAATACAAAGGTTGGAGACACTTATTAATTAAATAACTTAATTAATAAAACATTTTTAAGGTTTTTTAATTAATTAATTATTTGATTTAGTGATTAAATTATTTTAATAATTTAATGGGTTCTCCACCTAAGGTCTAAGGTCTAAAAGACCTTTGATTATTTTTTAAATAATCAAAAGGGTTTCATAAACCCTAAAGTTGTTTCGAAGGCATCAAAATAATATTAATTCAAAAAGTTCAAATTATCCTCCCGTCGATGTCGTGCATAGCATGGAAGTTTGGCTATATAAGCCATAACCTATAGTCCAAAGCAATGGGGGTGAAAGAAATTCGAATTGCGCAAAAGTTGGAAAGTAAAAGCTACGACTATCATTTTTTCGCCACGTTTATTCATCGCCAAAGGGTTAAGGAGAAGGAGACTCTTGCTAGCCTTCAAGCTAGCATCGTTGGCCTAGTGGCAACGACTGTTCTGCGAAGGCGCTTGAAGGGAGGTCAAGCATTCGACTCCCGTCGTGGAGTGTGAGAAGAGTTTTTGCGCTTCGATTTTTTCGGAGGCATTGTTGACCCACGATTTTCGAAAGCATTTTTTTTGGTTGAAGAACTATTCTCTTCTTCCTCAAACAAAGGTATGGGCAACTTCTTCCATGTATATTGTTGATGGTGTATTTTCTGAAATTGAGTTTGGAGTGAAAAGGTTGTCTAGTAGGTATTCTTGTTGGTGTAAATCCCATTTTCTGGATATTGAAGATTGTTTATGCATTAAAATCATCGATGAGTTTTTTGGGTGAATGCATAATTCTGGTTGAGGAAGAGGAAGCATTTTTGCACTAGGGTTTATGTTAGTAAGTCTTGCTACTTGCATTGAGTTGGTGAAACCCTTAGTTGGCTGTTTTGAGATTGATGGTTGAGTTGCTTCCATAGAGGTTGTTTTGATCAAGTTAATGCTTTACTTGATACATGATTTGGGCTTACTCCATTGAGATTGATTTGAGCAAGTTATTCTTTGCATTGGTGATTTATGTTGGTGGCTTTTTTGTTCAAATACCTTTGGAGGGAAAAGGATGTCTACTAGTTTCCTTTTCATGTAGTGATTGGTTGAATGCTTCAAGGTTAATGTTGAGTTGAATGATGTTGGTTAAACCTTGTCTATAAGCATTGTTGTTAAAGCCCTAATTGGTTGAGAAAAGATATTGGTTGTGGAAAGAACATGAGTATCATTGTTATATGAGATATTGCATGGTTGGCAATTGTTGGGTTGTGTTTCATGTTCTTGAGAAAAGCATACTACATCTATCTTATTCTTTTGAGATTGAGATTGAGTTGAGATTGAGATTGAGAGTTAAGTATAGAACATATTGAGTCTCTAACAATTCTCTTTATGTTTCTATGAGATTTGAGATTGAGATTGGGATTTAAGTATAGAACATATTGAGTCTCTAATAATTCTCTTTATGCTTCTATGAGGTTGATGAATCACATTGGGTCTCTAATAATTCTTTTTGTGGGTTCATGCTAAGCAAGTTTTTCTTGATGAACTTGTGAGCTGATTTGGACAGGTTCTAATGAAGACTTGTGAGCTGATTTGGATAGGTTCTAGTGAGGACTTGTGAGTTGAATTGGACAGGTTCTAGTGAGGACTTGTGAGCTAATTTGGACAGGTTCTAGTGAAGACTTGTGAGCTGATTTGGACAGGTTCTAGTGAGGACTTGTGAGCTGATTTGGACAGGTTCTAGTGAGGACTTGTGAGCTAATTTGGATAAGTTTTAGGGAGGACTTATGAGCTGATTTGGACAGGTCCTAGCAGAGGACTTGAGGACAGAGTTGAAGTGGTTCTTTGAGAAGAACCCGAGGACAATTTTGACAAGTCTTTGAGAAGGCTTATGTGCATCAGAGATTGATTTGTTCAAGCTTTATGAGTTGAGGTTGGGACAGATCTGACAGAGTGAGGAAGACTTATGCTGGATCGACTGACTATGTTTAGTACAAAGTTGATGAGTTGTCGTGGAGATGATCGGTGAGGACAAAGGTCTCTTGAGGCCGAGCATTAAGGACAGGAGGTCTTCTGTGGAAAGGAGTTCCACGTGCTAGCGAAATAAGAGGCAGGTGATCTTCTGAAGTATCATTTCTAGAGCTGAGGGGAAAGATTCTCCTTTGGGCAGGAGGCTCATAAAATTCGTGCTGAGGGGAAGGATTCTCCTTTGGGCAGGAGGCTCATAAATTCGTGAGGAGGGGAAGGATTCTCCTTTGGACAGGAGGCTCATAAATTCGTGAGGAGGGGAAGGATTCTCCTTTGGGCAGAGGCTCATAAATACTTGAGTAGTGGAAGGTTTCTCCTTTGGGCTGAGGCTCATAAACATTGTAATTGGGAAGGATTCCCAAAGAACTTTGAGAAAGATTTTAGAGAAAAGTTTTGTGGATGTAGCCCATGTTGGGTGAACCATGTTAAAATTGGTGTCTCATTATGTGTTGCCTTATGCATTGCTTTGATATTGTTATTGGTTCATTGCTTTGCGAAGTTGAAGTTAAATAGAGAAAGTAAAAAGAGGTCTTATACTGTTCACCCCCCCCTCTCAGTATAATCTTGTGTTCTTCAGTGATCTCAAATTGTTTAAGACCATTGTTAGAAAAAAATATTTCAAAAAAGCAAGGAGGATTTGTGGAAGGGAAAGATTTTGGATGGGATCATAGTAGCTCATGAAGTAATACATTTAGTAGCTTCTAGAAAAGAGAGAGCAATGGTATTAAAACTTGATATGAATAAAGCCTATGATAGGGTTAAAAGGGATTTTCTTTTTGTCGTATAAAAAAGTCTGGATTTGGAAAGAAATGAGTCATAGATTAAAGCTTATATCTCTACAATATCATATATAGTGTTGGTAAATGGGCTAGTAACACAATTTTTTAAATCTAAGAGGAGTCCTAGTCAAGGAGATCCCTATTATCATATTTGTTCATTATAATGGTACATGTATCAGGAAGGAACTTGAAGAACATTTTGTAGATGATACAACTTGATGCAGTAGCGGAGAGGGGGTCAATATAACAACCTCTCCTAGTTGCTCAAACATATTTATGTCACCACATATAAAAGCAGTGAAGAAAAATAGAACATAACCCATGATAAAAAACACAAAATATTGTTTCATTATATTTCAGCTACAAACTTTACACAATTGCTCTCAATAGAGCATCTGTAAGTACTCCTCAGAGTACCAGTCTCCTTCCATATTCTTCTTCTGAGATTTAAAATAGCAAACCTCCTGCAAGCACTACACGGAGTGCCAATTTTCTTCGTTTGAGGTTTTTCACAACAAACCTCTTGCAAGCACTGCACAGAGTACCAATATTTTTTCTTCGAGGCTTCATTTAAGAAACTCCCTGCAAGCACTGCATAGAGTGCCAATTTCCTTCCTTCGAGGCTTCATATGAGAAACCCCTTACAAGCACTGCACAAAGTGCCAATCTCTTTCCTCCAAGGCTTCATTTAAAAAACCCCCTATAAGCACTGCACATAGTGCCAATCTCTTTGGAGCCCCTTGCTCCCCCTCCATGCTCTACATCAGCTTCTTATTTATAAGCATGAGGGCAATGAGTTTTTAGCTACACATGAAAACCAAACATTCTTATCCATCCTTATCCAGGCTTAGCTGTCAACTGCATGTTTATCTGGTTTCAAAAATAAAAATAGAAAACTCCAACTGGTTTTTGGTTGGCTGTCTCTTGCCAGCTGGATGCTCTTGCATCACAAATATTGGGAAGAAACTTGAAGAAGACATACAAGGATACAATATGATACAATTTGTAGAGGTATTAAGGTTAGTAATAACATCGACAACACCACCCATCAACAATTTGTAGATGATACAAGTATTGAGAACGAAATTGAAAAAGACATACAAGGATGGGCTAATAAGCAGACTTAAGGCTAGTAATAACATCAACAACACCACCCATCGACAAAATGATACAACCCTTTTTGGGAGGGTAGGGAAAAATAAGACCAAAGCTTTGAATAACTTATTAAAAAAATATGAAAGAGTGTCATGGTGGAAAGTTAATAGGATCAAATCTAAAATTTACTTCTTAAACACTTCAACTATAATAAAAATACGAATATGAAGGTTACTTCGAATAGAGGCAATTTTACCAGTAACAAATTTAGGAATACTCTTATTTGAGGGGAAAATGAGGATATAATTATGAAATCCAATTATAAGTAAAGTTCAAAATAAACTACCCATATACTTAAAACTGGCTACGAGACTCAAACCTGACTCCTCATAAAATTTACACAAATTTACACAGTGAATTGAGGGTTGAATGGTTCCACTCATATACTTGAAATTGGCCATAAGACTCAAAACCTAACTCTTCATCTTGAGAAGTATATCTAGGGATGCCCTTATTTGAGGGGAGAATAATGATAGAATTATGAAATCTAGTTATAAGATCAATTCAAAATAAACTACCCACATACTTGAAACTTATTACTTTAAATGAAGAAGGCAAATTTACCAGCAACATATGTAGAGATACCCTTATTTAAGGAAAGAACGAGGATAAAACTATGGAATCTAGTTATAAGTTTAATTCAAAATTAACTACCCACATGTTTAAATGGCTACAAGACTCAAACCTGATTCTTTATTAAAATTTACATAATGAATTGAAGATCAAATGATCCCATCCACAAGACTCAAACCTAACTCTTTATCTTGAGAAATGCCTAGTTTATTCTTACCATGTTTTTTTCGTTTACATAGGAGAGTTGGTCACAACCGCACTATTTTTAGTAACTGATAAGCACAGGATTCAAACCACAGGGGTTGCTTCCACCAAACCTATTCCGCTTTGTTATTGTTGACCCGATATGAAAGGGACCATCAAAAACTCGAGATTTGTACCGTCATCGTCAGTTTGATGCACATTCAAAGGGGTTGTCCCCGAGGTTTGAACCTAGATGTCTTCTTGATAAATGTTTGGCCAAACAAGCACTTACCAATCCACCTAACCCTCAAAGGCTTATTTTTATCATGTTACCGAACTTTAGATATGTAAAGCCTTCTTAAAACTCAACCACAACCTATATAAGAGATCGAGGACAAGTAACTCATGGGATTCGTACCATCATCGCCAATCTAACACACACTTAAAGGATTTAGATCAGACTACTACATTTACCAATAAACTTTCCCCAAGATTTAAACCTAAATATCTGACCAAACAAACACTTACCAATCCACCTAATCCTCAAAAATTTATTTTTATCATATTACTAAACTTTAAATATTTAAATCCTTCTTGAAACTCAACCACAACCTACATAAGAGATCGAGGGCAAGTAACTTATCCACGTAATCAAAACTGACCGTTAAATTCAAATTTGACTCTTTGGAACTTGACAAATGCTTCATTTACCGATCTACCAGCTTGAATAACATATAGCTTGAATTATATATATTTATATTTTGGAACATGTTTACTTTTACACATTTAAATTAAATTTAATTTTTTTAAATCAATACTTAAACTATAATAATAGGGTCTGGTCTAAAAAAACAAACTATTATAATAATAGGGTTTAAGTCTTTTAAAAAAACCTAAACTATAATAATAATAAGGTTTGAGTCTCTTAAAAACCAAAACTATAATATATTATGGTATTAATTATATATTTTTAATGTTGAAGAGTCTCTTCTTTCATAGTATTATTTAATCTTTTAGATTTAAGTTATTAAAAAAGATAAATTTTTGAACAAGTAATGGTTTGGGTGTATAATGGCTGTGTGTTAAATTCATTATTGATAAGTATATTTTACAAGAAATCATGGTTGAAAAAAAAACATAACTTTTGATTTTACAAAAGATCATGATTAAAAAAAGACTATGTATTGACCACAAAATATTTTCACACTAACCAAACAAAAAAATTAAAATTTTCAAAAGAAAATGAAAATCAACGTTCCTGGCTCAATACCTCCCCGCCGCAAGGCAAGACATCTCTAAATTATGGTTCATTACATCAGCTGAGATATCTAAAACACTTATTTAAAAATTTAATGGTGACACCTTTTAAATTTTTTAGATAAGTAAATTAAAAAAAATTACTCTTTTATAAATTAAAAATAAATAAAATAAATGAAAAATAATAGATTAGCACGATCATTCAATGTTCTCAAATTGACCCTATGGATTCCAAGGGGGTGTACCTCTGCGTCAACATGACAATAATTAGACAGCCTGTAATTACACGGCATTGCATATGTCGATCCAACATCCCCACGTCTTCCACGACAAATAATTTAGAATATTCGAATATTCCTACCTATCGATCTCGACCTCTCATACCCTTGTGAACAAGCCTCCTCCACGTCGTAGATTCCCCGATGTTATGTCGCCAATTAAAACGCTTCGGTGGAAAAATCTCTTTAATGTTGCTGATATGGATATGTTGTATATAAACGGTTCCTCATCAACCAAAAAAACCAAAAAAAAAAAAAAAATCTCTTTAATTTCAGAAAGCCCGTGCCATATTTTTCAACCATTTGCTGATGATCTGTTTGTTTTTAAAAAAAATCTATATTTGGTTTTTATTGGTCCACTCTCACATCAATTGAAATTATATTATAAAAAACTTATGGTTTTTTATTTAATTAATAATTAATAACTTTGAAAATAAAGTGTACTATCTTATCCTTGTTTATGAAATTAATAACTTTGAGGATTAAGTTTTTAATATTTTTATTTATTTATTTTTATGTTGGTAAAAATTTATTGAATCAATAAAATCATACAAGAAATAGAGAATCCCAAAACAATAACCCTTACAAGGGCCATAAGAAAAAGACATTCAAAACCATCGAGCTCTCGACCAAAAGACACCCAATAAACAATAGTCTCAACTAGGCATATCTGCAACAAGCAAATTAGCAAAATGACGAGAACTATCCAATGGGAGATGATCCCATTCCCTAACATTTCAGTCTTCCTAAAGCTCAAAAGCCCATTTTGCCAAGCAATCAGCCACACTATTCCATTCCTTAGGAATATGAACAAAGGAAATAAACTCTAGATGTCGATAAATTTGAATGATCTGTCGAGTCACTAATCCCAGCTTCCAATGAACATTAGCAAGATTATGAGTCCTCAACAAATTAATAATAATCTGAGAGTCCGACTCACATATTATCTTTCGCCATCCCAGAGCATAACCTTTTTCCAAAGCAAAACGAATAGCAAGGACCTCCATATAATTATTAGTTTGCTTCCCCTTATAACAAGAGAAAATGAAAAGAGTTGCATGTTGAGCAAGGTGCATAAACAATATTGTCATTGTTGTCAACTCAGACAGATAGATCAATTGTTGATGCAGTGGACAGATGTTCAGAGGTCAGTCAGAATAGGTACAGTCAATTTCCAAGAAGACAGAAGTGGCCCAGATTCAAAAAAATCAAAGAAAAAGACAAGTAAGAAAACTGTCGCGATATCGCGACAAAAATGAGGAGAGAGAAAATGCTGAAAAACTGTCGCGATATCGCGACATGTTTTCTGTCGCGATTTCGCGACAAAAACGAGGAGAGAGAAAATGCTGAAAAACTGTCACGATTTCGCGACATGTCGAGTTTTCGCTGGAGGAGAGAGAAAATGTGTCACGATTTCGCGACAAAAATGAGGAGAGAGAAAATGTGAAAAACTGTCACGATTTCGCGACATGTCGAGTTTTCACTGGAGGAGAGAGAAAATGTGTCACGATTTCGCGACATGTTGGAGGCAAAGAAGCTAAGTGGAAAAACTGTCACGATTTCGCGACATGTCGAGTTTTCGCTGGAGGAGAGAGAAAATGTTGTCGCGATTTCGCGACATGTTGGAGTGGAGAGAGAAAATGGGATTTTGATGTGAGGAGAGAGAAAATGTTGTCGCGATTTCGCGACATGTTTTTTGGTCGAGTTTTCTCGGAGGAGGAGAGAAAATGTTGTCACGATTTCGTGACATGTTCCATTTTTGCGAGCGTCGAGTTTTCATGGGAGGAGAGAGAAAATGTTGTCACGATTTCGTGACATGTTCCATTTTTGTGGGTGTCGAGTTTTCACGGGAGGAGAGAGAAAATGTTGTCGCGATTTCGTGACATGTTCCATTTTCGTGCCAGCTTGCCAAGAAGAAGACAAAAAGTTGTCAGAGCGGCAGTTCTGCTGTTAGAGAAGGTGTTCGGCTGTCGAACTGTAAATACGTAGGTAAGGTTGATAGAGCCATAAAAAAGACAGGTAAGACGGTCAGAGCTATAAATAGAAAGATAAATCTTCGAACATCGGATTTACTTACAAAGAGCCGAAAAGGCTGTCAGAGCAGTAAAGTGGGCAGATAAGTCTGTCAGAGACACAAGTAAGCTTTTAAGGCTATTAACAGCATAGTATGCAGTGCTGTAAGAATGCTTTACGTGTACAGAAAGTTAGGGTTAGGGTTGAGCTCTACACGTGGCAAGAGTATTGTGACTTGTCGGATAAAAGGAAAAAGGTGTTGTGAAAGCTAATTAATCAAGAGAGAATATTTTGCTGAGAAGAGTACAGAGAGTGTATTTTGCAGAGAAAGTACAAAGAGTGTATTTTGCAAAGAAAGTACATAGAGTGTATTTTACAGAGAAAATACAGAGTGTTTTGTGCAGTGAAAATAATAGAGTATTGTGTAGAGAAAGTACAAAGTGCTGTAAAAGTACAGAACATAGTACTGTAAAAGTACAGAACAATGTGCTATAAAAGTACAAAAGTAAGTGCTGTAAAAGTACAGAGCAGTGTGCTATAAAAGTACAGAAGTTAGTGTTGTAAAAGTATAGAGAGTAGTGTTGTAAGAAAGAATAGCAGAGCTGTAAGAATATGAAGTTTTTGTTATAAAGGATTTAGACCAATGAGGGTCTTGTTGTAGAGAAGGCATTTTTATGTCAAAAATTCTGTTCAAATCTGAAGTCCAAGTTGGTGCTTGGTATTAGGGGGTTGGTGCTCCTTTCTGTTGGTGCAGATAAATTGTTTTGTAAAGTTGGTGCTTTGCAAAGGCTGGATTTGGATGGGTGTCCAAGCAGTCTAATTTTTGAGGAGTAGCCAAATCTGGTGAACCTCGTTAAATCTTGTGTTGTGGATTGTTCTCTTGTTTATTTGTTGTATCTGTTTTCAAGTTCTCTCTACTTAAGTTTGAAAGAGTTGTAGATCTATTTTTAAATTGCTACACTGATTCACCCCCCTCTCAGTGTCATTGTGTGAATATCAATTGGTATCAGAGCAAGGTTCCTGTTCTAGCTTAATCAGCTAAGGTGATCTTGGAAGATTCACAATGGCCGGTGGTGAAGGATTTTCATCCAACAAAGCTCCTTTGTTCGATGGAACTAATTACTCTTTCTGGAGACTCAGGATGCAGACTTATCTGTGTGCTTTGGGATATGACATTTGGGAGTCAGTAGAAAGAGGGTACACAATATCCTCTACTCCTCCATCTGATGCTGCAGAGAAGAAAAAGTTTGAGAATAACTCCAAGGCAAAGAATGCTATAATGTGTGGGTTAGTAGATAGTGAACTGATAAGGATCATGAGCTATAAAATAGCAAAAGACATGTGGGACAAACTGCAGAGCATTCATGAAGGAGACAACAAGATCAAGGAAGCCAAGCTTCAAACTCATAGAGCTCAGTTCGAGGCTTTAAAAATGAATGATGATGAGAACATAGAGGCCTATATGCTGAGAGTCAATGGAATTATTAATGCAATTAGAGGACTCGGTGAGGAAATAGAAGATGCAGTCATCGTGAAAAAGGTATTAAGAACTCTCCACAAAAGATTTGATTCTAAAGTTTCTGCTATAGAAGAAGCTAAAGATTTAAATTCTTTTAGCTTGGATGAAATGCATGGTTCTTTAACAGCATATGAAATGAGAATAGGGCAAACTAAGCCCTCTGACAGAGAAGCTGCTTTTAAAGCACACAAGAATATAAAAGCTAATCAAGAATTTGCAGAAGAAGAGTCTTCAGATGAAACAGAAGCAAACTTTGTTAGGAAACTAATAAAGGGAAAAGGAAAGTACAGAGGTAAGTTACCGTTTAAGTGCTTCAACTGTGGAGGAGTTGGGCACTTTGCTTCTAAATGTCCAATGAATGAGAAAAACAAAAATGATGAAGGGACACACCAAGAAAGAAGTGACTGGAAGAAGAAACCACAGTTCAGAAAAAGCAACTTCAAGAAGAAAAGTTTCATATCCAAGAATGTCAGCTCTTCTGAAGACTGCTCCGGTGAGGATTCTGAAGAAGAAGCAGGTGAAGCTCTGTTCATGGCTTTTGAAGAAAGAATAACAGAGGAAAAATTGGAATGTAATGAAATACCTGAGGATGAGGCTGAAGTTTATCTGGAAGGTGAGTTAGTTGCTGCTCTTAAAGAACTGAGCACAGAAAGGAAAAAGATTAAAAAGGTTTCAAGAAAGCTTGAAGATGCCAATGAAATAATAAACTGCTTGAAAGTTCAGACAGATGAATTCAAGAAAATGTCTGAAGTTCTTGATGAACAATTAACTGTAAAGACAGTTGAATGCAACAAGCTAGAAGAAGACATTGTTAAGTTAAGGATGCAACTAGAGGAGATGAATAAGAAATTGAGCTATTATCATAAGTTTGAAGAAAGTACTGTAAAGCTGGATAAAATTTTAAATAACCAAAGGCCTTTCGGCATCAAATTTGGTTTGGGCTTCGATGAAGGAGAATCATCAAAGGGTTCAAAGGCCTTAAATGTAGAACCCATAAAGAAAGAAGAAAAGATCAAGGTTGATCAAGAAAAAACAAATCATGCCAAAGAAAGCAATAATGCCAGACTCAAGAAGAGTACTGACAAAGATGGATTCACAAAAGTCACACATCCTAGAAGGAAAAGATTCATGGCTCCTACTTCAAACTGGCAAAGACCTGCACCCAGGTTTAATCACTCCTTTTCTGGTTACTATTTTAAATGCAATGCTTATGGTCACAAGATTTCAGATTGCAGTTATAATGTAGCTCAAAGGAATTTCACCAGTAGAAATGTTTTTTCTCCATTAATGAATTATGCAGTTGAATGTTATAACTGTCATAATTTTGGACATATTGCAAGAAACTGTAGAAGCACTTTTGCAGCAAATAATTATCAGGGTAGAAAATCTCAACCGAATGGGTTGAAACAAAACAAGAAATTTACTGAAAAACAGGCACAGGCTAATGAAAGGGGAAAGGCAAAACAAGTTGCCAAATCTGCTATCAAACCAGAATGGAAAGAAAAAGAATCTTTGATTGTCCAGACTGCTTTTAAAGCATCGAACAAATCAGCACCATGGATACTTGACAGTGGATGCTCCAACCACATGACAGGTGACAAGCAAAAATTTGAGAAGTTACAGAATTATGAAGGTGGTTCTGTGAAATTTGGAAATAATGATGGAGCAAAGATAGTTGGCAAAGGATCTGTCAAGATCAGTGATGGAAAGATCAAATCAGAAGAAGTCTTGTTTGTAATTGGTCTGAAGCATAACCTGCTCAGTGTAAGTCAAATCTGTGACAGAGGTCATGAAGTAGTTTTTAAGAAGCAGGGCTGTGAAGTGAGAAAAGCTAACAGTGGGAAGTTAATTGCTACCGGATCAAGGACTTCTGGAAATCTGTATACTCTCTCAGAGACCTCAGAAGGAGCTTGCTTGATTGGACAAGAAGATGAAAATTGGCTATGGCACAAAAGGCTCGGTCATATCAGCTTTGACAATTTGGTTAAAATAAGTTCAAAAAAGGTTGTAAGAGATATACCTTCCATTGGCAAACCACTAAATAGTATTTGTGCTTCTTGTCAAAAGGGAAAGCAAACTAGAGCCACATTTAAATCAAAGGAGTACTTTACCAAAGAAACCCTTAGAACTAATTCATACCGATTTATGTGGACCCATGAGAACTCAAAGTATAAATGGTGATAAATACTTTATGCTTTGCATAGATGACTATTCCGGAATGACCCGGATATTCTTTTTAAAGCAGAAATCTGATGCTTTTGAAATGTTCAAGACTTTCAAAAACCAAGTTGAGAATGAAACAGGAAAGAGGATCAAATGCTTAAGATCAGATAGAGGAGGAGAGTTCATCTCGGAAGAGTTTGCAGAATACTATCAAAAATATGGGATCAGAAGACAGTTTTCAGCAGCAAGGACACCTCAGCAGAATGGTGTTGTTGAGAGAAAGAACATGAATCGTACAGGAAATGGCATGGACAATGTTAACTGAAAGCAAAATTGCAGACAGATTTTGGAAAGAGGCAGTCCATACTGCAGTTTACATCCAAAACAGGTGCATGTTGAGGACTCATGAAAGCAAAACCCCTTATGAGCTTTGGTTCGGCAAGAAGGCAACAACAAAATACTTCAAAGTCTTTGGCAGCAAGTGTTACATTAAAAGAACAGAAGATAATCTTGGTAAATTTGAAGATAGAGCTGATGAAGGTATTTTTGTTGGCTATTCATCAAAAAGCAAAGCTTACAAATGCTACAACAAAAGGCTAAAGAAAATTGTAGACAGTGCTGATGTTAAATTTGATGAAGATAGGAAACAAGTTGTCAGTTGTGAAAATAACTACCCTATTTATGAAGATGTTATTGAAGGAGATGAAGAAAAGGAATCAGAAGAGAATCAAAAAATTGACCCAGATAATTTAAGTATTGATTCAGAAGTAGAAGAAAACAATAAATTTAAAACTGGAAGCTTGCAGAAAAATCATCCCAGAGAACAAATTATAGGGGACCCCACAGTTGGTGTTAAGACAAGAAGAAGAGTAGTAAGTAACTACTCCTCGTTATCCAAACATTGAGCCCAAAAATATTGTTGAAGCAAGCACAGATGTAAGTTGGATGAAGGCAATAAATGAAGAACTAGACCAGATTGAGAGAAACAAAACCTGGGAGTTAGTACCACGGCCTGTAAGTAAAAACATAATCGGTACTAAATGGATTTTTAGAAACAAATTGAATGAAGACGGACAGGTTGTAAGGAATAAAGCAAGATTGGTCTGTAAAGGCTATGCTCAAGTTGAAGGTATTGATTTTGAGGAAACTTTTGCACCAGTGGCCAGACTTGAGGCAATCAAAATGTTTCTGGCTTTAGCAGTCCACAGGAATTTCAAAGTTTATCAGATGGATGTGAAATCAGCATTTTTGAATGGAAATCTTGAAGAAGAAGTATATATTGAACAGCCAGATGGTTTTCAACTCGGTGATAATCCCAACTTTGTTTGCAAGTTAAAGAAAGCTTTGTATGGCTTGAAACAGGCACCCAGAGCATGGTATGCAAGACTTGACAACTATCTCACTGAACAAGGGTTCAAGAAAGGTATGGTGGATAGTAACTTATATGTCAAAACAGACAATGGCCAACTTATTGTCCTTGTTGTTTATGTTGATGATATAATTTTTGGCAGCAACAATAATGAGTCATGTACAGACATAGCAAATAAAATGCAAAAAGAATTTGAAATGTCTATGATTGGTGAACTTTCATATTTCCTCGATCGCAAGTTAACCAAAGTGAAAAGGGCATTTTTATTTCTCAAGTTAAATATGTGAAAGAAATGCTGAAAAAGTTCACAATGGAGGATAGTAAACCTGTAAGCACTCCCATGACAACAGGTTGCAAATTGAGCAAGGATGACAATTCTCCAGATGTAGATCAGACCATGTACAGATCCATGATTGGAAGCCTGTTGTATTTAACAGCCACAAGACCAGATATCTTACAGGCAGTTTGCATGGTTGCAAGATTTCAGGCTAGTCCAAAAGAAACTCATGTGACAGCTGTGAAGAGAATTTTTAGGTACCTCAAGGGTACTATGGAGTATGGGTTATGGTATCCAAAAGGAAAAGACTTCACTCTGATTGCATATTCAGATGCAGATTGGGCAGGTTGTATAGATGACAGAAAGAGTACCAGTGGTGGTGCATTCTATCTTGGAGAAAAGTTGGTAGCATGGCACAACAAGAAACAAGAATCAAGTCTCTCTATCCACAGCAGAAGCAGAATACATTGCAGCAACAACAAGCTGTACACAGATTTTATGGATGAGACAAACACTGAAAGATCTGGGTATTAATTTCAAAGAGCCAATTTCAATTAAATGTGATAATACCAATGCAATTAACATCTCAAAGAATCCGGTTATGCATTCCCGCACCAAACATATTGCAATCCGGTATCACTTTTTGAAGGATAAAGTTGCAGAAGGTGAGGTTAAATTGGACTTTGTTCCAACTACAGAGCAAGTAGCAGATATCTTCACTAAACCGTTGCCCAAGGAAGTTTTTGAATATCTCCGCAGTAAGTTGGGTGTGGTCACACTACCCAAGAACTGACTAGCTTTTGGGAACACATTCTCAGGGGGAGCATTTATATATTTGATTATCAGCCCTTTAATATATATTTGTTTGCTCTTGTTTGTATTTTTTGCTAACTGTAATAGTGTGTGCTCGAGAATGTTGTGCATGGACTCAGGGGGAGTCTGCAGCCCTTTGGTATTATTGTCAAAGGGGGAGAAGAATTTTTGGAAATTGAACATGTGTAAATTGAACATGTGTTGCCAACAATTCCAAAGGGGGAGATTGTTGAGCAAGGTGCATAAACAGTATTGTCATTGTTGTCAACTCAGACAGATAGATCAATTGTTGATGCAGTGGACAGATGTTCAGAGGTCAGCCAGAACAGGTACAGTCAATTTCCAAGAAGACAGAAGTGGCCCAGATTCAGAAAAATCAAAGAAAAAGACAAGAAAACTGTCGCGATATCGCGACATGTTTTGTCGCGATATCGCGACAAAAATGAGGAGAGAGAAAATGCTGAAAAATTGTCGTGATATCGCGACATGTTTTCTCGGAGGAGAGAGAAAGTCGCGATTTCGTGACAAAAATGAGGAGAGAGAAAATGTTGAAAAACTGTCGCGATTTCGTGACATGTCGAGTTTTCGTTGGAGGAGAGAGAAAATGTGTCGCGATTTCGTGACATAAATGAGGAGAGAGAAAATGTGTCGCGATTTCGCGACATGTCGAGTTTTCGTTGGAGGAGAGAGAAAATGTGTCACGATTTCGCGACATGTTGGAGGCAAAGAAGCTAAGTGGAAAAATGTCACGATTTCGCGACATGTCGAGTTTTCACTGGAGGAGAGAGAAAATGTGTCGCGATTTCGCGACATGGAGGAGAGAGAAAATGTTGCGATTTGTGACATGTGGGAGGAGAGAGAAAATGTTGTCGCGATTTCGTGACATGTTCCATTTTCGGGCGTCGAGTTTTCGTGGGAGGAGAGAGAAAATGTTGTCGCGATTTCGCGACATGTTCCATTTTTACGGGCGTCGAGTTTTCAGGGAGGAGAGAGAAAATGTTGTCGCGATTTCGTGACATGTTCCATTTTCGTGGGTGTCAAGTTTTGGGAGGAGAGAGAAAATGTTGTCGCGATTTTGTGACATGTTCCATTTTCGTGCCAGCTTGCCAAGAAGAAGACAAAAAGCTGTCAGAGCGGCAGTTCTGTTGTCAGAGAAGCAGGTTCGGCTGTCAGAACTATAAATACGTAGGTAAGGTTGATAGAGCCATAAAAATGCAGGTAAGATGGTCAGAGTTGTAAATAGAAAGATAAATCTGTCAAAACATCGGATTTACTTACAAAGAGCCGAAAAGGCTGTCAGAGCAGTAAAGTGGGCAGATAAGTCTGTCAGAGACACAAGTAAGCTTTTAAGGCTATTAACAGTGCAGTATGTTGTGCTGTAAGAATGCTTTACGTGTACATAAAGTTAGGGTTAGGGTTGAGCTCTACACGTGGCAAGAGTATTGTGACTTGTCGGATAAAAGGAAAAAGGTGCTGTGAAAGCTAATTAATCAAGAGAGAATATTTTGCTGAGAAGAGTACAGAGAGTGTATTTTGCAGAGAAAGTACAGAGAGTGTATTTTGTAGAGAAAATACAGAGAGTGTATTTTGCAGAGAAAATACAGAGTGTATTGTGCAGTGAAAAGTACAGAGAGTATTGTGCAGAGAAAGTACAGAGTGTTGTAAAAGTTCTGTAAAAGTACAGAACAGAGTTCTGTAAAAGTACAGAATAGTGTGCTATAAAAGTATAGAACAGTGTGCTGTAAAAGTACAGAAGTCAGTGCTGTAAAAGTACAGAGTAGTGTGTTGTAAAAGTATAGAAGTCAGTATTGTAAAAGTACAGAACAGAGTGCTGTAAGAAAGAATAGCAGAGTTGTAAGAATATGAAGTTTTTGTTATAAAGGATTTAGACCAGATGAGGGTCTTGTTGTAGAGAAGGCATTTTTATGTCATAAAATTCTGTTCAAATCTGAAGTCCAAGTTGGTGCTTGGTATTAGGGGGTTGGTGCTCCTTTCTGTTGGTGCAGATAAATTGTTTTGTAAAGTTGGTGCTTTGCAAAGGCTGGATTTGGATGGGTGTCCAAGCAGTCTAATTTTTGAGGAGTAGCCAAATCTGGTGAACCTCGTTAAATCTTGTGTTGTGGATTGTTCTCTTGTTTATTTGTTGTATCTATTTTCAAGTTCTCTCTGCTTAAGTTTGAAAGAGTTGTAGATCTGTATTTAAATTGCTACACTGATTCACCCCCCCTCTCAGTGTCATTGTGTGAATATCATTGCACCACTACTATCTCTCCCAACGCCACTAATACCTGCATACCCAGGATTCCCTTTGGAAGAGCCATCAATATTAATCTTAAACACCCCCCGAGGCGAAGGTTGCCATCTGCCATCTCTCTGCACTTTTTGATTGAGGCATCTCCTCCCGATCGATAAAGAAGAACGAGGACTATTATCCACTAACCCTAGGTCTTGCATCATCAAAATATCAGACTGCTCCAAAGGAAGACTGATCTAACATTTAGAAGAAACAGTTTCTTGGATCATACCAATAATCCTCTACCAAATCTGATAAACAGTTAACTTGCTACCTTGAAAAATTCTTTGATTTCTTTCAAGCCAAATCTGCCATATAATACATTAGGGCCCAATACTCCACACAACTTGAAGAAAAAAGGACTTAGCATGAGGTCTTCCTAAACTCCTCCAGAACTCAACAAGAGAAGAGGTATGAGAACATGATTATTTCCACACCCTCCACCAAAGATGCCAAATTTCTCGTGCAAACGAACACTGTAAGAGCAAATGCCCTAAATATTCGTCACTATTATCACAAAGAAAACAAAATGAAGGGCCCTAAAAACCTCTCTTTTAGATATTATCCCACGTAAGACATCTGTTCCTAGCCAACCACAAATAGAAATTGCATTTGGGTCAGGAAAACTTATTCCAAAACTATTTCCACAAAGGAACTTCCTCATCCCCAAAATGATGCCTATCTAAAACACGGTAACCAGAAGCCATCGAGAAAACCTCTCTAGGATCCGTAATTCAAGCCAAAACATCATCATCCTATAAAGAAGAGCACTCCCTGGTAGCCAAAATATGAGCCAACTCTTCTCCATCCTGAACAGAACCACTTGTCGACCAATCTCTAGGATCTTTCCACTGAACTACCTCCACCTATCCAACTCTTTTGGAAACTTTATAATCCATCACCCTGTACCAACCAGGAACCAAGAAACAATTACATAGCTCCTAAAGATGAGGAAACATAGATAAAATTATAGGGAAACCATCCCAAGAATCATACCAAAAAAGGACCTTCGAGCCTTTAAGACAAATCTAGAATAATTCTTGCTTAACAAGAGTCGCCCCCTTCTTAAGGGTGTTCCAGATTAAAGAGCCTTTACCAGACCAACTGTATCTAGGTATCTCGGAGCCCACAACCCTATTAAGATACTTAAAGGAAATAATTTTAGCCCAAGCATGGTCTTGAGAAATGCACCATCTCTAATAAAGCTTGGTCGCCAAAGCCTGACCAGAAAGAGAAGTCAAATGAAGACCCAAACCACCTTCCAATTTTGGTCTACAAATAGTCTCCCACTTAACCAGACTCTGTTTTGAAGACTCCAAATTTCTAGCCCTAAAAATCTTCTGGACAGAGATTCAAGCTCATGAATAGAGTGACCTGAATCATACACCAATAATTACATAAAGCTTAAAAAATCGACTTAAGAAGTAGCACTCTGCCAACAAAAGAAAGCCCCTTAACAGTCCAATGAGAGACTTTAGCCAAGAAATTATCCAGAATATTATTCCAGAATCCTCGAGGCAGAGGGCCCACAGAAAGAAGAATTCCTAAATAAGTTAAAGGAGGAGCTCCAATATGAAACTAAAGAATATGAGAAATTTTGGCCTGTATTAGAGGATTAGTATTGAAAAAAAGATGGAGGATTTTCCCTCATTTATCTTTTGCCTTGAAGTAGCCAAATAAATATCCAGAGATCTTCTAAAATTAGTTGCTTCCCTAATAGAGGCAAGACCCATCAGAGCAGTATCATCCACAAATTGAAGATGAAAATACACAAGCAAACTATTACCCCACCTCCAACCATGAATCAACCCATGACTGACATACGATTTAAGAAGTCTACCCAAACCCTTAGCCATAATAATAAACAAATAAGGAGACAAAGGATCCCCTTGACGGAGACCTCTCAAAGCCTAAAATAAAGTAGAAGGCTCACCATTGATAAGGACAAAATAGGATGGAGATGTAATACAACTCATCACCCAACTAACCTAGTTGGAGTCAAAACCAAAAGCAAGGAGAATTTTACTTAAGAAAGACCATTTAACCCTATCATAAGCCTTAGCCATATCTAATTTTATAAACATAGCTTTTTCTTTAGAAATTCCCATAGAATGAATGACCTCAACAACAATAGCCACACCATCAAGGATTTGTCTACCCGCCACATAACCTCCATGTTCATCAAAAATAACCTTACTGATCCAAGGCTTAAGTCTCTCAACAATCAACTTGGAGATAATTTTGTACACCACATTACATAGTGCAATAGGTCTAAAAATATCTAGAGAATTGGCTCCTTCCCTCTTATGAATAAGCACCAAGAAGGTAGAATTCATAGCTCTCAACATCTGTTTAGTTCTGAAAGACTCCTGCACAACCAACAAAAGTTCCAATTTGACAATCTCCTAGAATTCTTTGAAAAATTCCATAGGAAAGCCATCAGGCCCTGGGGCTTTCCTTTTACTCATCTAGAAAACAATACCCTCCAAACTCCTCGATTGAAACAGGTCTCATGAGCAACTCATTCATCTTAGCAGTAACAACTGAAGAAATACAATCCAAAATACCATTTTATTCAGCAACCGCCAAGCGAGAATCCTTAGAATACAAAGAGGAAAAAAACCTTACAACCTCCCTTGAAATATCCTGAGCAACAATCAACTGGATCCCAAGAGAAGAAATCACATTACCATACCTTCTAGCTTTAACCAAATTGAAAAAGAAAGTAGTATTTTTGTCTCCTTCCTGCAACCAATCAATCCAAGCCTTTTGTTTCCAATAAATTTCCTCCCTCAATTCCCACTTAGCTAACTCCTTACTAGCATAACATTCCTCTTTAAGAGTCCTTTTTGTGAGGTCATAATCCCTAATTTGTCTTGTAATAGCATCTAACTTCTCTTGAGAAACCAACTTAGCCCCAAAAAGATTACCAAAACTCTACCTATTCCACTTCTTAAGTTGATATTTCACATATTGGAGACTTAACAAAAGAGAACATAGCAGTTCCATGAGAATGCCTACCATATAACGACCAAACTCTCATTAAATCATGTAGAGAAGGCTCCCAATTAACTGAAATTTAAAGTAGGGTTTCCTATAAAATCCCTGACGAATGGTCTTTAGCTTTATAGGCCAATGATCAGAACCTCTCCAATCCAAAATTTTTGAGCTGATTTGCCAATTATTATTGATCCAAAAAGGAGAAATCAGAAAATGATCCAATTTCTCAAAAATAGCCTTAGTACCACATCTCCTGTAACTCCAAGTAAACATATCATTACCAGGTTTAATATCCACAAGGTTTAAGAAAAGAATATTATCATTAATAGCTAAATATGCCTATCCAAGAGAACCCACACCACCTCTTTTCTCCTCCAAACCGGTGATAACATTAAAGTATCTAGCAATAATCCAAGGATAGTGAGGAGCCTTAACTTCACCACTTGAATATGATTTCAAAGACAAATTTTCCCAGTAATATCAGAGGGAGCATAAACATTAGTTAATAAGATCACTTTACCAAAATCCTTACAAGAAGTAGCCATAGAGAGAAAATATATCAGAAATCCATCATATAGGAGAAAGCTTCTGAGGATTCCAAAAGCTAACAATACCTCCAACACTACCCTGGGCACCAATACAGTGACATTGACCATGAGCCCATAATTTGGAAGCAATACTAAAACAATCAACTAATAATTTTGACTCATGCGAAAAAATAATATCAGGCTTATGCAACTTAATCAACTCACGGATAACTTTTTGCCAAGGGATGTTATTCAATCCCCTCACATTACAAGATAAAGCAATCATTTATGAGGGGTGGAAAAGTGAGAATCAAGGGGCCTAACCAACCCTGACTCAGCCAAGGACTGCCCATCAAGTTTAATTTTCTCCACATATTTCTTCCTGTCCACCTTAGAAGACTTTTTAGGTACCCCTTTTTAAATTTTTTTGATGCAATCCCAACATAGTTTTCACCTTAGAACCTTTTTCATGATCGGAACCCACCATATCAACCAACAACAGATCATCCACCGCCACACCATCCTCTTGAACAACCATATTTTTTTGAGAAGAAATAGAAATCCAGTTCACATCAATAGTCTGTGCTACACAATTCACGAAAACTAGAACAATCTCATTATCGAGAGACTGATCAGTGTCTATCTGAGTAATATATATATTCCTTTGCAGATTAACCCCAACAAGCTGGTCCAAGTCATCTAAAGCATCAAATCTATTATGTAACCCATCAACTTGCCTCTCATTAACGGATCTCTTCAAACCCTTGCCTTTATTGTGGGACTTAACAGGAATTAAACCCTCCTTATCAGTCCCACTATCCTGCATTGGAGATTTTCCCTCAATAGACCCATTAGTCTACTTAGGAGCTTTCCCTTTATCTATCCCACTATCCTGCTTAGGAGGCTAAGTCTTAGATGAAAATTCCCAAGTAATTTTGGATATTGTATCTGAAGGTGTCCATATGCATGACACAAATGACATTGAAACGAAATGGTTTCATAGTCTAATTATTGAATCCAAGAAGAAGATCCAACACACATTTCCATAGAATCTGACAAAGGCTTATTTAAATCTATCTCAACACAAACACAAGCATAAGAAACTACCTTTTTATCCATCATTTGTTGAGAAGGATCCACCGGCTTCCCCGGCAACAACGCAATCATGTGAAGAATATCATTTCGCCAAAACTCCAGAGGTAACCAAGGGAGCCGAACCCAAACCGACACCCACGATAGAATTTCCTCCGTAGGGTTAAAGCCCACATGCCAAGGCTTAATGAACAAGCCAACCTAGTTATAAAAATAAGGCCCTCCTTCAAAAACTTTATGTCGATCCTCCATGCAAGAGAAAACAACCATGAAAAAATTATTTGCCCCTAGCATGATCTCCATATCTCCAACCAAGTTCCATACTTTTTGAGCCCAAGATTCCAAAAAAATGAGAGGGACCCGAATTCCTAAAAATTTACAAATTAAGGCATGATTAGCCAAGTATTCAACATCCTCTACAATTGAATCTGGTTGAATCACTAGGACAGGCCTATCCAAAGCTCGTTCAAGACAACCATTCACTTTTGTAGCTCTGAAAAACCCAACTAAAATAGAGCCAACTGGGCTTGACGATTTTTCTCCAAATGCATGTCCTAAAGAAGACAGTCTGGAACCCATGAGGACCTCTTGGAAGGACAATATTTGCTTATCATTTAAATCCTCGACCATCGTATCTCCATCTCTCATTCTCTTCAATTTTTGTCGCGTATTATCTGCAATATCTGTCTCATATTCTCTGCAATCTCCAATCTCCGTCTTATCAAAACCTTTCATTAAATCATTGTCATTAGTCTATTTATTTATTTTTATTTTGTTAAAGTTTTGAATATTTTATATATTTATTTATTTATTTTTATTTTGTTAAACAATGTTTTTCTTTAATGTTATTAAACATTGGAACTTTAAATAGAAGATTCAAGGTTTGGTCTCATATTAAAAAAAGGGAGTAGGGTTGTAAACCATACTTCTTGTTGGCTCCCGAGGGTTGGTGGATTGGTAAGTGCTTGTCTAGCCAGGTACTTACCAAAAAGATACCCAAGTCCAAACCTTGGGGTATCTTGTTTGTAAAGGTAATAGTTTGATCTAAATCCTCTAAGTGCGTGCTAAACTGACAATGACAATACGACTCCCAGGCGACCGGTGGTCCCCTTCACGTCGGGACAAAAATAACGATATGAAATAGGTTTAGTGGGAGCAACTCGTGTGGTTTGAATCCTACTCTTGTCAGTTACTAAAAATAACGAGGTTGTGATCAACTCTCCTATATAACAAAAAACTATACATCTTGTATTAAAGCTCTTAGTACCATACAATGTTTTGGTCTCGTGGAAATAATTAAAATAATTTCATTTTAGCACAAAGGTTCGGGCTTTGGTTGTTCTTCAAGAGGTCCAAAGTTCAAACCATAGCATGGACGAGTGTGTAAGGGGATGGGTGTGTGGTGGATGTGTGTTAAATTTCCTATTGATAAGCATAGCTCTCAACTTTAGAGGGGTCATAGTTGTTAAATTTCCTATTGATAAGCATAACTTTCAACTTTACGAGAGATCATGATTGGGAGGAGACTGCCCAACCCTATGCAATCGTAAGAATTTCTTACACTAACAAAATAAAAAAACATTTTATTTGATAATTAAATAATAAATAAATATAATATAAATAAATATTTTTATTAAAAATATTAAACTTCTATTAATTTAATTAGTCAAACTAATTACTAATTTAAAAAAACTAAAGGTAAATTATAATCATTTATACTTAAAAACAATCTAAAATGTTTTAGGGTAAGTAATGGAGGGAGAAATTTTACAATCTAAATTTAATTTCAATCTCATCAAAACTTTAATATTTAATTAAATGATATAAACTCTATTTTTATAATTGTTATTATCATTTTTAAGATAAATATATTTTTAAATATTAAAAAAACACTTTTTAAAATAATTTATTAAAACATCTTTAAATATTAAAAAAACTTTTTAAAATAATTCATTAAATTAACAACTAATGCTATATAACAAGTTTTATGTAACATTGTTTTGTAAACTATTTTTTACATAATATACATTAGAAACCTTACATTCTATTCTAAGGTAAGAAATGAAATCATACGATAACAGATATTTATGTAAATATTTCCAATTATTTTAGACCTTATTCCACTAGTCATAGCTATAAAAGATATTTTTGTAAAGATTTCCAACTATTTTAGACCTTACTCCACTAGTCTTAGCTAAATGTGGCTTACAATGAACGAGGCAACGCAAAAATAATAGATGTAGAGAAGAACGATTCTAATCAAACTAAACATCTTTAAACTAATTTCAAATGATTTCAATTCATAGTGTTATAACTTTAGTTAAGTCATGTTCAACTTTATTTTAGAAAGATGAATGTTTTAATTTGCTTCATATAAAAAATGTGATTAAGGTTCAATTGAAATGATCTATTATGTGTTATAGAATGATGAGAATCATTTTTATAGAGATATTTAAAGGTATTTTTTAAATAGTATGTTGTTAGTGTTTTATTTTAATAAATTGAGTTTAAATTAGGGGCTAAGATATTAAAAAAGTTATGTCCTAAACAGTATGTTGTTAATGTTTTTTTTAGTAACTTGAATTCAAATTATGGAAAAAGAGACCTTTTTATTATGCCTCTCAATTATATCACCCGTTATATTTCACATCATTTAAAAAAAAACATCAAAAACATCTAAATTCAAGTCACAGTTGGAATCATCTCACCCTTTATATTTCACATACTTTTAAAAAGAAGCATCTAAGTTCAAGTCACAGTTGGAATCATCTCATTCTAAAAAGAATGCCCAATGAAAAGGATTATATGAAAATTGAAAAACATTAATTTTTTAACGAAGAAGTAGAGCAACTAGTTTTCCTAAAACATTTAGCATTTAGAGGAGCTAAGGATGGAGAATGAGGAACTAATTTAGATATAAAGGATATATATCTAAAAACGTCTGAGAGTTATCAATTTCGAGGCGTCTATCTTGGAGATCACACCCCCAAGAAATGAGATCTCTAAGATGTTCATGTATTTATACAATATTTTATAAATATTTAAAATATTTAAACTTAAACATCCGACTAACAAATCGTTGCAACTGTTTAATAAAATATTTAAACTATTTAAGCTAAAATATTTAAAATATTCAAACTAAAACAGATGACTAACCAACCGTTGCAACTGTTTAATGGATGTTCATGTATTTATACAATATTTTATTAAACAGTTGCAACGATTGGTTAGTCGACTGTTTTAGTTTAAATATTTTAAATGTTTGCAACGGTTGGTTAGTCGACTGTTTTAATTTAAATATTTTAAATGCTTTTGTTAATGTCGGCTTTTTTAATAATAATAAAAAATTGATTATGACGTGATATGTATGACCTCTTTGCCTCCACCCCTGTCTAGTCTACAATTGCAGGAACGCCTCTCGACGTAAATATCCATTTGCTAGGGTATTTTTAGTGCTGCCTTGCATTTCTTCAATTTTTTTGGTTTTTTTTAATATATTTAAATAAATTTAACTTTTATTATTTTTGAGAGTTATTATTCAAAATAAACGATATGTTAACAAAACTAAATATTATTTTTATATGGGAGTTTGTTTTAATATTGTAAAGTAGTAAGAATGAAGATTTTATAGTATTTATTTAGAATGAATCTCTACTAAGTTATACACTTCACTTAATTTATTTGAAGCATGTATCTTAATAGACATAAATTTAGTGGAATAAACTAAAAAGGGTCTACAAAGTTTACCTACTCTTGCATGGATGTTGTTGTAATTAATAATGGGAGTTCTAATTAGCTTTTGTTGTAAGGTTATCAATATATCATATCAATTCAAAATTATATATTTTAGTAGAACTCCTTAATCCATGTTTTTACTATAGGTTACATGATGAAGAATTGTTCCAAAAGAATAAAGATAAAACAAGGTTGATGACCAACTTATTCCTCATGTAGTTTCATAGACAAACCCTAAAAATAAAATCGTTAATGATGTTAAACCTCCAACCAAGATTTCCTTGTTGATAGACAACCACATTCCCAATATACTTTTGATTTCCTCTTAGAATAGTTAACGAGGTTCTAATCCCTATAACGGCCAAAAAATAACTTGTGGGAAATTTTCCCTACATCCCTCCTTCACTTGAAGAAATGTTCGATTCAAAAGTAGGACAAGCAAAAAAGGAAGGTCAAAAGGCACGACCCACCTTCAATCAGAAGGGCAAGCGCCAATCCGTAATGCAAAGAAATATGAATGAGTTTCAGGCTGCATCGGCTATTGGGTCTCTCACCAACGGTCAATGCTCATTTTTTGCTTAAAGTAGGAGACTTAGGGACACCAAGGCCGATAGGCCATATATTTTCCATCTGACAACCCATGTTGCTTTTTATTGGTAAAGGTTTGTGCAAGAAAGGGAATGCCTCAATGAAGCTTAGACAAAGCATATGGTAACTATTCGGGAACAAAAGAAGGAAGCATTGGAACATAGTAAAAAAAACTCCACCATTGGCTGAAAAGGATCTCACCTTAATAGAACACATGCCGGTTGTTTGCAAATAAAGAAAACATAAAAGGTGATTAAGGAAATATCTGCCATTGGTTGTCGAAGTTGAATTTCTTAGCTCGACCTATCATAGTCATTCACATGGCAACTGTAGTGGACACCTGCCATATGGGTAAGACTACCTTGCCAAACCTACACCAATTAGGGAGGCCATACTAGCAACGTTAGCGAGTGAGGTATCCCAAAAAGCAAATGAAGGCCCAGGTGAGTTTTGATACTCGAAGCTTCAAACATGAAGAAAATTAACAATGCAACCACCTTTTGAGCACACCATAGGGGAATATGATAGCAACAAATTCCTATTAAAGGGCATAGAAACAACCTCCAATATTAATGGCCCTAGATATAGAGAGCTCGAGGCAATGAAATGCAAGTATAGAAGGATCTTGGTTATAGAATAGAAGATAATTCTTAAGTTATCTATGTAGAATTTTGTAGGAAAAAACCACCCGATCTTAGCCTATAAATAGGTATGCACAATTCATTCTAAGGTATTGAGAGTTGCTTACTCATGCCTCATACCTGGCCTTGTATGCTCTTCCTTTCACCTCTTCTTGTCTGTATGAGTGGGACTCAAGCCTTGGGTCACTATTTAAGGACCATCGAGCCTTTTCTAGCCACATACCTTGTAATTACTTGACGCATGGAAGGAAATTATGACTAATTTTGCTAAGTCTTACTTCTCTTATGTGTTTTCAATTCGACGTTATGTGTGATGAAGTATGTTCAATTTCTAGCTATTAGACTATGGTGAATGTGTTCATGCTTAGGTCACTCATGCTGTCAAGCAAAAATCCTTGATCTTGGCTCATCACCCTTGTAGTTGAGGTTTTACTTTTTTGCAACTTCATTTTTCATTTTTTGTTTGTTATTTCCTTTTTCTATTGGCAAGAAACACAAACCTGAGCCTATGAGGTCTAAAATGTGTATAGATCATATCAAACGAGGATCCAACCTTGGAAAAAACCCTAGAGGTTGCTTTGTAGGTATTTTTTGTTAGTGGAGCTTCCCACTTTGTTTCTTTACACAAAGAGTGGGTGCCCAAGCATGTTGGACTGCTACCCCGACAAGCCTGAACATTATGAGTCAACAATGATCTATTTGACATACCTGATGGGATGAGCTTATTCATGTTTACCCCCATTAACTAAAATAATAAATTTTTTGACTAAGACTCTAGTGAAGGTCTTAGTCAATTTCCTTAGTGTACTATTAAGAGATTCACCTAATGGATCATTTAAAAGGAAATACTTTGAATTTGTTTGAAAAAAATTAAGACTAATATTCTAGTGGTAATCCCAAACTTCTGAGACTTTATTCTTAAAAAAAAGGCCTATAAATATATGAGCAAAAGGTTTATCAATAGGTTCTATACTAGAGCTAATCAACAAGAGCTAGTACTAACCTTAAATCAAAGAGTGAAAAGGAGGAATTTACTACATAACATGGCAACTCCACTAAACCATCCTCCTAAGATATTTTTGGTGTTGAACGATAGAGGTCATTTGATATTGCCTACTTGACTTGTCATGTGAGATTCAATTCCCACTTTAGTGCTCAAGTCACTACCTTATTTCTCGGGAGATATCATTACCCTGATGGAGAATTTGCATAACCTAGCGAGCTTGTGCATAGGGCATTTCATTGAAAAGCAAAATATATACCTAAGGCTATTGGCCATTTTCTTCAGAGGAAAAGCTTGAAAATGGACATCAATCTTAATCCTCAATCAGTTAAAATTTGGGATCAACTAGTAGACCTCATGGTAGAAAAATTTGGAGAAAATATAAATGAGGCATCTCTCCTTGAGCAACTAACAATGATCAATAGGGAGCCCATGAAGATGATGGATGATTTCAATATTCAATTCCACAAATCTTGGTAGAGGATTCCCGATAAGACTAGACCTCCCCTAGTATGGAATTTATATATTATTTGAAAGATTTTAATTTTGAAATTGTCATGATGGTCAAAACTAAGGAGGCACACTCATTTTGGAAGCCTATGGGATAACCATCTAGGCCCAAAAGGACCTAATCTAGATAGGAATGCTAGCTCTTAGGCTACCTTTGTCATTATTCCCCTCCATATAGCCTTTGTATCACCCCACTATGACAATTCAACCCATCACCTATATGAATCCTATCATAATATCAAGGTAAACCCAACCTCCTAACCCAATTTGGCTACACCTTATTCCAAGCCTTATGCTATTGAATTTGATGAAATGAGGAATATGATGAAGACATTATCTAATGAAATAAAAAGCCTAAAGAGGTAAAAAATGCTTAGAGATTCTGCTAGAAGATCTATTCAAGGCTTCCTTTCCAACAATAGATATACAAGTTGACCCCAAGCCCTGACTCAATAGATAGGACCTGTATTGTTCCCTTTGCAAAAACAGTTCTATAACCCAATCAAGGACCTATTCCCCACATAAAATAATTATATTGAAGTGTCCAATGTGTGGTATTATTTAGCTCTCAAGTTTTATCCCTCCAAATCTTATGTTAGGAGCAAGTCTTGAACAATTGGAGTGCCCCCACCAACTCAAGAATTCATTCCCTATACATAGGCAAAAGCTCAAATGTCTAACTAAGAACTTGCTATCCAAATTTTGACCATATAACTAATAGATAATTCCTTAGTTCTAGAGAAGACCTTAGTTTCCTAGGATAAAGTAGAAGTATATGCCATATCAAATGACGTAAGCCCTTTGAATTTTGGGAGGCTACAATTTTGATTAGACTATATCACTAGGTTTAAGAGGAAGGCCATTGAAGAGCAAGGGAACTCTAGTCTGCTAGACCCCAATCCCTAGGATAGAATTTTGGATCATCAAAGGAATACCTTGACACAAGCCCAACTAGATAACTAGACCTAGATAGTTACAACGGTTGCTAGAACAATCCTAGAACCTCCAAAGCAACTTGCTATAGAACTACAAGGACCATCTCCAACAACAAAAAATATTAGGCCTTCACCATCATCAGAAACCATCTTGAAGACTCCTTCCATAGAGTCTTTAACTTGGTGGATCATTTGATAAAGTCCACAATAGCTATACCTCATTGGGACATGATATTAATGCTAGAGTAGATGAAGCACTTAGGAGAGGCCTTGCAAAAGTAGATGGATTGGAAAAATAAAAAGCATCCACAATGCTACAAGTCTCTAGATCAGAAGAAAGCCAGACCAAGCCTATGCCTTTCTATCTAACCATGATCTGTAAAGGTAAGTTGATACATAAATTTCTAGTAGACTAAGGGTCCACCACATCAGTCATGCTCAAGAAGGTAGCAAATATACTCAGGTTAGTATACGAGCCCATAAAAAACAAGGTAGTTCAATTAGATGGCACTCTAGTACCTATCTTTAGGTTGGAATAGGGTATTCTCCTAGCTCTCCAAGCTTAATATGACCTAACAATACACCAATATATAATGATAATAGATCTATTGACAAAATTTGGCATATGCCTTTCAAGGGATTTCACCATCAATATTGGAGGATATCTATCCTTAGGCTAGACTCATCTGCTACTTAGAACCAAATACAATACTAAGCTAAATATTCTATTGGAATCTATCCATATTCACCACATGGAGCGAGTTCCATCCCTAGATCTTAGTGAGGAGCAAGCTTACATAACTAAAGAAGAGCCATCGGGGTTGGATCTATTTGTTGACAAATACACTCATACATCCTTGATGATCACTTGGAATAATGGGTGTCCAAGACATATGGATTAGGCTTCAATAAAGCTAGGGTGGGATGAACTATCTCTGTATGTATATTGTACATATTGTAAAAATAATCCATAAAAAACAATCTTATTCCTTGCAAATCAAGGTCTTTTTCAATGCAAGGAGGACCATCAGATCCATGATAGGAAACTCAAGGCTACCTTTATATCTATTCAATAAAAAGAAGACATATCCTCACAAGATACATATCCCAATATAATAAGTGGATTCATATTGAAATAAAGGTATTGGGCCAAGGGAGCATGAGCCATATGATAAAAAATCAATATAGAGTAAAGTGTTAAGATGTTTTAATCCTATAGGCTGATGTTGGCCTTTTAGGTTGAGCATATGATAATCTATATCAACCCAAAACTAGGAGCAAAAGGGGCTAAGGGTGAAGTAGCAGCCATCATTTGATAAATATTTGTGGCTAAAAGTGTGATCGTCCCATTCATAACTGACTCAAGAAAAAAAGGGCACATAACCCAATATTAAGTTTTCAGAAGCTAGAATCTCTTTATCTATGCTTGTGCCCTAACATTTATTACAAGGTGATTGCTCATAAGACCATGATAGATGAAAACTAGAGAGAACGTATTGAATCCAATATTTTAAGAGGGAGATCTTTGCTATAGGTGCATAAATCTAAAAAACAAGATTTATTTGTAAGAACCTAGGAATCATGCAAACCTATTGATTGGAAACAAGAAGGGCACCAAATCACTATAAGGTGGTATACTATCCTACCATACTAATTACACATGGGGTCAATCCACCATTGGGGAAATTTAAACCAAGGAGCATTAACACTACATCAACCATCCCCATTGGAGTAAAGCATGCAAATCCATTGCCTTGGTTTGAGTGCTAGATATCTTAGGTGTAGACAACCATAATACTATGCATTCATGGAAGACAAGATGACCAACCTTACAAGAAAAGGGATTTTTGATTTGAAAAGGTAATAGTCATTTCAAAAAAATTAAAGCAATCTAAGGCCAAAGAGACAATGGAAAATTCTTGTTGCCTTTGTACTAAAATGGCTAAGTTTATTCTATGTTAAAATATCAATTCTACACTTGACTTAGTAGAACTTTTCTTTGAGACTATATTATATTCCGTTGGTCTACCTACCAACATTGTATCTGATAGGGATTCATGTTTTGTGGGTCATTTGTGATGATCATTGTGGAATATTTTAGGAGTTTCTCTTAACTTCTCTATGACTTTTCATCCATGGTCAGATGGGCATATTGAAGTAGTTGATCATAATATTGCTTAGAGTTTAAGGATTTGCCATCACACTTCTCTAGCAAAGTGGGATTTGAGCCTAACTCACAGAGAGCATACCTACAAAAGAGCATTTCACAAATCCATGGAAACTCTCCTTTTGAGGTTTGTATTGGAATTTAGCCTTTGAAACCCTATGAGTTGCCCTTATACTCACCCTCTCCAACTACTATGCATGTTCAAAAATATCAAGATAAGGCAATGCCATTCATTTACTATTTCTAGATTCTTCAATCAAAGGTGGTTTAGATTCTAAAAAAGACTTAACAACAGTAGAAATGATCTATAGATAAACAATGTATTCCTCATCCATTTTAGATTGGAGATAGATTTTGGATTTAGTTAGATAAACAATGTTTTTTAAACAAAGCACATAGTAAGATCAAACCTCTTTGCTATGAGCCTTACACCATTCTTCAATAGGTGTTCAAGAATACCTTTTACCTTGATATTTTGACTCATATTAGCATTCATGACATCATTAATGTGGATATTTTGAATCCATATCATGATTCCACCTTGGAATTCACTCCTATCATGAGCCATCTTGTAGTTGTGGTACCTAATTTTTAGCTCCCACTTGCTATAGATCGAGTGTTCAATAAGAAGACTCGTTAGACTTGACAAGGTTCTTCAACTTTCTATCTTGTTTTCCATAGAGGCCATCTTACGCATTAGTCTCATTAGATATCACACCATTAGATGTCTCATGATTTTCCATCCCTTCTACAAACATTGGAGTCCAATATTTCTATGGTGGGAGGGATGATGAGGACCACTTTTGAAAGTTGTAATAGACTAGGTTTTCTTAGTTTATTAGTTTTAAAATAATTTCTAAAAGTCTAAGTTAGCAATAATTCCAAAAAGCTACCAAGATTGTAATGTCGACATATTTTGATGGTAAGGTGTTTGAAAGCAATTTGGATTTGTTAGCATAATTAGATTTTGTTAGCATCTTAGCTTAACTATAGTTTATGGTTAAGCATATTCCAAATTTGGAGGAATTATGGTTGTACAAATGCTTATTTAAGCATATATTTTAATTTAAACTTGAGCTTATTTTTTATCCATATCAAATACATAATGATTTATACTTGAAATAATTAATCCAACATTTCATCAATTCTTCCAATGTTGATGGAGCCACAAAATATATTCTCATTTATCTTGAAAATTTAATCCCAGGTTATGTAAATAAAGTGAGAATGAAAAAGTAGATTGAATGAAGAATTTTACTTTAGATTTCTAATCAAAGGAATGAGACCTTAATAAGGGCCTCAAGTGACATTCTTGCAAGGGGAGTCCTTTAGAGTAGAAAATTCTAGTTGTTCCAAAATTTATCAAGTATAGATCATCATTTAATAGATTTAGAACCTACTTGTATACCTTGATATCTTTTGATAGAGGTTCCTTGCAAGATTTAAACTTGCATGTCATTATTCAAAGTCAAGCAATTTAGTCAAATGATCTCATGCTATTTGGTAATTAAGATCTCCTTTTATATCTTTTGAATTAGTTATATGGGGTTGCAACAAGTCCTACCTGCATTACATTGTGATAAAATAGTGGTATTATAACAACTTAGAAATTATGCATATATCTCTTGGTAATAGATTTAAAACCTACTTTTATACCTTGATATCATTTTATTGAGGTTCCTTGCAATATTTGAACTTGTGTCTCCTTAAAAGTCAAAGAACATATCCAGATGAGCTCATTCCATTTGATAATAGAGGTATCCTTTTATGTATTTTAATCAATTATATGGGATTACAACAAGACATTACCAGATTATATTATGAACATATAGTGGCCTGACAACTTAGAAATTATGCATATATATCTTGGTTATAGATTTAAAATCTACTTGTATACCTTGATATCATTTGATTGAGGTTCCTTGCAATATTTGAACTTGGATCTCCTTCTTCAAAGTCAAGGAATTTAGTCAATTAAGCTCGTGCAATTTGGTAATTGAGGTATCATTTTATGTCTTTTTAATTAGTTATATGGGGTTATATAAAGCCCCATCCATATTACATTGTAACCACATAGTGGCATCACAACAACTTAGCAATTATGCATATATCTCTTGGTAATAGATTTAAAACCTAGTTGTATACCTTGATATCATTTGATTAAGATTTATTGCAAGATTTGAACACTGGTATCCTTCTTCAAATTCAAGGAATTTAGACAAATGAGGTCATGACATTTGATATTGGGAGTCTCCTTTTATGTCTTTTTAATCATTTATATGGGGTTGCAACAATCCCCATCTATATTACATTGTGACCACATAGTGGCATTACAACAACTTAGCAATTATGCATATATATCTTGGTAATATTTTTAAAACCTACTTGCATAACTTGATATCATTTGATTGAGGTTCCTTGCAATATTTGAACTTGGGTCTCCTTAAAAGTCAAAGAATTTATCCAAATGAGCTCATTCCGTTTGATAATGGAGGTATCCTTATATGTATATCAATAAATTATATGGGGTTACAACAAGCCATTCCCATATTACATTGTGACCATATACTAGCATTACAACTTAGCAACTACACATATATATCTTGGTAGTTGATTTAAAATCTACTTGCATACCTTGATATCATTTGATTGAGGTTCCTTGCTATCCTTCTTCAAAGTCAAGGAATTTAGCCAATTAAGCTCATTCTATTTGATAATTGAGGTATCCTTTTATGTCTTTTAATTAGTTATATATGGCTATAGAAAGCCCCATCCATATTACATTGTGACCACATAGTGTCATTACAACAACTTAGCAATTATGCATATATCTCTTGGTAATATATTTAAAACTTAGTTTTGTACCTTGATATCATTTGATTGAGGTTTCTTGCAAGATTTGAACTTTGGTTTCCTTCTTCAAATTAAAGGAATTTAGACAAATAAGGTCATTCCATTTGATATTTGAGGTCTCCTTTTATGTATTTTTAATCATTTATATGAGGTTGCAACAAGCCCCACCCATATTACATTGTGACCACATAGTGGCACTACAACAACTTAGCAATTATGCATATATATCTCTTGGTATTAGATTTAAGACCTACTTGTATACCTTAATATTATTTGATTGAGGTTTCGTGAAAGATTTAAACTTGGACCTCCTTATTCAAAGTCAAGGAATTTAGCCAAACGAGCCTATGCCATTTGATAATGGGGGTCTCCTTTTATGTATTTTTAATTTGTTATATGGGGTTAGAACAAGCTCCACCTATATTATATTGTGATCACATAGTAACATTACAACAACTTAGAATTATGCATATATATCTTGGTAAGGTTTAAACTTGGGTCTCCTCCTTGAAAATTAGGGTATTTAACCTCCTGCCAAGTAAGTATTGAGGTCATTTTTTGTTGAAAAATATTACATTATTTGGTACATGTAAATTTACCCCCATGGTACATTCATGGTATAAATGTAAATATGTAATAGATTAGGGTTGAGTCTATAGTTTAGATGAGTGATTTATATTTCCTCTTTATGTAAGTGTCAATGTGCAGGATATGCACAAGTATCATGTAAGTAAGAATGCAAGTGTGTATTGAGAGAATGTGCACAAGTTTCATGTATGTAAGTGTGCAAATATATAATGTGAGGATGTGCACAAGTGTCTTGTATTAGGAGTGCATGTAGGAGAGTAAGAGTCATGTAGAAGTGTGCAAGTGTCATATAGTCAAGTATGCATGTAAGAAGAAAGTGAAGAGTCTAGTATACAAGTGGCAAGATGATAAGACAAAGGTCATGGGAGCTATAATATGGGGAAAAATCATCAAGTATGTGAAGAGTCACATTACTATGTCTATATTATGGAGACAAAGCTCCATAGAATGTAACAAAAGAAAATTTGGGAAAATGGTCTCTAAATATCACCACATAATAAGCATTGATAATAAAACTTGTATACAAATTTTGAGCAATTAATTTTGTAAGTATTCTTCATGCATGTACATGAATGATTTTTGGCCATTTTACATTCATAATTGATATTCTAAGTGAATGCTATTTCATTATTATATTGGCCTAAATATATATTTTTATTGCTCACATATATAATACTAATCTTCATTATTGATATTTTGACCTTTAATATTATGGCTTATTTATATTGGGACTTGTGATATTTTGAGATATTAAGGCTTAAAAGCCAATAATGGTATCAAAGCTACCACTTAACTTTATCCATTTTTTATAGAGTTATTTTATTAGTCGCCATCACCACCATTTAACTCTATTCATTCTTGATATAGTTATATTAGAGTCTATCCACTTTGAAAGCAATGAAGACTTGGACTCTATTTTATAAAGGTTTTATTGAGTAGATATTGAGGGGACAAGGTAAAGTCACCCTAATTTGGATGTTAGGGTCTTCCCAATTGGTTGAAGGAAAACCAATGAAGACTAGGACTCAACTTGAATATATTAAGAGATCCAAATTAGAATATAGTTGGACATGAGGGGATATTCATAGTCACCTTGATATTATTTTTGGATTCTCTAGAAAAGAGAAGAATCATATTTTGTTCTTAGGTGTGACCTAAGACATTATAGGATTTAGGAGCATTAAAGCTCTTAGATAATTGATGAGTATTAAGACTCCTAGATAATAGAGAAGCATCAAAGCTTCTAGGATTGAGAAGCATCATAATTTCCATAGGATTGAGAAGCAATATAAGCTTCTATAAATCAAAATATTTTAAAATAACTCGAATAGAATCTAGAGTGTGGTAGAAAGAATAAAATAATTACTTTCTAATAATATTGAAGATTATTTTGTAGCTAAGAGCACAAAGCAAGAATAACATTCAAAGTTTCAATAAATATCAAAGTAAAGGGAAAAGAAGAAAGGGCCCTGGTAGTGCCCAAGTATAAAAGAATCATCCGAGCCTGATAATAGTCCATGAGTAGAATAGAATCACTCAACCTTTTAAAGCTAAAGCATAAGAGCATAATTTATTGAGCCTTATACAATTCTAATTTAGAGAAGAAGCACCTAATCTTGGAAGAATTCCAAGCATAGAGAAGTAGTTGAAAGAAGTTGCACCTAAACCTAGTCAAGCATAAGAATGAGAAGCATCCGAGTCAAGAAAAGTCTAAGCATAAGTAAGAGAAGTAACCAAATTAGGTAACATCCAAGCATAAGAAGAAAACTGGTCATGTTAGAGAATGTCTAAGCATAAGAAATAGAAGTGGTCGAGTTAGGGAGTGAGAAGTTATTGAAGTTGATATATAGCAAAAGATAGCAGGCAATAGAACAATGTTCAAGGTGCTAAAGTAAAGGAGTAGTGTTTGAGAAGTGCTTCATGCTTTGAAGGAGCTCAAACTACTACAAAAAATATTTAATGAGTGATAAAGACACTTAAGAAAGAGAGGTTAGACTATGATGAGTAGTGCTTAGGAAGCACTTTAGCAAAGGATCTCAAGCACTAAGGAGAAGTGCTCAAATAATTCTTTAAAAATAGAATAGGTAGTAGAGAAGTGAAGTGCTCAAATAATGCTAACACAACAAAATAGATAATAGAGAAGTGAAGTGCTCAAACAATGCTCACATAATTGAATAGATAGTAGAGGAGTGAAGCACTCAAGCATCACTCATGTAGTTGAATAGATAGTATAGGATTGAAGTGCTCAACCAATACTCACCTAGAAAAATAACAAGTAGAATAGAGAAATACTTGAACAATGCTCATAGATATGAATATTAATTAGGAAAGAAGCACTTGAGAAATGCTCATAGAAAGGAACATCCATCAGGGAAGAAGTTCTTTAACATTGCTCACATAGAAAAGGAACACCCATAAAGGAAGAAGCACTTGAATAACACTCATAGAAAGAAGTACTTGAATAATGTTTAAATGTCCATTAGAGGGAAAAGTGCTTAAACATATAGCAAAGGAAAGAAATGCTTAAGCAATGCTAACATAGAAAGACATCCAAAAAAAAGAGGAATCATCTAAACAACAAGTGAAAGAAGCACTTGATCAATTCAACAACTAAGAGCAACAAATCAAGAGCTTGAATTGCACTATTGATAGAAGTCATAGGAATATTCCAGAAAGCATAGTAGAGAGAAGAGTGAGGAAATAATAGAAAAAAGGTTTGGAGAGCAAGGTCATGCAAAGTGAAATTGAAGCATTATAGAAGCAAGCATTGATAAAAAAAATACTGAAGTATTATTACTATGTGGATAATAATGCCTGAATACTAGGCATAAGAAACAACTAGTTTAGTAATAATTTCTAATGCCTAATCTTATATTTAAATGCCATGCAGACATTGAAAAATATTTGAGGCATCAAGAGGATTTTTTTTTTTGCTAAGTAACGATATATTTACAACGGGTTTTTTGTAAAAGGATCCCAAAACCTTAGTTACATAGATAGCCGAGGCTGCAGTTGTGATTAAAAACCAGGGCTGCGCCCTTGGGCAACAAACCAGGGCCCAGGGCCCTGTTGCCTACAAAAAGACAAACCAATTTTGAAACCAGTACAACAAAATTTGGCCTGTGGCCACCAAAATATGACAAAACCGCAAAACGACACACGCCAAAACCGCAAAAAACCGCTCACCGCCGCTCCGAGAGGCCCGATAGCCTGGCCTAGTCTGGACGGGGCCCAACCTGACAGATCAGCTCCTCTCCCTATCAGGGCCATCGCCCAGCCTATGCCGGAGTTCGGCCAGGGCACTGGCCGCTGAGGAAGCCGCTTTGGCAAAAGCGGTCAGGGAGCCAATAGTAATGTCAAGGAGAGCTTTGGTCGCCAGGTTCTGCATCTTGCTGTCGGAGTCAGAGCTGACTTCGGTGGCCTCCGGGGCCTCCACCTTGGCCTTCTTGGAGCTACCTGTAGCCCTACTGCTGCCTGGGGCCGGGCCTCTATGGATTGAGCTGGTGCCAGGAGTCGGGGCCCCGCCTGGGCCCTGGACCGGAGTTCTGCATTTTTGGGTGGGCCTGCGCCATTTTGGGGAAGGGGAGGCTTCGGGGGAGGGGGTCTCCTTGGATTTGGAAGCTGCAGGGGAAGCCCCGGGGGAGTTAGCCACTTCAGGGGGGACAGAGGTCAGGGGAGGAATGCAGTGAAGCTACGGCTGGTTGGCTAGGGCATGCCTATACAGGACGGCCATGAGCCCTTGGTGGGAGGGCCTGGAATGGTTCCTATGAGCTCGATCGATGGTGAGGCCCAGGGAGTAAAGGAGAAACCAGGGGGTGCTTACCAATGTGGCTCCACGAAGGTGGTTGTAGAAGCTGAGATGGAAACTGTAAAGCCACTGGTCCGGATCATCGTAGGTGATGTATTGCATCACCGGGATGATGGCTTCGTCGAAGGGGGCCGGGAGGTCAGCGCGAAAGAGATTAGCTTTGTCCCACTGCTGCTCTAGGAATCGGGATAGCTCCTCCTCCCAATTGTGCTTATCCCATCGAATGAATCTGCCTTTCTCCTCATGATGCAGACCTGTCACCTCCGTCAGAAATTCTTTGGTCACTTTGAAGTGGAGCCCCTTCACTTTGACTTCTCCATCATTCCAGGTGTCCAGAAAACCTTGAGTAATATCTTCGTCGGCCCCTACGAATTTGCTGAAGAAAGGGGTGAATTTCTTGGCATTGGAGAATAGCCTGGCCGACTCGCTCAGGTTAAGAGTAGAGGGCTCGAGGAAGAAGGTCTTGGCAGCCATGAGGAGCAAACTGACAGCCCAGGGATGGGGAAAATAGGGGTGGCCTGACCAGAGACATGGGGACAGGGGGAAGGGGAAGCAGACAAGAATGCGGGAGAGCTCTACGTGCGATAGGTTTAAAAACTTGCAGGGGGTGCGAAGGAGGGGAAGGGCCATCGACGTCGGGAAGGAGCGCTTGGGGCGGGGAGCGACACGAGCCAGGAGGAGCTGAGGGGGCATGGCTGCCGGCTGCCACGTGGGGCAGGGGAGGGGGGCCAATGCCTGCGCTCCAGATGGCGCAATCTGAGTGGGGGCCAGCTTGGGGAAACCTCACGGGATAGAGCCACGGACGAACTGACTCAGCATGGGAATCTGATGGTGCGACATCCAAGGCAGGAAGGTCAGAATGGGATGCCATGCACTCCGACTTGGACTTGCCAAAAATGCCAGTCGGGCTTCGTGAAAGTCTGACGTGGCCGCTGACACTTGGCACCACGAGGGTGAGCTTGAACGGATTGGCCAGCACACTAGCAAGGGGGGCGCCGGGGCCAGTCGTCATGGCGAAGCAAGAAGGAGAGTCCCCTGACCACTAGGGGGCATGACAGCACAACTTTGGGGCCCCGTCTCGGGGTGGGCTAAGCATCTGGGCCCTCATCGGAGCTAGGATTGTCTTGCAAAACTATTTGGACCAGAGCTTCAGGGAAGTTCATGGTCCAGGTGGTGAAGTCTTCTGCTGAGGTGGCCTGGTTGGCCATGAAATCGGCTGCCCTGTTGCCTTCCCTGTACACATGCCGAAAGGTGTGGTCAGGGAGTCCTTGGAGGATGGTGAGAGCTTCCCTAATGGAGTTGTGAATGCACCAAGAGCTATTTCTCGGGCTACGGGTGGCTTTGATAATGACTTGGGAATCGCCCTCGATGATGACTTTTGAGGAGGACTCCTTGAGGGTGGTCAGCCCGCTGAGGAGAGCTGTTGCTTCGACGAAGTTATTGGTCTGAATGCCGAGCGGTGCAGCGTACGCCAAGATCAGGGCCCCGTGACTGTCTCTGATGACCCCGCCCGCTCTAGAGGGCCCGAGATTACCTTTAGAAGCTCCGTCAAAGTTAAGTTTGACCCATCCAGGAGGGGGGCAGTCCACCTTGTCTCGAAATGATGGGAGGGGGCGAGGGGGGGACCGATGGGGGGAAGCTGAACTCCGAGGGAGGATAGGAGGGTGGCCTCGCCCGGCCATCGGGGTGCCTCGGTCAAAGGGGTGGAGCGAGAATTCTCAAGGGCGAAGGAAACCACCTTGGTCGCTATCCACTGGGGGAACGGGCCGGGGAGGAGAAGGCTCTGCTGTTGCGCTCGAGCCAGAGCTGCCAAAGCAGGTGAGGAAGGCAGGAGCCCTAGAGGAAGCGGATGAAGGGGTGGGCGAAGGGGTTGGGCCACTGAGACAGGAGGTCAGAGATGGAATTGGGGGCCGCCCATTGAATAGAGAATTGGGAAAGGATGAGGCCCAGGGCTTCAGAAGAGAAGGGACATCTGAGAAAGAGGTGATTAGTGGACTCCCAGGCAGCGCAACAAAGGAAGCATCTATTCGGGATCTGAAAGCCCCTCCTGATCAGGTTCTCGATGGTCAGGATCTTGTTTTGGACGGCCGCCCAGACGAAGTGGCTGATTTTGGGGATCAACTTCTTGGCCCACACCTGATGGGCTGGAAAAGGGGCCTCGTCAGGGACTCTTTGGAGGTTGTAGGCAGATTTGATAGAAAATACGCCACTGGGGGTGCCGTGCCAAACGCATCTATCGTTCCCTCCGGAAGACGGGATAACTGTCACCTTGAGGAGGCGCTGGAGCCTGGAAGCTTGGAGCGGGTGCCTGGGATTCAGGATGGGTTTCCAAGTAACCCCTCCCTGGTTCTGGGAGAGATAGGCTGACACTCTAGGCCCTCTGTCCGCCAGCCCCGGTTTGAGGATGAGGAGATCACTGTCAGCATTCAGGGCCTCATCTTGGATCCACCTGTCATCCCAAAAGTTAATCTGGGTTTCGTCCCCGAGGATCCATCTGGTCCCTTTTCGAATGATGTCTTTAGTGGAAATCAAGGATTTCCAGAAGGCTGATCCATCTCTGGGCTGGGATTCACTGAGGAAGGGGTGGTGGTGGCAGTATTTCCTGAGCACGATACTGACCCACTCATCGGGGGCGTTGGTGAACACCTTCCAGGCGTGCTTGGACAAGAGGGCCTTGTTCATGAGGGTCACCCGCCTGAGTCCGATTCCTCCCTCGCCTTTGGGGTGGTAGACCAGGGGCCAGGAAACCAGGGGAATCCTCTTCTTATCTTCGTTGCCCGACCAGAGAAAGCATTTCTGGATTTGTTCAATGTGGGCTGCAATGGAGGCCGAGATTCTGAAGACCGACATGAAATAAATCGGAATGCTTTGGAGGACCGCCGATAGGAGGGTGGCTCTGCCAGCCTGAGAGAGGAGGTGGCCTTTCCAGGGGGCCAACTTTCTCTGAATCCGATCCATCATCCCGCTCCATAGGCCCTTGGAGGATGCACCTATAAACAGGGGAAGCCCGAGGTAAGAGGAGGGGAGGGAATCAGGGGTACAACCCAAAATCTACCCAATTCTGATTTGCCTAGCCACGGGGGTGTGGATGAAGAAGATTTTGCTTTTTTGGAGGTTAATTTTTTGATCGACCGCCTCCTCGTACAGGGTCAAGATGTGCTTGAGGGCCTTGGCTTGAGGGATCGAAGCTGAAGTGGCGAGGATGGTGTCGTCCACAAACTGCTGATGAGACACAGGGGGTAGGCCCGACGTAGGCCTGATGCCCGAAATGAGTCCACGGGAAACAACGCTCGAGATGGTACATCCCAGGGCCTCAACCAGGATGATGAAGAGGATCGGGGATAGGGGGTCACCTTGACGAAGGCCTCTAGAGCTGGGGAAGAATCCGATAGGGGATCCGTTGATGAGGATCGAGAACCAGGGGGAGGACACACAGTTGCTGATGAGCCTGACCCAGGAGGGATGGAACCTGAACTTGAGGAGGACCTTGGAAAGGAAGCCCCAGTCAACTCTATCAAAGGCCTTGTTCATATCCAGCTTGAGCAGGAAGGAGGCCTTCTTGGAAAGGAAGGCCGAGTGGATGGCCTCGTGCATGATGATAACTCCGTCTGTGATCAATCTGCCTTTGATCGAGCTCCCCTGGCAGGGGGCAATGATCAGGGGAAGGATATCCTTGAGGTGGGAGGCCATGGATTTGGTCAAGATTTTGTATAAAACATTGCACAGACTGATGGGGCAAAAATTTGAGAGGGATCTGGCAGCCTGGGACTTGGGGATCAGGGCAATGAAGGTGGAGTTTATACCTCTGGGGATGGAGCTGGCAGCCTGGAGGTCCCGGATGGCTGCACACACTTCTTGCCCAATGATGTCCCAAAAGGATTGGAAGAAATGGGGGGGAAACCCATCCGGGCCCGGGGCCGCCTCAGCCTTCATGGAAAACGTGGCAGCATGGATTTCAGAGTCAGACAGGGGCTGCACGAGCATCTCATTTGCCATGGCCGAGACTGAAGTAGGAATATGTTCCAGTAGGGAGTCTGCCACTTTTGGGGACATGGGGGGGCTATCGCCAAGGAGCTCCTGGAAGAAGTTGGTGGCTTCAGTCCGAATGTCCTCTTCGTCCTTGATAGTTCTGCCGTCACTGCTCACCAACTCAGCAATCCTGTTAGAGCCCCTATTTTTGAGGGTCGATGTGTGGAAGAACTTCGTATTAGCATCGCCATCTTGGAGCCATAGGGCTCTCGAATTCTATCTCCAAAAGGTTTCTTCCCTGGCCAGGATGTTGTGATACTCACTGAGGGCCAGGCGTTCCTCTTCCCTGATCCCCGGGTCGTGGGAGCCTGCCTAGAATCTGAGCTCAAGGTCTTCGAGTTTTTTCTTAACTGTCGCTTTATTTTCAAAGATGTTACCAAACACCTCTCTGTTCCATACCTTGAGTTGCTCTTTGAGGCATCTCAGCTTGTGGTAGACTTGTTCAGCGGGGCGCCCAGGGACTGGGGAAGCCCACCAGCAGCCAACCTGGGCCCTGAAGTTGGGATGATGCAGCCACATGGACTCGAACCGGAAGGGTCGCTTGGGGGAGGAGCGATGATCGGTTTCGAGGAGGAGGGGGCTGTGGTCGGACCCAATTTTAGGGAGGGCCAGCAAGGTTGCATCCACAAATAGGGGAATGGCTTCCTTGGACAGGAACACTCTATCCAACCTGACCTGGATATGGTTTGCTCCCGCTCTTCTGTTTGACCAGGTGAACCTGGCTCCTTTCAGCCTGACGTCCATGAGCTCGTTGAGGTCGGTGAAGGCTCCAAAGTCCTCCATGCTCTTGCCTGGAGCCGTTGAGCCCCCACTTTTGTCAGAAAGGAATAGGGGACTATTGAAGTCCCCTGCCAGGATCCAGGGGAGGGGGGCAAAGGCTTCTCTCATCGAGCTGATTTCCTTCCATAAGCCAGCTTTCTCAATCGGGTTGTTAGGAGCGTAGACGTTAGACAGGATCCACGAGCGCCTTGACTTCATGCAATGGACTAGAATGTTGATTATTCTAGGAGAAGATGATATGAGCCTCCCCTCAAAAGACTAGGGATCCCACATGCACAGTAAGCCCCCGATTGTGCCAGCCGTAGGGGTAGACAGGGACTCGCAGTTGCGCCAGGTAGCTTGGGCGACTCTCTGGGTAGCTGCATCATCTATTTTGGTCTCCTGGAGGAGGAGGAAGGATGGGCGGTGATCCTTGCGGAGTTGGTGGAGGATCCTTTTCTTGGGGGCACCATTGAGCCCCCTGACATTCTAGGTGATGAGCTTCATTTGACACCCTTGTGGGGTCGCTTGCCCCCCTTCCCGGCCAGAGCGGGGGGTTTGGGTCGAAGGGCATCCATTTTGGAGAAGCTCATGGCAACGTCAGAGAGGGTTTCCTGGGAGCCATTGGCTATGTCATCTTCAGTGATCCTTGCTCGCTGGTCGCCCAGGGTGGGCCGACCTCTCTTGAGTTTGCTGCCAAAGTCTGTGGTGAAAGTCCTGCTTCGGGTCATCTTGGGGCTGATCTCATCGGGCCCAGATGGAGAACTACCTTCAACCTCTTCGTCAGACCTCTCGGAGCTGCACTCTGAAGGGGGAAGGCCAGAAGGGACCACCGGGAGGGGCTGGAGGGGGTCGAGGGGGGGATAGCGGGGGTGGGGGGGAGGAGGAAACCCTGACAGAGGAAGACGGGAAGGTGGGAGCCGACGGGGAAGAGGGCCCGAGCGGCTCACAGACCTAGGGGGTGCAAGCAGGGGCCTGTAGGGAGGGATTCGCATCAGGTGGGGGGAAAACCTAGGGTCGGGGCCCCGAAAGATGACTCAGGGAGGGGAGCAGGGGAAGGGGAAGCCTAGGGAAGACCATCCTCCAGGCTAGGGCCCGCTTGGGATTCCTTTGGGATAGAAGGGGGAGCCTCCATGGTGGTCCAGGCCTGAGATCTGTGGCCATCGCGAGGGGGCCCTCGGGAGGGGACCCGACCTGGTCGGGAAGGGAGTTTGGGGATAGGGCCATCGACCTTCTTGGATACAGGGCATTGATGGGGGAGATGGCCCTGAGTGCAACAGAGAGGGCAGAAAGTAGGTTTATTTTTGTAGATCAGAGATTGGCGCCAAAAGAAGGACCCAGAGGAGATGGTCACCGAAGAGGGAAGTTCGGATTCTAGATTTGCATTGACGCAAAATCTGGCATGAACCATCCGGGAGCCTGCCTTGGTAGCGGGGTCGAATGCCACCAGTTCCCCGATCGATTGGGCAATAAGTCTTAGGACGTCTTCATGCCACAAGTGGAAGGGAAGCTCAGGGAGCCAAACCCAGATCGGGGCAAAGTTGATGCTTTGGGTGCTGGGGTGGAAGTCAGCTCCATATCGCCTGAGGAAGAGGCTTTTGCATCCCAGAAACCAGGGCCCGCCCGACAAGATCTTTTTAGCGTCATCACCGTTATTTAATTTGATGATGAAGAATCCCTTGGTGAGGGCCACCAACTGAATATGTCCAAAAACTTTCCATTTGGAAGCCGCCCATCTGCGGATGGTTTCCATGTCCGGGCGCCCTCCCAGGAACTTCCCAACCAGGGAGGCAGAGGATCCAGCGACAAGGGAGGAGTAGACCTCCTCTTGAATAGAAATGTGGGTGCCCTCGAGGGAGAGCCCTAAACCCAGGGCCCGAGGTTGGGCCCTGGTGCCAGCCAGGATCTATTGATAGGAGGGTTTGGGCCCGCCCGGGCAGAACCCTGCCCAGGATCTGGAGGCTTTTTCCCTAGGCCTACGCTTGCATCGAGCCAGGGAGGAGGTCCTGGGCCCAAGATGTCGTCCCCACCCTGTCCACCATTCTGCTCAGCCTCTGAGCCCTCCTCTGGGCCCGCCGGGGGCCTTGCGGGCCCGGGTCCGGGCCCCGACGTGCCTGACCCCGATCCCGATCCAGCTCCCACCCTAGAACTTGTACCAGCTTTTGAACCCATGCCCAGTCTCGCTCTCGCTCCCGATCCCGCTCTTGCCATCGGCATCAAGAGGATTTAATTCACTATAGTAATTGGAAATGTTATACAAGGAAGGAGGAATAAAAGGTAAGAGTTATTACCTTAATCTAATTAGATTAAAGACCTAAGGTTAATAACTTAGGTATTTTTAAGTTGGAGTTAAAAGGTTTTAAAGATTTGATTATTAGGTGGGAGTTATAAGGTTTTCTACTATAGTTTAAATTTAATATTTCAAAGTTTTAATTTTTGAGTTTTTAATATTAAAGTTTTGGAGTAATAAGGTTTTCTACTTCAAATAGGATTTAAATTTTTAGAAGAATTGATTTTTTTGAAGTTATCAAAGTTATTTTAAGTGTTTTAACTGTTGAAAATTTGAGATTTTGCAAATTTAATTCAATTAGGGAGTTAAAAGTTTTTCTATATAAAAGGTTTAGAAAATTAAAATTTGCAAATTTCTTATGTGAGTGGTTAGTTAAAGTTTTTTATTTTCAAGTTATTTTTAACTTTGGAGTTATAAGGATTTCAACTTCAAAAGAAACAAAATGGATAAATGACAGAGAGGAACATCACAATATAGGATAAATTATCAAAGTACAAGACCATACTATATGAGAGGAAGATTTCAAAATAAAAAATTGTATCAAAAACAATATTTTGAGTTCAAAGGGCAAAATCATAATTTTTTTTTCCAAAATTCTTATCAAAGATGTGAAATAATATCACTTGAATCTTATAAATAAATGCAAAGAGAAAAAGATGTTTCGTATATAGATTCAGGCACTAGTCATCATATGACTTGAAAATTATACTGGTTTGAATACTTAGAAGTCAAGGATAATATCTCACTAAAAATTACTGATGATAGGATTTATCAAGTTCAAGGAAATCATAGGGTAATACCTAGCATGCCATTTTTAGATTTTGTGATAGAAATGTTTTATATGTTCTTGGACTATCAACTAATATTATCTCAGTTGCTCAATTAGTTGAAAAAGGAAGAACAATGGAATTCAAATATACAAATGAACATAGCAAATGCATTATCATGAATCAAACAAAAACTGAAGCTACAAGATCAATCAAGAATGGAATATTTGCCTTATACAAAGGGATTTTTTCAATAAATTATTGAACATTTACCTCAAGATCAAATTATTGATAAGCTACTTGATTTTTTAGAAATACAAGAAATAGGAAATTGGATTAGACATAGTCCAAGATTATCTTACAAATATGAACAATGGATGAACCCAATATTCAATAGGATAAATAATATTTTCTATCGGGGCGATTAAATTTAGAGAGTTCAAGTTATTAATACGTATATAAGAGAATTGAATTCCTATCAGATTATTCAATTTTTGAATATTTTGTTTGAACTTCCAGAGAAGTAGAGGTTCATGAAAAATGCAAGATCACATGAAGATTGAAGATTAAAGACAACGATTGAAGACTAAAGTATTCAATAACCAAATAATGTAATACAAGGGGTGTTGAAGAATATTACATTATTTGGTACATGCAAATGTACCCCCATGATACCTTCATGGTACAAATATAAATATATAATAGATCAGGGTTGAGTCTATAGTTTAAATGAGTGATTTATATTTTCCCTTTATGTAAGTGTCAATGTGTAGGATATGCACAAGTGTCATGTAAGTAAGAGTGCAAGTGTGTATTAAGAGATTGCGCACAAGTATTATGTATATAAGTGTATAAATATGTAATGTGAGGATGTGCACATGTCTTGTATTAGGAGTGCATGTAGGAGAGTAAGAGTCATGTAGAAGTGTGCAGTGTCATAGAGTCAAGTAGCCATGGAAGGAAAAAATGAAGAGTCTAGTATGCAAGTGGCAAGATGATAAGCCAAAAGTCACGGAAGCTATCATATGAAGAGTAATTGTCAAGTATGTGAAGAGTCACATTAATATGTATATATTTTGGAGATAAAACTCCATACAATGTAACACAAAGAAATTTGAGGAAATGATCTATAAAAATCACCAAATAGCAAGCATTGATAATAAATCTTGTTAACAAATTTTCAGCTATTCATTTTGTAAGTATTTTTTTTTGGTAAGTAAAAGTCTTCATTAATTACCGGGTTTTTTAGGTTAACCCAAAACCTATTACAATATCCAGCCTTCTGCTAATATTGTAGATCCTAGTCATCCTTGAAACTTTCTTACCAGAAATTGTGTTGAATCCCCTACAACACCTTACTAACAAAGCACACCCATACCTAAACATAACTGTAAACATTACTTACATTGACAGGAAATTGAAGTTTGGAACTTTGCACTTGTGAAACCTATTGCTTGCCCATTTCCTATTCTCTGTCGAAATCTTCCAAGGCTTACACCCTGTTACCTTCATTTCCAATTTGGTATGATTTAGAGGGAAACCCCATAGTTATTACTAGCTCCATGGGGAAAGAACACCCATTCATATTTCTCCTTAACGGTTAGGTTTCTTTTCATGACTAATAATGTTTTCCACTTTACGTGGCACACCTTGTGTCCATGTCACCAAACTACCAACATCAACACCTATGTTGGCTAATTTGTCAGATGACCTGTTGGCCTCACGGTACACGTGACGAGCCCTCATGTTCTGTCTTGTCGCAAAAAGGATTGTTCATGCATGTACATGAATGATTTTTGGCCATATTACATTTATAATTGATATTATAAGTGAATGCTATTTCATTATTATATTGTCCTAGATATATATTTGATTGCTCATATATATAATTCTACTCTTCATTATTGATATTTTGACCTTTAATATTGTGGCTTATTTATATTGGGACCTATTCTATTTTGAGATAATAAGGATTAAAATCCATTTTTTTTTACATATATTTTAATTGGTTATATGGGATTGAAACATACCTCACTCATATTACGTCATGACTACATAGTGGTATTACAATTGTTGGAGATATTACATTATTTGGTAGATATTTTTTTAATAGGTTGAATATTTGGGGGTATATCGAGGCCACCTTCTCATGAATTGAACTTGGATCTCCATTAGGAAAACCCAATGCCTTTTCCATTGTGGTGTCCCTATCAAGACATTATTTGGTAAATGTTAAAGTACTCTTTGATACATTGTATATTTGTAAATATTAGATTAGGGAGTGTGATTTATATTTTTTCTAATGTATATGTCAATGTGTGAGAAGAGTCCAAGTGTTATGTAATAAAGTGTGCAAGTGTGCAAAGTGTGAGAGAGTACAAATTTTCATGTAAGTCAAGAGTCATAGAGTTAGGTGTCAAATATACAAGTGAAAAGTCACATATTATGTGGTAAGATGTAAAGTTAAGAGTTAGGAGAGTTTTATCTTATGTGAGGAATAGGAAATGATGCAACTCCCAGATATATGAGGAAAGCAATAGTCATATATTGAAGAGTAATATTCTAAGGTCATATTATGGATACAAAGCTCGATGCATTATATCATGAAGAATCCAAGAGATTGTATATTTGATTTATGAATAATATTATGAGTTTTACTATTACCAAATATTGTTATTATTCTATGAATAATGTTCATTAATATTTACCAAAGAGTTGTATGCTTTATTATTATGATTAGTATTTGATCCTTGATAAAGGGACCTATGAAATAATCTAGCTGGATTACCAAAAAATTTGATAAAGGGATATTTGATATTATGGAAGAATAAGGAAGAAGAATGGGTTAATAAGTGCGCCCAAAAAAATTACAGAAGAAATTAAAGTTAAATATATGGTTGATATTGCACTGTGAAGAAGAAATTGAAGTTGAGGGAATTATCAATATTGCATCATGAATAAGAGATAGAAAATGAGGGAATGATTGATATTGCACCATGAAGGAGTTGAAGATGATGTCATCCAAGGAAAATTTGAAGGAGAAAGAAGATTGAGGGGGAAGTGTTGAGTTTGTTGGAGGATGAAGTTTGCATAAAGGTGAAGATAAAACCACTTGCAAAAAGTGAATGGTTGAAGAAATTAAAAGTTGAAAAGAAATCAAAAGGTTAAGTGGATCTATGAGAAGAAATCCCTGACTAAGTGAAAAGAACGTTAAGTAGGTCTTGGAGGAGAGACCTTTGACTAAGTGAAAAGAATGTTGTTTGAAGTTTGAATCCAAAATATAACCAAGAAATTTTCTATGAATATGTATGGTACTTGGATTATAAGTTGTGGAGGATAAAAACATGTAAGGAGTTAAGCCAAATGGAGGAGAGCACCCAAGAAATTTCAAATCTAAATTGCATTGAAATTAAGGAAGAGACCATGATCTGAGAGCCTGAGTAAAGCCCAAATTTAAAGACACCATTCGAAGAAATAAATCTATAGACACCAAAATGTAGCCACTTGTCATCCATCCATAGTTTCCCACCACATTATCCATTATTTATATATTTGTTTAATATATATTTAAATAATAATATTTTATATATTATATTTATATATTTAATAAATATATGTATATGTATGAATTAATCCTAGCCATCCATCATGTTTTAATCCTAGCCATCCATCCACCTTAATACATGCCACTTACCTCGCTTCAATCTCCACCTTTTGTCATGTTTTAATTTTGGCCACACAAATTATGTCGTTGAATCCCTAACATGCCTAAGGGAATATTATAAAGAGGAGTCATTTTGATGACTCAACCCCTAAGTCCTATAGGTTCTTGGAGTCCTAAGCATTCGTAAGCATCCTCACCACTCTCATCCTCCATCACTCCCTATTGCATCCACCTAATTCGCTACCATCCACCTCACGAACCATATCTGGTTCTATGACCTTCCCCTGAGCCATCAAATGCCTCTCAAAGCCTCTCGAGCACCCATCGTGGTCTGAAAAGCACCCACTAGGGCCTACCATGAACCTTTAGGTATTTGTGGTTAGCACCAAGCACCAGTGGGTATTTCTCGTCCTAGTTTTGTAGCCTGTTGGAACAAAATCTGCCTTGGGTTGTTTAGTTGCGCCTTAGATTTTGTCAACATTGAAAAGACGAGAAGGTGTGAGACTTTTTGCCTGATCTCCAGAGAAGGCTGGTTCCTTGAAATTTTTTATGGGAAAAGGGGAAGGAAGTAATACTGAAAGAGATGGAAATATAGCCGAAGCTAGATCTAATATATGGTGCATATTAGACAACAACGAAGACAAATTTACTTACTTCTATCCAAAGCATTTAAACACATTTCCATGCAGAAATTATATAATTTCATATTTGATTTCTAATATTTCGTTTAACATGCATATATATTAAATTATCATTCCAATAATATGATTTATGTATTGCGAAAGTTTACATATAAGAACAAACTCAATTTACAATTCAATATTGTAAGCAAAAATAAAGAACATTAATACATACACTTGCACGATATGAACCAGAAGCCAATGGGAGATGTGATTTTATTGCTTGTATTCAAATTACATGCATTCATTCTTGTAAATGTCGAAGAACCGACCCTTTTTTTGGAGTCGCTCACCCCTATATATACCCTAAAAGAGTATATTTTTCTAAGTACATATTACTATTTTACAAGCAATCATCTGCAGTTTCTAATAATACACAAGTCTTCTATGAATTAGATATATTCTCTGCAGATTAGATTCTAGATGAGCCTATCACATTTTCAATCATTTGGCAAGCCCGCTCTATCCTAGATTTTTGATAATCATGTCAGAAATCACTTCGAGGTAACAAAACACCATTCTACTTGATTAAGACATGTTAACCAAGCACCATTCGAGGTAAAATATTCTTCCATCATCCAAGATTCATTTAAATAGTTTTGAAGTTGAAAATTGGAGATTAAGGTGAAGTACAAATTATTTTTGGCAATATAAGATTAATGGAGGAATAAATTAATGGAGAGATAAGTTGATAACTAATTAATGATATTTGTAGAAATAAGGGAAAAATAAATTATTTGATTTTTAATAAATAAATTTAATTGGAGTGATAATTGGGAGATATAAGGAAACAAAAATTGAATTATGAATTTAATGTTGGAGAATATTACATTATTTAGTATAAGCTAATATACCCCCATAGTGCCTTAATGGTACATTCATAAATATTTAATAGATTAAGGTGTGATTCTATAGTTTAGGAGTGTGATTTATATTTCCCCTTTATATATGTGTTCATTTGTAAGATGTGCACGAGTGTCATGTAATAGAGTGTGCATGTTTATAGATGTAGGAGTGTGCAATATCTCATAGAATAAAATGTGCAAGAGTAAATAGAGAGTCGTGAAGAACACAGGCTTATACCGAGAGGGGGGGTGAACAGTATAATATTTAACCAATTAATAATTTTAACTTTAGATAGCAGTGGCATCAACACAACATTAATCAAGACAGAAAGCATCACACATTGAAGACCCATTTTTAACGTGGTTCACCCAAAATGGTTGGGCTACATCCACAAAAACTTTTCTCTAAAAGTTATCTCAAAGTTCTTTTGGAAATCCTTCCCAAATACAATGTTTATGAGCCTCGACCCAAAGGAGATACCTTCCCCCAATCAAAATTTATGAGCCTCTGCTCAAAGGAGATACCTTCCCCTCTGCTTTGGAAATGATCCCTCAGAAGATCAACTGCCTCTACCTCTTGCTAGCACATGGAACTCCTTTCCACCGAAGACCTCTTGTCTTCAATGCTTAGCCTAAGAGACCTCTGCCTTCTATGATCACATCTACAACAGCTCAATAACCTATACCAAACACAGTCAGTCGGTCTAGCACAAGTCTTCCTCTGTCTGTCTCTCTGCTCACACTCTGCACTGTCTTCGCACGTTCTGCACACTTTGATCTAATTTCGCACTTTGCTCTCGACGATCGAACTTCTCACTCTGCGCTCTATCTACGAACGCCGCAATGAACAACACATGCATTTTTTTAACTCTCCAAATAGCCCTCCTTTTATAACAAAATTTTCATGATGAAAACTTCAATCTTAGTCGGTTGTTATAACAAATGCAAACCCTAATCTTCGTTGACTGCAAGCCCTAATCTTCATCGGCTAAAATTTGACTTTGTCGGCTTCACTACCTCTGTAACTCTTCTGTAGCTTCTGCCACAAAAATACATGTCATGATATCACGACATCTTTGTATCCATACACTTTCTTTTGGTTTTTGTCGTGATATCGTGATACTTCTACCTTTGTCGACTTCAACTACGCTCTTGTCACGATATCACGACACTTCTGTCTTTGTCAGCATCAACTTTGCTTTTGTCACGATATCACAACACTTCTCCCTTCGTCGACCTCATTTCTATTTTTGTTGCAAAATCGTGACACTTCTACCTCAACAGACTTCGTCTTCACTTCTGTCGCGATATCGCGACACTTCTATCTTCATAGTTCACAACTTGGCTTCTTCTCGCGAAATTGTGACGCTTTCAGCTTTTGTACGTTTTCTTTGCAGCCCATCGTGAAATCGTGATGCTTTCAACTTTCGTACGTCTTCTTTGCAACCTATCACAAAATCATGACAATTCTTATTTCAGACTCTTCCCTTTGCTGCATGTCGCGAAATCGTGACAGTTCTTACTTGGAACATTTTCATCTGCAGCATGTCACGAAATTGCAATGGTTCTCACTTCAAACTCTGTAGCATGTCACGAAATCATGACACTTTTCAAGTTACTTTCTCTCTCTTTGAACTTGTCACGAAATCGTGACAATTCACACTACGGACTCTCTCTTCTGCATTATGTCGTGAAATCGTGACACTTTTTCTTTCGGACTCTCTCTCCTGCAACATGTCACGAAATTGCAACACTTTTTCGTCCGTACAACCTTCCTTGCAATATGTCATGAAATCGTGACATTTCTGACTCCGTACATTCTCTCTCCTCTTTGAGTCGTGAAATCGCGACATGTCGCGATATCGCGACACTTTTCTAACTTGCTTTCTCTCTCCTGCTTAAGTTGCGAAAATGCGACATGTCGCAATATCGCGAGACTTTTCTAAAATGCTTTCTCTCTCCTGCTTAAGTCATGAAAATGCGACATGTCGCGATATCGCGACACTTTTCCAACTTACTTTCTTTCGAACCTGTCAGCTTGGGGATTGCAAAAGACCTTTGAAACTGTCATGCCGTAACCTTCATCAACACAAATTATTTGACATCAAATCAAATTCCTTCAAAATCTTCTTGACATCAATGACAACTTATTCACTTGAGCAAATGCAATGTACCCAAAGTACCCAAAATTGCCAACAAGTCGAGATTCATGTATACAAGTGGCAATATGAAAAGCCAAAAGACATGAGAGGCTTATCTTATGTTTGGAATAGGAAAATATGCATCTTCCAAATATATGAGAAGAGTAGTAGACAAAGAGCCCAAGATTCACCTTTCTAAGATTATATTATGGAGACAAGGCTTCATGTTGTGTATTGAAGAATTCATTTGAGCAATTATCATATTGAAGCTTGCATACAATTTGATCAATTTTATTGTAAGTTTTCTTCATGTTATTTCATGAATGACATTGATCATTTTACTTCATATTATTATTTTTTATATGAAAGTTATGTTATTTAATATTCTCCACATATATTGAATGCTCAAATACTAATTATATATTTGCTCTTGAACATTGGGACTTGTGATAATCTGGCTAAAAGGCCAACATTTAAGTTTAGAGATAATAAGTGAATTAAATGCATGAAAGAATGATTGATTATTTATGAAAATTGAATGTGTATATTTGGAAGTTATAAGTTGAAATTAAAAATTGAATTTGAAATTGAAATTAGAATATATAAGAAATGAATTCAAAACAAAATGAAAATTGAGAAATTTGATTATTTGAATGAGTTCCATTATGGCTGTAGACACCTAAAATACGTCATGTCGATGAATACTACTCATATGGGACATGCTACAAGACCATATGGAAGATATTGAACAGATTCCAAGATAGAGCAATGGTTTTAACCACTCAATTTGGGCTCCTTAGCCAAGTCAGTCTAAACTGCATTTAAGACCTAATGGGAAAGAAATAAGAGATACAAAAGAATGCATTACAAAATTTACAACAAATGGGAAAGAAGAAGAACAATTTTATTCCATTAAATAAGCCAATTATGGTTACAAATAGATCCCTCATAGGGATACCATTTTGATACTCTTATTACAGTAGGAAAAACATATCAAATACCTCTCAAGGGTGAATGTGAGTTTCAAGCCATTTGGGGTGACATGAACTGTTCTAGGGTGGATTTGATCCTCTTCTTCGTGTTGAGGAATGAATTGAATGGTTGAGTCTCCTTTAAATCTGCTTTCCTGTGGTCAAGAAACAACACAAAAACTTTAATAACATAGGCAACCTCTCGTGATGAGGCCCTTTGAGGAAAGTAAATATGAAGATGCCATAACCATTATGAAATCAAGAAAATGAACAAAACATGCTATACTTATACCAAATTTATAAATATTGCTTGAAACATAGAAATGAAGAGTAATGCTCTCTATCTAATAGACTAATTGCATGAAATGATGCATGGAAACAAGAGATTAGTGTAAAGTTGCCTAAATGGAAATAACTTGCGTAAAACCCTAATTAAATCGGTCAATGTATCTAATACATGAAATAAACTACTAAAATGATTAATCTAGCCTAATTAAGTACAAAGCAAAAGAAATAGTAAGGAGATCCATCACCTATTGTAAACCGTAGCTCAAATAAGCGGTCTGCATTGTACACCACAACGAGCAATAAAGTAACTTTGCCCTCCAAATATAGGGCTATGGGCTTGATACTCCTTGTCCAATTGATGATCAAGGGTTGCCTTTGATGGCCTCTGACTAGATTGGCGGTTGAATTCCACAATTTGACCTCTGTTTGCCTGAATTATCATTTCTTGGCGTTCTAGCTCCTTAGGGCATCCATGACACAAATTGACATGATGCTTGGTGAATTGGCAAGTGAATGGCAACTAGGCTCTCTCAATGTACTTGAATGAGTCTACAATCCGATAGGGCTTCACTGCTCTAATATCCAATGCTCACTTAGAGATAAGAAGTGAATTAAATGCATGAAAGAATGATTTATTATTTATGAAAATTGAATGTGTAGATTTGGAAGTTATAGGTTGAAATTAAAAATTAAATTTGAAATTGAAATTAGAAGATATAAGAAATGAATTCAAAACTAAATAAAAATTGTGAATTTTGATTATTTGAATGAGTTCCATTATGGCAAATAGTAAAAATTTCCTTTCTGAATCACAACTTTTGAAAGGACCAAACTTTGCATCATGGAAAAATAAAATGAAATCAATTCTCATTGTTGAGAAACTTTGGGATATAGTGAATGGAACAAAGAACATGCTAGAAGATGAAACAGGAAAACAAAAATTTGAAGAAAGTGATGCAAAATCCCTTATGCTAATCACATTTGGGATAATTGATGAAATTCAGCCATATATAAGTGAAGCAAAGACTTCAAAAGTTGCTTGGGAAAAATTATGCAAAATATTTGAAGGGAAGAACAAAGCAACTATCTTGCATTTGTAGTCACAATTGTATTCATTAAAGGTTAATAGTGGAGAAAGTATAGAACTCTTTCTTTGAAGGATAGCAGAATTAAAGGCTAAGTTATTAACTTTGGGAGAAAAAGTAGAAGACAAGCTTCTTGTCCAAGTTACATTAAGAGCACTTCTAAAGACTTTCAAACATTTAGTCACTTCACTTCAAGTGCTAAATGAGACCATAACCTTTGATGAATTAGTTAATGTTCTTCAAGAATATGAAGTGGAGAATTTAGTCAAAGATGAGATGACTAATAATGCTTTGATATCAAAGAAAAATGTATCAAGTAACATTGCAACATCATCACAATCTCAGCCTAAATGGAGATAGAGATATTGTCACATATGCAATAAAAAAGGTCATACTACAAGTATTTGTAGATATAATTCTTTGAATCAAAGAAATCAAATGAATAGACCTTTTCAAAGATTTTCAGCCAAGGAAATATCAGCCTCAATATCAACATGCACAACAACAACAATCAAGAGAAGACCATCAAAAGGGAAATTTAGTTCAAGAAATTCAAGAGGTTCAAGAGATAGAAGCTGAAGAAGAAAATGAAATAAGAGCTCTTACAGTAAGGATTATAGACACTAAATATGAAGACCAAATTGAAGATAATTGTGAAAAGAATGAAAATGAAAATCATTCAAAAATTCCTAATGGCACTAATGTTTTAGATGATGAAATAAAAGTAGTTGAAAATAAGACAATAGAAATAGATGAAAGGCACAAATTAAAATCAAGATCATTTCAGAATTGCAAAATTTGTGAGAGAACCAAACCAAAAATAGATCACAAAAAGAAAATTGAAGTACACTATGGATGGATAAAAAAATCAGATTGGAATAGGATCATGGATATGTTACAATATTTTTATGGTCACAAAGAAAGTCTGATAAATACTGCAGGAAAAAGTTAACAGATCAATGCTAGAACTTCAGGCAGTGCTAGAGCTAGAGCTAAAGGACAAAGACCAGAATAAAAGATTGAAGACTAAAAGTATTCAAACCAAATAATGTAATACAAGGGGGTGTTGGAGATATTACATTATTTGGTAAATGTTAAAGTACCCCATGGTACATTGTACATTTATAAATATTAGATTAGGGAGTGTGATTTATATTTCTCTAATGTATGTGTCAATGTGTGAGAAGAGTCCAAGTGTTATGTAATAAAGTGTGCAAGTGTGAAAGTGTGAGAGTGTGCAAAGTGTCATGTAAGTAAGTCAAGAGTCATAGAGTTAGGTGTCAAATATACAAGTGAAGAGTCACATGATATGTGGCAAGATGTAAAGTGAAGAGTCATGAGAGTTTTGTCATATGTGAGGAATAGGAAAGGATGCATCTCCCAGATATGTGAGGAGAGCAATAGTCAAGTATTGAAGAGTCACCTTCTAAGGTTATATTATGGAGATAAAGCTCCATGCATTGTATCATGAAGAATCCAAGAGATTGTATATTTGATTTATGAATAATATTGTGAGTTTTATTATTGAGAAATATTGTTATTATTCTATGAATGAGATTCATTAATATTGGTCAAAGAGTTGTATGCATTAATATTGTGATTAATATTTGATCCTTGATAAAATAACCTATGAAATAATTTAGTTGAATCACCATCATAAACAACTTGAAAATTATGCATGCATCACTTAGCAATATTTGAACTTGGCTCTCCTCAAAAGTTTAAGAATATAACTAATTGAGGTAATGCCATTTTATAAGGTCCTATTTTATTTTTATTAATAAGTTATATGTGGCTTCTATTGGGGGCCACTCCCATCAAAATACCAAAATATTACATTTTTTGTAGTATACCTTTTTATCACAGATTTTTCATTTACTTTTTCTATCAAATATATTCTTCAACTTCCTCAAAGTGTTATGTTTCCACAATCAGCTCCTTGACATCATTTTGATTAAGAGATAAAATCTCACTTGGCCAGTTGCCTTCTAAAATTTGAATTTCACCAAGATGAAGATCAACACCACAATTGGCTAAATTATCTACTACCCTATTTCCTTCTCTATAAATATGCTCACATTTCCAAGAGATTGCCTCTAATAATAGATGATGAATATCAACAATAATATTATTTTTTATCCAATCCCCACATCCATTTTTGTTGATAGCATTAATGATAATTTGTGAATCCCCCTCAATTGAAATATATTTCCATCCTTTTTCTATTATAATTTTAATCCTTGTAAGAAGTGTCCTAGCCTCTACATAGTTGTTAGTTGAAGTTCCATATGATTATGAGTAAGTGAGGAGAATTTTACCTTCATTATTTCTAAAAACACCACCTCCACTAGCTTTTTCCTAGATTTCCTTTAGAAGCACCATCAAAATTAATTTTGATAAACCCAATTTTGGACATTTTCATTTTACCCTAGATCAAAGTAGATCCTTTGTTTTAATTCCATTATCATAGATGACTCTTCCATGTATGTTCAAATCTTATAACCAAGTTGTTACCACCTCTTTTTTTACACTTGAGACTTCCCATGATGAGCACCATATTTGTAAATATTTTGCAAGAGAGGCAATAATATGGTTCCAAACTTGGGCATGATTTTGAGATTTATTTTTAAAAATTCTATTATTCCTTTCAAGCCATAAATTCCAACAAATAATGATAGGACCAATCCTCCATAGAATACATAATGCTTTAGCTTTGAAATAATTAATCCAATATTTCATCAACTCTTTCAATGTTGATGGAGCTACCCAATATATTTTCATATTTTTTAAAAAGTAACCCCAAATGGTGTGAGCAAAGGGATAATGAAGAAGTAAATGGTCTGATGTTTCTAAATCCTTCTCACACAAGGCACATTTGAAAGGTCCATGATATCCTCTTCTTTGTAGACTCTCTCCTATAAGAATCTTACTTTGAATTACTAACCAAAGGAATGTTGAGGCCTTAGGGAGAGCCTCTAGTGACCAAATATTCTTCCAAGGAAAATATTTGGAGTAGAAAATTTTGATTGCTCTAAATCCTCATATCCCAACTTGATCGAGTATCCACCATCTTTTGATAGATTCCAAACCAACTCATCCTTTTATGTAAAAATCGGTAAATAAAACTCTTGAAGCATCTTTTGAAGTTCATCTATAATTTGTTTGAGTTCCTCTCCTTCAACTAGGTTACTAATAGAAATCCATGATCTGGAGTTGTTGCTCATATTAATATAATCTTTGACCTTTGGACCTTTACAAGCTAGGCATGCTTGAGCCAATGGTTGCCATTTTGAGTCAGAGATAAGAGGATAAGGCTTCAACCAAGCATCAAACCAAAAATTTTTATAATTCCCCTCATTGACTAACCATCTAATATGTTTCTTTATCAATTGTAAACTATCTGATATGAAGTTCCATGTTGATGATCCTTAAATAATTTCATTGCATCAAGAGAACCTATATATTTTTGAAGTAATATTTTTTCCCAATTCTTTCCTTGATCTTTAAATAATCTCCACCCAAGCTTTGCTCCTAAGGCCAAACTCATAAGTCTACAATTCTGCAAGCTTACTCCTCCAATATTCTTTCCTTTGCAAACCCTATCCCACTTACAAAGAGGAAACCTAAAATTTTCCTCACATCCTTTCCAAAGAAAGTCTCTTTGAATTTTATCAATTTTTGATGCTATACCTATTGGCAATCTTGAAAGTGACATCATATAAATAGGGATGGATTGCAATGTAGTCTTTATGAGTTGTAGCCTTCCTACCATGGTTAAGAACTTACCTTTCCAACCTTCCAAACAAGCTTTCATTCTATCCAAAAAGAGATCCAAAGCTCCTTTTTATTTCCTTTATGAGATAAAGGAATACCCAAGTAGGTTGATGGAAAATTTTCAATTTTAAACCCTAAAATATCCATAATAATTTATTGTAAATCTAGGGTAGTGTTAATGAAAAAATCTTGGATTTTGTAGTATTAACCAATTGTCTAGTAGCCTTCTCATAGCATGATAATATTGATTTAAACTCCATGGCCTCATTGATTGAGGGATGACCCAAAAGAAAAGTATCATCAACAAATTGGAGATGAGATTTAGAGGGACCATTTTTTGCAACTTGAATACCTTTGATTTTTCCTTCCATTTTTTCCTTTGAGAAAGCTCTCCCTAATGCCTCTACAAGAATAATGAATAGATAAGGAGATAGTGGATCACCTTGGTGAAGTCCACAAGATGACTTAAAGTAACCAATAGGAGAACCATTGATCAAAATAGAATATTTTGTAGTGCTATAACAACATTTAATCCATTCACACCAACTTTAATCAAAACCAAACTTTTTGAGAATATCATGTAGAAAACTCTAAGAAACCCTATCATATGCTTTGTTCATATCTAATTTCATAAGCATACCTAGTTTTTTCATGGAATGAAGAGAATGTATGGCCTCTTGTGCAATGATTATACCATCAAGAATTTGTTTACCATGAACAAAACCACCTTGTTCCTCTGAGATAACACAATCTAGAATGCCTTTCAACTTGTTTGCCATAATTTTTGAAATGATCTTATAAATCATATTACAAAGGCTTATTGGATGAAAATTATCAAAATATTTTGTCTCACCTTTCTTGGGAACCAATGTAATAAAAGTGGCATTGATCTCACTTATTATAGCCTTCCTTTTCTGGGCCTCTTCAACTACAACTAACATATCACTCTTCAATAAATCCCAAATATTTTGAAAGAAAATTGTAAGAAATCCATCAGGGTTAGGTGCCTTGTTAGGATGGAAAGAGAAAATTACTTCATGTAGCTCCTCCATAGATATCTTCTTCATCAAGCTTTCATTTTGTCCTTGTGTGATAATTGATGGAATATTTTGTAAAATATTATCTTGTGCCTCCTTATCTTGCCTAATATTTGATAAAATATTTTTGAAATAATTAATTGCTTCCTTCCTTATATCTTCTTCTTCCTCAATATTTCTTCCATCTAGAGTTAAAATATTTTTGATGTGATGAAAAAAAAAATTTGTTTTTGTTGTAGCATGAATTTTTTTGTATTTCTATCTCCTTCCTTGAGCCATTTCTCCCTAGATTTTTGGAACCAATATGACTCCTTTTTCAATGCATTATGATAATCAGAAAGTAATTATTTTTCTTTCACATAAGAATCTTGATCCATTCCATTAATTTCTACTATCTCTTGTAAATTTTTGAGCTTGGATTCAATTTCTTTCTTTTCTTTAAAAATGTTACCAAAATATTTGGCATTCCAAATCTTCATTTGCTCCTTTAAATATTTCATCTTTTGAACAAACCTGTATATATATGATCCTTCAAATTTTGCTTCATCCCACCATAACATAACCATCTGGAAGAAATCGAGGTCTTGGAGCCACATAGACTGGAAGCAAAATGGCTTTGGATGACCATTATTGGGTAAATCACAAGTCAAAAGAATGGGTTTGTGATCTGATATTACTCGCAATAAAATATCTGAAGAGATTGTATACTTTATTTGCAACCATTTATTGGATAACAAGAATCTATCCAATATTTTTACTATATGAGTTTTCCCAATGCATCTATTATCCCATGTATATTGAAAACTTGAAGGACTAACATCCCAAAGGCCATTTGAATTGACAAATGAAGCAAAATCTTGCATTGATTTAGACCATCTTAGAGTACCACCCTTCTTTTCCAAAGGAGATAGAATAGTATTGAAATCACCCCCAAGAATCCATAGATCATAATGAATCATCATTGTGTTTGACAAAAATATGCTAAGGTCCTTCCAACATCTTTCATGAGGAGTAACTATAGTTGGAGCATATACATTTATAACCCCAACTTTGATGTTTTCCTCTTTCCTACAAAATAGTCCAACAACCCAATTACTTTTTGCTTCTAACAATTGTCCATCCCATTTGTATTTGTCCCATATTATTGCAATACCACCTAAAGCTCCTATAGAAGAAACTACTAGACAATCACCCATATTCCAAATCTTTTTAAAAGCATCCTTACATTCCTCACTACTTAATTTTATTTCTTGTATTAAAATAAACTCAAGACTATAACAACCTATTAATTCCTTAATAACTCTTTATATATATATAAATTGAAAAATAGATTATATTAATAGAAGTTGTATTACAAAGTAAAATGAGTTGGACAGGAAACAAGGGAGAAAGAAAATCCTCCTCCAATCCCTCCTAGCTCAAAAATTACCCATAAAAATATTATATAGGTGTGTTTATTGAAAACATCACCTGAGGCCACCATAATGCAGTTATCCATACACATCAACATTACCTGAGTTGAATTCCAATTTTCCTCATTCATCTAAATTTCATAGACCATCCATCTATCTTCATACTATTTTGAAGTCATTCTTGGCATCTTGAACATGTCTGACATACCTATTGTTCTATGGGGTGGAGGCTTATTTTCTCTTAATCTAGACATACTCAATAAAATGTCTATGGCTATGTGTGTTCTATTTTTAAAAACCATCCACCTTGGCCACTCTGAGTCTACTAGTAGTAATGTCATATAGTAGAGCAATAATAGCCTGAGGATGAAGACACAAGAGCCTATGGCAATCAACCAAGAACCTTGCTTACCCAACTTGACACTAGGATAACTTATCATTTATTTTCTTCTTGGCCATTGCTCCCTGGCCTAACTATGATAGATTCATTAGAATCACTATCTACTCTTCCTATTCTACTATCTACTTGTACCACCTCTCGCATCCCTTGGATTCTTTGGCACCAACTTATCTGATTTTCCATCTGAGAGTCCACATATTGCCCTTCCTCTAACTCCTTTCCCCATTTTTCTAAATAATCTACCACCCTATTTCCCTCTCACTTGATATGTGTAATAAAAACATCTTGAAAAACCTTCCAAATATTTTGAACTGCTTCCACCTTCCTTCTCTCCCCAATTCCTAGCACCTAGAAGGGTCTTATCGGATCCAAGATTCCAACCCATACCTGAGAGTCTATCTCTATCCATAGCTTATGTAAATGTAGATTTATAACTATCATTGATATTGACAAGATCACCTATCCTTCTACTTCATTATTTGTTGTCTCCCCCATACCTTCTACTCTCTAGTACACCTATTCTCCTTTCCAATTCCTTATGATAATGCCAAAACTAGCTTTTCCAGGGTTTTTAGTAGAAGCCCCATCTATGTTAGCCTTCACCCACTCTCTGGGAGGTGGTCTCCACTCTATGTTATTTGAGGATATCTCACCTATGCATCCAACCCTTAGTTGTTTTTCTTTTATAGTTATTCCAAAGCTCCTTAGGATAGTCACTTCCTCCATTTCTATGTTTGTTTCCTCCTGTAATCTAATAGATAGTGTTTCCATTACCTTACTAATAATCCTCTCCCATACTTGCTCCCTTGTTCTGTGCTCTGATCTAAATATGCATGCATTTCATTCTAGCCATAACTGCCACCATATGAAGCTAGGTCCCAACTTCCATGCCATTTTCATTGTTTTAGTCTTAAAATTGCATTGTTTCCATTTCTCATAAAAGCTTTCTTAGCTCCCAAATATTTCCCAATGTTGTCTCATCTACCCCCACCAACTGATCCATATATCTTTGGCAAAAGAACACCCAAAAAAGAGGTGATTCAAGGTCTCCTCTGCCTTCCCACACATAACACATTTGGAAGGCCCGTAGAAGCCTCTTTTTCTCAAATTATCAAATGTCAAGCACTTTCTATGGTTAATCAGCCATGAGAAAATGTTAATTTTTGGCCATCCTTCCTTTTTCCAAACAAATATCCATGGAAGTGGTGTTGGGGCAATCTCATATCCATAGGCTACCTTGTATCCCTCCTTTACCTTATATATTCCCAACTTGCTTCCTCCCCATCCAAGTATATCCCTCTTAGAACCATCCTGAATTGGGTGTCTTTGGAGATATCTCCATAGTTTTTTGGTTAGTTCCTCTGTCCCCCTCACTGGCCATTCTTGGGGATGTTTCCATTGTAGTAAGTCTGGCACATGTTGATTCCATGATTTCATATAGTAAGAGGCTTTCCACCACCCTACCTTTTGGAGCTCTACTTTCCAACTCTCCATCTCTAGGAATGTCTGAATAATTGGTTGGGATTGATTCCATGAATCCTCCCAAAATAGAGCATCCTTTCCATCCCCTAACTACCAATATAGGTATGGCTTTATTAACTCTTAGCCTACTTCCATTGTTCTCCATATTGTAGATCCCTCTCCTTCCACTCTGAGTCTTGGGATGTTTTTCTCAACCACTCTTGGGTAATATTTGGCTTGTAATAGTCTGCTCCATAAGCCCCTAATAGTTGTAATCCATCTCTAGTATAGCTTCCCTACTAGTGCCTTGTTATTTTGGGATGTTGATCTTATCCCCAATCCTCCTTGTTTTTTGGTTGACATATCTTCTCCCACCCAACTAGTGCTAATTTTTGTTCTCCCCTTACACTTGACCATAAAAAATTTCTTGTGTGTTTGTCAATATCTTTTAGAATTCCCTTTGGAGCTTGAAGTATGGAAAATTTATAAATTGGGAGGGCTTGTAGCACAACTTTAATCATTGTAAGCCTTCCTCCCAAGCTTAGCCATTTGTGTGTCCATTTGCTCAACTTAGCTTGTAGTCTATCAATCAACCCTTTCCACTCCTTGATTTTTATTTTCTTTGTAGATAAAGGTACTCCTAGATACTGTATGGGTAAAGGAGTTTCCATGAAGTTCAACAATTGTATAATTTTATCTCTCACCCTCTTTGTTGTATTGAAAAAACTATTTGAGACTTTTTTCATTAAAAGTTTGCCTAGTAGCTTGAGTATACCCATCTAAAAATTCTTTTATGTTTCTTGCTACTAGGAGATTGGCTTGACTAATAAGAGCAGTATCATCCATAAATTGGAGGTGATTTACCTCAATTTGAGAACTTATTTTTAGACCCCTTAGCCTCCCCTCTTGTCTCCCTTTTTTAATAGTCTCCCTAGACCCTCTACATAAAGGATAAAAAGGTAAGGGGAAAGAGGGTCCCCTTGCCTCAGCCCCCATCCTATTGTGAACATGGGAGAGGGACTACCATTTACCAAAACTAAGAATGATGTAGTCTATGTACATGCTTTTACCTAGTCTCTCCACCCCTCTACAAAGCCCATTTTTTCTAAAATCCTTTGCATAAAGGTCTAGTCTACTCTATCATAGGCTTTAGAAAGATCTAATTTAATAAACATACCTGGGTCCTTTTGCTTGGACATTATGTGTATCACCTCTTGGGCCACTACTATTCCATCTAGAATTTGTCTACCTTCAACAAAACCACCTTGCTCACTTGAAATCAGATTTGGTAAAAAAGGTTTTAACCTCTCTACCATAAGATTTGTTAATATCTTGTATACTACATTACATAGTGAAATAGGCCTATAATTATTAATTATCTCACTAGGTGGGCCCTTAGGAATTAAAGTAATAAAAGTATGATTCAAGGCTTTTAACATTTGCTTACTCTATCTGATTTCCTCTAGTGCCTCCACCACTGCTTGGCCCAAAATTTCCCAGAATTTTTGATAAAATTCAATGGGGAACCCATCTGGTCCTAGGGTCTTTCCTATTTGCATTTTTTGTATGATCTACGATGTTTCTTCCAAAGAAATTTCCTCCATTAATAATTTATTGTGTTCAGGTTTGACTAATTGTAGAATTACCTCTAGTATCTTCTCCTACCATGTTGCATTCAAATTTTCATTGCTACTGAATAGGGTATGGAAGTACTGATTTGCTATAGTTTTCATTTCACTTCCATTGGTTTTTACCTAACCCATCATATCTGTAAGACCTATAATTCTATTATGTTATCTTCTAGTTGTTGTTGTCTTATGGAAGAAAGTTGTGTTTTGATCCCCCTCCTTTAACCATGTAACTCTGGCTCTTTACCTCCAATAGATCTCTTCTTGTTCCTCCAAAGCTTCCTCTCTCCTAATAATTTTTGCCTCACATTGCAACAGATCTTCCATAATAGTTCCTTGTCTTATCTCCCTAGCAATCTTCTCCTTCTGATCCTTGATTTCATTCTTTTGGATTCTAGTGAGTTCCTTCTTGTGTTTACTCCACTCCTTTAGTTGGGTCCTTACATATTTTAGTTGTTTGTGGAGTTTGAATTGGGCTGTCCCAAATCTTGGTTTCCCTAATTCCCACCATTCCTTTATGTGGTCCTCCAACTCCTCATATTTCAGCCACCATAGCTCAAATTTAAAAGTTCCTATAACTTTATGATTATCTTCTTCTATGGTAAGGCTTACTAGAAAATGGTCTGAAGAAAGCCTATCCATGACCCTCACTTGATGCTTGGTATGCAGGTATAATTCCTCCCCCATGAAGAAATGATCCAAGCAAGATTTGATTGTCTCCCCTTCCTTTCTTCTATTTTTCTAGGTCATGGAGCTATCCATAGTTGGGATATCTATTAGATTCATTTGACATGTTATTGTTGAGAAGAACCTATCCTTTTCCTCCAACATGGCTCTACCTCCTTGTTGTTCCTCTATTCTAAGATTTGCATTGAAATATCCTCCCACAATCCATTGGTCCTCTGGGTAGTTGTCTCTAAATTTTTGGATGGCTGCCCATTGATCCCTCTATAATCTGATTGTTTGTGCTCCATAGAAATTAACTATAGTCTAGTTTTTCCCATTTTCCCTATTTTGTAATTGAACCATCAACACCCCTCTCATGGAGGCCCCCCTATCACTAGGAATAATTGGTGATTCCACATAGTGGTCAATCCCCCTGATTTCCCCTATGTCGATTGAGTAAGGATCTCTCCTTTTTTCCATATCCTCCTATTTATTTTTTGTAAGTCTTCTCCTTGCATTTTGGTTTCCTGTAACAAAATTATATCTGGACTCATATCTATGATAATATTTTTGATTACCTTTTGTCTAGGGTGGCTGCCTAAACCCCTCACATTCCAAGTAATTAATATCATTGAGAATTGGGAGAGAAGAAATCAGCCATCGATTTTACCTTTCCATTCTAGCTCAAATTTCTTCCTTGTTCCTCCATATTTCCCTTGTTTGACTTCCTCCTTATAGATTGGTTTGGTTTTTGTTTCTTCTCCACTTGATGAATCCCTAAAGTAGGGTCATATTTGTTCTTATTTCCTTCTTTCATCTCTATTTCTTGAGTTAAGACTATCCCCTACTCTATTTCCCCTCCTATGGTCTCCCTCATGGGTTGAATCTCCTCTTCCATGAGAGAGGTTGTGTCTGGTTCTGCTCCTTGCTTGTTCCCTACACTACATTGGAGTATTGTTCCTGATCATTTAGTGTGACTTGGTGAGTATCCTCCTCTAATCCTTCCATTTGAAAATCCCCTTCTATTTCCAAGCTTCCAAGTTGTTTGAATATCTCATATCTATTGTTTGTTCTTCTTACTTTTTCTCCTTGTCTCTGATTACTTTGTTGATTTCTTCTGTTTGGCCTTCTGATTACTTTTTGGAAGCCCTCAGAGTCTATTGGGCCTTTCCCTTCCTTCTGATTTACCTTTTATTGAAGAGATTGGCCCACCATGTTAATATTTGCTTTTGTCCCCTCTTGTTCTAGTTGATGATCCTTAACTATTGGGCACATTCTAGCTAGATGTCCATGAGCATGGCACACCCTACATCTGAATGGAATAGCCTCATAATCTAGTTGTTGGCACTAAAAAAATCCCCTATTTTTAGGTCTATCTCTATTGGAAGAGGTTTACTGAGGTCCATTTCTACACAAACCCTAGCAAAAGTTGTTGATCCTCCTAAAATTGTTTCTCTTGATCTACCTTGATAATGACCTAGTAAGTTGCCTATTACCTCGAGTACCTCCTCTTTCCAAAATTCAAGGGGAAGGGAAAATAATCTTACCCATATTGGTATTACAGTTGGTTCCACCCTCGGGTCGAATCCCATCTTCCATGGTTGCAGGAATAGTCCCGTTGGCCCGTGATGATATGACCCTCCCTCAAATACTTTTTGTTGGTCTGCCATTGATGTGAACTCTATAGAAAAATACCCATTTGGGAGAGTTAGAATTTCGTATTCTCCTTCTAGATGCCATTGTTTCCTTATCCACATGTGGAGGAAGTGCACAGATGGTCTGAAACCCATGAATTTACCTATTAGGTTGTGTTTCATCTTATAAATTATATCCTCAGCTATCCAGTCCTAAGATATTTCTAATACTATTTATTTTGCTTGTGGTAAACATCCATTCACCCTTCCAAGCAAAGAATCCTCCTTTTTGTGTTTGATAGTCATTGAAGCTATCTTGGGTTCCACATAGCTTATCTAGGTATGAGATTCCTTGTTTTGGAGGATCTGGTATCGAAGTACCTATGACCCCCATTCTTGGCCATGATCCTTACTATTGAAAGACCCTCCAACAAGATTGATCCTCTCTGATGGTGTTTTTTGCATGAAAATGTTCTCCAAGCCTCTGCCCTAGCCTTTGAAACCCTAGTTTGATTCCTCAGACCATAATGTTGTATTCAAAACCCAATTTCTTTTTGATGCTATATTCAAATTGTTATTAATAACTCTTTTTTTAAGGGTTTTATTCATACCTCCAAGGTTATGCATAGTGGCGAATATTTGAATTTCCAAAATTGGAAATTAAAAAAAAATGACCCTAGATGTCAACCCATTCACCCAAAATTTTTGGGACAAATATTTTAGGGGTCAATTCACCGCTCGATTATAATAATATTACGATTTTTTAAAATTCGCCAACACTCCCACCTAAACTGAGGACCCTTTTCGCCTTGAAATTATAAAAATTTTAAATTATCCCACCAAATTCGCCTCTTATAGTAGTATGTAAATGTAACATGACAACCATACCCATACAAATAAAATATTAGAGTGCGGTCTGTGTAAACTAGATTAGGCACTATTTGGTTAGGGTGCAAAAATTAGTCCAAATGTGGGGTGGGTACATAAATTAGATCGGGTGAGGTGGAGCAGGGTAGGTGTAAAAATTGGTTAGGGAAAGGTGGAGAGAGGTAGGTGCAAAAACTGGTTCAAGTGATATGGAGTAGGGTGGGTGCAAAAATTGGTCTAGGCGAGAAGGAGTGGATTGGGTGCATAAATTGGTTCGGGTGAGGAGGATTAGATCGAGTGTAAAAAATGGTTTGAGTAAGGTGGAGCGGGTTGGATGTAGAATTTTTTTTGTATAAGATGGAGTGGTTTAGGTGCAGGAAATGTTCCGAGAGAGGTGGAGCGAGACGGGTGCACAAAATGGTTCAGGCGAGGTGGAGTGGGTTGGGTGCAAAAAATAGTTTGGGCGATGTGGAGCGGGCCAGGTGCATGAAATGATTTGAGTGAGGTGGAGCAATGCAGTGCATGAAAGGGTCTAGGTGAGGTGGAGCAGGTCGGGTGCAAAAAATGGTTCGTGCAAGGTGGAGCAGGTTAGGTGCAAAAAAGTATTCAGCAAGGTGGAGCGGATCGGGTGCAAAAAATGGTTTGAACAAGGTGGAGCGGGTTGGGTGTAGAAAGTGGTCTAGGTGTGGTGGAGGAGAAAAGAAGAGGAAAAAAATGGAATTTCAATGGTTCCAATGTAAGCAACAAAAAATTAATCCTTTGCTTTTGTTTTTTTAGACCTCACAACCACAACCAAAAATTCAAAAAACCAAGATGACTTGATGTTTTCCAACCCATCAAAAACTCCATAATTAAGCATGTTCGACTGGAGTAGTACTCGAATGGGTGACCTCCTAGGAAGTCCTGGTTTTGCACCCTCTAAACTAATTTTTTTTCCTAGGTTATAACCCAAGTTCAACTAGACCCTATTTTGCACTCGATCCACATCCAGGCTCTTTTTTACACCCAATTTATGATCGAGCCTTTCCTGGCCTAATATAAACTATTAAATTCACCAATGTTTTATAATTTTTGGTGAAAAAATAAGGTAATTCACCATGTATTCCTACATGAAGTTGGCGAAGATTCATTAGGGTTTCGAAATGGATTCACCATTTTTTTACAAATACATTTCGGGTCTGACCCTTTATGCATAACCTTTCATACCTCTAATATTCCATGATATCATCATCAACACTTTTTAATTTTATTAGTGGATTTAGCCCCACTTCTTATTAACACCTATGATATTTTTATTTGGCTTCCCAAATCAATATCCTTTTGAGTTTCTTTTCTCTTTGTTCCTACTTTGATGGCCTTCCTCTCCTTCTTCCATTCCTGCCAACACTCTCATATTCATCAATATCTTCTATTTTTTCATATTGTTCATAATGAGACTTATCTTATAAGGATTTATGTTTCTCTAAAGAGTCAAAAGTGCAAGGAATAGCCTCATCAGTATTTTCTTCTTTATGTTTCCTTGAAAACTGTAAACTGCATAGATGATACACCATAGTCATTACTTTCTTATGTTGGTCTAGAAACCCTAAATTTCCTTGGATATCCTCCATAATATTTTCTTTACTATACTACTCTTGAAATCATAAAGTGCAAGGAATACAGTCCATACTACTTTCATTTTTATTGTAAGGAGAATATTTATGATACTTGAGGATAAAAACGGTGATTTACTTGGATTAAGCTTGAGCTCCTTCACCTCATATGCTTTAAAATTCATCTTCCCATATTCCTTTGCTTTAAAATTTGCCTTCCCCTCTTCCTTTGCACATTTAGCTCCTTCTATATTTGAACCTATGCATTGTACTTCCTCATCCCCATATCATTTTTTCTTCTAATGACTGATTCAAGTGAATTGTAATGGCCTTTCCCATCTGATGATGTAGAGGGAATTTTCTAGCCACTTTATTAGGAGTTGAAAATCCTTTATATGACCTAGCTTCTCTTGTGATATGATATCCCTGTTTCAAATTGAATCTACCCTCATGCCTAGAAATTTCCATCTCTTCCTCCATTTTCACTTTGCACTCTCTTGCCATGTGCTCAATTTCATGATATTTGAGACATTAGAATACAATTTTTTCATAATCCATTTGTTGATACCATTCTCTTCATTCTAATTTAATACTAATTAATTGCAATAAAGGTTTAGAAATATCAATGGCAACACATATTTGAGTGTATACAATATGCCTTCTCCCATTAGTAGTTGGTCCCTCTTGGATGACATCACCTAGAGTATTATCAATATTCTTGAAAACCTCCTTATTGAAGGAAGTCCAAAAAACCTAATCCATATCAAAAGCCTTTTAATAGTTTATGTGTCCATATAAAAATTATCACTCCAAGGTATTAAATATAATGCATCTTTACCCCTAAACCATGGGCCTCCATTTTATCCCTTATTTTTGAACTGGAGAAAATAATGAGGAAAAATCCTTTTGGAAGAAAAGTCATGGAGTAATTCAAATTCAATCTCCACTTCCACTTGATCCAATTTTGAATCTAAAAAAAAATTGGCTAGTTTATCTTGCTCAATAATCTCATCCTTGATAATCATTTTTGGTGTAGAATTTGCTACCTAGACTGGGTTTGCCATAGATTCGCTCTTCCTCTTATGTCTAGCTAAGGCATCCATACTTTTAGTAAGGACTTTCACAAATGACTTTATTTTCATTTTACATAGATTTTATTCAAATGAATCCTTTAAATTCTCCTAATATCTTGAAAAAGTAGCACTTGTTCCTTTATCACACTTTGCTTTCTATTTTTGGCTTCCTTATTTACACTTCTTCCTCACTTCTAAGTCATGCTCACACTTGCTTTTGGTTGCACTCACTTCTAGCTCGCACTCTCACTTGCTCCTGATTGCTTGTGCCTGCACTCACTTTCGTCTACACTCACTCCTAGCTCATGCTCACTTCTAGCTACACTCACTCCTGACTCACGCTCGCACTTGCTTCTGACTGCAATCATTCCCCTAGTTTATAAGGTTCTATTTTTTTAAAATAAAGGGGTAAAAATTTATTAATAAGAATATAAGATTACAAAGTACAGTGAAGCCCCCAACCAAGGCTCAAGTAAGCAACAAAATAGGCTAAAACCACCAGATAGGGTCAAAATCCAAATAAGACAAAAATAACAAATCGCATTAAGTCTGAACATCCTTGTCGATCAAATTCTAGAGATGTTGAGAATCCCCATATGGGATAATCTCTCAGTTATCCATAATTCAAGGACCTGAAAGCTCAGAAGCCATTTTGGCCAAATAATCAGCAACCCAATTCCATTCCCTTAGAATGTGCACAAAGGAGATGAATTTGAACTCTTCACTAATTATGAGAGTTTGAATGGCCATAGATGCCAACTGCAAATTAAAATCCTCCAACATTTTGTTGTTTAAAATATTAAAAAAAATTTAAGAGTCAAACTCACAGATGCTCCCAAACTAGCCAAGAGAAAGCCCCATCTGCAAGGCCTCAAGAATCACAAGAGCTTCCATAAAATTGTTGGAGTGAACACCTTTATAAATAAAAAAGAAAAATTTGACCATGCTAGCAGAATCTCTCCCAACACTGCCAATTCCAACATGTCCAGGATTTCCCCTGGACGGCCCATCAGTATTAATTTTTAAAACTCCTCCAGGGGGTGACCTCCACCTACCATCTCTCCTAAATTTCTTACTGAGCTGAGAAGCCCTTCTAGGGTGAGAAGAATCTGCTCCAACCCCAAATATACCAAGGGCATACCATACCTTCTCCTCCATAGAGTCCAAAAGAGGGTTCACATCGCATTTACTGTGGATAGTGTTGCATAAATTTATTATCATTAACATAAACCATTCACCAATATGCAAAAATATCAAATCATTCATCCATAATGCATTATCCACAATAACAATCCACAAATAACAATCCACAAATGAGAGAGATATATATAATACCCTTAAGGTAGGTAAACACCAATAATAATCCTTAAGGAAGGAACTCCACAAGATCTCCCAAGATGAGAGGCCACTTCGTGGGCACGACGATTACATAAGATTATTCTTCAATGATATGAATGATTACAATGACAAATATCTCTTATTTATATATCCATATTATTATTCTACTTTGGAGAGTCTACTACTAATATAATATAATATTATAATATAATATAATATTATAATACAATCAACCTTGGGTTATGTGTGGCCCATGCCAACCCTTATACAATATAATAATATATCCCCAAATATCTATTCCTAGGTACCCTACCATGCCACCCTCCTTACAAATGTTTCATCCTCAAAACATATGAAAAAACCTGATAGTATGATTTTCTAAGCAATGTTAGCAATTGGTACCAATATCGACCATCCATCCATCCAAGTGAAACCCGATGATGCTGGTACGCCATGTTGTTACTTGAGTATCTAAATCTGCTTCGTTGGATCCATGCTTTTGCTGTTGTATTTTGATAACTTGAATGATGGGTCCACTTGTTCCTTGATGCTGATGAACCATGCTGAAAACCATGATCACTATGCTTTCTTTGCCAAACACTGCTATAGTTGGTGCCCATTCTGATTCCATGTAGAACCATAATATTGTTGCCTTGAACCATGCCTCCAATATTGTTTCCGCTCATGGTGGTGTGGATGGCGATATGGTGCAACCTTTACTCTATGTTCTACCTTCTTTGACTTTTCAACCTTTGGCTCCATTGTTTTAAATTCTTATACACCTTGTTCTTTCATGTTATCTTTGTTTGGTGTGTCCTTGTGCTCTTCTATCAAAGCTTCCTTGGAATATGTTACTGTTATTTCCATTGAATTAGTTACTACTACTTCTTCCATGGACTCTGTTGCTGCTATTGCCTTCTTGGATTCTGTTTCATGTTCTTCAATTTGTTCTTCTACAACCACTTCTTGATTTTCCTTGTATCCTTGTTCCTTAAGCTGAGAAATATCCTACAATGTTATCTTATTTTTCCTGTACCATAACTTCATAAACTTCTTCTACACATTAATGTTAATAGTAACCAAAGAGTCTCACCAAGGATAACCAAGAATAATATCCTCCTCATCCATCTCAATAGCATAGAAATCTGAATGTAAAACATATTTATCCATGGTGATATTTAAATCTTTAAAAATCTGAACATGCTCACCCTCTAGTTGTATGTCCTTAATTTTTGTTTCTTGAACTTGCAACTTCTTAGCCAAAGCAATATTAATAAAATTATATCTGCTACCAGGGTCAATGGAAATAATAACCTATTCCTTTTGAATGCTTCCATGAACCTGCAAAATAGACTTTTTAGATTTAAACAAATTCCTTTGTCCATTTTATAATTTATCTTCTACCAAAGGTATGGTTTCCTCTGTCTGCATACTGACATCTTTTTTTATCTTCCCTGACCTTTTCCTCTTTCTTCTTGAGTAATTTTATTTCTTCTTCATAATATTCATTTTGTTTCTTGAAAACTTCCCATTCTCCTTTCATTTCATTTCACTTATTTTGAAATACCTGTAGTTTTTTTAAGGTCTGTGATGACATCCATCAAGCTATCTATCTTTTTATCCCTTTCATCAACCACTTCCTTAAAATATATTTTTAGTTCCTCTACATCTTCCATAATATTAGCTATCTTTTTATAGGGGTTCCAATCACTTAAGAATGCATGCTCCACTTCTTCCCAAGAAAACTCATTATGGGTGCCACTAAGACTATAAAACCAAAGGAGAGCAAATTTATTAAGAAATTGAGGAAGCATATTTTTCTAAAGAGGATGTTGATGATACAAGGATTTAAATTTTTTCCACCAATCCCTAGAATCAATATCATATGCTCCAAAATTTTTTTGTAGGTCCATAGTTGATACCCTAATGCAAACTAGGGTTTTTTGAAAATATATATCCTGCCCTAATGCAAACTAGGGTTTTATGGAAATAAATATCTTTCCACTGATTTGAAGCTAAAAATCCACATAGATAACTAGATTTACAATTTTTCTTCCAAACAAAATAAAGTGCAACTGATTTGCTTACCCGAATTAAATAAATTGTCTTTTGAAAATACGTGACTTGAAATTTTGCCACTACCCTTGTTCCAGACGATTGACTTCAAAATGTTGTATATCCATCAATACTACTCGGATTCCTTCATATGACCACTCATTTTAAAGCTCTTCAAATTCTGCACAATCTGATCCAAGAATTGTTTGAATCGAATAAACATGTGCAGAGATATAGATCTAGAAATATGAGACGTTTTTCCAAAAACATTTACCCTAATTCTAGGGTTTCACACAAAAATCCCCACTTTGCCAAAATCGTTGCTCTGATACCACTTGTTGCATACATTTATTATCATTAACATAAACCATTTATCAATATGTAGAAATATCAAATCATTCATCCACAATGCATTATCCACAATAACAATCCATTAATGAGAGAGAGATAGATAATACCCTTAAGGTAGGGAAAAACCAATAATAATCCTTAAGGAAGGAATAACTCCACAAGATCTCGCAAGATGAGAAGCCACTTCATGGGCATGACGATTACATAAGATTCTTCTTCAATGATATGAATTATTACAATGACAAATATCTCTTCTTTATATATCCATATTCTTATTCTACTTTGGAGAGCCTACTACTAATATAATATTATATTATAATATGATATAATATTATAATACAATCAACCTTGGGTTATGTGTGGCCCATGCCGACCCTTATACAATATAATAATAGATCCCCAAATATCTATTCCTAGGTACCCTACCAGATAGTTTTCTAAACCATACCTAGGATCCTTTGCCAGATTTGTTGAACAACCAAATGACTACCCTGAAATATGTGACAGTTTCGTTCGAGCCAAATATTCTATATGATGCAATAAGGGTCCAAATTCCAAGCCAACTAGAGGAAGGGGGTATTGGCCGGAGGTCTGCCTAGACTACTCCAAAACTCCACCAGGGAGAGCACATGAAAATAAGGATGGTTCCAAGCACTCCACCAATGGTGCATGTCTTTGGCAAGGGAGCATTGGAAAAATAAATGAGAATACTCATCCTCATTATTACCACAAAGGACAAATAGAGGAACCCTAAAATCCCCTCTTCCTCAAGTTCTCCCAAGTGAGGCATTTATTACGAGCTACCACCTAGAGAAAGAAGTTACATTTAGGCGAAGCAAATATGTTCCACACCTTTTTCCACCATGTGATAGGGAGGCTCCTGAAATTTTGCATATTAATAACCTCGTAACCATAAGCTACAGAGTAGGTTCCCTTGGGATCAAGGTTTGAAGCCAAACTGTCTTTACCCATCAAGGAAGAACAGGGTCTCACCATAAGAATACAAGCAAGCACATCTTTGTCCTTGGCTAATCCTCCCTAGGACCATTCTTGCGAATCTTTCCACTTGTACATCTAAGATTACCAAAATATTGATTTTTTTAAAGTCCTCCACATGAGACCATCCTACTTCCAAAAAATAAATACTTAGGGAATGTAGCCTGGGATATTGATTAAATATAGGAGGGTGGGCTTCCCAAGAATCCTCCTAGAAAAGAGCATCTGATCCCTGATTGCAAATCTAGAACAAACCCTACTTAATTAATTAGCCCCTCTTTTTAGAGTGTCCCAGTTAACCAAACCTTTCCCAACCAAGCTGACTCTAGGGATCGTAGCCTTAGAAATACCTCTCAAGTACTTACAAGACAATATTTTAGCCCAAATATGATCTTGAGAAGTACACCATCTCCAATAAAGTTTCACAACCAGCTCCTTCCTAGAAAGAGCTGCCTATCGCAACCCAAGGCATCCCTCTTGAACTGACCTACAAATAGAATCCCACCTAGCAAAAATCCATTTAGATTGAGCAAGTTTTATAGACCACAAAAACTATCTTGACAAAGCATCCATGACCTTGATGAAATGAGAGGGAGCTGTTTGCACAAAATATTTGTAAATGGGTAAAGCTTGAACAACAAATTTTTAAAGCAACACTCTATCCATAAAGGAGAGCCATCTGACGGTCTAGTGATTCACCTTCCTTCTAAACTTATCCAGTATATATTACCAAGAATATCTAAGCAGAGGATGATACAAAATTGAAATACCAAGATAAATGAAGGGGGGAGTCCCGACATGAAATTATAGAATTCAAGCAATCCTACCTTGAATAAGAGGAGGGGTATTGAAGAAGAAAATAGAAGACTTGTCCTCATTAATAAACTATCCAAAAGCACCAATATATATGTCAAGAGACCATCTAATGTTTCTATATTCACTGAGAGTGGCAAATCCCACCAAAGCAGTGTCATAAACAAATTAAAGGCAGAAAAGAGGCGGTGAACTACTATCCCACTTCCAATCCTGAATGAAACCATGCCTAACTTGAGACTTGAGAAATTCCCAACCCTTCCATCATAATCATAAAAAATAAGGAGATAGAGGATTCCCTTGCCTCAATCCCCTCAAGGCCTTAAACAACTTCGATGACTCATTTTTAACAAGAACAAATAATGAGGCAGAAGAAACACAACTCATCACCCATCTAATCCAATCCTCCTAAAAGCCAAAAGCATCATGAAATTTTTGAAGAAAGGACAATTTGACCCGGTCATAGGCTTTGGCCATGTCCAACTTAATGAACATATATTTCTCCTTAGAAGTTTCCATGGAGTGAATAGCTTTTGTAGCAATAAAAACCCCATCCAAAATTTTTTGGCCAACAACAAACCCACCTTGCTCCTCAAAGATGATTTTGCTCAATCATATCTTCAGCCTCTCGAAAATAATTTTTATAATGATATTATACACAATATTGTAGAGAGAAATAGGCTTGAACATATCCAGGGATTTCTCTAGAAACAAGCGAGGGAATACAATTTAGAATAAGCTTTTCAGCCTCTTCATCTGAGAGGGAGTCCTCCTTAAAAAGAGAGGAAAAATACCTCCTAGTATCTTCTGAAATATCCCTGAAAGAAGATAGAAGGGCACCCCAAGAATTCACATGAGAGGAATTCAGGTTACTATTGCGATGAGCCTTAATTGAATTCAAAAATAAGGTCGTGTTCCTATCCCCTTCCTGAAGCCAATCCACTCGAGCTTTTTGTTTCCAAAAAAATTATTCCCTTAGATCCCATTTAGCAAGGTCTTTCGTAGCCTCAGATTCCTCAATGAGAAGATCCTCTATGAGTCCATGATCTCTGATCTTCCTTGAAGCTTCTTCCACCTTCCTAAGAGCCATCAACTTATCCAAGGAAATATTTCTAAAATTGAGACTATTCCACCTCTTCAATTTATGCTTAATGAATTGCAACCGATTCATAAAGGAATACATAGTGGTGCCATGAGAAGGTTTGCCATTGGTCCACCAACCTTGCATGAAATCATGAATCATAGGATCCCAAATCCACATAAGTTAAAACTTAAAGGAAGAACTATTATTTAGCCCAAAATCAAAACTAAAGAGTTTGATAGGCCAATGATCAGATCCCCTACCTTCCAGAATCACAAAACTAGCGCTTCTGTTATTACCAATCCAAAAACTGAATATCAAAAACCTATCCAGTCTCTCTGAGATGGAATCTTTCCCACATCTTCTATTGTGCCAGGTAAATATCCCATTATCCAACTTGATTTCAACCAAGTTTACGACCCAGATATGAGCACTAAAGACAAAATAAAAAGACTCGAGATGATCAATCCCACTATGTTTCTCCTCCAAACAAGTGATAGAGTTGAAATATCCAACAAAAATCCATGGGTATAGGGGAGCCACAATTATCATAAAGCCAATATGCTTCCACAAATTCACTTTACTATTGTAATCAATAGGATCATACACATTTGTAAGTAGGATGGTTTCACAAGATTCATTATCATACCCGATCATCGAAATAGACCATCTGCTAGAAATCCAAGTAAGAGGAGAGATCTTAACCGGATCCCATAAACAAGCAATGCCACTTGAATATCCACATGCACAAATACACTGACATTTACTCATTCTCCATAACTTGGGAGAAATATTGAACATACTATCAGTAGCCAATTTAGTCTCCTAAATAAACACCACATTCAGAGAATGAACATAAACCAAATAACAAACAACTTTTTATCTGGGTATGTTGTTCAACCCCCTTACATTCCATGAAAGGATAATCATTTTTGGGGGTTAGAAAAATGGGAGTCCAATGTTCTCACCAAGCCTAACTCCACCAAATTCTCCCCCATTAACTTAATTTTATCCTAGTCTTTCTTTCGACCCACCTTCATATTCTTATCTAAAGCACCTTTTTTAATTGTTTTTTGCTGCAATACCAACACCGTAGGAGTTTTTCAGTCCAAGGATGACTGCATCAGTGTCTGAGTAGGAGAGGGCATAACTAAATTTGTGCCACTTTCCAAAATATTTTCCCCGATAAGGCTAGAGCCATCCATATCACCTATACTCGAAACCAAACCCATTTGTTCTTCATTTAAACCCCCTATTCCTTAGGTTCCACCTCAAGAAGAGACATTTGATTCTATAACCCTAAATCAACAATATAGGATTTAAACAAATAAAAATAATATTTATGCAAAGTAGATCAGATATGCAATTACTACTCAGAAATTACTCTAGAACCCCTCAAAAATGGACGTTCCAACTATATAGATTTTTTATTAATTTTTTGAAAGTGCAAATAGACCAAACAACTATCCAACAACACAAACCAACCCTCAAAATTGGCTAGAAAAATCCCTAAAGCTGGGTGATCCTCCTATGAGGGTAAAATAGGTCACAAAACATGCACAATTGGCCTCCCAAAGTTGGATGACCCACTCCCAGACTCCAACACATCAAAATCTGCAACACAATTATGAATCTTGAGATAGATCCACCCAATATCCAGTCAAGAACAAGGGCACATCACATTTTATACAATATTGGCTATTTATGAAGACTTAGGGCACACCACCTAAGCAGTAGAAGGTGAGGAAGGGTTCAGCCCTCTCTCTTACAATTCACAAGATGAACATGACATAATGAATACCTAAAAGTGACTTCCAAGCCTATATACCTAGTTGCCCCACTAGAGGCTTCTAATTATTCATTAAGTGAGGGTTACATCAACATTAGTCCCAAGCACTTAATTTTTATTACATAAAACACCTATTAGCCTAGCAAAAAGGGGACATCCCACTTCCTTGTCCACAAATGATAAAAATAAAACATTACAATGCGTGGGGTCCACATAGTCTTCAAAATGGGACATTACAAGTCCTCCCTTCCCAAATTGCTTGTCCTCAAGAAATTCAGGGCTGGATGTGCAAGAATCTCTTTTCCCTCCCAAGTAGCATGTTCAATGGGCAAGCTCATCCATTTCACCAAGTACTCTTTGATGACCCTGTTTCTCAACTTCCTCTCTCTAGTCTCCATGATCATTTCAGGTTCCAAAATCAGCTTTCCCTCATCATCAAATGGGGGTAACTCAATGGAAGGAACAATGTGCTATCCAAATGCCTTTTTTAGGCATGAAACATTGAATACATTGTGTATTTTAGTACTATTTGGTAGCTCAAGCTCATATGCAACCTCCCCAATCATGCATATGACCTTTTAAGGGCCATAAAAACATGGCTTGAGCTTATTTTCTCTACTTCTCTTCATTGTGTACTGTCTATAGGGCTGCAACCTCAAATAAACCATGTCTCTAACCTCAAAATGATGCTCAATACACTGCTGATCAACATATTTTTTTTTCTGATTTTGTGCAAGCTGAATATTATCCTTCAATGTCTTCATAATATCCTGATTTTCCTACATATAATCCTTGGCTTTTGGCACCCTATTTTCACTCAAAAAAAAATCGGTGGAGTTATGAGTATCATATCCATATAAAGCCATAAATAGGGTCATTTTAATAGACATATAATGGGAAGAATTATAACATAATTCTCCCAAGTGCAGCCATTTAATCCATGCAGTTTGCTACCCTGAAACATAGTTTCTCAAGTAGCCTTCAACCCATTTATTCACAATATATTTTTGATTCTTGACCATCTATTTGAGGGTGATATATTGTACTTGGAGTCAATAATGTACCACAAAACGTGAACAAATATTGCTAAAACATACTCATGAATCTACTATCCCTGTCACTCACACTATTATTTGGCATGCCATGCAATTTAAACACTTCTCTAAAGAATAAATCAACAACTTGTATTGTTGTATATGAAGTTGAAATAACATAAAAGTGTGCAAATTTAGTTAACCTATCCACCACAACATATATACAATCCTTACCATGCATTTTTGGCAGTCCCGTGATGAAGGCCATTGATATACTTTCCCATTTTTGATTGGGAATGGGTAAGGATTGAAGAAGACCAACAGGCAATGTATTTACAATTTTATTTTCCTAACAAGTGGTGCACTCCCTCACATGCTTCAATGCACCATATTTTAGCCCCTTCCATGAAAAACTTTTACGTTGCTGTCTATAGGTCTTAAAAAACCCTGGATGTCCAGCCATGGGTGCATCATGCATAGTGGTAATCAATTTCTCTTTAAGCTTAGAATATGGCACAATAAAAATTATGTTTTAGTAAAAAATCATACCTTCCTTCACGCTGTACCTGTCATATTTCAAGTGGCCATCAAGAATGTTAGATGTAAAAGTGTTCTTCACATACTCCGCCATAATTGTAGCCTTCCAATAAATAGTTATAATGGAAATAGATTGAAATATGGGCATTATAGATAGTGCATCAACAATTAAATTATTTTTCCCTTTTATAAACTCAATCTCAAAATCATATACCTGCACTTTAGTGACCCATTTCTGTTGCCTATCATTTAAATATCACTGTCCAAGGAAATATTTAAGGCTATTATGATCAGTCCTTACCACAAATTTACCACAAACAAGGTATTGCTTGAACTTGGTCAAAGCGTGCATAATGGCAAGCATCTCCTTGTCATATATGCTAAAAGTTCTCTCCATTGGACTAAGTTTCCTGCTCTCAAAGGCAATTGGCTGCCCCTTTTGCATTAGGACAACCCCTACTCCAACACCTAAAGCATCACAATCAATGGTAAATGGCAAATAAAAATCAGGAATTGCAAGTAGAGGGCAAGAAGACATCACTTCCTTCAATTTATCATAAGCCTTTTGGGATTCACCACTCCACACAAACACTCCCTTCTTTGTTAATTCAGTCAAAGTTGCTGCCAACGCTGAAAACCCTCTAATGAATCTCCTATAATACCTGAAAAGTTCAAAAAAACCTCTCGATTGAGTTAAGGTAGTGGGAATAGGCCAATTTTGAATTACCTCTATTTTGTGTTGGTCTACATGCATTCTCTTATTGCTGATTATGTGCCCCAAATATAAAATTTCAAACTGTTGTAATCACAATGACACTGAGAGGGGGGGTGAATCAGTGTGTTCTTTAAAAACTTCTAAAACAATTAGATTATAAAACCAGCAACAGTTTAAAGCAGATAAAAGAGATACTAAATGCATCAATAAAGCATCACACATAACACAACATTTTAACGAGGTTCACCAATGTGGCTACTCCTCAAAAAGACCGCTTGGACTACCATCCAAATCCAGTCAATGCAAAGCTACAACTTTACATAATCCTTTACCAACACCAACCTGGAAGGAGCACCAACCCCTTAACTTTATCCGCTTCAACAGAATGGAGCACCAACTCCTATTTTACCAGACACCTACCGGAAAGAGGCACCAACCCCTTAATTTGCCAAGACCAATCGGACAAATTGTTTACCAAACACCAACTGGAAAGAGGCACCAACCCCTTAATTTGCCAGCACCAACTGGACTTCAATATTGAATAAAAAAATGTTTGACATATACCTTTGTTATTGCAAGACTCTAACTGGTCTACATCACCTTTGCAATCTCGGTGCACTCTGCTCTCTCTTGCACAATCACTTCACACAGTTTGTCTTGCCATTGCTGACTAGACTTTGCAATCAACTTTGCCCTTCGCGCTTCTCTGCACACTCTTCTTTCTCTGCGCACATGCTTCGCACACTCTGTGTCGTTTCACATTCTGCTCTCCGCTCAACACGAACTTCACTTTCACAAAAACTATGCTCGCATTCGCACTTTATCTTTACACCCCACTTTTCAAACTCGAAGTACCCTTGCTTTTATAGAAGAAGTTTTAGGAACAAACCCTAAAAGAACGTCGGTTGAGAAACCCTAGAATTTGTCACTTGCCAAACCCTAAAATCCTTCGGCCCGGATTTAACTTTGTCGGCCTCAAACACTTCTTCCACCTTCGTCACTTTCCCGTAGCTTATTGCCGCGAAATAGTAACATGTCGGCCCTTTTAATTTAATTTAATATTTTAATTTAAATTTTAAATAAAATAAAATTTAAACTAAATATTTAAAATTAAATATCTTCATCACCGGGCATCTTTTTCAACGAAACGAAGAGCCAACTTGGGTTTTAAGAAAAACCCATTTCAAATCTGTTATCCATGGTTTTAAATAAAACTTTTTATTCTGATCGCCTTGGTTTTCACAAAAAACCTTTTCGCTTCTTGACATCTCGAGTTCGAAGACTTCTTCTTCTCATTCCGAATTATGTTTTCTGTTTCGTGCATCTATCATTTAAGGACTCATGATCCGACTAACTTCTGAAACTTTATCCTCTGCATCCGAGTGACTTCTAAACCGCCTGTCCATTGCATCATTAGATCTAACCGACTCGTATTGACAACAATGACAATCCTCCTGCAACACCTTGCTCAACCCTGAACTCCTATCCATTGTACTTTGGCTGCACCTTGTTGTTCAATAAACTCTTGTCCATTGCATCAATAAATCGTCCTGATCGTGTTGACAACAATGACAATACTATTTGTCGCACTTTGCTCAACAATCTCCCCCTTTGGAATTGTTGGCAACACATGTGCAATTTTCCCGTAAATCTTCTCCCCCTTTGACAATAATACCAAAGGGTCTGCTGCAGACTCCCCCTGAGTCTATGCACAATATTCTTAGACACAAATTATTACAATTAGCAAATATTCCAAGCATGAACAAGAAGAAAAACAAGTACACAAATGCTCCCCCGGAGTCCAAGACCACTTCATTTCACTGATTGACAACATCATGATAAGCATAATAGGCATCAATAAAATCAACAATGTGAATAGCAAGAATAACCGATGAATGACACCATCACCGTCAACTTCACCAATATAACATGTGTAAGAACATGACTGAACCACTGTCTTCCGTGCAACTACCCTCTCGTTGCTTTGCAAACTCAAACTTGTCCCCTGTTAGTGAAGGCATACAATAATCTTATATAGCCAACTTTTTGTTCTGCAATGCCAAGCAACATCCGCATACAACTTCACCATGCATCTTGGATATATTCTCAACAAGCTTGAACCCAATGACAGTTGTTTGTCTCTCTCTGCAGTGAGAATCCAACGAGGCTACCTCAATCCACTTTCAACTCTGTGCAGGTACCAAACACTGTACCACAGCACAACCAACATCTTTTCTCAACCAATTAGGGCTTTAGCAACAATGCTTATAGACAAGGTTTAACCAACATCATTCAACTCAAGATTAACTTTGAAGCATTCAACCAATCACTACATGAAAAGGAAACTAGTAGACATCCTTTTCCTTCCAAAGGTATTTGAACAAGACAACCACCAACATAAATCACCAAGGCAAAGAATAACTTGCTCAAATCAAACTCAATGGAGTAAGCCCAAATCATGTATCAAGAAAAGCATTAACTTGATCAAAACAACCACTATGAAAGCAACTCAACTATTCATCACCAGGCTGGAAATCATCTGGCTGCTCATTAAAAAACTTTTTTTTTTTCAATCTTCCCATTCAACATGCTGATTTCACTTTTGTCAACAGAATTGACAAGTGACTCACATCTGTACCAATTTTTGTCCAAAGACTTGCAATTTTGCTGCCAACTCTTACTTTCAACTATGCATGTCGGAAGAAGACATTTTGTCAAACACTTTATGGCCAACCGTAGTGCACCTTACTCAACCTCAAGCTTCTTATTCTTGGACTGGCATTAAATCAATAGTTAAAACAAAACTGTCTCGTGAATTAAATATATTCACCAAGGTGTCATGAAAGATCTGGCAATCTTCACATCAAAGAGTAAAAACAAATACATGCTGCTCAAAACACAAATACACAGCTAGGGCAAGCATTCTTTCGTTGAGCAAATTATCTGGACTATTATGATTCGTAATTTTGAACAGTGGTATTAAGAATCATCAACAGTACAACAGTGACATATCTCAAAACTACCAATGGTGACAACTCTCAAATTAAACACCACACTTCACGGCATTTCCACAAACCACTATATAAACTGAAAAACACACTTTAACAACTATACAACATTAACCCGACTGCTTACCTTTCATCCTCAGATACCTAGACAAATACATAGGAGCATTAAAATAAAACTTTAATATTGCTCCTCCCGAGGATGTGCCACCCGGAGTTGCTTAGAGCAATGGCAGAGTAGCCTCCTTCGATCCAAGGAGACACAATTTCCTTTCTTCTCGTCTTTCTCCGGACTTTCCCGAACTTGGGCTTGGGTTTTTCAACAACATCCCTATTTTGCTCCTGTTCGTGAACTTGAACATTTCTCTTGTGGGGTTGTCTCTTGTGCATTCTTGATGGATGATTATTTTCTTTTCTTTTATGCACATGATATGTTCCTTGTCGGTGTTGTCCTCTTTGTGTCTGATGAAATCTAGGGTTTTGCCTTAGATTAGATATAGAAGTGCTTGGACAGAACCTTGCTATGTGCCCTTGACCATTGCATTTAAAACATTGCACATGTTTTATTCCCTGTCCGTATTGCATTCTATGTGTATGATGAAATCTATGGTATTGCCTTAGATTGGATACATAAGTGCTTGAACAAAACCTTGCTATGTGCCCATGGCCATTACATTTAAAACATTGCACAGGGTGTTCACTCAAAAAAATAGAAGTATTTTTATCAGCCATAACTCTTTGATCTATTGTTCAGTCCACAATAAATTGCCTTGTGACCAAAGTGGTTGCATTTAGAACAATAGCCATAAAAAGCATTATTATTAAAAGAGTGAGAGTGAGAGAACCTCTTTTGCTGTGGTTGCTTTGCTGTAGATCTTCTTTGATATTTTCTTCCTTTTGAGGATTCAACTTCAGACTTTTCTTGTTTCAATCCTTCAACCGATGACTTCTTCTTCTCTGCATATTTGGAGGATGAAGGTTGTTCAGCTTCATATCCAAGACCAAACTTACCTGTGGAGCTTCTTTGTTGATTTATCATTGTATCTAGCAACTCTGTGCTCTTCTCAAATTTGAGATTTATATTGGCCTCTTTTAGTTGTTTCTTCAATGAAACAATCTCTTCTTCTTGTTGGCAACATATAGTCTCTTTCTCATTGATCTGAGACCTAAGAATATCTTCAATCCTTTTGTTCTGTTCTACTTGCAGCTTTAGATCAACAATAACCTGTTTATATTCCTCTTCACTTGTGCTGTATACATCATTCTTATTACCCAGCTGTGTCTTCAAGGCTTCTTCTGATTTCTTGGCCTTTTGAATTTGTAGGAAGAGATCTTCAATCTCATCCTCATATTCTTCTAATTTCTTGGACAGTATTTTGTTCTTTTTCTTTTCTATTCTCCACTCTTCAAGAGCAGATATCAACTCTCCTTCAAAATCTACTTCAGCCTCAAGATTTTCATCACAAACTTCAGGATTCACTTCTTCTACCTTTTCCGGTTCAAATTTCTCTTCTACAGGAACCGAAACTGACTGGGATGCCTTTTTGGATGAGGATCTATTCTTCTTAGCCATTGTGTACTAATCCAAGATCAACCCTGACTGATTTAGCCAAAATTGGGAACTTGGCTCTGATACCAATTGTTGTAATCACAATGACACTGAGAGGGGGGGTGAATCAGTGTGTTCTTTAAAAACTTCTAAAACAATTAGATTATAAAACCAGCAGCAGTTTAAAGCAGATAAAAGAGATACTAAATGCATCAATAAAGCATCACACATAACACAACATTTTAACGAGGTTCACCAATGTGGCTACTCCTCAAAAAGACTGCTTGGACTACCATCCAAATCCAGTCAATGCAAAGCTACAACTTTACATAATCCTTTACCAACACCAAGCTGGAAGGAGCACCAACCCCTTAACTTTATCTGCTTCAACGGAATGGAGCACCAACTCCTATTTTACCAGCACCCTACTGGAAAGAGGCATCAACCCCTTAATTTGCCAGCACCAACTGGACAAATTATTTACCAGCACCAACTGGAAAGAGGCACCAACCCCTTAATTTTCCAGCACCAACCGGACTTCAATATTGAATAAAAAAATGTTTGACATATACCTTTGTTATTGCAAGACTCTAACCGGTCTACATCACCTTTGCAATCTCTCGTGCACTCTGCTCTCTCTTGCACAATCACTTCACACGCTTTGCTGCACTGCATGCACTCAGACTTTGAAATCAACTTTGCCCTTCGCGCTTCTCTCCACACTCTGCTTTCTCTACGCACACGCTTCGCACACTCTGTGTCGTTTCACATTCTGCTCTCTGCTCAACACGAACTTCACTTTCACAAAAACTATGCTCGCATTCGCACTTTATCTTTACACCCCACTTTTCAAACTCGAAGTACCCTTGCTTTTATAGAAGAAGTTTTAGGAACAAACCCTAAAAGAACGTCGGTTGAGAAACCCTAGAATTTGTCAACTGCCAAACCCTAAAATCCATCGGCCCGCATTTAACTTTGTCGGCCTCAAACACTTCTTCCACCTTCGTCACTTTCCTATAGCTTATTGTCCCGAAATAGTAACATGTCGGCCCTTTTAATTTAATTTAATATTTTAATTTAAATTTTAAATAAAATAAAATTTAAACTAAATATTTAAAATTAAATATCTTCATCACCGGGGCATCTTTTTCAACGAAACGAAGAGCCAACTTGGGTTTTAAGAAAAACCCATTTCAAATCTGTTATCCATGGTTTTAAATAAAACTTTTTATTCTGACTGCCTTGGTTTTCACAAAAAACCTTTTCGCTTCTTGACATCTCAGGTTCTGAAGACTTCTTCTTCTCATTCTGAATTATGTTTTCTGTTTTTGTGCATCTATCATTTAAGGACTCATGATCTGACTAACTTCTGAACTTTATCCTCTGCATCTGAGTGACTTCTAAACTGCCTGTCCATTGCATCATTAGATCTAACTGACTGTATTGACAACAATGACAATCCTCCTGCAACACCTTGCTCAACACCGAACTCCTATCCATTGTACTTTGGCTGCACCTTGCTGTTCAATAAACTCTTGTCCATTGCATCAATAAATCTGTCTGACTGTGTTGACAACAATGACAATACTATTTGTTGCACTTTGCTCAACACAAACATGCCAAATTCACACTTAGACTTCTTTGCATAAAATTGCTACTACCCCAAAATACTCAAAACAAAATCCAAATGCTTCAAGTGATTTTCCCATGAGATGATATAAACAAGAATATCATCAACTAAAACTAACATAAAATCCCTCAAATACTTCCTAAAAATTTGAATCATGGCTGATTGAAAAGTGGTAGGGGTATTTGTTAATCCAAAGGGCATATCCCAAAAAATAGTGTTATGTTTTACCAATAAAATATGAATTTTAGGATGATAAGAGAAATGATTATTAGATGAATAAGGCATACCTTTTGTCATAAATATACCAGTAGCCCAAACTATCTCCTCTTTTTTGAGAATCCTCTCCATTCTCTTGGATGTCACCTCTTGGACCACATTTTCCTTGATCCCTTGCAAAACTACCCCATGTCCTTTAGCTTTAAATTTCAGCTACAATGTTTGGTGATTTATGGTGTAGTATTCCATTGAATGCAACCATTGAACTCCTAGTATGAAATGAGGAATTCCTTCCAATGGAAACATATAGAAGTCATATACTATTTAATGATTGTCAAAATTTACCGTCATTTACCTCATAAATATGTTGCAAGGCATAATGCTCCCATTTTCAGTGGTAACATTAAACCCAACAAATTTTTTTGGTTTTAGCCTTTTCTTGGCCTTAAAACCCTCATCCAAAAAATTATGGGTTGCCCCACCATCTATAAATACTATCACCTTATTCTCCAATACCTCTCCTGGCACCTTGATTGTGAGATACTTGTTTTCATTGCTTAACATGGCCAACGTACCAATGTTTGATCTCCCATGAGACTCAAGGGATTGCTCCTCAAGCTCGCGCTCCTCCGAAGAATCATATTCACTTTTTGATGCCTCCTCATATGAAACGACCTCAATGTAGTGAATATGCCCATTTTCCTAGCAATAATGGCCTAGTACCTAAGGGCTTTTGCATGTGAAGCACAAGTTTTTACTCCTAAGCTCATCATACTCATTTTTTACCCTCCTTACTAGTGGTATAGGTGCTGAATCCCTTTGTAGAGGGGGCATAGGCTTCCCAAAAACTCGATTCTTCCTTGGAGAGAGTGTCTCTCTCTTATTGAAGAAATTCCCTCTTTGGAATGATCCTGACAGTCCTTCTTGGCTAAACCTAGGTGGTGCTGGTGCTAAAACCCTAGGTTTTGGTGATGCTATAGACTCAAGAGTCAAAGCCCTTCTCATTACAATATGCAATGAAGTAGGATCAAAGGATTTTACCAAGCATCTCAAGGAATCCACCAAACCCTCAATGAAAAGAAAGGTAACTCTCTTCTCTGCAATGTTAGGTACCCTAACTGAAATCTTCTCAAAATTCTCAATGTATACCTCCACTGTAGTTTTCTTCTTAAGGGTTACCATCTCCTTAAAATATTCCTCCTCATACCTCATCTCAAAATGATCCAGGACCCTCTGACTAAACTCATCAAATGTGGTAATCTCTCCATGGCCTTGTGTGTTGAGACCATGATACCACCAGTTGTATGCAAACCACTCAAGATGTAGGGTAGCAAATTGTACTGCATCCTCTTCATCCATATGGTTGAGAGTAAAGTAAATCTACAATTTTTGTAGCCATGCCCTAGTAGAAATGCTATCATCTCCATTGAACACTGGTACTTGCATTTTATATTGTAATTTATTTCTTTGTCCATACTTGCTGCCTCTCCCAACCTTCTTCCCCACGATCTCTAGGTAACTCTGGAAAGTGATTACATTTCTAAATTCTTCAGCCCTACACTGATATTTTGCAAATAGGGCATCCAGTTCATCAGTCTCCTAGTGTACATCAAGTTCTTGCCTGGACAAAAACATGGATTTTGCTGGATTGGGCAAAGGAGAATGAGTGTATCTCATAGACCTCTCACTCCCTTGGTCTTGATTGGCCACCCTATTTGATGGCTCTCAGTAATCTGGTGGTATTTGAGGGTTAGGGTTTATTCCTTGGTTTGGTGGTGGCTAAACTCCATCTTGATCCACTTGGTCACTGAAAGCACGAGATTCCAGACGAAAGAAATACTAATTACGATGTATTCAAAATCAAACATGCTTAAATCCTAAAATGTGAAATGCATGAAATGAAAGAGATGAATCAAACGGAGATAAAAGAAAATGGAGAAAGCACAACCCTTTTATTTAAATCTCTTAATATCGGTTACAAAGATGCCTCCTCCCTTTTTAGGGTCTAGGAGCATTAAATGAATTTTGGTTACAATCATGACTCAGTCTTCTTTCTTTCGCGTGCCCACATGTAAAACGGGTAGGCCAAAGTGTTGCCGCCGCTTGTGTTGAAGAAGAGTCCTCGATCCTTGTTGCTCCTCCTACATTCAAAGAAACAACAAAAAGAGTTTAGTAGCACCTGTGTTGAAATAAAGCATTCGGTCTTTAAAACAAACAGAACATGCATGCAGAAGATGATTAAAACAACAAATTACAGCAGATCCCAAAATCATAACGCAAAAGATCCCGATGCTATTATTATGCAAAAGAAATAAAAACCGAAATCATAATGCCAAAGAAATAAAACAGAACGATAAACTTTGTCAGCAAATTGATTAAAATAGCAGATTCAAATATAAAATAAAATAAAACCTGCATGTTGATATGCCTGCAATTAAAATCTCAAAATTATAATGCAAAAGAAATAAAAATAGAACACTGAGCTTTGTCGACGACTGGATGGATCCATGGATCTGGATTCACATTCTCCATAAACGCCCAATGACCTCCCTTGCAGAAGAGATCACGGATGCGGATGACATGAATCGAAGGCAAAACGTATGGCTGTAAATCGGTAGGGCTTCGCTGCTCCAAACGTTTCTTTTCTCGTTTTCTCCTATTTTTTTTCGATGAGAGAACTCTGCAATTTATAGAATTCCCAGGGTGTAGTTGTTATGGGCATGCAGGGATGCCAGTTGGTGTTCATGCCAGTGCATGATGGGGGAAATTCTTCCTATCTGGCCTGCCCATGCTTGTCTGCGTGACAGTTCGCTGGTCGTCCACTCGCGCGCATGCGAGGCAAGGAGCCGTAATTGATTGACTTCCACTACCAATTGTTTAATGTCCACTTTCATTGTTTAATGTCCACCTTTATTTGTTTAATGTCCACTTTCATCATTTAATGTTCGCTTTCAAATGTTTAATATCCACGTTTATTTGTTTGACGTCCACTGTTAATTGTTTAATGTTCACCCAGGCGCAAAGGCGGGAGTTTGTCACGATATCATGACATCGTGATATCGTGACATCGCAATATCACGACACCAAGAAGAAGAAGGGTGCAAAGGGTAGGAGTTGTCATGATATCACGTCGCGATATCGCGACGTCACGACATCGCGACCGTCATGACATCGCGACATCACGAAGTCACAACATCGCGACGTCGCGACATCACGACATCACGACATCACGACTATCGTGATATCGTGACGTCGCGATATCGTGACATCGCAATATCATGACAAGCAGCATTCGCTTATGCTCTAATATCATGACTGTCATGATATCGCGACGTCACGATATCACGACAGTCGCGATGTTGTGACATCACCGAAAGTAGCATTCGCTTATGCTCTAACTTGAGCTGGACTTGGAGGATTCATTCGATAGTGATTACATTTCTAAATTCTTCAGCCCTACACTGATATTATGCAAATAGGGCATCCAGTTCATCAGTCTCCTGGTGTACATCAAGTTCTTGCCTGGACAAAAACATGGATTTTGCTAGCTTGGGCAAAGGAGAATGAGTGTATCTCATAGACCTCTCACTCCCTTGGTCTTGATTGGCCACCCTATTTGATGGCTCTCAGTGATCTGGTGGTACTTGAGGGTTAGGGTTTATTCCTTGGTTTGGTGGTGGCTAAACTCCACCTTGATCCACTTGGTCACCAAACAAGTTAGTAACTCAAGCATGGTGTCAAATTTTTGCTCAACAAGATCCCTTTGCTCATTTGCCATCTCCACCAGCTCCCTTTGTTCAAGTTTTGATTCTGGAAATTCTTTCCCCTGGTTGAGGTTAGGGTTTGACTTATTTATCCTTTGATAGTACCTATTTGGCTACATAAAGAGCTCTTAGGTTGGCAAGAAACTAACTCTGATACCACTATAATAACCCTAACTCAACAATCTAGGGTTTAAACAAATAAAAATCAGATTTTTGCAAAGTAGATCAGATATGCAATTACTACTCAGAAATTATTCTAGAAACCCTAAAAAATGGATGTTCCAACCATACAATTCTTTTATTAATTTTTTGAAAGTGCAAACAGGCCAAACAACTATCCAAAAACACAAATCAACCCTCAAAACTGGCTAGAAAAATCCCCAAAGTTGGGCGATCCTCCTATGAGGATAAAATAGGTCAAAAAACATGCACAATTGGCCTCCCAAAGTTGGAAAACCCACTCCTAGAATCCAACACACCAAAATATGCAACACAATTGTGAATCCTGAGATAAATCCACCCAATCTCTAATAAAAAACAATGGCACATCACCTTGTCTACGAGATTGGCTACTTCTAAAGACTTAGGGCACACCACCTAAGAAGTAGAAGGTGAGGAAGGGTTCAACCCTCTCTATTACAATTCACAATATGAACATGACATAATGAATTCCTAAAAGTGACTTTCCAAACCTATATAGCTAGTTGCCCCACTAGAGGCTTCTAATTATTCATTAATGAGGGTTACATAAACATTAATCCCCAACACTTAATTTATATTACATAAAACACCTATTAGCATAGCAAAAAGGGGAGATACCACTTCCTTGTCCACAAATGAAAAAATAAAACATTACAATGCATGGGGTCCATATAGTCTTCAAAATGGGACATTACAGATTTGACCCTATTATATCTGCATCAGGTACTGAAGTTTCAAGTATTTCCATGCACTGATCAAGATCATCTAGTATCTCAAAATAGTTGAGCACAACATTTTTTTGGCTATCCTTAAGGTCTCTTTTTGACCTTCTTCCTCTGTTTTAGGGTTTTACAAGAACACATCCTTCCTTATCTCTATCCCCTTCCTTTATTAGGGCTTTTTCTTTATCCAAATTTTGTGCAAATCGAGAGGGCCCAAGATTTGAAGCCACAGGCAGAACAAAATTAGGGTATTTTATTTGTAGGTGGCTATATTCATGATGGAACCGACAATGAAATGGAAGAGCTTCATAGTCAAGTTGTTGAACCCATGTAGTCGATCCAAATCGTATTTCAACAGAATCTGGAATATGATTGTTTAAATCAATTTCGACACAGATACGAGCAACAAAGATTACCTTTTTATCCATTGTCTATTGTGACGGTCCAACCGACTTCCCAAGAAGAAGGGCAATCATATGCAACATGTTATTTATCTAGAATTCCAACGGGAGCCACAGGAGTTGAACCCACACTATAACCCGCGATGGCCGCTCCTTTGACGGGTTGAAACCCACATGTCAGGGTTTAACAAAGAGTCCCGCTTGGTTACAGAAATAGGGGTCCCCTTCAAATTCTTTGTTATGATTTGCAAGACAAGAGAAAACCACCATATTCACACTTAGCATCACCTCCACGTCACCTTTAGGGTTCCAAGTCTTCATAACCCAAGCCTCCACAAAGAGAAGAGAAATTTAGATGCCCATAATTTCACCAATAAGTGCATGCTTGCTTAAATACTCCACATCTTCTGCCACCAAGTCTAGTTGAACCACTAGAACCGACCTAGCTTCACATCATTCCAAACATCCATTGTTCTTTAACAAGTGATTTCCAACATACCAATCTCCAAATTAATGAGCATAAATTTCTCCTTAGAAGTTTCCATCAAGTGAATATATTTTGTAGCAATAAAAACCCCATCTTGGATTTTTCGACCAACAACAAACCCACCTTGCTCCTCAAAGATGATTTTTCTCAACCATATTTTCAACCTCTTGATAATAATTTTTGTAATGATCTGATACACAACATTGTAGAGAGAAATAGGCCTAAACATATCTAGGGAATTTGCTCTCTCTTTTTTGGGAATAAGCACCACAAAGGTAGCATTTAGGGCCCTTAGCATCTGTTTGTTCTTTTGGGCTTCATGGACCACCTCCAGAAGATGAAAATTGATTAAATCCAAAAAATCTTGATAAAAATCAATCGAGAATCCATTCAGGCCTGGGGCTTTCCCTTTTTTCATCTTGAAGATAACATTTTCTAGCTCCTAAATGGAAATTGAACCCATCAAATGCTCATTCATTTCTCTAGAAACAATCGAGGGAATATAGTTTAGAATAAGCTTTTTAACCTCTTCATCTGAGAGGGAGTCCTCCTTAAAGAGAGAGGAAAAATACCTCCTAGTCTCTTTTGAAATATCCCTGAAAGAAGAGAGAAGGGAACCCTGAGAATTCACAAGAGAGAAAATCAAGTTACCATTATGATGAGCCTTAACTAAGTTTAAAAAATAACACCGTGTTCCTATACCCTTCCTGAATCCAATCCACTCGATCTTTTTGTTTCAAAAAAATTTCTTCCCTCAACTCCCATTCAGCAAGGTATTTTGCAGCCTTAGATTCCTTAATGAGAAGCTCCTCCGTGAGTCCATGATATTTGATATTCCTTGAAGAGCCACAAACTTAGCCAAGGAAAAGTTCCTAAAATTGAGGCTATTCCACCTCTTCAATTTATTCTTAACAAATTACAACCGCTTAATAAAGAAATACATAGTTGTGCCATGAGAAGGTTTTCCATTGGTCCACCAACCTCGCATGAAATCATGAATCTTAGGATACCAAAGCCACATAAGTTATAAATTAAAAGAAGGATTCTTCTTTAGCCCAAAATCAAGAGAAGAGAGTTTGATAGGCCAATGATCAGATCCCCTACCCTTCAAAATCATAGAACTAGCGCTTCTATTATTACCAATCCAAAAATTGGAGATCAAAAACCTATCCAGTCTCTTTGAGATGGAATCTTCCCCACATCTTCTATTGTGCCAAGTAAAGATCCTATTATCCGGCTTGATGTCAACCAAGTTTAGGGCCCATATATGAGCACTTAAGATAGAAGAAAAAGGCTTGAGACGATCAACCCCACCGTGTTTCTCCTCTAGACAAGTGATAGAGTTGAAATCTCCACCCAAAATCCATAGGTACAAGGGAGCCAAACTTCTCACAAAACCAATTTGCTCCCACAAATTCACTTTACTATTGTAATCAACAAGAGCATACACATTTATAAGTAGGATGGTTTCACCAGATTCATTATCATACCCTATCATAGAAACAGACCATTTGTTGGAAATCCAAGTAAGAGGAGAGATCTTATCTAGATCCCATAAACAAGGAATGCCACCAACATATCCACATGCACCAATACACTGGAATTGACCCCTTCTCCACAACTTGAGAACAATATTGAACTTACTATCAATAGCCAATTTAGTCTCCTGAATAAACACCACATCCGGAGAATGAACACGAACCAAATCATGAACAAATTTTTATCTGGGGATGTTGTTCAACCCCCTTACATTCCATGAAAGCATAATCATTTCTAGGGGTTAGAAAAATGGGAGTCCAATGTTCTCACCAAGCCTGACTCCACCAAAGTCTCCTCCATTAACTTAATTTTGGCTTGGTTTTTCTTTCGATCCACCTTCAAATTCTTATCTGAAGCACCTTTTTCAATTATTTTTTGCTGCAATCCCAACATCGTAGGAGTTTTGTAGTCCAAGTATGACTGCATCAGTGTTTGAGTAGGAGAGGGCATAACTAAATCTATACCACTTTCCAAAATAGTTTCCCCTCCAGGGCTAGGGCCATCCATATCACCTGTACTCGAAACCAAAGCCCTATGTTCTTCATTTAAACCCCCTAGATCTGATTCCTTAGGTTCCACCTCAAGAAGAGACATCTAATTCTATGATAACACTAACTTAGCAATCCAGGGTTTAAACAAATAAAAATCATATTTTTACAAAGTAGACCAGATTTGCAATTACTACTCAAAAATTACTCTAGAAACCCTCAAAAATGGATGTTCTAGCCATACATTTTTTTTATTAAGTTTATGAAAGTGCAAACAGGCCAAAAAACTTTCCAACAACACAAATCAACCCTCAAAACTGGCTAGAAAAGTCTCCAAAGCTATGCGATCCTCCTATGAGGGCAAAACAGGTCACAAAACATGCACAAATGGCCTCCCAAAGTTGGACAACCCACTCCCAGACTCCAACACACCAAAATCTGCAACACAATTGTGAAACCTGAAATAGATCCACCCAATCCCCAATAAAGAATAAGGGCACATCACCTTGTCTATAATATTGGCTATTTTTGAAGAATTAGGGCACACCACCTAAGAAGAAAAATGTGAGAAAGGGTTCAACCCTCTCTCTTACAATTCACAGGATGAACATGACATAATGAATCCCTAAAAGTGACTTTCCAAGCCTATATACCTAGTCGTCCCACTAGAGGCTTCTAATTATTCATTAAGAGAGGGTTACATCAATATTAATCCCTAACACTTAATTTTTATTACATAAAACACCTATTAGCCTAGCAAAAAGGGGATGTCCCACTTCCTTGTCGACAAATGATAAAAATAAAATATTACAATGCGTGGGGTCCACATAGTAATAAAAATGGGACAATACAAGTCTTCCCTTCCTAGATTGCTTGTCCTCAAGCAATTTAGGGCTGGATGTGCAAGAATATCTTTTCCCTCCCAAGTAGCATCTTCAATGGGTAAGCTCCTCCATTTCACCAAGTACTCTTTGATGACCTTGTTTCTCAACTTCCTCTCTCTAGTCTCCACGATCATTTCAGGTTCCAAAATCAGCTTTCCCTCATAATCAAATGGGGGTAACTCAATGGAATGAACAATGTGTTGTCCAAGTATATTTTTTAGGCATGAAACATGGAATACATTGTGTATTTTACTATTTTTCTATAGCTTAATCTCAAATGCAACCTCCCCAATCCTGCGTATGACCTTGTAAAGGCCATCAAAATGTGGCTTGAGCTTCTTTGCTCCACTTCTCTTTATGGTGGACTATCTATAGGGATGCAACCTCAAATAAACCATGTCTCCAACCTCAAAATGACGCTCAATATTATCCTTCAATGTCTTCATATTATACTTTTTTTGCTTATTTTGTGCAAGCTGAATAGTATCCTTCAATGTCTTCATAATATCATGATTTTACTACATATAATCCTTGGTTTTTGGCACCCTCCTGTAACTTAACAACAAATAAGTGAAGTTAGGAGCATCATATCCATATAAATCCATAAATGGGGTCATTTTAATAGACATATGATAGGAAGAATTATAACAAAATTCTCCCAAGTGCAACCATTTAATCCATGCATTCTTCTGCCTTGAAACATAGTTTCTCAAGTAGCCTTCAACCCATTTATTCAAAATATCTATTTGGCCATCTGTTTGGGGGTGATATCTTGTACTTGGAGTCAAAAATGTGCTATAAGGCTTGAACAACTATTGCCAAAACATACTCATGAATTTTTTATCCCTGTCACTCACAATATTTTGGCATGCCATGCAATTTAAACACTTCTCTAAAGAACAAATCAACAACTTGTATTGTTGTATATGAAGCTGAAATAGCATAAAAGTGTGCAAATTTAGTTAACATATCCACCAAAACATATATACAATCCTTACCATGCACTTTTGGCAGCCTCATGATGAAGTCCATTGATATACTTTCCCATTTTTTATTGGGAATGGGCAAGGATTGAAGAAGACCAGCAGGCAATGTGTTTCTAATTTTATTTTCCTGATAAGTAGTGCACTCCCTCACATGCTTCAATACATCATCTTTTAGTCCCTTTCATGAAAACATTTCACACAACTTTCTATAGATCTTAAAAGACCTAGATGACCAGCCATGGGTGCGTCATGCATAGTGGTAATCAATTTCTCTTTAAGCTTGGAATTTGTCACAATAAAAATTCTATTTTTGTAAAAGATCAGACCTTCCTTCATGTTGTACTTGTCATATTTCAAGTGGCCATCAAAAATTTTAGATGGAAAAGTGTTCTTCACATACTCAGCCATAATTGTAGCCTTCCAATCAGCTGTTATAATAGAAATAGAGTGAAACGTGGGCATTCTAGATAGTGCATCAACATCTGAATTCTTTTTCCCTTTTATAAATTCAATCTCAAAATCATATACCTGCACTTTAGTGACCCATTTTTGTTGCCTATCATTTAAATCTCATTGTCCAAGGAAATATTAAGGCTATTATGATCAGTCCTTACCACAAATTTACCACAAATAAGGTATTGCTTACCTTGGTCAAAGCATGCATAATGGCAAGCATCTCCTTGTCATATATACTGAAAGTTCTCTTCATTCGACTAAGTTTCTCGCTATCAAAGGTAATTGGCCACCCCTTTTGCATTAGGATAGCCCCTACTCCTACACCTGAAGCATCACAATCAATGGTAAATGGCAAAGAAAAATCAAGAATTGCAAGTAGAGGGAAAGAAGACATCACTTCCTTCAATTTCTCATAAGCCTTTTGGGCTTCATCACTCCACACAAATGCTCTCTTCTTTGTTAATTCAGTCAAAGGTGCTACCAAGGCTGAAAAACCTCTAATGAATCTTCTGTAATAGCTGCAAAGTCCCAAAAACCCTCTCAATTGAGTTAAGGTAGTGGGAATAGGCCAATTTTGAATTACCTCTATCTTGTGTTGGTCTACATGCACTCCCTTATTGCTGATTATGTGTCCCAAATATAAAATTTTATACATGATAAATTTACACTTAGACTTCTTTGCATAAAATTGTTGCTTTCCCAAAATACTCAAAACAGAATCCAAATGCTTCAAGTGATTTTCCCACGAGATGCTATAAACAAGAATATCATAAAAAAAAACTAACACAAAATCCCTCAAATACTCCCTGAAAATATGATTCATGGTTGATTGAAATGTGGTAAGGGTATTTGTCAATCCAAAGGGCATATTCTTAAAAATAACACTATGTTTTTCCAACAAAATCTGAATTTTAGGATGATATTATACATGATTATCAGATGAACAAGGCATACCTTTTGTCATAAATATACCAGCAGCCCAAACTATCTCCTATTTCTTGAGAACCCTCTCCATCCTCTTGGACGTCACCTCTTAGACCACATTTTACTTGATCCCTTGTAAAACTACCTCATGCCCTTTAGCTTTAAATTTAAGCTGCAATGTTTGGTGATTTTTGGTGTAGTCTCTGTTAGAGTTAATGTAATGTGCACTATGCCTTCCTTGACACTTGTCAGTTTCACTTGACAAGTGTCATGCATTTCATATAGGCTTATGCCTATATATTGTAACTCATTTCATGAATAAAATATCCCTTCAGTTTTCCCTCCTAACATTTGGTATCAGAGCAGGCTTTCCCTGCCCTGTGAAACCCCTTGAGGGGGGATTTCCCTCATGGAAATCCTCCCTCCCCCTCATTTTTTATTTCCCTATTTTTTTTTAATTTTTTACCGAGGGAGTATGCTCTCCATCATTTGATGGATCAAAAACCAGATGGTACAAATTTTAAAATGTGGAAATTTTTTTAGTTTATTTTTAAATCTGTTTATTTTCAGTTGGCAGCTGTGGTGAAAGTTGATGTCCTGAGTTTTGCCTTCGCTTACACTCCAGCCCCCATCGAGTCTTCGTTCTCGGTACCAACACCGAAACCACAATCCGATCTATCGGGCGGTGAATCGAGGGACTCAGAGGTTAAAGTCGACAAATCTTTCGACGGGATGAGCACCGATAAGAAGGCGGGAATCGCCGTCAGCATCATGTTTGGCGTTGCCCTCATCGGACTGGTGTTTGTGATTTACCAAAAAAGCACAGGAGAGTGTGCAGGTGCGCACAGGACAAACAATGTCTTATGGAGGGATCGAGAAGCCTCTCGAAAATGCTGGCCCTCAACAGTGATGATGACTGCCTCTCGATGCTCCAGTAAGTGACGTAGAAGGTAGCAGCTCTGCATGTAGGAAGGTCGATGCGTTGATGAAGACGAAGAAAACTGGATGTCGGTAGATTACGATTTGCTGTAAAAAATTACAGTGACCATATGGCCCTTTTTCGTGCATACGAAGGCTAGAAAGATGATGTTAAGGGGTCCATGGCCTTCCACCAATGGCTGCCCATGCCGTGAAACATCCAGCAAGGGCGAAGAGGGCGGCATGGGCCTCGTTTGTTACGTCGACGCCTGAATACTTATCCCTATTCATGGGCTGATTTGGCGGCCCATGAATGTTCCAATCCTTACAGAACCATAGTCTGCTCCACCGATACTATGTCATATGCCTGAATCAATGCCCCAAGATCATGTTCAGAGATGGCGACCATCGATATCCGATGACTGTACTATTAGAGGCCTGTCAACGTCCACCTCGCAGTGCAGTGAGGGAGTGATGTGGCCATTTCATGTTGGAGCTTGTTATCGCGAAGTGTTTGAGAGAATCGTGGAAACGTGGACTATGACATGAAACCTGGAGGGTTGTGGCATTTCATGCCAAAAAGTGGCGTTAAGAGATCTCTGGAAGCTTGAACAAATTTTGGTGGCGTGCCATCATGCAGGCGGAAAATCGAGTTCAACATTACATAAATTACAACTTATCAATCAAATTTAGTACTACTGGAAGTTTCCAATTGCCACATTGCCAGATGGTAGTTTGTGGGGAGTGGCTATGGTAGTTTGGTCACTTGCGAGATTGATTGCTGTAGAGTACCATTCTGCATAATCTGCACACTGAGGTTCAAATTTAGTTCCAGAAATAATTTGGCAGAATCGTGACTGCAACTTTAACAACCTTCTGCTCACGATGTGATTGTGGATCAACGGCACTACAATCAATGCCAAGTCTGAGTGGAGGTGCTAACGATATAGAAGGTGGAGACCTCCTGTTTTGAGGTTCTAACACATTGTTATGATCCGTGAAAATTTATTTTCTATTTGTGGCTTTGATTTATGCCAAATATGAAGGGTGATTTCGGGCCAAACTACGTTAGAGTGACGTCGATGCAGCAGCAGACACCGCGAGAGCTAAACGTTGGACGTACTGGGGACTGACATTGATGTGGGTATACTTAGTGTAGTATTCATTGGAGTTGGCGTCACTGTAACATCGTTGGCAGAGATACTGTGTTGGATGTGGCAAAGCGCGTCGTCCACGTGGCTTTCGGCTGCCGCCTGCAACGGCAGAATCTGGGTGCTGGAAAAATACACGGGAGGTTGCTATTGTTTGGCGTGCAGGGGCGGGCTGTTTTTTGGTGGCATTAATGAGAGAAGAGGGCACGATGAGTTTCAGGATGTTTTTATTGAATGAGGGTCATTTAGTTTTTTAAAGTGCCCATGATTTTATTTTTTATTTTATAAAAGGGCATCTTTTATTATGAGGATGGGAGCATGTCATTTTAATGTATGGAAGATATTTTTTAAAAGCATATGGAGACTATTTTTTATAAAGTGACAGGTCACTTTATTGAAGAACTTGTATGCCTAAATGGCCCATGTAATTCCCCTGCGAGGGAAATTGATGCTATTTATTCCGCCAGAGAGCGATGCCGCCACAGTGCGAGGTTTTAGTTGTTGTCTTGGAAAGGCATGTTGTTTTTCATTATGATGAAGGCCCCTTTGATAATGGAGTATAGGGGTATTTATAGTCGTTGGAAATGTTTTTCCACGATGGACACAATGGTGGTGTCAAATTATAATTTTGAGGCTGTTTTAGTTCAGTTTTTTTAGCCTCAAAATTTTTATACCTTGGAGTGCACTCTCGGTTGTACCCGACACTCCAAAGGTAATTTCATATGTGATCCTTGTACCTAGTGATCTTTTCTATACACTTGGCGAATGCAGCGGCTGGTTACCCATGCATTTTGATGGGATGACATGGTCACCATAAGGACACTTATACTAGGGACTACAGACAAAGACACCCTAGACTCTATCCGAGGTTGGTTTCGGATCTACTTCTGAAGACTACAGACGAAGACACTTCAGAAGATTCTCTTATTTTCTTCTTCTCTCCTATTTTGATCTATGGCTCATTTTATTGTATTGAGTGCATTTTCGACAGAGACCGACACTCTTATATGGCTTGTTTTTCCTTTGTATTAGGTGCATTTTCAGCAGAGACCGACACCTTCTAGATTGAGTTCACCATGAGGAGGGATTTCATACTCATGGTGAATCTAGTCAGTGACCTACGAGAGGCAACATCCTTTGAGGATGACCTGCAAAGGCAATAGACCCAGAAGTGGCTGACCCTGAGGCACCCATGATGACCCCGAGGCACTTAGACGGCTAACCCAGTGGCAACAGACCCGTGGAAGTGGCTGACCCTGAGGCAACAGACCGAGATGTATACATAGTGAATCTAGCATTATTCACAGTTGGAGAGCCAAGAGCACAGAGCACGAGCCTAGACCAAATCAGCAATAAGAGAGGATGATAGGTTGTTTTACAGAAGTCAACATTAAGGGGGAATGTTACCTAATGTTGACTTGTTTTGTTTCTTCTTTAGTTAGGATAGTGCACATTAAGGGGGAATGTTAAAGTTAATGTAATGTGCACTATGCCTTCCTTGACACTTGTCAGTTTCACTTGACAAGTGTCATGCATTTCATATAGGCTTATGCCTATATATTGTAACTCATTTCATGAATAAAATATCCCTTCAGTTTTCCCTCCTAATAGTCTCCCAATGAATACAACCATTGAACTCCTAGTATGAAATGAGGAATTCCTCCTAATAGAAACACATATAAGTCATATACTATGGAATGATTCTCAAAATTTACCTTCATTTGTCTCACAAATTTGTTGCAAGGCACAATGCTCCCATTTCCAGTGGCAACATTAAACCCAACAAATATTTTTGGTTTTAGCTCTTTCTTGGCTATAAAACCCTCATCCACAAAATTGTGGGTTGCCCCACCATCTATCAATACTATCACCTTATTCCCCAATACCTCTTCTGGCACCTTGATTGTGAGATACTTGTTCGCACTGCTCAACGTGGCCAATGTACCAATGTTTGAGCTCTCATGAGACTCAAGGGATGGCTCCTCAAGCTAACGCTTCTTTGAAGACTCATATTCACTTTCTGATGCCTCCTCATCTGAAACCACCTCAATGTAGTGAATCTGCCCCTTTCCTTGGAAGTGATGTCCCGGTACCTAATGGATTTTGCATGTGAAACATAATTTTTTCCTCCTAAGATCATCATGCTCCTCATTTACCCTCCTTCCTAGTAGTGTAGGTGCTAAATCCCTCTATGGAGGGGGTGTTGGCTTCCTAAAAGCCTGATTCTTCCCTAGAGAGGGCATCTCTCTCTTTTGGAAGAAATTCCCTCTCTGGAATGATCCTGACGGTCCTTCTTGGCTAAACCTAGGCGGTGGTGGTGCTAAAACCCTAGGTTTTGGTGAGGTTGTAGACTCAAAGGTCAAAGTACTTCTCATTGCAATCTACAATGGAGCGGGCTCAAAGGATTTTACCAAGCCTCTCAAGGAACCCACCAAACCCTTAATGAAAAGAAAGGTAACTCTCTTCTTTGCAATGTTAGACACCATGACTAAAATCTTCTAGAAATCCTCAATGTATGCCTCCATTGTAGTTTTCTACTTAAGGGTGACCAACTCCTTAAAATATTCCTCCTCATTCCTCATCTCAAAACTATCCAAGACCCTATAACTAAACTCATCAAATAAGGCGATCTCTCCATGACATTGTGTGTTGAGACCATGATACCACCAGTTGTATGCAACCCCCTCAAGATGTAGGGTAGCAAATTGTACTACATCCTCTTCATCCATAGGGTTGAGAGTAAAGTAAGTCTACAATTTTTGCAGCCATGCCCTAGCAGACATGCTATCATCTCCATTGAACACTGGTACTTGCATTTTTTGTTATAATTTATTTCTTTCTCGCTACCTCTCCTAGCCTTCTTCCCCATGATCTCTAGGTAACTTTGGAAAGTGACTTCATTTCTGAATTCTTCAGCCCTACATTGATATTATGCAAATAGGGCATCCAGTTCATTAGTCTCCTAACGTACATCAAGTTCTTTCTTGGATAAAAATATAGATTTTGCTGGCTTGGGCAAAGGAGAATGAGTGTATCTCACAGACCTCTCACTTCCTTGGTCTCGACTGGCTACCCTATTTTATGGCTCTCCCTTATTTGGTGGTGATTGAGGGTTAGGGTTTGCTCCTTGGTTTGGTGGTGGCTGAACTCCACCCTGATCCATATTGGTCATCAAATGAGTTAGTAACTCAAGCATGGTGTCAAATTTTTGCTCAACAGGACCCCTTTGCTCATCTGCCATCTCCACCGACTCCCTTTGTTCAACTTCTGGTTTTGGAATTTCTTTCCCTTGGTTGAGGTTAGGGTTTGACTTATTTCTCCTATGATAGTAACTATTTGACTGCATAAAGATCTCTCACAGGCTGACAATAAATCAACTCTAATACCACTATAATAACCCTAACTCAGCAATCTAGGGTTTAAACAAATAAAAATCAGATTTTTGTAAAGTAGATCAGATTTGCAATTACTACTTAGAAATTACTCCAAAAACCCTAAAAAATGGACGTTCCATCCATACAATTTTTTTATTAATTTTTTGAAAGTGTAAACATGCCAAAAAACTATCCAAAAATACCAATCAACCCTCAAAATTGACTAGAAAAATCCCCAAAGCTAGGCAATCCTCCAATGAGGGTAAAACAGGTCACAAAACATGTATAAATAACCTCCCAAATCTGGATGACCCACTCCCAGACTCCAATACACAAAAATCTGCAACACATCCATCCAATCTCCAATAAATAACAAGGACACATCACCTTATCTACAAGATTGGCTATTTGTGAAGACTTAAGGCACACCACCTAAACAAAAGAAGGTGAGGAAGGGTTCAACCCTCTCTCTTACAATTCACAATATGAACATGACATAATGAATCCCTAAAAGTGACTTTCCAAGCCTATATACCTAGTCATCCCACTAAAGGCTTCTAATTATTCATTGAGGGTTACATCAACATTAATCCCCAACACTTAATTTTTATTACATAAAACACCTATTAGCCTAGCAAAAAGGGGACGTCCCACTTCCTTGTCCACAAATGATAAAATTAAACATTACAATGTGTGGGGTCCACATAGTCTTCAAAATGGGACATTACAGATTTGACCCTGTTATAGCTGCATCAGGTATCGATGTTTTAGGTATCTCCATGCACTGATAAAGATCATCTAGTATCTCAAAATGGTTGAGCAGAGCATCTAGCTGGCTATCCTTAAGGTCTCTTTTTGCCCTTCTTCCTTTGTTTCGAGGTTTTATAGGAATAAATCCTTCCTTATCCTGATCCCCTTCCTTTATTGGGGCTTTTCATTTGTCCAGATTTTGTGTAGATCGAGAGGGCCTAGGATTTGAAGCCATGAGTGGGATAAAATTAGGGCATTTTCTTTGCAGGTGGCCGTATTCATGACAGATCGGACAACGAAACGAAAGAGCTTCATAGTCAAGTTGTTGAACCCATGTAGTCGATCCAAATCGTATTTCAACAAAATCTAGAATATGATTATTTAAATCAATTTCGACACAGATACGAGCAACAAAGATTACCTTTTTATCATCGTTTGTTGTGACGATCCAACCAACTTCCCAAGAAGAAGGACAATCATATGCAAGATGTCGTTTCTCCATAATTCTAGCAGGAGGCAAGGGGGCCGAACCCACACTGGAACCTGCGATGACGCAGGCCGCTCCTCTAACAGGATGGAACCACATGTCAGGGTTTAAGAAAGAGTTTCACTTGGTTACAAAAATAGGGACCCCCTTCAAATTCTTTGTTACGATCTACAAGACAAGAGAAAACCACCATAAAATAGCTATTCGCACTTAGCATCACCTCCACGTCACCTTCAGGGTTCCAAGTCTTCCTAACCCAAGCCTCCACAAAGGGAAGAGAAATTTGGATGCCTATAAATTTGCCAATAAGCGCATGCTTGGTTAAATACTCCACATCTTCCGCCATCGAGTTTGGTTGAACCACTAGAACCAGCCTAACTTCACATCGTTCCAAACATCCATTGTTCTTTAACAAGCGATTCTCGACATGCAATGGAAAATCTTATTCCTTCCAATCATTTTTAGATGAAAAAACGTCACTAGCATGCACGCTCTATGACAGACTCGATACCATCACAACATTCCTCCAATTGTTCAGACCTCCTCCAGAAACATTTACCATCTCTTCCAGGTTTTTTTTTCCAACTATGTTAGGGTTTCTTTCGAATCAACTATTCCAGTCTCGTCAATCACAACTCTAATCAATTTATTCAATTTCCCTAAGTATTTAAAAAAAAATCTAAGGATTCTATTTTATTCCCACACCTAATTTTATAGTTTAATATTCTAATAATTATAAATTAAACAATCCTTATATGCTCTTTTATATTATTTATTTATAATCTTTAATAATCTAATTTTTTTATATTATATTTTATATTAAACTTGATATTACATATGCAATTTTTCTTTAAAGTTTGGCTATTAATGTATTCTTTTTATATATATTCCAATGTAAAAATTAATAATTTTAAAAGTAATTTTAATCTATTATTTTAAAAAATAATATTGCACTCAAAACAATATAAATGATCATAGTAAACTATATAAATAATATTTGAATTGATGCATTTAAATGAAAACAATGAAATTTCTATATAAAATTAATAATAATAGTTCTATTTAAATTTTGTTATGCATATGATATTATTCATATACTCCACCTTCTCACATCAAACAACTGGATTTTTAATTCAAAATTTTAAAATTAAATTAAATTATATTTTTGGTGATGTAAGGTGATGTATAAGTGGTTTAATAGGACCACATTTCTTGGAGGCACAAGAAAGGCATTTTCGCGGTTCAATTGGGTCACATTCTTTGGAGGCACAATTTTCCCGATCCAACTGAGCCACACTTCTCCCAAGCACAATACAACCTAACTGGGCCACATTCCACGGAGGCACAAGGCGCTCTCCCAATCCAACTGGGCCACATTCCACGGAGGCACAATAAAATGGCGCTCTCCCAATCCAACTGGGCCACATTCCACGGAGGTACAATAGGGGCGCTCTCCGAATCCAACTGGACATTCCACGGAGGCACAATAAAGGAGCTCTCCCCATAATTCGTTTGTATTTAAGTATAATAGACGGCCACAACATTGAATACGAATTGACCGGAAGACTTAAGACTCCGGTCCACACGACACCGCGCTTCTCACGCAAAAGCAATAGACCCGGAAGACCGTTCTCGTGTTTTCCACGCCGTAGATTCGCTGGATTTTACTTTTTATTCGCTCGTGTGCCCAATCAAATCGCCGGTCAATGTTCAATCCAGAAAAGCCTTGTCAATGTTCAACCTTTGAACCTCAACAGCTTAAATAGGTCGTAACAGAAGCAAAGGAAGAACTCGAATAGCATAGCATAAGGATAAGTTTTAGACCCACTGTTTCAAGCTACAATTGGCCATGGAATCTCAAACTTCGAGTTGTCAAAAAAGAAATCGGTTACAGAGGCATGCTCCTCCGCCTGTGAAAGTGAGTACTCCATCGCCAGATCTGTTTGTTAGGAAGAGTTCAATCCCTTTGTTAACACCCGTCTTCTCACCAGATACTACCGGTGGTAGATGGGAGAAACCCAAGAGTGCAGCAGCAGAAAAAGAAAAAGAAATAGAAATAGCAGCAGGGCATAGAGAATCTTTGTTAGCGAATTCCAGCCCCAGCTGTTGGCAGCAACCAGCAACGCCATTTTCCTTCACACATACGCATGTAACACTGCTTTCAACAGAATTGATTTTATAAGTTTCAGTGAAGAATCCAAGGGATAAGCCGCGGGATTATGTTTGATTTGATACATGTTCGAGTTTTCTTTGTCATCAGTAATGAACTCGTATATGTTCTCTACTCTAAAGAGTCTCTACGCTCTCCCATCAGGTGAATGACTATACAATGGTTGTCACGAAAGATGACATTTGTAGGAGGAGCTTCAGGGGTGAATATGTGAATTCCTCTTGTCATTCAGAAGGACTAGAATCATATTCAGTCTATTTCCAATCTTGGCCTGACTTTATGTATATTTTCCTATGCCTGCACGGTTTAGTTTAGTTGGTTTTTTCTGCTGTCAGTGATTGTCTGTTGGAAAAATAATTAACATGTATGTTCATGAGAGTACTTCTGAAACTTTTCAAGATAGATATATGTAAGCAACATAATTTTTTTTTGCATATGAAAAATAAAAAAAAAAATGTTTTTAAAGATAGTTCAGTGGTTAGGATTTTGGTTTTTTAAGAAGTTTAAAGTTAAACCTATTCAGAAGGGGATAGTTAGATGGTAGTGGGCAGAATGTTTGTGGGATGGTTGTTCCAGTTGGATGCTTCAAAGGATCCTGTTGACTTGCTCTGCTCAATTTTTCTATGTATCAAAAAAGGTGTTCAATTTATATATCCATGTGTTCCATGTCCTAAAGGGTTGGTTGCCTCAATTAGATACCCAAAAAGGTCATGGTATAATTGATTTGGTTTGTTATGTTGATGCCTTAAAGACTTCAACCCCAGGTCCGTTGACTTTGTTGTGCCCATATACATATATATATATATATATATATATATATCTTAGAAGGTTAGGTTTCATTCTCTTCATTTTGTTTAATTTCTTTATGTATTAAATAAATAAATAAATGCTCCAAGGGTTAGGTGGATTGGTAATTGTATGTCTGCTAGACACTTACCAAGAAGAGATCTTAGTTCAAACCTTTGGGGCATGCTTGATTGCAAATGTAGTAGTTTGCTTCGAATCTTCTAAGTGCGTATCAGATTGATGATGATGGTAAGGTAGTAGTTTGCTTCGAATCCTCTAAGTGCGTATCATCAAGATCGATGATGACGATAAAGTAGTAGTTTACTTTGAATCCTCTAAGTGCATATTAGATTGATGATGATGGTAAGGTAGTAGTTTACTTCAAATCCTCTAAGTGTGTATCATATTGATGATGATGGTAAGGTAGTAGTTTGCTTCGAATCTTCTAAGTGCTTATCAGATTGATGATAACGGTAAGGTAGTAGTTTGCTTCGAATCCTTTAAGTGCGTATCAGATTGATGATAACGATTCGAATCCTCTAAGTGCGTATCAGATTGATGATGATGGTATGATTTTCGAGCGATCGATGGTCCTCTTCATATTGGATTATAAAATAACGAGGTGGTACAAAGTAGTAGTTTACTTTGAATCCTCTAACTACGTATCAAACAAATGACAATAGCACAAATTTCGAGTGACCGATGCTCCAACGACAACAGTGCAAATTCTGAGTCACCGATGCTCCTCTTCATATCGGGTTATAAAATAACAAGGTGGTATAAGCTTTGATAATGTTGGGTTATAAAATAACAAGGTGGTATAAGATTTGATAATGTTGGGTTATAAAATAACAAGGTGGTATAAGCTTTGATAATGTTGGGTTATAAAATTGGTATAAGCTTTATTAACAAGGTGGTATAAGCTTTGATAATGTCGGGTTATAAAATTGGTATAAGCTTTATTGGGGGCAACCTATGTAATTTGAACCAAAAATAGTGTGAATGTAACCAACTCCCATGTGTATTAAAAAAAATTGTTTAATCTATATATCCACGTGAATGTAAGAACTGAATATTAAAAAATAATGTGAATGCAACCAACTCCACTATATATTAAAAATAAAATTATTTAATTTATATATCCACAAGAATGGACTGAATACAATAATTTATTTTTTAAAACTGCTTAAAATTTTATAAAAGGCGTTAGCGCTATTAGTTGAACACCTTAACATTTGTATTAATGTTATATGATATCTCCTTTGTTAATGGAGTCAACTTTAAATATTTTAATTGAAAAAGTTAAATAAAATAAGAAAATTGAATTTAAGTAAAAAATAAGGAGATGATTTTGGTGTTCAGAGGGGTGTGAAATGGGTAGATGTGGGGTCTTTTGTAGATAGCGACAGTTTCCAGGGGATCTGTGGTGGTATTTGGAGTCAGAATGATAAGGTGTCTATTCACAGGGCGACGCATGTGGGTGTTGGCAAGAATCCTGAATCTTCTGTTCATGGGCCGAATTCTATTCACGGGTTGCAGGCTGTTGTTTTTGGGAATCAAGGTGTAGATACTGCTGGAATATCCGTTCACGAGGGTGGGGAAGTACCAAAGAAATCTTTCAAAGATGCTATGGTTACAAATTGCGATGGAGATGTGTCAAACAACACAAATTTTCTCGTCAAAGAAAGTAAGTTGGTCTCTGCAAACTTTGTTAAGTCTACGCTTGTCCCAAACCAGGATATGCTTGTGGCTTTAAATAATGAACAGGCTAGATTGAAGTCTGTGGCTGTTTATTTTGTTGCTCTTGATGTAAATATGTTACCTTCTCACCGTTTTTTGATGACTGGTTAACAAATGTTTGGGGGAAGAGGCTCGATATAGGTTTTTATTTCTGTCGGATGGTTCAAAAGGGGCTTTTCATGATTATGTTATAATCTAGCCAAATGCAAGCTGGGATTTTACAAAAACAATTATGGACTATAGGAAAATATGTATTTAGAGCTGTTCTTTAGACACCAGAGGTTTTGAATGAGGAAATTTTTGCTGCTTCTTACCCTAGATGGGTAGTTGTAAAATATGTGCATCCTGTTCTCTAGTATTTTTTGCCTCAGTTGATAGCACCTTTTGGCAAGGTCTTGAAAATAGAAGAACCCATAGCTATTTTGCCGCATATGGATGCGCAGTTGCTCGTATCTTTGAATCCTGGGGTGGATTTTTCGATAGAAATTGAGTTAGAATGTGGAAATGAAATTGTATCTTGTAAATTTGAGTTGCTTGGGGAATGAATGCTTGTTTTATTTACAAAACTGAGGGTCATGTAAGAAGAAACTACCCCCTGATTATTAACAAGGAATTTTTTTTTGTTCCTCTTGTAGCCACGGCTGTAAATACATCTGGTTCTTCTGATGGTCATAGTAAAAATGATACAGTTGGTTCTAACAATGGGAATACTGTTCATGTTAGTCCTGTAAATCAATGTAATGTTTCTTCTAATAAGAATGATGGTAATATATCTATGACAAATATGGAGGTTTCTTATAATATTGAGGAGGATAATAATGATAGTGTAATTAAAGATGCTTTTGCTATTACTAAGTCTGTAGTGCCTGAATCCAATATGCTACAAAATGGCTCTAACTGTAATGTTAGGGTTACATATTCTATGGTTCATCATGGAAATGTTTCTAATATGGATGGTAATGCTACCTGTAAATTGAAATCATTTTATGAGAAGATGGCTAATAGTAAGGAAGTGATTGAGAAAAATGTAGCTTCGAACAAACTGATTCCTCCATCCAATATTGATAATATGAACAATAAATTTCTTAATGATAAAGGTGTTAAATTAAATTCCCAAGAACTGGCTTTACAGTCAATTAATCAAAGGGCTTTGGAATATAAAAAGACTATTGAGACTAACACAATTGACCAAGATAGAGCATCTGGGGATATGACTAATAATAATATTTATGATGTTGAGTCCCTGCCAAGTACGGAGCTTGCTAGCTCTGCTGGGGATAGTGTGGCTGGTGATGACTTAGATCAATCAAGAATTGATTGGTCAGTGGTGGAAAAAAAGAAAAGAAGAAGAGTTGTAGATTCAATTACTAAAGGGAAAACTCTTAAAGCTGCCAAAGAGCTTGCTAGGAGCAGGAATAGAATTTCTAATCTTGATAATGCCAATTAAATGTATAAGTTGGAATGTTAGGGGACTGGAGTCCCCTGACAAGAAATATGTGGTTAAAGCTTTTCTTCAATCTGTTCGTAAATATGATTGTATTCTTCTTCAGGAAGTGAAGGCTACTGATTTTCAGTTATATTCAACATTGAAAACTATTTGGAAAAATGCTTCCTATTATCATACTAATCACGTTCATGGTAAAGGAGGAGCTGTGATCATGTTGTCCCCTTTATGGGTATCTAAAGTCATTGATTTTGCATATTCTCCTTGTCACAGGGCCGTATGGGTAATTATTGACAAAAATAATGTTAAGTTTGGTATATGCTCTATATACGCTCCTAATGATTATCAGGATAGAAGTGTTTTGTGGCAATGGTTGTTGGGTTTGCAAAATATTCCTTGGGTGTTTTGAGGAGATTTTAATATGGTGGAGCATCATTATGATAAATGTGGTGGTTTGGGGGTTGAATGGAAAAGTGATGAATTCCATCATTGGTCTAAATTTAAAGCTTAGTTTAGTTTGTTCGACCTTTGCAAGGTTTTCATGATCAACATCAAGGTTTGTGGTTTACATGGTGCAATATGCAGAAAGGTGCTAATAAAATTTATTCTAGATTGGATAGATTCTATGCTACTTGTTCGTTTTTCCACTTTACTCATATGGCTGATGGTCTTAGAGTTCATACTATTCCAAATGCTTTATCAGACCATTTTCCTATTATTGTTAATCTAAAATTTTAGAATGAAATCCTTCATCATGTAAGGCCTGCTTGGAAATTTTTGTTGAATCTTTCCTTATTAGACCTAGCTGATTGCAATGATGCTATTTTCACTTTGAAAGAAATTAATAGGTGGTTGTATAAACATGCTAGTCCCATTAATAGATGGAATATGAATGTTAATGCTTGGAGAAGAGTGTTTCAATCCATTAGTACACAACAAGCTTTTGAAAATAAAAAGTTAGAAAATATGCTTCATAGTAACATTTTTCAGTTGGAATCTGTTTTACAATCAGATCATGGTAATACTCAAGTCCAAGAAGACTTAATTATTATGAAAATGAGCTTAAAAAATTGCAAATGAAGAAAATCTAAAGGCAAAGAGCTCAGGCTAAACTTAATTGGTTACAGGTTGGTGATAAAGGGTCAAAATTTTTCTTTAAGAACATTAGAGAAAGAGCCATTTTGGACAGAATTAATGGAATCTGGAATGGACAACAATTGATCTGTGATGATAAGGGCATAATGAAGGTGTTTTTTCAATATTATCAGGAGCTATTTACATCAGAAGATAATTGTTCAAGATATAATGATAGGTTATATTGTTGTTCCCTAATTCCTAAGAAAATTTCTTTACAGAATGCTGAATATTTAGGTGGTCCTATTACTAAAGATGAAATTATTAAGGCCATACAGTCTATTCATAATGATAAGGCTCCTGGAATTGATGGACTTCCTATTGAATTTTATAAAAAGAATGTTGAGTGGATAAGTGAAGATCTCTGTCAGGTGTATGACAAGGCTATTCATAATGGATCCTTGGGTAAAGAGATTAATACGTGTATTATAAAATTGCTTCCTAAGGATGGTGATAAATCTCTAGTCAAGAACTGGAGGTCGATTACCTTACTAAATGTTTCATATAAAATCCTTGCTAAGATTTTGGCGCTGAGAATTATTAATTATCTTCCTAAATTTATAAATCCTTCTCAAACAGGTTTTGTTAAAGGGAGGTATATATTAGAAAATATTCTTACCAGTTGGGAAGCCATGAATTTGTCTAAGTTTTCAGGTCAGAATGCTGGAATGTTGTTTCTAGATTTTGAAAAGGCTTATGATAGAGTTGAGTGGAATTTTGTTATTAAGGTTCTTGAAGCTTTTGGTTTTCCTTCTAAGTTTTGTGATATGGTGAAGGTCTTATTATCAGATGTTGTTGCTTCTATTGAAATTAATGGTCTTCTTTTTGATCCTATAGTGTTACAAAGCTCAATAAGGCAAGGATGCCCTCTTGCGCCTGCTCTTTTTGTTATAGACAATGATGCTTTATTTTATCTGCTCAGAGAGAATGCTATTAGTCCTGTTATTAAGGGTATTGTGCTCCCGAATGGTCAAGATCTTATGAAAATCCATTTTGTTGATGATACTTCTATATTTGTTAAGCTGATAGAGGAAAATTTTGATTCTTTGTTTGCAAAAATTAACCATTTCTATAGTGCTTCAGGTGCAAAAATTGCTAGATCCAAGTCAATTTTGTTAATTTGGGACAATGTTGCCCCTCCTTGTTTGGCCAAATTTAATATACAGTGGGGTGGTCCTACGAGACAAATTCGATATTTGGGCATTCCTTTTGATCTTGATCCTAATCTTAATAATATGTGGATTTGGGTTAAGGAAAGGACATCTACTAAGTTTTTTAAATGGAATAAGAGATTTCTTTCTAATGTTGGCAGGCTACATATATGTCAAAATATTTTGTCATCATATGCTATATATTATGCTTCAGCTTGGTTTTTTTCTTCCTATCAGGTTAATGACATTCACAAGCATATCAGGAATTTTTTATGGGCTCGTAATATTTTTGGTAAAAAGAAACATAGTGTTAAAAGGGACTGATGTGTTATTAATAAGTTAAAAGGAGGTTTGGGCCTTAAAAATATTCATTTTCAAGGAATGGCCCTTGCTATTAAATGGATTGTTAATTGTATAGAGGGAGAAGAAACTTGGAAAGTTTTAGTTAGGAACAATATTCTTATGGATGTTCCTAAACAAGCCCGTACTTGGAAGGTCCTCTCCATGAGTGATATCTTGCTAGGCAAATTTCTAGTTGCTCCTTCTAGTTCACTTGTGTTTAGAAGTCTTTGGAAAGCCTGGGATATGATTAGAGGTAGTCATTTTGTTTGGTTTGTTAATGATAATTCAATTCTCTATTTGAATAGCTCTATATGGTGGAATCTTATATACATAAATAAGTTTCTTGCTCTTACAAAAGGCTATTCTACTAGAAATTGAGCCAATTTAGGTATCAAAATGTTTGCTGATATTCTTGATAATGGCAGTTTGAGATCTTAAGATTCTCTTAAGACTCAGTATGGTCTTCCTGCTTCACAAAAAAGTACATACTATTTTTTAAAAACTTCTTTTTTGCAGCTAAATTATCCTAATTTTGTTTTAGATGAATTTTTTTTGTTTGATAATGTGCGTTAGAAAGGTGATGTTCAGTTTTATAAAATCACTTCCAAGAAGTTATATAATATTTTGGCTGATACTAATGATATCATTATGAATATCAATAGAGTCTGGCAGATGGATCTTTCAGCGTCTTATGGTCAGGTCATTTTGTAACATATTTGGTCCAGTCACTTGGAACCTAAGAAATATTGGTTTAGATGGCTTCTTTTCCTTCAGAGACTGCCTATTTTGAATGATTCTAATAATCTTATGAGCTATTTTATTTGTAGAGTTCCTAATTCTGTTGAGCATATCTTTTTTGATTGCTTATTTACTCGTGAAATTTGGTAAATGTTCTTGTCTAATATGCAGGGATGGAACATTCATGATACTGTGACTAGACAACATATTTTACTGGGTTTTATTTCTCATATGCAAAAACATTTGAATAATTTTTGGCTTATATTATCATCAGAGATATTATGTATTATATGGGTGTATACAATTAAGGATTTTTTTCAGAATTTGCAGAGATCACTTACTAGGTCTTTTAGAAGACTCACAAGTTTTAAAATTTCGTTACAAGTTGCTCGGAATATGAGAAGCTATAGGGACAAATACAGGTTCTTCTTTGATAGACTTCATGATGCTGGAAGACAAGAAGACTATTGTTGTAGACTTGAGTATTTTGATTATTAGTTAGCTATAATTCAACATTTTATAGCTCTTTTCTATGATAGTTATAGAATGGTTTATGACATTACTTGAGTCTGTTTTAACTCAGCATAAGTAGTTGTATCTGGTTTTTATGTGCTGGTTTATTTTGAACTTGACATGATGTAACTTTTGTTTTCTTAATATGTGAGTATATGTTCTTCCTTTAAAAAACTAAAAAATAAGGTGGAAATATATATTGTGTATTAGTCTGTTCACACATGTATTACACATATTGCGATATTGGTATTGATAGCTACTTTATTTATTATTTAGTTTATTACTTGCATTCTTAGTTATCAAGTTCGAGTTCGACATTTTTGAAGTTCAAAAAAATTCGACATGTTTAAAAATTCGAAATAAAATTCGACATGAAATTTGATTATTATAAATGTATATATATATATTTTAAAATAAATTTAATTTTTATTTTTATATAAAATAAAAAAATAAAAAATATCAAATTATAATATTTATTTTAAATATATACTTTAAAATATTTTAAAAAATATAAAATTTTTATAACTTTATTTAATCATAATAAATTTTTAAAACAAACAAAATTTAAACTTAGAGTCTAAATTTCTATTAATTAATCTCGCTGTATTAATATGAAAATGGTTGGTCTAACTAGTGAGTATATGGAGAGACTTAATGATCCTCTTGTCAAGAATCGAGCATAATATAAACCCAAAAACTTGATGCGACATTTGTACGCCTGCTCCAGGTCTCGTAGGATTTTGTAAATAGGGTTTTGCCCACACTCGGCAATGGCAAAGGAGAAACGATTTGTATGCTTGCTCCAGGTCTCGTAGGATTTTGTAAATAGGGTTTTGCCCACACTTGGCTATGGCAGAGGAGAAAGGATTAGAAGGTGGCGATGACAAAGTTACACGAAAGAATTTTTTCAGACATTTAAATTAATAATTTAAAAAAAAAATAAATTATAAATTTTTTATTAATTATAATTAAAAATTAAGTAATAAGTTTATTTAAAAAAAAAAATATTAACACAGAATTATTATCACTGTTCATGCCCATGCCTATTCTCTTAAGTGATAATAAAGAACTAAAGAAAATAAATTGAAAATGGTTGTATCCAACATAATTTGTGCAATACGTGGATCTATTTTTTTCTTTTTATAATACTTTTACATTCATATATATTTTATAATTTGGAGGTAATACATTTTATTTATGTTCAGTTTTCTTTTCCATGTCTAGCATTTCGTTGAATAAATTCGTTAAATATTTGAATTCAAATATTATCTTAAAAATTCGACGAATTTGATAACTAAGCTTGCATTATACTTTTCTTTTTATGTCAAATTTAGCATTTTTTTGCTGAATAAATTCGTTAAAGATTTGAATTTGATGAATTTCGAATTTTATCTTAAAAATTCGACGAATTTGATAACTAAGCTTGCATTATACTATTTTGTTATTTATTTATTTTTTTCTTAAAATGTTGGTCTTTTCATCGTTAAAGCACATGATTACATTAAGCGGGTGGATAAAAACACCTCCAGTAGGGTCCTTATAACTATTACAAAGAATTTGATAACTAAGCTTGCATTATACTATTTTATTTATTTATTTATATTTTTTTCTTAAAATGTTGGTCGTTTCATCTTTAAAGCACATGATTACATTAAGCGGGTGGATAAACACACCTCCAATAGGGTCCCTAATAACTATTACATAGCATATCCGCAACATATGAGAGGGAGAGATTTGAACCTGGGGCCTCTCCAACACGAGAGTTTAAACTACCCACTTCTCTCCAACTCCCCCACATGGGCGGATTTCTTTTTTTTTTACCTATCTGTTGTGTTTACCTTTGCCTTTATTTATTTTTATTTTTTTCTTTTAGGATTTTTCTTATCTCAGGTTTTATTAAACCATCTATATTTTTATTTTTAACATTTAGTTGTATTTTATTGTATATAGTTTTAATTGTTATATCATATTTTGATTTAATATTATTGGTTTGTTTATTAGGGTATCAAAGAATAGATTTATGGGGATATGATATTATATTGTATAAGGGTTAGTATGGGTTACACATAATCCAATGTTGATTATAATTTAATTAATATTATATTAGTAGTTTGCTTCCCAAAGTAGAATTAGAAGAGAATATATAAAGAAGGGTTATTTTTCATTGTAATCATTATGCAATAAATCATATGTAATCATCTTTGCCCACGAAGTGGTTTATGGAATTTTGCCCTCTTTAAGTGGTGCTCTCATCTTGGGAGATCTTGTGGAGTTATTCCTTCCTTAAGCAGTATTAATGGTGTTGCCCTACCTTGAGAGTAATATCTATCTCTGTCTCATTATGTGGATTATAATTGTGGATGAATGATTTGATATTTTTGCATATTGATGAATGATTTATGTTAATAAAAATAAATTTTTATAACAAGTGGTATCATAGCAACGATTTTGGCAAAGTGGGGATTGTTTTTTTTGTGGATTACAGAATTAGGGAATATTTTTTTCTAAAAACACGTCTCATCTTTCAAGAGCCATATCTTTGTGAAATTTTATCCAATTTAGATGATTCTTGGATATTTTTGTGTGGAATTTGAAGAGCTTTAAAATGAGTGGTCATATAAAGAAATATGTGTAGTATTAAGTGAGATAAAACCTTGTGAAGTTAATCATCTAGAATAAGGGCAATGACAAATTTTCAAATAAGATAAAATTTATCTGTTGAGATAAAAAAATTAGTTGCAGTTTATTTTGTTTTGAAAGATTGCAGATCTAATTGTTTATGTGGAATTTTAGCTACAAATCAATGGGGATATATATTTTTATAAACCCTAGTTTACATTATCATTTTTGTGGATGTGAACTCATGGCACTTCAAAGGTTTTTTGGAGAAAATGATATTGATGTGAGAGTGGTTGAAAATAGTAAAATATCAATATAGTGACAACATGTTACACATTGGATTTCATAGCATTTTTTGGGGGAAGCTTTACAATGGGTAGAAAGCTTTGTTAGAAACAATCCTAGGTGCACTTGGAAAGAAATAGAACCAACATTCTTGAGAAAATGGGTACCTATTCAATTATAAATAAAGTTAGATATTTGTAAAAGAGATCTTGAGGAAAGGGATAAAAAGATAGATAACTTGATGGATGTCATCAAAGACCTTGAAAATAAACTACAAGGGATTCAAAATGAGCAAAATGAAATGAAAGGAGAATGGGAAGCTTTCAAAAAATATAATGATTACCATGAAAAGGAAATAAAATTACTTAAGAAGGAGAAAGAGGAAAATGTTAAGAAAGATAGTGAGAAGAATGAAGCCACATTTTTGGATTTACAAAAGCAATAGAACGATCAAAAGGGTTTAAATTTATCCAAAATTTATATTTTGCAGGTTCATGAAAGCATTTATAAGGAAAAGGTTATTATTTCCATTAACCCTAACAACAAATATAATTTTATTAATATTGCCTTGGCTAAGAGGTTGTAGGTTCAAGCAAAAAAAATAAAGGACATACATCTTGAGGGTGAGAATGTTCAAATTTTTGAAGATTTAAAGATCACCATGGATAAATATGTTTTACATTCAAATTTTCATACTGTTGATATGACTAATGTGGATATTGTTCTAGTTTATCCTTGGTTGGATTATTTGGGTACTGTTAACATTAATATTCAAAAGAAGTTTATGAAGTTATGTTACAAGAAAAAGAAGATATCATTGTAGGATATTTCTCATCTTAATGCATAAGGATCCAAGGAAGACGAAGAAGTGGTTGCAGAGAAACAAATTGAAGAACCAAGGTAATAGCAGCAACAAAGTCCATGCACGAAGTAGTAGTAGAGTCTAAGGAAGCTTTGATAGAAGAGCACAAGGACACACCAAAAAAAGAGAACATTAAATACCAACATGTAGAAGAATTGAAAACAATGGAGCTAAATGTTGATGAGTCAAACAAGGTGGAACATCTAGTTAAGGTTGCAACATATCACCATCCACACCACCATGAGCAACAACAATTTTGGAGGTATGGATAAAGTCAAAAATATTATGGTTCTACATGGAATCAAAAGGACACCAAGTATGGTAGTGTTTGGAAGAAAAAGCATAGTGATCCTAGTTTTTAGAGTGGTGCATCAACATCAATGAATAAGTGGACCCATCATTCGAATTATCAAAATAAAGTAACAAAATTACGGAGCCAAAAAACTAGATTTAGATACTCAAGTGGCAAAAGGGTATACCGACATCAATAAAGACCACCACCAATCAATGTTTCACTAGGATGGATGGATGATCAAGATTGGTACCAGTTGCTAACATTACTTAGCAAATCATATTATATTTTTTATTCATATATTTTGAGGAGGGTGGAATGTTAGGGTACCTAGGAATAGATATATGTTTTAGAAATAGATTATATTCCATCATTTGGGTCATGCAAATGTATCTTCCAAGGTACATACTTAGAACATTAGATTACTTTAGGGGAAAGTTATCTAGTTACTTCATGCAATGTAATAAATGCACAAGTGTCAATATGCAAGTTGTATATGTACAAATTATCCCTTGCACAACTAGGTAGAGTGTTGGCCAAGGAACCTATTTTTCTATATAAGAAGAGACTCATTGTAATACATATATAGAGTCGAGGGACATAGTCTGATAAAGTAGATTAGAGCATAGTAGTATAGTTCTGTGTAGATCACCATCTATTGGTAATGGGTGCAATGTAGTTTAATAGCTTTATTAATGAAGTGTTCATTTTCTCCATAGCTACATTGTATTATTTTATATCATTTCTATCTACAACATATTTCAGTCATTTAGCAAAATTACTTTCTTTTGTATTATTCTACATCTTGTGATTGCTATCTCCCATTGCTCATTACATAAAAATCTAACAGTGGGATCAGAGCCACGGTAGATCTGGCCATAGTAGATCAATAGGAAAACCACCATTATCATTGAGCCTTAGTTTTTTGTCAACATGATTCATTGTTGGACCATCCATTATCAAAAACTCTTAGAAGAGTCTAGGTGATAGATTTAGGGAGAGTCACAAGTGAGAACTGAAATAAATCTTAGTTCTATAAATACTGAGATTGCATTTGACTAGAGTATTTCCATAGAGTTGCAAGAAAAATTGTGAAGATCAGGACTCAACATTCAATCCACTAGATTGACATATAATCTAGTGAAGATCACCCAATATATCTAGAATTTTCTAAGTATTACCTAAAGTTTCTTTTGTTGTAGAAAATTAATTCTCATAGGATTGGGACTCCTACAACACATTTCTAGGAGACTTCAACTTTGTTGCCTGAAGGTCGACGTGTCTTCATAGTGTAGATATTAGTTCCTTGTGCAAGAGAAGAACACTATGAAAGAAGACTTCTGGAGAAGAGTCATGGTGAAGTTAGGAGATTGAAGATCTCCATTGCTAAATTGAAGAAATTTACACTTGAAGAAGAGGCCATAGAATCCTTGATACAAAAAAGTCCATAGAAGCCTTGAAGAAAATGCCATATCAGCTTTGAAGAAGAAGCCACAAAAGTCTTAATATTGAAAAGGTCACAAAAACTTTGACACTAAAAAGGCCATAGAAGCCTTGATACTGAAAATGCCATAGAAGCATTGACATTGAAAAGGCCACAAAAGCCTTGATACTGAAAAGGCCACTGAAGCCTTGATATCAAAAAGGCCATGAAAGCCTAGATACTAAAAAAGGCCACAAAAGCCTTGATACTAAAGAAGACTTCAAAAGAGAATATCTGATTCAGAAGTTGATTAAGATTTTAGTACTAATATTTTTTGTTGTAGGAAAATAAGATTTAGTAAGTTGGGAAACTTCCTACAAGAGAATTAGGAAGAGTATCTTCTTCATACTCAATTCAGCACCTGAAGCAAAATCGAAGAGATCAGAAGAAGATCTCGTTGAATAAATTCTAGCCTTGGAAGAAGAAGAAGAACTAGAAGAGTCTTACTCACATTTAGAAGCAACGAAATCAAATATCTAGAAGAAGATCTCACCACCAAAACTTCTAGGAGTAGAAGGTTGAAGAGAAGGTCTCAAGGAGGACCAAAAAAAGCTACACGATCAAAGACCTTGGGAAGGTCTCAATGAGCATCCAGTAAATGGCTAGGAGAGCCTTACTAAAGAAATCATCAAAGGAGAACTCACTGGAGAAATCCACTACCAAGGAGAAGCCCCTAATAGTGAAGGACTTGGGATAATTTTTGCCATCCGACAACAAGCCCAAGAGAAGGAGAATTTAGCAAGGAATGCCAAATCTAAGAAGAAGAATTTGGCAAGGAGTGTCAAATCCCAGAAGAATATTCTAATGAAGACCTTAAGATATTCAGAATATTGAAAATATCTTGCTTGAAGTTAGAATTCGACAAGAAGACTTAAAGACAGAATTAGCTTACCAAATCCAGGAGATTTGAAGATTACCTCTCATAGTAAGAAGACACCGCTTTAGATACAAAGACTTCTCCAAATCTACAACAGAAGAAGGAGACCACAAAAGGAGACCAAGCCACTAAATATTAGGCTTGTGAAAAAAAGTTTGAAATCATATTTTGGTGAAGAATGAGTTGTTAAGGACTGTATACAAAAAGCTACAAGATGCTACTCGAAGCATCAACTTGGTCATCTTAGACACCAAGATCCACATCCTCTATAGAAGTGGCAAAGGAGCTACATAAGATTTTAAAAAGGTACGTAACTTTTGGTGTAAATAGACTCGTTAATTGGATTACTTATCAAATTTGTTAAAGCACCTTATTTTGGATTAAAGTTGCAAGAAGAAGAAAATTGGATTATAGTCTTCAAAAGTGCAAAAAGAGAAAAGTTATTTTTAAGGTCCATTTGCACATTAATTAGGAGTTGATTAGATTTCATAACTACATTTATCAACTACCTATCATATACTTTGGAAAAAGAAAAAGAAGACTAAGTCCTACAATATTAATTATAGTGAAATTGCAGAATAACTCTTGAAGATTAATTTTAGATTATTCTTGATTAGTTGCAGTAAATTGATTAAGTGCATTAATTTGAGAGTTTATTGGAGTGATAAGGTGAAATTTTTAGTGCATTAAAATAAATTTTATTAGATTCATTTGCACTATTTTATTACTCTCAAAAGGATTATTGTTTGTGTTCTTGAGAAGGGCACAAAATCGAAAATTGTCAAAGTGTCTAAAGACACTATTAGTGCACAAAAATCTACAATACTTAGTGGCCAAGTGAAGCCACCAAAAACAAGTTAGAATCCTCCAAAAATTAGATAAGAAGATGACTAACCAAAATCAGAATTAGAAGCTTCAAATATTGAGACTTGGTGAGTATCAAATCCAAAGCATTATAGGGTTAGTTGCAAGGAGAAAAGTGCAAAAAATTACATCTTATAAGGAGATTCTATCTACTTCTATCTAAGCTTGGATTTGTCATCATAATATCCAAGCAAAAAGGGGAAGGTGTCTAAGCAAAGAGACAACCTCAAAATCCTTACACTGCATTAAAAAATTCTTCTATATAAATTAGAATATTAGACCTACAAAAGGGAGTGCAAGAAAGGGTGCAAAACACATCTTATTTACAAATATTATTACATTGGGTTGCAATTCTCTAACTCATTCTACATAGGAAAATGGTAGATTGGAAAGTGCCTCAAAGGTACAATATAAGCAGGTTGAATCCACCAAAGGTGGTCGAAATCTAGCATTCTCCCAAGTATAGGAAATAGCCACTCATACAAGCTCATATTCTATGTATCTTAGATGACTGAACTTGCAAAAGACAAGGCAGAAATCCAAGGAGAAATCAAGCAGTGTAGGAGCAAAGGAAATCAAAGCAAGCAAAGTAGAACTATACATCCAAATCAAGGAGCATTCAATACCTAAGTGGAGCATCACAGAGTCTTCATAAAAGTGTTTCCATTCGAACTCCATTCAAGGGTCACCAAAGCTTGAGACGATCAACCCCACCGCGTTTCTCCTCCAGAAAAGTGATAGAGTTGAAATCTCCAACTAAAATCCATGGATACAGGGGAGCCAAACTTCTCACAAAGCCAATATGCTCCAAAAAATTCACTTTACCATTGTAATAAATATGAGCATACACATTTGTAAGTAGGATGGTTTCACCAGATTCATTATCATGTCCGATCATCGAAATAGACCATCTGCTGGAAATTCAAGTAACAGGAGAGATCTTAACCAGATCCCATAAACAAGCAACGCCACCAGCATATCCACATGCACTAATACATTGGCATTGATAGCTTCACAACATGGGAGCAATATTGAACATACTATTAGTAGCCAATTTAGTCTCCTGAATAAACACCACATCCGGAGAATGAACACGAACCAAATCACGAACAAATTTTTCTCTGGGTATGTTGTTCAACCCCCTTACATTTCATGAAAGTATAATCATTTCTGGGGGGTAGAAAAATGAGAGTCCAATGTTCTCACCAAGCCTGAATCCATCACAATTCTAATCAAGTTATTCAATTTTCCTAAGTCTTTGAAAAAAATCTAAAGGTTTTGTTTTATTCCCACACCTAATTTTATAATTTAATGTTCTAATAATTATAAATTAAACAATCCTTATATGCTCTTTTATATTATTTACCTTATCTGTTTATAATATAAGGTAAGGATGCCACTTGCATTATCGATAATGTGACCCAGGTTCAATCCTATGATTAATGTGTATAATAAATATTATTAAAAAGAAAATTAAAGTAATTTTAATCTACTATTTTTCAAAAATAATATTTCACTCGAAACCATATAAATGATAATAGTAAACTATATAAATAATATTTGAATTGATGCTGAAAACAATAAAATTTCTATATAAAATTAATAATAATAGTTCTATTTAAATTTTGTCATGCATAGTATATTCATATACTCACCTTCTCACATCAAACAATTGGATTTTTAAATTATATTTTTGGTGATGTAAGGTGATGTATAAGTGGTTTAATTGGACCACATTTCTTGGAGGTGCAATCGGGGCGTTTTCCTGGTTCAATTGGGTCACATTCTTTGGAGGCACAACAAAAACTTTTTTCGATCCAACTTAACCACACTTCTCAAAGACATAAAAATATCACTTTTCCAATCTAACTGGGCCACATTCCACGGAGGCACAATAAAAACGCTCTCCCAATCCAACTGGGCCAAATTCCACGGAGGCACAATAAAAGGGCGCTCTCCCAATCCAACTGGCCACATTCCACGGAGGTACAATAGGGGCGCTCTGGATTGGGCCACATTCCACGAAGGCGCAATAAATGCGCTCTCCCCATAATTCGTTTGTATTTAAGTATAACTGATAACAATTCAACAACATTTAACTATAATAAATAACAATTAAGCAACAAACTACTAAAACGTACCAATAGAAACATATAAAGAACCTTCAATTTTGACGGCCACAACATTGAATACGAATTGACCCGAAGACTTAAGACTCCGGTCTACACGACACCGCGCTTCTCACGCAAAAGCAATAGACCCGGAAGACCGTTCTCTCGCTCGTATGCCCAATCAAATCGCCAGTCAATGTTCAATCCAGAAAGGCCTTGTCAATGTTCAACCTTTGAACCTCAACAGCATAAATAGGTCATAACAGTAGCAAAGGAAGAACTCGAATAGCATAAGGATAGGTTTGAGACCCACTGTTTCAAGCTACAATTGGCCATGGAATCTCAAACTTCGAGTTGTCAAGAAAGAAATCGGTTACAGAGGCATGCTCCTCCGCCTGTGAAAGTGAGTACTCCATCGCCAGATCTGTTTGTTAGGAAGAGTTCAATCCCTTTGTTAACACCCGTCTTCTCGCCAGATACTACCGGTGGTAGATGGGAGAAACCCAACAGTTCAGCAGAAGAAAAAGAAAAAGAAATAGCAGCAGGGCATAGAGAATCTTTGTTAGCGAATGCCAGCCCCAGCTGTTGGCAGCAACCAGCAACGCCATTTTCCTTCACACATACGCATGTAACAGTGCTTTCAACAGAATTGATTTTATAAGTTTCAGTGATAAGCCGCGGGATTATGTTTGATTTGATCCATATTCGAGTTTTCTTTGTCATCAGTAATGAACTCCTCTATGTTCTCTACTCTAAAGAGTCTCTATGCTCTGCCATCAGGTGAATGACTATACAATGGTTGTCACTAAAGGTGACATTTGTAGGAGGAGCTTCAGCGGTGAATATGTGAATTCCTTTTGTCATTCTGATGGACTAAAATCATATTCAGTCTATTTCCAATCTTGGCCCGAGTTTATGTATATTTTCCTATGAATGCACCGTTTAGTCTAGTTGGTTTTTTCTGCTGTCAGTGATTGTTTGTTGGAAAAATTATTAACATGTATGTTCATGAGAGTACTTCTGAAACTTTTCAAGATAGATATAGATATATGTAAGTAACATAATTTTTTTTTGCATATGAAAAAAAAAAAAAAAAAGTTTTTAAAGATAGTTCATGGTTAGGATTTTGGTTTTTTTAGGAAGTTTAAAGTTAAAGTTAAACCTATTCAGAAGGGGATAGTTGGATGGTAGTGGGCAGAGTGTTTGTGGGATGGTTGTTCCAGCTGGATGCTTCAAAGGATCATGTTGACTTACTTTGCTCAATTTTTCCATGTATAAAAAAAAAAGGTGTTCAATTTATATATCCATGTGTTCCATGTCCCAGAGGGTTGGTTGCCTCAATTAGATAACCAAAAAAGTCATGGTACAATTGACTTGGTTTGTTATGTTGATACCTTAAAGACTTCAACCCCAGGTCCGTTGACTTTGTTGTGCCCGTATATATATATATCCTAGAAGGTTAAGGTTTCATTCTCTTCATTTTGTTTAATTTTTTTATGTATTAAATAAATAAATAAATAAATGCTCCAAGGGTTAGGTGGATTATTGTATGTCTGGCCAGGCACTTACTAAGAAAAGATCTTGGTTCAAATCTTGGGGGCATGCTTGATTGCAAAGGTAGTAGTTTGCTTCGAATCTTCTAAGTGCGTATCAGATTGATGATGATGGTAAGATAGTAGTTTGCTTCGAATCCTCTAAGCGCGTATCATCAAGATTGATGATGACGATAAAGTAGTTACTTTGAATCCTCTAAGTGCATATTAGATTGATGATGATGGTAAGGTAGTAGTTTACTTCGAATCCTCTAAGTGTGTATCATATTGATGATGATGGTAAGGTAATAGTTTGCTTCGAATCTTCTAAGTGCTTATCAGATTGATGATAATGGTAAGGTAGTAGTTTGCTTCGAATCCTTTAAGTGCGTATCAGATTGATGATAACGATAAGGTAGTAGTTTGCTTCAAATCCTCTAAGTGCATATCAGATCGATGATGACGGTATGATTTTTGAGCGACCGATGGTACTCTTCATACTGGATTATAAAATAACAAGGTGGTACAAAGTAGTAGTTTGCTTTGAATCCTCTAACTACGTATCAAACCAAGGACAATAGCACGAATTTCGTGTGACCGATGCTCCAATGACAATAGTACAAATTCTGAATCACCGATGCTCCTCTTCATATCGGGTTATAAAATAACAAGGTGGTATAAGCTTTGATAATGTTGGGTTATAAAATAACAAGGTGGTATAAGATTTGATAATGTTGGGTTATAAAAGAACAAGGTGATATAAGCTTTGATAATGTTGGGTTATAAAATTGGTATAAGCTTTATTAACAAGGTGGTATAAGCTTTGATAATGTCGGGTTATAAAATTGGTATAAGCTTTATTGGGGGCAGCCTATGTAATTTGAACCAAAAATAGTGTGAATGTAACCAACTCCCATGTGCATTAAAAAAAAATTGTCTAATCTATATATCCACGTGAATGTAAGAACTGAATATTAAAAAAATAACGTGAATGTAACCAACTCCACTATATATTAAAAATAAAATTATTTAATTTATATATCCATGAGAATGGACTGAATACGATAATTTATTTTTTAAAACTGCTTAAAATTTTATAAAAGGCGTAAGCGTTATTAGTTGAACACCTTAACATTTGTATTAATGTTATATGATATCTCCTTTGTTAATGGAGTGAACGTTGAATATTTTAATTGAAAAAGTTAAATAAAATAAGAAACTTGAATTTAAGTAAAAAATAAGGAGATGATTTTGGTGTTCAGAGGGGTGTGAAATGGGCAGATGTGGGGTCTTTTGCAGCCAGCGATGGTTTCCAGGGGAGCTATGGTGGTATTTGGAGTCAGAATGATAAGGTGTCTGTTCACGGGGGGACGCATGTGGGTGTTGGCAAGAATCCTGAATCTTATGTTCACGGGCCGAATTCTATTCATGGGTTGTAGGCTACTGTTTTTGGGAATCAAGGTGTAGATACTGCTGGAATATCCGCTCACGGGGGTGGGGAAGTACCAAAGAAATCCTTCAAAGATGCTGTGGTTACAAATTGCGATGGAGATGTGTCAAACAATGCAAAGTTTCTCGTCAAAGAAAGTAAGTTGGTCTCTACAAACTCCGTTAAGTCTACGCTTGTCCCAAACCATGATATGCTTGTGGCTTTAAACAATGAACAAGCTAGATTGAAGTCTGTGGCTATTTATTTTGTTGCTCTTGATGTAAATATGTTACCTTCTCACCATTTTTTTGATGATTGGTTAACAAATGTTTGGGGGAAGAAGCTCGGTATAGGTTTTTATTTCTGTTGGATGTTTTAGAAGGGGATTTTCATGATTATGTTCAAATCTAGCCAAATGCAAGCTAGGGTTTTGTAAAAACAATTATGGACTATAGGAAAATCTGTATTTAGAGCTGTTCCGTAGACACCAGAGGTTTTGAATGAGGAGATTTGTGCTGCTTCTTACCCTAGATGGGTAGTTGTAAAATATGTGCATCCTGTTCTTTGGTCTTTTTTGCCTCATTTGATAGCACCTTTTGGCAAGGTCTTGAAAATAGAAGAACCCATAACTGTTTTGCCGCATATGGATGCGCGGTTGCTCGTATATTTGAATCATAGGGTGGATTTTTTTGACAAAAATTGAGTTAGAATGTGGAAATGAAATTGTATCTTGTAAATTTGAGTTGCTTGGGGGAATGAATGCTTATTTTATTTACAAAATTGAGGGTCATGTAAGAAGAAATTACCCCCTGATTATTAACAAGGAAAAAATATCTGTTCCTCCTATAGCCACGACTATAAATACATTTGGTTCTTCTGATGGTCATAGTAAAAATGATACAATTGGTTCTAACAATGGGAATACTGTTCATGTTAGTCCTGTAAATCAATGTAATGTTTCTTCTAATAAGAATGATAGTAATATGTCTGTGACAAATATGAAGGTTTCTTATAATATTGAGGAGGATAATAATGATAGTGTAATTAAAGATGCTTCTGTTATTACTAAGTTTGTAGTTCCTGAATCCAATATGCTACAAAATGGCTCTAACTGTAATGCTGGGGTTACATCTTCTGTGGTCGATCATAGAAATGTTTCTAATATGGATGGTAATGCTATCTGTAAATTGAAATCATTTTATGAGAAGATGGCTAATAGTAAGGAAGTGATTGAGAAAAATGTGGCTTTGAAAAAATTGATTCCTCCATCCAATATTGATAATATGAACAATAAATTTCTTAATGATAAAGGTGTTAAATTAAATGCCCAAAAACTGGCTTTACAGTCAATTAATCAGAGGGCTTTGGAATATAAAAATACTATTTAGACTAACACAATTGACCAAGATGGAGCATCTGGGGATATGACTAATAATGATATTTCTGATGTTGATTCCCTGCCAAGTACGGAGCTTGCTAGCTCTGCTGGGGATAGTGTGGCTGGTGATGACTTAGATCAATTAGGAATTTATTGGTCAGTGGTGGAAAAGAAGAAAATAAGAGTTGTAGATTCAATTACTAAAGGGAAAACTCTTAAAGCTGCCAAAGAGCTTGCTAGGAGAAGGAATAGAATTTCTAATCTTGATAATACCAATTAACTGTATAAGTTGGAATGTTAGGTGACTGGAGTCCCTTGACAGGAAATATGTGGTTAAAAATTTTCTTCAATCTGTTCGTAAATATGATTGTATTCTTCTTCAGGAAGTGAAGGCTACATATTTTCAGTTATATCCAGCCTTGAAAGTTATTTGAAAAAATGCTTCCTATTATCATACTGATCACGTTCATGGTAAAGGAGAAGCTGTGATCATGTTGTCCCCTTTCTGGGCATCTAAAGTCATTAATTTTGGATATTCTCCTTATCACAGGGCAGTCTAGGTAATTATTGACAAAAATAATGTTAAGTTTGGTATATGCTTTATATACGCTCCTAATGATTATTAAGATAGAAGTGTTTTGTGGCAATGGTTGTTGAGTTTGCAAAATATTCCTTGGGTGTTTGGAGGAGATTTTAATATAGGGGAGCATCACTATGATAAATGTGGTTGTTTGGGGGTTGAATGGAAAAGTGATGAATTCCATCATTGGTCTAAATTTAAAGCTCAGTTTAGTTTGTTTGACCCTTTGGAAGGTTTTCATGATCAACATCAAGGTTTGTGGTTTACATGGTGCAATATGCAGAAAGGTGCTAATAAAATTTATTCTAGATTGGATAGATTCTATGCTACTAGTTCATTTTTCCACTTTACTCATATGGCTGACGGTCTTAGAGTTCATACTGTTCCAAATGCTTTATCAGGCCATTTTCCTATTATTGTTAATCTAAAATTTTAGAATGAAATCCTTCATCATGTAAGGCATTCTTGGATTTTTTTTTTGAATCTTTCCTTATTAGACCTAGCTGATTGCAATGATGCTATTTTCACTTTGAGGGAAATTAATGGGTGGTTGTATAAACATGCTAGCCATTAATAGATGGAATATGAATGTTAATGGCTGGAGAAGAGTGTTTCAATCCATTAGTACACATCAAGCTTTTGAAAATAAAAAGCTAGAAAATATGCTTCATAGTAACATTTTTCAGTTAGAATCTGTTTTACAATCATATCTTGGTAATACTCAAGTCCAAGAAGACTTAATTATTATGAAAAATGAGCTTAAAAAATTGCAAGTGAAGAAAATCCAAAGGCAAAGAGCTCAGGCTAAACTTAATTGGTTACAGGTTGGTGATAAAGGGTCAAAATTTTTCTTTAAGAACGTTAGAGAAAGAGCCATTTTGGACAGAATTACTAGAATCTGAAATGGACAACAATTGATCTGTGATGATAAGGGCATAATGAAGGTGTTTTTCACTATTATCATGAGCTATTTACATCAGAAGATAACATTTCAAGATATAATGATAGGTTATATTGTTGTTCCCTAATTCCTAAGAAAATTTCTTTACAAGAAGCTGAATCTTTAGGTGCTTCTATTACTAAAGATGAAATTATTAAGGCCATACAATCTATTCATAATGATAAGGCTCCTGGAATTGATGGACTTCCTATTGAATTTTATAAAAAGAATGTTGAGTGGATAAGTGAAGATCTCTATCAGGTGTATGAAGAGGCTATTCATAATGGATCCTTGGGTAAAGAGATTAATACGGGTATTATAAAATTGCTTCCTAAGGATGGTGATAAGTCTCTAGTCAAGAACTGAAGGTCGATTACCTTACTAAATATTTCATATAAAATCCTTACTAAGATTTTGGCATTGAGAATTACTAATTATCTTCCTAAATTTATAAATCCTTCTCAAATAGGTTTTGTTAAAGGGAGGTATATATTAGAAAATCTTCTTACCAACTGGGAAGCCATGAATTGGTCTAAGTTTTCAGGTCAGAATGCTGGAATGTTATTGCTAGATTTTGAGAAGGCTTATGATAGAGTTGAGTGGAATTTTGTTATTAAGGTTCTTGAAGTTTTTGGTTTTCCTTCTAAGTTTTGTGATATGGTGAAGGTCTTATTATTAGATGCTGTTGCTTATATTGAAATTAATGGCCTTCTTTCTGATCCTATTGTGTTACAAAGGTCAATAAGGCAAGGATGCCCTCTTACGCCTGCTCTTTTTGTTATAGCCAATGATGCTTTATTTTATCTGCTCAGAGAGAATGCTATTAGTCCTGTTATTAAGGGTATTGTGCTCTCGAATGGTCAAGATATTGTGAACATCCATTTTTTTGATGATACTTCTATATTTGTTAAACTTATAGAGGAAAATTTTGATTCCTTGTTTGTAAAACTTGACCATTTTTGTAGTGCTTCAGGTGCAAAAATTGCTAGATCCAAGTTTTTTTTTGTTAAGTTGGGACAATGTTGCCCCTCCTAGGTTGGTAAAATTTAATATATAGTGGGGTGGTCCTTCGAGACAAATTCGGTATTTGGGCATTCCTTTTGCTCTTGATCCTAATCTTAAGAATATGTGGATTTGGGTTAAGGAAAGGATATCTACTAATTTTTCTAAATGGAATAAGAGATTTCTTTCTAATGCTTGCAGGCTACAGATATGTCAAAATATTTTGTCATCATATACTATATATTATGCTTCAGCTTGGTTTTTTTTTTCCTATCAGGTTAATGACATTCACAAGCATAGCATGAATTTTTTATGGGCTCGTAATGTTTTTGGTAAAAAGAAACATCGTGTTAAATGGGACTAGTGTGTTATTAATAAGTTAAAAGGAGGTTTGGGCCTTAAAAATCTCCATTTTCAAGGAATGGCCCTTGCTATTAAATGGATTGTTAATTGTATAGAGGGAGAAGAACCTTGGAAAGTTTTAGTTAGGAACAATATTCTTATGGATATTCCTAAATAAGCCCTTACTTGGAAGGGCCTCCCCATGAGTGATATCTTGCTAGGCAGATTTTCAGTTGCTCCTTCTGGTTCACTTATGTTTAGAAGTCTTTGGAAAGCTTGGGAGATGATTAGAGGTAGTCATTTTGCTTGGTCTGTTAATGATAATTCAGTTCTCCATTTGAATAGCTCTATATGGTGGAATCTTATGTACAAAAATAAGTTTCTTGCTCTTACAAAAGGCTATTTTGCTAGAAATTGAGTCAATTTGGGTATAAGAACGTTTGCTGATATTCTTGATAATGGGAATTTGAGATCTTGATATTCTATTAAGACTCAATATGGTCTTTCTGCTTCATAAAAAAGGACATACTATTTCTTAAGAACTTTTTTGCCGCTGAATTCTCCTAATTTTGTTTCACATGAACAGTTTTTGTTTGATAACGTGCGTTGGAAAGGTGATGTTCAGTTTTATAAAATCACTTCCAGGCAGTTATATAATATTTTGGATGATACTAATGATATCATTATGAATATCAATAGAGTTTGGCAAATGGATCTTTCAGCGTCTTATGGTCAGGTCATTTTGTAGCATATTTGGTGCAGTCACTTGGAACCTAAGAAATCTTGGTTTAGATGGCTTCTTTTGCTTTAGAGACTGCCTATTTTGAATGATTCTAATAATCTTATGAGTTGTTCTATTTGTAGAGTTCCTGATTTTGTTGAGCATATCTTTTTTGACTGCTTATTTACTCGTGAAAATTGGCACATGTTCTTGTATAATATGCAGGGATGGAACATTCATGATACTATGACTAGACAACATATTTTACTGGGTTTTATTCCCCATATGCGAAAACATTTGAATAATTTTTGGCTTATATTATCATCAGAGATATTATGGATTATATGGGTGTATAGAAATAAGGAGATTTTTCAGAATTTGCAGAGATCACTTACTGGGTCTTTTAGAAGACTCACAAGTTTTAAAATTTCGTTACAAGTTGCTCGGAATATGAGAAGCTACAAGGACAAATACAGGTTCTTCTTTGATAGACTTCATGATGCTGGAAGACAAGAAGACTATTGCTATAGACTTGAGTATTTTGATTATCAGTTAGCTATGATTCAACATTTTATAGCAGTTATAGAATGGTTTATGACATTACTTGAGTCTGTTTTAACTCAGCATAAATAGTTGTATCTGGTTTTTTTATGTGTTGGTTTATTTTGAACTTGACATGATGTAACTTTTGTTTTCTTAATATATGAGTATATGTTCTTCCTTCAAAAAAAAAAAAAATAAGGTGGAAATATATATTGTGTATTAGTCTGTGCGCACATGTATTACACATATTGCGATATTGGTATTGATAGCTAATTTCTTTATTATTTAGTTTATTACTTGCATTCTTAGTTATCAAGTTCGAGTTTGTATTTGAGTTCGACATTTTTGAAGTTCAAAAAAATTCGAGATATTTAAAAATTCAAAATAAAATTTGACATAAAATTTGATTATTATAAATGCATTATATTTTTTAAAATAATTTTATTTTTTATTTTTATATAAAATTTAAAAATAAAAAATACAAAATTATAATATTTAATTTTAATATATATTTTTTAAATATATACTTTAAAATATTTTAAAAAATATAAACATTTTTATAACTTTATTTAAACATAATAATTTTTTAAAACAAACACAATTTAAACTTAGAGTCTAAATTTCTATTAATTAATCTTCGCTATATTAATATGAAAATGGTTGGGCCATCATGAGCTACTAGTGAGTATATGGAGAGACTTAATGATCCTCTTGTCAAGAATGGAGCATAATATAAAGCCAAATATCTTGAAACGACATTTTTATGCCTGCTCCAGGTCTCTTACGATTTTGTAAATAGGGTTTTGCCCACACTCGACTATGACAAAGGAGAAACGATTTGTACGCTTGCTCTAGATCTCGTAGGATTTTGTAAATAGGGTTTTGCCCACACTCGGCTATGGCAGAGGAGAAAGGATTAGAAGGTGGCCATGACAAAGTTAGATGGAAGAAGATTTTCAGACATTTAAATTAATAATTTAAAAAAAAAATAAATTATAAATTTTTTATTAATTATAATAAAAAATTAAGTAATAAATTTATTTTAAAAAATTTATATTAACACAGAACTATTATCGCTGTTCATGCCCATTCTCTCATGCCTATTCTCTCATGCCTTGAACTAAAGAAAATAATGGTTGCATCCAACATAATTGGTGCAATATGTGGATCAATTTTTTTTTTTTTATAATACTTTCACTTTCATATATATTTTATAATTTGGAGGTAATAGATTTTATTTATGTTCAGTTTTCTTTTCCATGTCGAATTTAGCATTTTTTCGCCGAAAAAAATCGTTAAAGATTTGAATTTGACGAATTTCGAATTTTATTTTAAAAATTTGACGAATTTGATAATTAAGCTTGCATTATACTTTTCTTTTTCATGTCAAATTTAGCATTTTTTTGTCAAATAAATTCGTTAGAGATTTGAATTTGACAAATTTAGAATTTTATCTTAAAAATTTGACAAATTTGATAACTAAGCTTGCATTATACTATTTTATTATTTATTTATTTTTTCTTAAAATGTTGGTCTTTTCATCATTAAAGCACATGATTACATTAAGCGGGTGGATAAACACACCTCCAGAAGGGTCCCTATAACTATTACAAAGAATTTGATAACTAAGCTTGCATTATACTATTTTGTTATTTATTTATATTTTTTTCTTAAAATGTTGGTCTTTTCATCGTTAAAGCACATGATTATGTTAAGCGCGTGGATAAAAACACCTCCAATAGGGTCCCTATAACTATTACAAAGCATATCCACAACATATGAGGGAGAGATTTGAACCTGGGGCCTCTCCAACACGAGAGTTTAAACTACCCACTTCTCTCTAACTCCCCCACATGGGCGTTTTTTTTTTTTTTTTACCTATCTGTTGTGTTTATCTTTTGCCTTTATTTTTGTTTTTCTTTTTCTTTTAGGATTTTTATTATCTCAGGTTTTATTAAACCATCTATATTTTTATTTTTAACATTTAGTTGTATTTTATTGTATATATTTTTAATTGTTATATCATATTTTGATTTAATCTTATTGGTTTGTTTATTAGGGTATCAAAAAATAAATTTATGGGATATGATATTATATTGTATAAGGGTTAGTATGGGTCACACATAATCCAATGTTGATTATAATTTAATTAATATTATATTAGTAGTTTGCTTCCCAAAGTAGAATGAGAAGAATATATATAAAGAAGGGTTATTTGTCATTGTAATCATTATGTAATAAATCATATGTAATCATATTTGCCCACGAAGTGGCTTATGAAATTTTGCCCTCTTTAAGTGGTGCTCTCATCTTGGAAGATCTTGTGGAGTTATTCCTTTCTTAAGCAGTATTAATGGTGTTGCCCTAACTTGAGAGTAATATCTATCTTTGTCTCATTGTGTGGATTATAATTGTGGATGAATGATTTGATATTTCTACATATTGATGAATGATTTATGTTAATAAAAATAAAGTTTTATAACAAGTGGTATCATAACAACGATTTTGGCAAAGTGGGGATTGTTTTTTTTGTGGATTACAAAATTATGGCATATATTTTTCTAAAAACATGTCTCATATTTTAGGAGCCATATCTTTGTTAAAGTTTATCCGATTTAGATGATTCTTGGATACTTTTATGTGGAATTTGAAGAGCTTTAAAATGAGTGGTCATATAAAGAAATATGGGTAGTATTAAGTGAGATACAACCTTGTGAAGTTAATCATCTAGAATAACGACAATGACAAATTTTCAAATAAGATAAAATTTATCTGTTGAGGTAAGCAAATTAGTTGTAGTTTATTTTGTTTTGAAAGATTGCAAATTCTAATTGTTTATGTGGAATTTTAGCTACAAATCAATGGGGATATATATTTTTATAAACCCTAGTTTACATTATCATTTGTGGATGTGAACTCATGGCACTTCAAAGGTCTTTTGGAGAAAATGATATTGATGTGAGAGTGGTTGAAAATAGTAAAATATCAATATAATGACAACATGTTACACATTGGCTTTCATAGCATTTTTTGGGGGAAGCTTTACAATAGGTAGAAAGCTTTGTTAGAAACAATCCTAGGTGCACTTGGAATGAAATAGAACCAACTTTTTTTTTTTTTTTCTTTTTTTTAAAGCGAAAAACCCCTTGCGGGGCCGCCTTGGTCTAAGAGACCATGAACAGGGGGTTCTACACCATCAAAGTCACCCAGGGGTCGCACCCAACCCTGCTCGCACCAACATTATCAATTGGATTTTGGGTACCCAATTCAACTTTTTGGTAGGGTGGAGATTCGAACTCGGGACCTCCCTTGGAGGATTGCCCTCTCCTCTCCAACTCACCTACAACACCTGGGTATAGAACCAACATTCTTGAGAAAATGGATACCTATTCAATTACAAATAAAGTTAGATATTTGTAAAAGGGATCTCGAGGAAAGGGATAAAAAGATAGATAACTTGATGGATGTCATAAAAGACCTTGAAAATAAACTACAAGGGATTCAAAATGAGCAAAATGAAATGAAAGGAGAATGGGAAGCTTTCAAAAAATATAATGAAGACCATAAAAAAGAAATAAAATTACTTAAGAAGGAGAAAGAGGAAAATGTTAAGAAATATAGTGAGAAGAATGAAGCCACATTTTTGGATTTACAAAAGCAATAGAACAATCAAAAGGATTTAAATTTATCTAAAAGTTCTATTTTGCAGGTTCATGAAAGCATTTATAAGGAAAAAGTTATTATTTCCATTAACCCTAACAACAAATATAATTTTATTAATATTGCCTTGGCTAAGAGGTTGTAGGTTCAAGAAAAAAAAATAAAGGACATACATTTTGAGGGTGAGAATGTTCAAATTTTTGAAGATTTAAAGATCACCATGGATAAATATGTTTTACATTCAAATTTTCATACTATTGATATGGATAATGTGGATATTATTCTAGTTTATCCTTGGTTGGATTATTTGGGTATTGTTAACATTAATATTCAAAAGAAGTTTATGAAGTTATGGTACAAGAAAAATAAGATATCATTGTAGGATATTTCTCATCTTAATGAGCAAGGATCCAAGGAAGACCAAGAAGTGGTTGCAGAGAAACAAAGTGAATAACCAAGGTAATAGCAGCAAAAAAGTCCATGGAAGAAGTAGTAGTAGAGTCTAAGGAAGCTTTGATAGAAGAGCACAAGGACACACCCAAAAAAGATAACATTAAATACCAACATGTAGACGAATTGAAAACAATGGAGCTAAATGTTGATGAGTCAAACAAGGTGGAACATCTAGTTAAGGTTGCAACATATCACCATCCACACCACCATGAGCAACAACAATTTTGGAGGGATGGATAAATTCAAACATATTATGGTTCTACATGGAATCAAAAGGACACCAAGTATGGTAGTGTTTGGTAGAGAAATCATAGTGATCCTAGTTTTTAGAGTGGTGCATCAACATCAAGGAATAAGTGGACCCATCATTCGAATTATCAAAATAAAGTAACAAAAGTACGGAGCCAAAAAACTAGATTTAGATACTCAAGTGGTAAAAGGGTATACCAACATCAATAAATACCACCACCAATCAATGTTTCACTAGGATGGATGGATGATAGAGATTGGTACCAGTTTCTAACATTACTTAGCAAATCATATTATATTTTTTATTCATATATTTTGAGGAGGGTGGAATGTTAGGGTACCTAGAAATAGATATATGTGTTAAAAATAAATTATATTCCATCATTTGGGTCATGCAAATGCATCTTCCAAGGTACATACTTATAACATTAGATTACTTTAGGGGAAAGTTATCTAGTTACTTCTTGCAATGTAATAAATGAACAAGTGTGAATATACAAGTTGTATATGTACAAGTTATCCCTTGCACAACTAGGTAGAGTGTTGGCCAAGGAACCTATTTTTCTATATAAGAAGAGCCTCATTGTAATACATATATAGAGTCAAGGGACATAGTCTAATAGAGTAGCTTAGAGCATAGTAGTATAGTTATGTGTAGATCACCATCTATTGGTGATGGGTGCAATGTAGTTTAGTAGCTTTATTAATGGAGTGTTCATTTCCTCCATAGCTACATTGTATTATTTTATATCATTTCTATCTACAACATATTTCAGTCATTTAGCAAATTTACTTTCTTTTGTATTATTCTACATCTTGTGATTGCTATCTCCCATTGCTCATTGCATCAAAATCTAACAGTGGGATCAGATCCATGATAGATCTAGCCATAGTATATCAATAGGAAAACCACCATTATCATTGAGCCTCAATTTTTTGTCAACCTGATTCGTTGCTGGACCATCCATTATCAAAAACTCGTAGAAGAGTATAGGTGATAGATTTAGGGAGAGTCACAAGTGAGAACTGAAATGAATCTTAGTTCTATAAATACTGAGATTGCATTTGACTAGAGTATTTCCATAGAGTTGCAAAAAAACTTGTGAATATCAGGACTCAACATTCAATCCACTAGATTGACAGATAATCTAGTGAAGATCACCCAATATATCTAGAATTTTCTAACTATTGCCTAAAGTTTATTTTGTTGTAGAAAATTAATTCTCATAGGATTGGGACTCCTACAACATATTTCTGGGAGACTTCAACTTTTTTTCCCAAAGGTCAGCGTGCCTTCATAGTGCAGATATTAGTTCCTTGTGCAAGAGAAGAACACTATGAAAGAAGACTTCTGGATAAGAGTCATGGTGAAGTTAGGAGATTGAAGATCTCCATTGCTAAATTGAAGAAATTTACACTTGAATAAGAGGCCATAGAATCCTTGATACAGAAAAGTCCATAGAAGCCTTGAAGAAAATGACATATAAGCCTTGAAAAAGAAGCCACAAAAGTCTTGATATTAAAAATGCCACAAAAACTTTGATACTAAAAAGGCCATAGAAGCCTTGATACTGAAAATGCCATAAAAGCATTGACATTGAAAAGGCCACAAAAGCCTTAATACTGAAAAGGCCACTGAAGCCTTGATATCAAAAGGGCCACAAAAGCCTAGATACTAAAAAAGGCCACAAAAGCCTTGATCCGAAGAATTCAAAAGAGAATATCTGATTCAGAAGTAGATTAAGATTTCAGTACTAATATTTTTTGTTGCAGGGAAAAAAGGGTTAGTAAGTTGGGAAACTTCCTACAAGAGAGTTAGGAAGAGTATCTTCTTCATAATAAATTCAGCACCTAAAGCAAAATCGAAGAGATCAAAAGAAGATCTCATTGAATAACTTCTAGCCTTGGAAGAAGAAGAAGGACTAGAAGAGTCTTACTCACATTTGTCCCTACCAAGGAGAAATCCACTACCAAGGAGAAATCCACTACCAAGGAGAAGCCCCTAATAGTGAAGGACTTGGGACAATTGTTGCCATCCGACAACAAGCCCAAAAAAGGAGAATTTAGCAAGGAGTGCCAAATCTAAGAAGAAGAATTTGGCAAGGAGTGCCAAATCCCAGAAGAAGATTCTAGTGAAGACCTTAAGATATTCAGAATATTGAGAATATCTTGCTTGAAGTTAGAATTCGACAAGAAGACTTAAAGAGAAAAGAAGCTTACCAAATCTAGAAGATTTGAAGATTACCTCTCATAGCAAGAAGACACCGCTTTAGATACAAAGACTTCTCCAAATCTACAACAGAAGAATGAGACCACAAGAGGAGACCAAGCCACCAAATCTTAGGCTTGTGAAAGAAAGTTTGAAATCATATTTTGGTGATGAATGAGTTGTTAAGGACTGTAAACAAAAAGCTACAAGATGCTACTCGAAGCATCAACTTGGTGATATTAGACTTTAAGATCCACATCCTCTATAGAAGTGGCGAAGGAGCTACATAAGATTTTAAAAAGGTACATAACTTTTGGTGTAAATAGACTCGTTAATTGGATTACTTATCAAATTTGTTAAAGCACCTTATTTTGGATTAAAGTTGCAAGAAGAAGAAAATTGGATTATAGTCTTCAAAAGTGCAAAAAGAGAAAAGTTATTTTTAAGGTTCATTTGCACATTAATTAGGAGTTGATTAGATTTTAGAACTACATTTATCAACTACCTATCATCTACTTTGGAAAAAATAAAAAGAAGACTAAGTCCTACAATATTAATTATAGTGAATTTGCAGAATCACTCTTGAAGATTAATTTTAGATTATTCTTGATTAGTAGCAGTAAATTGATTAAGTGCATTAATTTGAGAGTTGATTGGAGTGATAAAGTGAAATTTTTAGTGCATTAAAATAAAGTTTATTAGTTTTATTTGCACTATTTTATTACTCTCAAAAGGATTATTGTTTGTGTTCTTAAGAAGGGCACAAAATCGGAAATTTTCAAAGTGTCTAAAGACACTATTAGTGCACAAAAATCTGCAATACTTAGTGGCCAAGTGAAGCCACCAAAAACAAGTTAGAATCCTCCAAAAATTAGATAAGAAGATGACTAACAAAAATCAGAATTAGAATCTTCAAATATTGAGACTTGGTGAGTATCAAATCCAAAGTGTTATAGAGTTAGTTGCAAGGAGAAAAGATCAGAAAATTACATCTTATAAGGAGATTCTATCTACTTCTATCTAAGCTTGGATTTGTCATCATAATATCCAAGCAAAAGGGGAAGGTGTCTAAGAAAAGAGACAACCTCAAAATCCCTACATTGCATTCAAAAATTATTCCATATAAATTAGAATATTAGACCTGCAAAAAGGAGTGCAAGAAAGGGTGCAAAACGTATCTTATTTACAAATATTATTACATTAGGTTGCAATTTTCTAACTCATTCTACGTAGAAAAATGGTAGATTGGAAAGTGCCTCAAAGGTACACTATAAGCAGGTTGAATCCACCAAAGGTGGTCGAAATCTAGCATTCTCCCAAGTATAAGAAAGAGTCACTCATACAAGCTCATATTCTATGTATCTTGGATGACTGAACTTGCAAAAGACAAGGCACAAATCCAAGGAGAAATTAAGCAGTGTAGGAGCAAAGGAAATCGAAGCAAGCAAAGTAGAACTATACATCCAAATCAAGGAGCATTCAATACCTAAGTGGAGCATCACAGAGTCTTCATAAAAGCGTTGTCATTCGAACTCCATTCAAGGGTCACCAAAGCTCAAGACGATCAACCCCACCGCATTTCTCCTCCAGAAAAGTGATAGAGTTGAAATATCCAACTAAAATCCATGGATACAGGGGAGCCAAACTTCTCACAAAGCCAATGTGCTCCAAAAAATTCACTTTACCGTTGTAATAAATATGAGCATACACATTTGTAAGTAGGATGGTTTCACCAGATTCATTATCATGTCCGATCATCGAAATAGACCATCTGCTGGAAATTCAAGTAACAGGAGAGATCTTAACTGGATCCCATAAACAAGCAACGCCACCAGCATATCCACATGCACTAATACATTGGCATTGAAAGCTTCACAACATGGGAGCAATATTGAACATACTATTAGTAGCCAATTTAGTCTCCTGAATAAACACCACATCCGGAGAATGAACACGAACCAAATCACGAACAAATTTTTATCTAGGTATGCTGTTCAACCCCCTTACATTTCATGAAAGGATAATCATTTCTGGGGGTTAGAAAAATGAGAGTCTAATGTTCTCACCAAGCCTGACTCCATCACAACTCTAATCAATTTATTCAATCACACCTCTAATCAATTTATTCAATTTCCCTAAGTCTTTGAAAAAAATCTAAGGGTTTTGTTTTATTCCCACACCTAATTTTATAATTTAATGTTCTAATAATTATAAATTAAACAATCCTTATATGCTCTTTTATATTATATACCTTATCTATTTATAATCTTTAATAATCTAAATTTTTTATATTATATTTTATATTAAACTTATATTACATATGTAATTTGTATTTAAAGTTTTGTTATTAATTATTATTTTTTATAAATCTTTCCATATAAAAAATAATAATTTTAATCCCGTGAGTATGGTCCACCGATAAGGATGCCACTTGTGTGACCTACCGCTAAGGATACCACTTTCATTATCAATAATGTGACCCAAGTTCAATCCCATGATGAATGTGTATAAGAAATATTATTAAAAAACAATTTAAAGTAATTTTAATCTACTATTTTTCAAAAATAATATTTCACTCAAAACCATACAAATGATAATAGTAAACTATATAAATAATATTTGTAATCTAACTGGGCCACATTCCACGGAGGCACAATAAAAACGCTCTCCCAATCCAACTGGGCCACATTCCACGGAGGCACAATAAAAACGCTCTCCCAATCCAACTGGGCCACATTCCACGGAGGCACAATAAAAGGGCGCTCTCCCAATCCAACTGGCCACATTCCACGGAGGTACAATAGGGGCGCTCTGGATTGGGCCACATTCCACGAAGGCACAATAAATGCGCTCTCCCCATAATTTGTTTGTATTTAAGTATAATTGATAACAATTTAACAACATTTAACTATAATAAATAACAATTAAACAACAAACTACTAAAATGTACCAATAGAAACATATAAAGAACCTTCAATTTTGACGGCCACAACATTGAATACGAATTGACTGGAAGACTTAAGACTCCGGTCCACACGACACCGCGCTTCTCACGCAAAAACAATAGACCCGCAAGACCGTTCTCGTATTTTCCACGCCGTAGATTCGCTGGATTTTACATTTTATTCGCTCGTGTGCCCAATCAAATCGCCAGTCAATGTTCAATCCAGAAAGGCCTTGTCAATGTTCAACCTTTGAACCTCAACAGCATAAATAGGTCATAACAGTAGCAAAGGAAGAACTCGAATAGCATAAGGATAGGTTTGAGACCCACTGTTTCAAGCTACAATTGGCCATGGAATCTCAAACTTCGAGTTGTCAAGAAAGAAACCGGTTACAGAGGCATGCTCCTCCGCCTGTGAAAGTGAGTACTCCATCGCCAGATCTGTTTGTTAGGAAGAGTTTAATCCCTTTGTTAACACCCGTCTTCTCACCAGATACTACCGGTGGTAGATGGGAGAAACCCAAGAGTGCAGCAGAAGAAAAAGAAAAAGAAATAGCAGCAGGGCATAGAGAATCTTTGTTAGCGAATGCCAGCCCCAGCTGTTGGCAGCAACCAGCAACGCCATTTTCCTTCACACATGCGCATGTAACAGTGCTTTCAACAGAATTGATTTTATAAGTTTCAGTGAAGAATCCAAGGGATTATGTTTGATTTGATCCATATTCGAGTTTTCTTTGTCATCAGTAATGAACTCCTCTATGTTCTCTACTCTAAAGAGTCTCTATGCTCTGCCATCAGGTGAATGACTATACAATGGTTGTCACTAAAGGTGACATTTGTAGGAGGAGCTTCAGCGGTGAATATGTGAATTCCTCTTGTCATTCTGATGGACTAAAATCATATTCAGTCTATTTCCAATCATGGCCTGAGTTTATGTATATTTTCCTATGCATGCACCTTTTAGTTGGTTTTTTCTGCTGTAGTGCTTGTCTGTTGGAAAAATAATTATATGTTCATGAGAGTACTTCTAAGACTTTTCAAGATAGATATATATAAGTAACATAATTTTTTAAGCATAAATTTTTCCTTTTGCAATGAAAAATAAATAAATAAATTGTTTTTAAAAATAGTGTAATGGTTAGGACTTTGGTTTTTTTTGGAAAAGTTTAAGGTTAAAACCTATTCAATAGTTGGATGGTGGCAGTCGAATGTTTTGGGATGGTTGTTCCAATTGAATGATTCAAAGAACTTGGTTCACTTAGTTTACTCAATTTTCCTATCTATTAAAAAAAGTGTTCAATTTATATATCATGTGTTAGTTTGCTCAATTTTCTTATATATAAAAAAATAAATTAAAAAAAGGTGTTCAATTTATATATCTACTTGTTCCATGCCATAGAAGGGTTGATTGCCCTAATTCGGTACTCTAAAAGGATCAGGGTACAATTGACTTCGTTTGTTGTGTTGATGTCTTAGAGGGTTGGCGCGAAGGGCCATGTTCCATTGATTTCAACCCTTGGAGGACGAGGTCTCGTTGACTTCGTTGTCCCCAGTTTTCTTATATATATATAAATAAAAAGATGTTCAATCTATATATCTCCATGTCTTAGAAGGTTAGGGTTCCATTGTCTTCATTTTGTCTAATTTCTTTATGTATTAAAAAAAATAAAAAAAATGCTTCTAAAGGCTAGGTGGATTGGTAATTGTATGCTTGTTAAGCACTTATTCAGAAGTGACTTAGGTTCAAATCTTGGGGGCATGCCTGTTTGTAAAGGTAGTAGTTTGCTTCGAATCCTTTAAGTGCGTATTAGACTGATGATGACGGTACGAATTTTGAGTGATTGATGGTCTTCTTCATGTCGGGTTATAAAATAACGAGGTGCTACAAAGGTAGTAGTTTGCTTCGAATCCTTTGAGTTATAAAATAACGAGGTGCTACAAAGGTAGTAGTTTGCTTCGAATCCTTTGAGTTATAAAATAACGAGGTCCTACAAAGGTAGTAGTTGGCTTCGAATCCTTTGAGTGCATATCAAACCATTGACAACAATATAAATTCCTAGCGATCGATGGTCCTCTTCATGTCTCGTTATAATATAACGAGATATTATAAACTTATTGGATGCAGCCCATGTGATTTGGACCTTGCACTTGGTAGTTACCAAAAATAATGTGAATGTAACCCCCAAGGGTTAGGTGGATTGGTAAGTGCAGGTATGGTTGGGCACTTACCAAGAAGATACCTAAGTTCAAACCTTGGGGAAGCCAACCCTTTGCAAAGGTAGTAGTCTTTTTTGAATCCTTTGAATACGTGTTAGAGCGCCAAATGATCTCCATCTCACGTCGGGTCAACAAGAAATCCTCTGAATACACGTGTCAAAGTGACCGGTGGTCTTCATCTCAGGTCGGGTCAACAAAAATGAGACGAATAGATTTGTTGAGAATAGTCCCTATGGTTTGCACCTTGGACTAACCAATTATTAAAAATAATGACTCTAACCAAAACTCTTATATAATAAAAAATGTGAATGGAACCAACTCCTATGAGTATAAATTTTTTTTTTAATCTCTCTATCCACGTGAATGTAAGGACGGAATAGGATAATTTATTCTTTTAAAACTGCTTAAAATTTTACAAAAGGTGTTAGTGTTATTGGTCGAACACCTTAACATTTTTATTAATGTTATATATCTCCTTTGTTTATGAACTTAGAATATTTTAATTAAAAAATAAAAATAAAAAACTTGAATCTAAGTAGAAAATGAATGTGTAAATATATATTGTGTATAGTCTGTGTGCGCATGTGCGTGATGCAGGAGCATCCGGAGGTGGAAGAGCAATATTGCATCATCCAAAAATATTTTTTCTCTAAGTGCCAAAGCTATCGCGATATCGCAACACTTTTTGAGAAAAGGCACCAAGGGGCCAAGCTGTCGCGATATCGCGACGCTTTTTGAGAAAAGACACCAAGGTGCAAAGTGGTCGCGAAATCGTGACACTTTCGGAGCAAAGGTGCCAAGGCGCAAAGTGGTCACGAAATCACGACACTTTCGGAAGCAAAGGCTCAAAGGCGCAAAGTGGTCGCGAAATCGTGACACTTTCGGAAGCAAAGGCTCCAAGGCGCAAAGTGGTCACGAAATCACAACACTTTTGAAAGCAAAGGCTCCAAGGTGCAAAGTGGTCATGAAATCGTGACACTTTCGGAAGCAAAGGCTCAAAGGCGCAAAGTGGTCATGAAATTGCGACACTTTCGAAAACAAAGGCTCCAAGGCGCAAAGTGGTCACGAAATTGTGACACTTTCGAAAGCAAAGGCTCAAAGGCGCAAAGTGGTCATGAAATCGTGACACTTTCGAAAGCAAAGGCTCCAAGGCGCAAAGTGGTCGCAAAATCGTGACACTTTCGGAAGCAAAGGCTCCAAGGCGCAAAGTGGTCACGAAATCGTGACACTTTCGGGGCAAAGGCACCAAGGCGCAAAGTGGTCGCAAAATCATGACACTTTCGGAGCAAAGGTGCCAGGGTGCAAAGTGATCGCAAAATCGTGACACTCTCGGAGCAAAGGCGCCAGGGTGCAAAGTGGTCGTGAAATCGTGACACTTTTGGAGCAAAGACACCAAGGGGCAAAGTGGTCACGAAATCGTGACACTTTTTGAGAAAAGACGCCAAGGGACAAAGCTGTCACGAAATCGTGATACTTTTCGTAAAGAAGCACCAAGGGGAACAACTGTCACGAAATCGTGACCCGAAGGCAGAAGACAAGGGCAGAAGGCAAAGACGTGAAATCATGACATGTCACGGTTTCGTGACCCAAAGGAAAAATACAAGTACGAAAGACTAAGATGTCGTGATTTCGTGATGTGTCACAAAATCGTGGCCCGAAGGAGAAAATAGAATCCGAACACCAAAACGTCGCGATATCACGACCAAAGAGGAGAGAGAGGGTAAGGAAGCAAAAACGTCATGATATCGTGACAGAATGCTCACGACTCCAGACAGGTCGACGGTTGTAGAGGCCATTGCAAAATGGCACGTGGTAGCAAATTACAGGTGGCCATAGAGCACTAGGCAGTTCAGAGGCCATTGCAGAAGGGCACGTGGCAACAGATTACAGATGGCTATGGAGAACTCCTATGAATGATGACTCGACGAGTGGATGGATAGGTGGCTGCAGGGCACTCCGCCATCCCATGCCATGATGATTGAAGACACCTGACAGCAATATGCAGGCGATGACAAAACACTCATGCGAGCAGTTACAAGGAACCCCGCATTCTGTGTAATGATGTCCAAAGGGGGTCGGGTCTGTTATAAAAGGAAGTGCATACATTGTAAAAGGGGTTGGCTATTTTATAACTGCTGTATTTTTGAATTCAAAGGCTCTGTTAATGAAAAGTTGTTGATTTTTTTGCATTTTATTTCAGTTCTGCTTCAGCGCGCTCATGTATTATACATACTGGGATATTGGTATTGATAGCTACTTTTTTACTATGCATTTAGTCTATTACTTGCACTATACTATTTTGTTATTTCTCTTTGTTTTTTTTGCCTATCTATTGTGTTTACCTTTTACTTTTATTTTGTTTTTTCTTTCTTTTAAGATTTTTCTTTATCTCATGTTTTATTAAATTTTTTATATGTATATTTTTTTTTGAGTAAATACTTCTTATAAGCATCCGTCGTGGGGATTGAACCTAGGTCACATCACCAATAATGTAAGTATTGTCCTTGCCAGTAGACCACACTCACGCTTAATATTTAGTTGTATTTTATTTATATTGTTTTGAATTTTTATGTTATTATTGGTCACGAATCTACCTAAGTATAAAAATATGCACCCTAGACTCGATAAAAATTGAAAGGCCAAAGGAAAGAGATGTCCTTCAAACCAATATCTAGAGAGGGCTGGTTCCCTTCCTAATCTAAATATTGGTATAAAGCTTAGGGATAGAAATTAATAGAAAGGGATGGGAAATATGGCTGTACACTAGATAAATAAAGTGAGGATGAACTAACAACTAGATAACCACGTCAAGTTTTAATCAATATTTAACCGAAAGAACAACACAAGAACCAATCATAGATTGCAAATATGACTTCCAATTAACATTTCAACATTCACTTATTCATCAAAAATTAAATTCAAATGTAGAATTCAATCTATCTAACAAAGGCATGAATATCACAAAAATGATAGGCAGAAAAAGCAATTACATACACAACTGATCCAGGAACCAGAGTCCAAAGTCTTTCAATTGATGCAGAAATTTAAACTTCAAGAGTTTTTCAGTAGAATGTCCCTCTCCCTTTTACATCAAGTTCTCTTAGTTTTTATAGAGGATTTCACCTCCAAAATTAAATGCTCATTAAATAAAATGATGGCCAATCAAAGATTGAATGACAACAATTTCCTCCTCGATGACATCAACGAACCAATCCAGTGGTACATTGGGAAGCAACAAGCAATTTCATCACATGGCATATCAAGACTTAGCAGGAATCATTGACCAAATTTTAATCTCCATGATGATACCTCAAAAATGAACATCCACCACAATGGATGGTGCCTCAAAATGAACGAGGATCACACCAAAGTCGAAAGTGGATAACATTTAATTTGGAAAATCTTCTGGATATCTATCAAACCTGATATTTATTAGTAGCAATTCCAAAAACTTTACCTCTTTTCACCCCAAGAATTGAATTCACTGGCCTTGGAATTCCCTCCATACTGATTTTTGCTCAAAGCGCCTTTAACCATGGTTTCACCTGGAGAAAATGGAGTAAATTGATTTCATCAAGGTGAAGCCTGAAAAGGGCTTTCATCAAGGCATAGTGCATGAAGAATTTGATTTCGCTAGGTTATAGCGCATCATGGATTTTTCACCCAAGACAATGTACCATGCTTCACACAAAGCTACCTTCACTTAGAAAATGCATCAAGTGCTATTGCTGCTTTCACAAAATAATATGCAAAAAGGAGTTTCACTTAGTGTTCACACGAATAAAGAGTTTTGCCACTATAAAGCATGAAAGGGAATTTTTTCCAGGAACTACACTCAAGATGAGGGGTGAAATGGAATGTCATTTTCGAAAGGGGGATTTTGCTGGTAAAGGTGATTTCACCAAAAAATGAGCGAAAAGGAAATTCTGCCAATGCAGGGCATGAACTGGAATTTCACTATGAAAGGAAGTGAAAATGAATTTCACTCCAACTTGGGGTGAAACTGGAATTTCACTACGACTACGCTCGAAGATGATTTTCGTTGTGCGTGGGGATGAAAATGAATTTTGCTCATATTTTTCCCGAAATGAAACCCACTGAACACTTAGATAAAATTTTAAATTTTATTTTAGTGTGGCAAAAATACCAACACTTTTGGTGGCTTGTAAGGTATTTAGCTCGCTTAAATGCAACCAATCCCAGGGCCTTTACCCATTGGGCTTAGAATTTATGCTGTCAACTGCATATAATTATCTACTGCTTGCCCCAATGTTTTCCTGCTCTTTGAGATGTGCAACTATAGCTTCATACACCACGATAGCTTTGGTCCAAGCATCCATTCTAATCACCTCCTAGGCTTGGAGCATATCAACAATGTATCAAAAAGTCTCAACCTGCTCCAAGTCGATATAGTTGGCCCTTTGGCTAAGCTCCAACAATCCAGACTCAATGCGAGTGAGCTTCCTCATCAAATGTAGCACATGTTCTTCATTGATGGGCTCTTCCCAATCATCAATATTTGAAGTTTCATCCATGAAAAATAGCCCATATGACATCCAGGTCTTTCCTTACCAAAATATTCCTTTGATCATCAGTGAAACTAGGGAAACCATTGGCTACTATAGTATTAAAATAGACTAACAAAATGTGTCTCTCTTGCTCAAATGTCCCTAGTAGATTTCGGGATTCTTTAACCAGATCTAACTTGGAAAAATAAGTGCACAGTGTGATCTTGGCATTTACCCAATCTTGGGCCATGTCACTCATTGGATGAAATATAAGATCCATTTTAGCCATTGCTTGGATCTTCATTGCCATATCCAGTTTTGATTCAAGGGTATTTTTGGAATACTCCACTACATGAAAGCTGTGAAAAATGATAGTCTGCACCTCCTGAAGGAACATGAGAACCAACGTTGCTTTTTTTGCCATTATTGAACAATCGATAAGAAGATGACTGCAAGCATACTTAAATTTCTCCTTTGTGAGAGCTATCGATTGTGCCACCTTGTCTGCCAATTGATTCTATAGACTCTAGAGTTGGTCCTTCAAGGCCTAGATTTATTGCTATGCTTTCTGTCATGCTGCTTGATGTTGTTTGGTCACCTAATTATATCTCTCAATCTCACCCTTCAGGATCATTGCTTTCTACTGCTATTGCTGAGATTCAAATTACCTAGTGTCTAGTTGGACCTTCTGTGTAGCCAAAGCATCTTCTAACTCTGCTATCTTCACTTTAGCTTGGAAGAAATGATCCTTGAAATGCTCATTGTGCAAGTAGATCAAACTCATATCCACCTATATATTGCCCATTTTCTCAGTCGTATCAATTTTTGTGAGGTCCTCGGTGATGACCTAATATGAATAATCATTGGGTGCCATCTCTCCTTGGGGTTTTTGGACTTGAGGGACCATATTCACAATGTGCACCTCCATAGCCTCTGGATCAAAAGTCACCTTCTTCAATATCCCAGGGCTTGTGCGTCCTTCCACTTATGGATTTTAAACCAATATGAGGAATTTTACTATGCTCTACTGATATTCTATGCCATGGGGTTCTCTGATAGTAGCTCCATATTTGAAGCAAGTGGATCCTGTACTGCAAAAATTGGGGAAAATGAAAAGAGGGTCTACTAAGGGTTTGAATCAACAAAGGGAGTGGAAGTGGAAGGCACTACAGTTACACTTACTCTTGGAGGGGCTTGCGTACTTATAGTGATAATAATATTGACAGGGATGGAAGACAGAATAGAGGACAATGGAAGGGCAAATGGATTCAGGGTGGATGCGAATGAACTGAAAGAGGGAGAAATGGAGGGAATGAAGGAAGTGGGGGAGCATTGGTGACCTATGATTGTGAAATGGAAAGGAGGGCCGAAGAGCAGGGTATAGAAAATGGAGGTGAAGCAAAAGTAGAAACTATAGGCAGGGGAGCCATGGTCACCAAGTGCTGGTCATTGAGAGAAGAAGAAAGAAAATGTGTACATGTAGGCTTCGACACCATTTGAGCCAATGATGAAGGTCATTGTGCTGTTAGATATTTCTCTTCTTCCACTTATAGATCTACCAACATCACCATGTGGCTTGGCTATTCTTGTTGAACCGAACATGGTACCTACTTAAAACCAGTATGCTCAATCAAAAATGAAGAAAATGGCTTTGTACTAAGAGGAGAAATTGCATTGTTGGATTCTTTACCATATTGGGGAAATGTAGTATTATACCCATGCTCCTATTTTTGAGTGAAAGCTATTCCTTGGGTGGAGGTTGTTCCTCTTCCTCTTCGATAACTATTCTCTCTTCGACTAATGCCTTCTTCGCTCTTACCATGTCTTCTTCCTTGTTAGGACTTCAAATAATTCGAGGCACTAGGTCAATGAAAAATATGGGTGGTACTTATCACAATGCTCATCATAAAATAGTGAAAACACTTTGTCTTTAACCAATAGGTAAGCTGACTTGGGCTTCCCTCGATGAACCCTCATGACCCACCAGTTGACAATCTTCTTGTCAAATCATTCGAGCAATTTCACTTTCATTTAATTGAACAAATAATGAGGAGGAACCTACTCTGGATGATTCACATGATCATACTTGACCTCCATTTCATAGAAATCATGCCAAGGAGGGAGCAACATCATATTTTCAACATGCCACTCAAGGTCGTGCCCCTTGGGATTGTTCCTCTACTGCAAGATGTCTTCTCTAGGGCAACAATGAAAATTCTTGGCCTTGATAAACTTCTCGAAAATACCCAAAGGGTCATATCGCCATCATTGGTGAAGCTCAATTAACCCATGGTCATAAAATGTTTCGGTAATCAACTCATTATGCTTGCATTGCATCACTTTAACATCACCAAAATGAAAGGGCATGGTGCACATAGCTCACTTTCCCCTGCTTGACCCATATGTGTCATTTGCAAAATCATTCTATCGAGCTACCTCTAGTGTGAAAAGATACTCCATGGTAAAATATGACAACAAAAAAGGTTTACCAGTGAAGCCAAAAATTCTAACAATAACCCCTTATGTTAGCAAAAATACATCACCTTTCTCCTCTTTAACAATTGCCTCCTTCATTGCTTTCAGCACTCTATCGCACACACCGTAAATGAGCTCAAGGGCGAGTCCCAAAAACATTCGGTTAAAATTATAATAGGACTCCTTTGAAAAATTTTAGGTCCATGAATAAACTGGCAATGTTCTACCTGCTTCATCTATTTTCTTTACTGCTACAAAGGCAAAATGGGGATGCATATAATAAAATAAGTACCATACCAAAAAAGAACAATGCCTGAAGGTGATGTCTTCCCTACTCTACACCTTCTACAATTGAGTGTGCATTCTTTGAGCTACGAAATCCGCCCAATCAAAGAAAATTGGATTTGTGGTTGCTTTCATGGTAGTCGGGGCATAAAAATTGACCTATGAAATGCACTGTGCAAGTGATGCTTACCACTTATGCACTATGGAATCTGAGGGCAGTCCAAAAATCCATGCCAACATTGAATATAAGTCTAGGCTCTTAAAATATCTCAATGACACCAACAAATCTGGTAATTCCCCAAATCGTGGTGTCTTCAGCAATTGATTCTCCATGAACTATCGCATAGGTGCTATAGAATGGTATCTCTCCTCTTGCTCTGAAATATTGAGCTTCATAAACATGATGTCAAAAGGTCTTGCACCACAAGAAAAAGCTTCTCTAATCGAGTTAGATGAGATACTAAACATCCTATCTTCATTGGCGTTTCAAACAACTCTCGTGGAAGGATCATAAAATTGTACAATTTACCATACCAACTTGGGACATAAATGCACCGGTGTACACAGATACCAAAAAATATGGGAGTAAAACATCATGGTGTACGCAATTTTGGTAGATACCTTTTGAAGAGTAAACTTGATGTCCTGCCACAATTTCTCCACACCTTTGTTCATGATTGTACAGTCACCGATTTGTGTCAGTTCTATTTATTCATCCTCATCTTTAAATTTTCACTGCCTCTTCTATGGGTCAGAATTTTGATCCTTCTCTTTCTTGATCTTTGTGGTTTTCTTTTATATATTCGACTTTCTTTGCATAGACAACAAATATTTTCAACCTTGGAGAAAAAGGAATTCACAAAAATTTTCCACATAGGAGCTTTACAATTTTTTATTCTTTAGACGAAGTGTTCACCCTTTTATAAGTTTCGAACCATACCTATCAAATTTAATACCTATGATGCACCTGGTAAATTTTGGGACATGTCACGCTTTCCAATGATTCAACGATTTTGCTCATATCTTTCTCAAGCATCGTGATTGGTTGAATTGATTTTTTTATTCTTTTTTCCTTCTTGGGAGGTGCAACCTATCGTTAACAGTTAATTTAGAAAAATGTGATTCATTGTTTTTTCACCTTGAACTGTGTGATGAGCACCTATTTCACTAAAGTGGAGTGTCGAAAAAGGAATTTCATTGATTTCATTGGTGAAAAGCCATGCATCTGGGAGTTCGCTAAAAGAACAAGGTGAAAAGCTATTTTATCCACTGAAATTCTGAAAATGGCTTTCACCAGTTTGTTTGCCTGAAAAGCATGTGACTGAAGGAGCTTCCAACTTGAGTTTCGCTCCAAAAATGGAAGATATGCATGAGCAAAAATCTTGTTTTGGGTGAAAGCGCATTTTCTCTCCTTTTCTATTTTTTTTCCAACTTGAGCACCAAGCTTTAAAAATAGGTGTGATTTTAACTTTAAAGCAAGCACGCCTTTTGCCGAAAAATCATTGGGTTGAAATCTCCACCTTGGGTGCCCAAAAAAGTAGACGAGGAGTATTTGCATTGGCAAAAGTGATTTTCACCAGGAAAATACCTTCACATAGTGAAAACAAATTTCGTGCTTTAATTTCATCTCTTTTTTTGTTAGGGAGGAGTGAAGAATATTTTTCATTGGCAAAAAGGATTTTCGCAAATGAAAACACTTCTGCTAAGCGAAAGTGATTTTTGCTTCCCTTTTTTAGAGTAAAGTATAAAAATCAAATGAGAAAATATGTACATATTTACATTCTTGATCCCAATTTTTTTACTGATAGTAGGTCTTCAAATGAAGACCATTCACTGGAATTGGCAACACACGTCCATCTATATCCTACAAATAATATGAGTTGAATTTATTCACATTGGAAATCTAAAATGAACCCTTCCAAATTACCTCAAACTTGTGATGTTTGGTTGGCTTCGCCTTGTTCTCATTCCATGTTAACACAAGATCACCAACCTTAAATGCCTTCTCTAAAGTCTTCTTGCTAAACCAATTTTGTGTCATTTGAGCATGCTCCATGAAAGCATTATATTCTTTCTCCCTTTCCTCTTCCAATCATAATAGCTGAGCCAACCTTGCACTCATGGGATCAAATTCATCATCTTCATCATCAAGCAATTGCAAAGATTGAAGAGTCGACAACTCAATGTGAATGGGTAAGACTACTTCCTTACCATACACCAAAGAATAGGGGGACGTCTTGATAGACTTTTTAATTGAGATGCGATCAGCCCATAAAGCTTGGTTTAAGAGAAAATGCCAACTTCTCTTATTGTCACCAAGAGTGCTCTTCAAAATCCTAAGAAGATTCTTATTCGTGGATTCAACTAAACCATTTCCCTATGGATAGTAATTTGATGAAGTTTTCAAATAAATACCATACTTACCCGCAAACTCACTTATTTTGGCATCAATGAATGGAGTTCCGTTATTTGTTACAATCACATATGGTATGCCAAAGCGAGTGATCAATCCTTCAAGGAAAGTGATGACTACCTCCTGGTCTACCTTCTTAGTTGGGACTACTTCGGCCCATCGAGTGAAATAATCAGTTGCAGTTAGAATGTATTTATATATGATAGATGAATTAGGATCAATGACTCCAATAAAATCTAAACCCCATTTTTGAAATGGTGCTTCTACTTGGATCGGGTGAAGAGGTAAAGATGCATTTCTGCTCCTACCAATATACCTTTGGCATTTGTCACAAATTTGACTGACCTTGTGGGCCAAAATAACCTACTTTGATAATTTTTAATGCCATGGGTCTTCCCGCATAGTGGCCTCTTGACAATCCAGAATGAAACTCTTCCAGGATTTTTTGCTTTTCTGATTCTCTGACACATCTAAGAAGCACTCCATCAATGTTCTTATGGAACAACCCACTTGGAAACATAACATACCTAAGGACCTATAGTCTGAATCTTCTTCTTTGTGAAGCATTGAGATGTGAAGGACACCTTCATGAATTGAAGTATTCAACAAGGTCCTCTGTCCAATCATGGTCAACTGTAGGATGATTAGCAAGATTACTTTCACTTATTAAATATTCATACTGACACACCATTTATTTAGAGGTAGCACTCTTTGCAATAGCTTGATATAATTATCAACCACAAACCAAATTAGTTGGTTGGATTTTGATATCATATTCTTGGATTTTAGAAACCCAACTGGATCTCTTGTCACCAATATCACCCTGGATAATGAAACTTCAAACATCCAGATAAATAACATAAACAATTGTTTTACTTTGAAAAACAAAATACCGAAACTTCTTTAGAGACTTCATTATTGCATACACTTGCTTCTCTATGAAATTGTACTTTTCCTCGTGTGGTTGGATGACTTGGCTTAAAAATATGATTGGCCACTCATCTCCATCATCTCCCTTCTGTGTGAGGATAGTCATGTAACTCTCTTGCTCACTAATATCATAAAGGATAAAATCCTTTGAATAATCGGGGTTTATCAAAATGGGAGCCTGAGCAATCCTCTCCTTGATTTCCTGGAATGCTTACTTCCTTTGCTCAATCCATTTGAACTCAACATCTTTCTTCAAGAGTTCAGTCATTGGTTTCACAACTTGGGAAAAATCTGCAATAAACTTTCAGATGAAATTAATCTGATCAAAAAATGATTGCAAACCTTTCTTGTTAGTTGGAAATGGAATCTTCAAAAGAGCCTCAACTCTAGCTAGATTAATAACTAAACCCTTTTATGAGATTACATGGCCCAGGAGCTTTCCCTCCTTCACCGTGAAGATAGACTTCTTTGGGTTGATGGATATTCCAAACTCTCGATATTTTTCAAACACTTGTCTTAAATGCAAGTTGTGCTCCTCCTTGTTATGAGAGAAAACAATCATATCATCTAAATAAATAATAATGAATCGGTTTAGTAACTCACCAAAAGCCACATCCATCACTCTCTAAAAGGTTGCTCCAGCGTTTGAGAGACCAAAAGGTATTCGTTGATAAGTAAATATACCCCATTTTATGGTGAATGTCATTTTGTGTTGGTCTTCATCTTTGACCCATATCTTATTGTAGCCAGAGAATCCATCTAATAGAGAAAATATTTGAGCTCCTACAACTATGTGAAGAATCTGATCAATTTGTGGCAAAGGATAATGATCCTTTAGAGAAGCCTAATTTAAATTTTAGAAATCAACACACAGGTGAATATCTCCATTCTTTTTCTAAACAAGGACCAAATTAGCTACCTAGGTAGAATGCTTGATTGGGTAAATAATTTTAGCTTCCAACATTTTCAATAGTTTAGCTTTCATAAGAACTTCAATTTTGGGATTGACTAGTCTCTTTTTTCTACCTAAAGGGTTTCACTCCTTGTAGTTCAATAGTATGTTGGATCACATTATTGTTGTAACCTTTTAAATCATGGTAACTCCAAGTGACAATGTCTAGAAATTCATGGTATAGCTCCTTGATTTGCTCAAGTTCTTCTGGAGTGCAATTAGTTCCAAACTTGATTGAATTTTCAAGTTCCAACTGCTGCCCGGTGTACTCTTTCTCGTCTACTTTGATATTATGTTTTTTAGCTCTATCATTATGATCAAAGAGAATTTTGAGCAAAATCAATCCTTTCAAGATATGATTATTTCTTAACTGGATCAATCCCTCAGATTCTTCTTTATCAAGTGTTCTTCCTTCCACACTACTAGCTTATTTTATCAAGAAGTTCACTATCTGCTCATCACTCTCAAACACTTGCCAATAAATATTCTTATCAAGAATTGAAGGCCTATAAACCAACCTCACGGTCTTTGGTTTCTTCACCATGTGCTCAACTAGAGAAAAGTTGGTTCCAAGGGATACCAAAATATCTACATGTTTATTTTGTTCTCATGAAATCGCTCGAATGTTTAACATCATGTAAGCTTCAAACATATCCTAAACCTTGTTGTGATACACCTTCAAATAGTGCTTCTTGGAGAAACACTTGTTAGTCACTTGATTGACAATCAACTTCGAATCTTAAAAATTTTGGAGTTATTTGATCCCAAGTTTCTCTGCTTTCTTCAGAACGTAAGCACAATGCTTCATACTCAAAAGCATTGTTGGTACAACTCTAGGTCAACTAGTATGAATATATCTTCTACCTTTTGGAAGGGGAAATGAGAACAATTCCAGATCCTGCACCATTTTTGCATCTTGCACCATCGAAGAAGAGCTTCCAAAATTGATCTGAGATAGGATCTTGATCATCATATACCTTTACTTCAACCTTTTTAGGCTTGGAAATAGTATAGCAACCAATCTCAGTTTCAATCATTGCATTAAAATTATTCATTGAAAATTCATCTTCTGTATGAAGCTCATCTAGTACTTCTTCCATTAAATTTAATTCTTCTAGTTCTTTAGTCACCATATTGACAAAATCCATGGACTTTTCTTCTTCTTCAATCCTCTCTACATGAAACATGGAAGGTTTTTCATTGTAGATTCAGATTCATTTTCCTTTGGAAGGAACTTCCAGGTGAGAGTAATCCAAGGAGAGATAACCTCCAATTTTGGTAGTAAAATCTCTTGAGAGGCACATATTGAAATATAGCTCTAGATCAACAACCACCTCTTGGATCACAGTGATCTAGGGCATCCTATGCAGGACAATGGGGATATCTTTGATGACACCCACCATTCTTACAGGAGTACCATCCCACTGCAAAACTCCTAGGCTACTCATGGTATACTCCACACCCATAACTTCACAAACTACTTTCGACATGACAATTGTCATAGCACTAGAGTCAATCATGCAATTATGCACAATCCAACCCTCCATCCTGAGAGATAAATAAAATAATGGTGGTCTATTCTTTCCAGTATCCAAAGTTGCAAGCGTCTGAGCTAACATGGTCTATATGGTATTCTTATTTTTATCTTTAACAAAATTCAAATATTCTTGCAATAAATAAACCTATCTAGGCAATTGCAATGCATCATAGAGACTAACCTTGGTAAGAATATTCTTCAATTCTTCAACAATGTTGTACATGGATGAATTGGACTCTCTTCCTTCATCAACAATCTCATACTTGATTTGATATTGCTGCGTGGCTTCCACCCTCTAATGCTTGGTCAAATATGGGTATTTAAGGTGTTCTTTTGCTTGTTCCTTCATCTCATCTTGCATTTGTGAAGTTGATGCCTTCACTTGAGAGATTATTTCTTTCGCTTGTGTGGCTAAGAGATATTTTAAAAGAATAAGTTCCTACGACTTAGATGCCAAGCTAGGTGCCTTCGACTATGCTTTTTTCTCTTTTCATTTTGCATATTCGGCTCAATAGGTACCTTCAGTGGCTCCATCTTAGTTGGATCCACTATGATCGGCTTTTTCCTAGCTCTTGTGAGAACTAAAACTTGTTCTATGGAAGGGACCATAAAATTATGATCGGCTTCTCTAATCATGTTGATCTAACCACTGTAAGAGTTGTATGCCAATATCTACACATAGTTCAGATGAACCATACAAGTCTCTTCACCATGTGGATCATTGTAGGTGTTAGGATCTTACTATTAAAATAAAGCACACTCACACAAAATATTGAAAAATAACTCAAATGCATCAAGTAACTCAATAACACTATGCATAAGTTAAATGCAGAAATGGAATAATCTCATAACAACATAGAATCGTGGGCCTCTTCGAGGGGGCAACCTCCTTCAATATTTTATTAGCTTGCAAAAAGATGAATTCGTACATGGCTTCATATATTTTATATAAAAAATTCATGCAACCCTACCTAAAGGCTAAAGAGTTGACTTACATGTAAATTAACACTCGAGCTAGAATCTCCTACCAAACATCGGTTATAATCTTGATAAAAATGATTACATGAGATGGCACCACTTGGCTGGGCACCTTACTTGCCACATACATTACCAAGTATTAAAAAATAACATTAAAATGGGATCCCCCACGTTGAGAGTGGGTCATTACATACGTAAATGAGAATTACAAAATGGCATTAGGATAGGATCCTAACATGTCCTTCCCCTTAGAAAAGCTTTGTATTCAAAGTTGAAAATGAGGGAACTAGTGCTAGAGTTGATGGAGAGACTCCCATGTAGAATCTTCTAGCTGAAGCTCGTACCACTGAACAAGGACTTTCATGATGGTACGATTGCAGAGAGTATAGGTCTAACAATCCAATAATTGTTTAGGCTTGAGTAATATGAACCCTTCTTCATACAATTATGGTAATGCTGATTGAACCTGTACCTGTGTACCCACAACTTTTTTGAGAGAGAAAACAAGAAAAATAGGATGGATCTTGGAGGTGGGAGGAAGAGCCAATTTATAAGCTGTGGTACCAATTCGTTGTAGAACTTTGTAGTATTCATAGTATTTTGCAACAATATTTTGGCACCTGCAGAGTTGTAGAGATGATTTTTTGTACGGTTGCAAGTGAAGGAAGACCATATCACCCATATCAAAGCTACACTCAAAACGATGCTGGTCAAACTATTGTCACATATAATTTTTGGCCATATCCAAATTTTGCTTCAACTCACAAAGAACATCGGTATATTGGTTGAGATTAGTATCGACTGCCTGGAACTTGGAGTTGCCTAGAATGTATGAAGAATGCGTGAGTGGAGGGCACCCATAAACAACCTCAAAAAGGGTGAGTTTTGTTGTTGTATGATAGGAAGTATTGTACCACCATTCGGCCAAAGGAAGCCACTTCACCCATTGAGTAGGATGATTTGATGCAAAGCAACAAAGATAGGTCTCCAAACATTTGTTGATAATCTCAGTTTGACCATCCATTTGCGGGTGGTAGGCTGAAATAATTTTGAGCTGAGTTCCCTGCAACTTAAATAATTTTTACCAAAAATGACTAGTGAAGGTTGGGTCTTGATCAGATACAATGGAGGTGGGCATACCATGAAGGCAAAAAATAGAATCGAGGAATATTTGGACAATAATGGAGGTGGTGTAAGGATGGAAAAGGGAATAAAAATGAGCATACTTTGAAAGGTGATCCACTACCATGAGAACAACATAATTACCACCATATTTAGGTAACCCTTCTATAAAATCCATGAAAATATCAATCCAAACATGATATAGAATGGACAAAGGTTGAAGAGTACCCAAAGAACGTACTGTTTCACCTTTCATCCATTAATAGGTATCACAAGCTGCCACAAATCATGGATATCCTGTTTCATACCTTTTTAGAATAATGTGCGCTTAAGGCGTTCATATGTTTTGAGAAATCTTGAATGGCCTGTAGATGGAGTAGTATGTAGTTCCTTCATGAAAATCTCACAGAGTGGGGATGTGTGAGGAAGAACAAGGCATTGGCGATAACGTAAGTCATGGCCATCCCAATTGTATCCTGGGTATGAAGTAGGATCATCACGGAGCGAGGCCACCAAATATTTCAAGTGTGCATCTTGAAGTACCTCCTATCATAAATAATATTTCCATTGGAGAACATGTGAGAAAATGACACATAAAAATGACACATAACATACTGAGGGCTTAAAATTAGCGAGAAAGAGCATCAGCCACAAGATTCTCTTTGCCCTTCTTATAGGTGATATCATAATCATATCCCATGAGTTTAGAAACCTATTTTTGTTATTTTGGGGTAGCAACCCGTTGTTCTAAGAAGTATTTGAGACTTCTATGGTCTGTTTTAATGGAGAAATGATGCCCAATGAGATATGATCGCCAATGGGTTATGACATGTAAGATTGCCAACATCTCCTTGGCATATGTAGATTTTCCCAAGTTACGATCAGAGAGTGCCTTACTAGTGAAATACAAGGGTTGCCCTTCTTACATCAACACTGCCCCAATACCATGACCAGAAGCATCGCTTTCAATGACGAATGGCTTGGAAAAATATGGCATGGCTAAAGTTGGCATGGTGGTCATAACATGATTCAATTTGAGAAAGGCTTGGTCAGCGGGCCTCATCCAAGTAAAATAGTCCTACTTTAACATGGATGTGAGGGGGGCTGCTATTTTACCATGATTATGAATAAATTTGTGGTAATAACCTATAACCCTAAGAATCCTATAAGTCCCTTGAGAGTGTGAGGTTTTGGCCAGTCCTGAACTGCCCGAATATTCTTGAGGTCGACCTTAACACCATATTTGGAGACAATGTGTCCTAAATACTCCACTTTGGTTAGACCAAAGGAACACTTGGACCACTTAGCAAAAATTTGATATTGGGTCAACGATTGTAACATCTGATCCACATGGATAAGGTGTTCTTCCTACTAGCGGCTACAAACCAAGATATCATCAAAGAAAACTAGGATGAAATTTCACAGGAGAGGGCAAAATATGTTGTTCATAAGGCTTTGAAATGTGGAGGGAGCATTTGTCAGACCAAATGGCATTACCAAGAACTCATAGTGACCTTCATGAGTACAAAAAGTAGTTTTGGGAATATCCTCATCCTTGAGCCTGATTTGATGGTATCCAAAATGAAGGTCTAACTTGGAGAAGTACATAGCTCCATGTAATTCATCCACTACTGGAATGGGAAATTTATCCTTTATGGTAATTTTATTGAGCTTACGGTAGTCTATACACAATAACCATGAGCCATATTTCTTGAGAACTAGTAAAATTAGAGAAGAGTAAGGGCTAGTATTGGATTGAATGACACCCATTTTGAGCAATTCTTGTACCATCTTCTTGATTTCAAACTTGAGAGCATAAGGATACCGATACGGTTTAATGTTGGGTGGTGCATTACCTAGGAGTAGTGAAATATCATGGGCATGTGAGCAACGAGGTGGCAGGGTGGTTGGTTATGAAAAATGCCATTGTTCTTGGTCAGAACAAATTACAAATCTATTGGAATTTGATCCTCTATGGAAGTGTTTGGTTGAATTGAAAATATTTGTGCAATGACCCTACGAGAGGAATTTTTCAACAACTTCTCCATATGATTGGAATAGATAATTTGTGTAGGGCCTATTTTGGTACCATGGAGGGTGTGTGTTTGTCCATGTTGTGAAAACTGCATCCATAGTTTTGCAAATTTCATGGAGATAGTGCCCAAGGTGCCCAACCATTGAGCTCCTAACACAATGTCACATCATCCAATTTTGAGGGAAAACATATCTTGCTTGAGTTCATAATCCCCCATCTTTATTTTGACATTGCAAAATTTACCTTTACAAGGTAAAGTGCCTCCATTTGCCACCATGAATTCAAATGAATTGCATGTGTGTATATAGAAATTGGCTTGCTTAGCAACTTTAGGATCAATAAAGTTGTATAAAATACCTAAATAAATAAGAATATTAAGATATTGGCCTTTGAAAAAACCCACAACTTTCATGGTTTGTGGAGTGGTAATCCTAGCAAGGGCATGGACACAAATTTCTGCCTGAGGTTCTTATGTTTCCTCTTCCTGTTGAGTTGGTGCTTTAGCTGTGTCACTCTCCTCATCACTATGGTCATTGCTATTGGGTTCCTCTGCATCTATTAAGAATAATATCTTATTTGCACATCTATGCCCCTTCACAAAATTTTCATTATAATTATAACATAGCCCTTGGGTGCGATGCACATCCATTTCCTCTGTAGTCAGTCCTTTGGGGGTAGGAGGTTTATTATCAGTATTAGTTGGGAACCAAGGAGGAAAGGGAGGTTGAGCTTAAGAAAATATTGATATCCATTTTTGAGCTAATAGTTTAGATTCAACCAATTGAGCTAAACGGATAGCCTGGATCATGGTTTGGGGTTTATGAAGAACACAAGCTTATACTGAGAGGGGGGGTGAACAGTATAAGACCACTTTTTATTTTTTATTCCAATTCAATATTATGTTGTGTAAAGATATTAGTATCAATAGCAGTAATCAAAGAAATGCACATAAACCATACACAATAGAGACACCATAATTTACGTGGTTCACCCAATGTGGGCTACTCCACAGAGAAAATATTTTATTAAAACTTTCTCAATCAATCTCTTTGGGAATCACTCCTAATTACAATGTTTATGGATCTATGTACAAAGGATATGCTAATCCCCCAATCTCAAGTTCATGGATCTCTTCCATAGGATAACTCTTTCCCCTTCTACTTTGGCTATGTGATCTTCTAGAAGACTCTATCTCTCTACTGCACTAACTGGTGGACCTCTCTTCACTTAAAGACTCCTGACTCAGATCTGTCTTCAATTGTACTAGCTGCTGTATCTCTATCCACTAAGACTCTGCCCTATGTACTCTATCACCTCCAAATATTAGTCAATAGCCTCACTAAGAACCTACTCAAAAGGCTCACACAGAACCTGCTTAACAAGCTCACACAGAACTTGTCAAATATGTGCTAGCAAGCTCACCAAGAACTTGCCCAAATATGCTCTAGCAAGCTCACAAAGAACTTTCCCAAATTTGCTCCAACAAGCTCACTAAGAACTTGTCCAAACATTGTCCTCAAATCTATCCCAACACTGTCCTCCAATCTGTCCACAAAGATATCCCAAAACTTTTTTGAAGATGAAAAAACCTCTTTGTAAATCTACCTTAATCACAAAATTCTTTTACCAATATTCACAAGGGTTAGTAGATCATAAAATAATCAACATTACTCCACTTTTCAATAATCATCACCAAGGCCTTTAATTGCACAACTTCCTTATCTCTCCTAAAACCACTTGTCACCTCATGAAAGAATTAATCCTCTTGAAAAAGAACAAGGCAAACTTCACTTTTGGAACCCCTTTGCAAAATAAAAAATATCTATTTACACACACCTTATTTATCCTTATAAATAATTTAGTCAAATAGCCCTCGAAATAAGCTTTATGATGATATATAATATGCCCACTTTTCGAAATAAATTGAAACTATATGCCAACCTCCATTAATTGCACATAGGTCAACCCTCCATTAATTTAAACTTAAACTTTAAACTTTAATATCTTCATCACCGGAGGTCCTTTTTCGATGAAAAAAATTCCACCTTGGCTTCTAAGAAAAGCCCTTTCCACATAAGCCCACCATGATTTTAAATAAAACCTTTTATTTTGCCTGCCTTGGTTTTCATAAAAACCCTGTAAATAGCCATGCTTTCCAAAATATCATAAATGCTTATTTATGAAATATTTTGGCCACCAAAACCAAATGTGATCCATGTGACATCAAATATCCATGTGACATCAATGACAACATAAAATTAACTCAATTTTTAAACAATATCCTCCTTTGTTATTGATGGCAACACCTCTAATGCAAATCACTACAATGACTGCAAAAACCATCTCTAAGAATCGAAGTTGCTCCCCCTGACTCAATACTCTCTATGGAGGCTACTCCCCCTAACTCAATGCTCTCTTGGAGGCTGCTCCCCCTAACTCAATGCTATCCCCCTTACTCAAATCTCTCCCCCTTTAACATCAATGGCAAAAGGGACACCTATGAGGCTAAAAGATATGACTCTTAAGCTTAGCCCCCTCACCCCCTTCTCTTTTGAGGTGATTAATTTTGGGGTGGGAGTACTTTTACTCCCATCTCACTTTGTTTATTTCCTCTATCAAATTCCTTCCATGTTTTTCTGATATCCTTCTCTTGATGAATTACTTGATATTCTTGTCTAGAACCTATTTGGAATTGAGTCCTACACCATCTTGCAATATGCCCAAAGTTATTGCAATTAAAACACTTGATATTGTAACCTTTGGATGGTGCCCATGTCCTAAAATCATTCTTAAAATAATTTCCATATCCATTCTTTTCTTGAACCCTGTATTGTGAAGCTCTGTTTTCATGACCATTATAACCATGACTTCTAAAATGTGTAGCTCTAAAACCAAAACCATGTTTCTCATTTCCTTTGCACTGAAAAGCTCTATGACCAATCTTGTTGCATGAGAAGCAATGTCCCTGAAAATCATACCTTCTTCCTTTGAAGTTTCTTCTAGAAAAATCAAACTTCTTTGATCCATAGATCCTGCAATGTATAGCCCTGTGTCCAAATCCATTACAAGAAAAATAATATCCTTGAAAAGCCTTTTGTTCATGCCTTGGTTCCTCATACCTTTCTTGACCATTATCCTTATGATCATCTTCAACTTGTGCATTGCATTCTTGAACCTTATTTGTAGCATCTAAAACCTCTTCCTTAGTTTCTTCCTTGCCTTTTTCTTCAAGAATTTATTTTCCCTTTGATCTTGATTCACCTATCTCAAAACAAGAACCAAACTAAATATTTGGAGCCATAGGAACTTTGGAACTTTCCTCACAAATCTTAGGTGCTTCTTTGCTTTCATATTTTAGAACTTCCTTTCCTTTTGAGTGTGATTCCCCAAACCTGAAATATGGGACCTTTGGTGCTTTGGAATCTTTCTCTTCTTTCTCTTCATTTGTATCAAGTAGCAACTTGGCATCCATATCTATAGCCTTTGAAATACATGTTTCCTTCTTAGTACAAATATCTTGACATTTTGAGTCATGTGATGGATCAAACTTCTCATGTAGGAAATATCTCAATTCTTTTAGATTCTCCTCTTGTAGTTGCTCATGGATAACATTTAAGTCTTCCTTTAGATTAACTGAGATATTATCCTCTTGTTTAACTTCTTCTATTTGGAGTGAATTTTCTTCTTCTACTTCTCTTATTCCATAGAAAAAACCTTCTTCATATTCATTGTCACTAAGATCATTATAATATTCTATAGCAAACAAACTCTCAAGATTTCTTTGACCATGCCTGTTTTCTTGATGTGTCATCTCATCTTCACTATCACTGAAACCATTGTAATATCCTGATATGTGATCTCTTTGACCACACACAAAATATTGTTCTCTTTCACCTTCTATTCCTAGGAATAAATGCTCTTTCTTTTCATCATCTAAATTGTCTCTATCACTATGATCTGAGCTATCACTTACTTCTACAATGTAGTAAGATTTCTTTGCCTTACAAAAAAATTTCTTCTTCTCATACCTATTTTGCTTGAATCTGTCATATTTGTCATGCTTATGCTTTCCATCTTATTTTCTTATGTGACCTTGTTTTTCATCATCACTGATTTCTTCATGTGGATACTTGTATGCATAGTGACCAAGATCACCACACTTGTAGCACCTGACTTTCCTTATATCTCTGAAATTCCTTGAGTCCTTATTCCTTTTGATGAAGTTAGATTCCTCATAATTTTCTAAAAATATATATGTTTATGAAACTTCCCATTTCTATTTTTCTTAAGCCTTGAATGCAATCTCTTTTATTGAAGCTTGATGCTTAGTTACCCTCATCTCATAATCTGTGAGAGTACCTTGCAATTCTTCCATTATTAACTTGTTGATATTCATTGTTTCTTCTATTGCTGAAACCTTTGCATCATATTTCATGGGAAGTGATCTCAAAACCTTTTGAGTAACTTCTGATTCTTTCATCTCAAAACCTAGGCCTCTCATAGTGTTAGTAATCTCATCAACTCGAAGTAAGAACTTTGTAATATCTTCAGAATCTTCCATTTTCAATTCCTCAAATATTTTTCTATGAGTTTGTAGTTTTGCCAACTTTACCTTGGAATCTCCTTCATAAGTATTCCTCAACTTGGTCCACATATCAGTAGCTAAAGTACATACCATGACCTTTACAAAATATGTCTCACATAGCCCACTCAAAATACAATTCATTGCTCTTGCATTGATCTCAACCAATTTCTTGGTAATCTTATCTTCCTCGAGATCACCTTCAATCTTATACTCTTTTTCAACCATCTTCCATACCTCATATCCTTGTGATATCAAGTAGTTCTTCATTATCATGCTCCAAAAAGCATAATTGTCACCATCAAACAATGGAGCCTTATTTGAATAAAATCCTTTCTATGAAGCCATCTACGTTCTTTGTAGAATCTACCCTCAAGCTGTTAGCCTTTCCAAAGGAACCCGCTCTAATACCAATTGAAGAACACAAGCTTATACTGAGAGGGGGGTGAATAGTATAAGACCACTTTTTACTTTTTCTTCCAATTCAAAATTATGTTGTGTAAATATAGCAGTATCAATAGCAGTAAACAAAGCAATGCGTAGAAACTATACACAATAGAGACACCACAATTTATGTGGTTCACCCAATGTGGGCTACTCCATGGAGAAAATATTTTACTAAAACTTTCTCAATCAATATCTTTGGGAATCACTCCCAATTACAATATTTATGGATCTTTGTCCAAAGGAGATGCTAATACCCTAATCTCAAGTTCATGGATCTCTTCCACAGGAAAAATCTTTCTCCTTTTGCTCTAGCTATGTGATCTTCTAGAAGACTTTGTCTCTCTACTGCACTAACTGGTGGACCTATCTCCACTTGAAGAATCCTCACTCAGATCTATCTTCAACTGTGTTGGCTGATGATCTCTATCCACTAAGACTCTATCCTCTGTACTCTGTCACCTCCAAATCTCTATCAATAGGCTCACTAAGAACCTACTCAATAGGCTCACATAGAACCTGCTTAACAAGCTCACACAGAACTTGTCAAATATGTGCTAGCAAGCTCACCAAGAACTTTCCCAAATCTGCTCTAGCAAGCTCACCAAGAACTTTCCCAAATTTGCTCCAACAAGCTCACTAAGAACTTGCCCAAACATTGTCCTCAAATCTGTCCACAAAGCTATCCCAAAACCTTTTTGAAGATGAAAAAACCTCTTTGTAAATCTGCCACAATCACAAAATTCTTTTGCCAATATTCACAAGGGTTAGTAGATCATAAAATAATCAACATTACTCCACTTTTTAATAATCATCACCAAGGCCTTTAATTGCACAACTTCCTTATCTCTCCTAAAACCACTTGTCACCTCATGAAAGAATTAATCCTCTTGAAAAAGAACAAGGTAAACTTCACTTTTGGAACCCCTTTGCAAAATCAAAAATATCTCTTTACACACACATTATTTCTCCTTCTAAATAAGTTAGTCAAATAGCCCTCGAAATAAGCTTTTCGAAGATATATAATATGTCCACTTTTCGAAATAAATTGAAACCTTTACATATATATATGCCAACCTCCATTAATTGCACATAGGTTGGCCCTCCATTAATTTAAACTTAAAATATAAACTTTAATATCTTAATCACCGGAGGTCCTTTTTCGATGAAACAAAATTCCACCTTGGTTTTTAAGAAAAGCCCTTTCCACATAAGCCCACCATGATTTTAAATAAAACCTTTTATTTTGCCTGCCTTGGTTTTCATAAAAACACTGTAAATAGCCATGCTTTCCAAAATATCATAAATGCTTATTTATGAAATATTTTGGCCACCAAAACCAAATGTGATCCATGTGACATCAATGACAACATAAAATTAACTCAAATTTCCAACAGTTTAAACATCTTGACTTCAGCCTGGAGATCATATTTCAACCCACTAATGAAACAACTCATAAAAATCCCTCATTCAAGCCCTTAGTTTTATTAACCAATTTCTCAAATTGTGTCTGGTAATCATGAACTATGGCTGTTTGTTTCAACTTTGTCAATACTCTTGTAAAGTATTTATAGTCACTAGGGCCAAATCGGGTGAGTAGTTGAGACTCAAAGTCCTCCCAAGATAGATCAGGGGTAGTGGCTCATAGCCATTGGAACCAGTGTAAGGCCTCAGATTCTAAGTTGAAGGTAGCCATCTGTACCTAATGATATACACGGATATTATGGAGTCTAAAGAATTGATCAACCTGACGTAACCACCCATCGACATCCTTTCCACTGAACTTAGAGAAATCTAATTTAGGAATTTTGAAGGTCGAATCATGATCATAGTGAGTGTCTTCTATTTTCCTTCTTCGGTATTCTGTTTCTCGTCTTCGACTATGTTCAGAGTTTTCATCTTGGTGTTCATATGTGAGAGTACCCTGAAATTGGGTTTCCACCTTTGTAAGTTGTTTTTCTAAGTAGATTCTAGTGGTATCATGATCCATTCGAAACTCTCGAATATCTTCTCTTATGCTGTGGTTTGTAATGGTTAAGTAGTCAAGGGATTTTTACATGTCAGCAAATATTGTAGCAAGTTCTAACTCATTTTGTTGTCCACGAGTGTCGCTCACCATTGTGGGCCCTCTTTTACTAAGTTACTAAAAATAGACGTGGGACTTCAAGAGTTACTATTTTTAGTAAGGTGTCCAAAAAAGTGCTTGGGTGTGGTATATCAAAATTATTAGCTTAAAAAAATATTTGCAATGAGGTATACCCCACAACATTGAATTCGGGCACCCCAATTTTTTTTTTAATACTGCTGTGTTGACGAGTCTACTAGTGTTGTCAATTTCTGATTTGGAGTTACGATTCAAAAGTTGGGGTTTGAGATCAGCTATCTCTGACCTATAGTCTACCCCTTGACCACACTATCACTATCCTATATCTTTCCCTATCACCTGTACTACAGTTACTAACACAGTTCCTGTCACTGACCCTAGGGATTCTTTAACAGTTCTATTTTTGACACTAAAAGTCTGTAATTCTTATCTATTACAAAGAGATGTTACTATCAACTGAACTATCACTATTATTGACCAAAATGTTACTACCACTATCCTGGATATTTTATCTCTGACCATAGGCTGTTGCAAACACTTACAAAATCTGTCTTAACTGTTGATGCATGCAAGGTTATTTTATGTGATAAGGAATATCTTCTCCGTATGCTCACTTTTGAGGTTGTGAATGTAGGTTAGCAGAATAGGGATGGTGTTGATTTGCAGGTGGAAATTATATTTTTTTGAACTAGGGTACGCTAAATAACGGAGTATGTAATACCCATAGGCCCTTTTTTATACCACAGTGATAAACAATAGTGCTCGAACCAATATTTCAAGCCACTACCCAAGGAGGATTCCACACATACCCTTGAGCACACTATTTGCCTCTTTGATAGTATGGGAGGGTGATCATATGGGATGCTGTGTCCCATGGACTATGGATAATACAAGGCCAAAAATATTTCTAATGGATAAAATTTTGTTTAAGCCTAGATTATCTCCCGATACACTCGAAGATGCATGGAAGCTCAAGTCCATGCACGAGTGTTGTCTAAGGCCTGGGTATTGGAGCCTGATCGCCCCTAACTTCACTAGATGCTTTATGGGCTATCTATATTAGATAATAAATACAACTCCTTCGTGATATTTTAAAAACCCTTACACAGGGTTTCTAACCTACACAACTATTGAAAAATATTGTAAATATTTTTGTGTTTTTGGTTTTTTTGGCTGAAAAAAAATAAACTATATTTTTTGGATTTTTTAATAAAGAGAAAAATAGAAACTAAAAATACACAAAAAATTATACCTAACAAACTGAATGGATGGCAAAAATCATCTCAGTTGCAGTAGAACTCTATCCTGGAAAGCGCTTTGATACCACTTGTTAGGATATTACTATTAAAATAAAGCACACACAAAATACTGAAAAATAACTCAAATGCATCAAGTAACTCAATAACACTATGCAAAAATTAAATACAAAAATAAAAGAATCTCACAATAACACAAAATTATGGGTCTCTTTGATAGGCAATATCGTTCAATATTTTGTTAGCTTGCAAAAAGATGAATTCATATATGGCTTCATATCTTTTAAAGAAAAACTTCTTGCAACCTTACCTAAAGGCTCAAGAGTTGTCTTACATGCAAAATGCCACTCGAGCTAGAATATCCTACCAAACATCAGTTACAATCTTGATAAAAATAGTTACATGAGATGACACCACTTGGCTAGGCACCTTACTTACCACATACATTACAAAGTATTACAAAATAACATTATAATGGGATCCCCCACGTTCGGAGTGAGTCATTACATAAGTAAATGAGAATTATAAAATGGTGTTAGGATAGGATCCTAATAGTAGGTAGAACACCAATACATTATATCTGACAAACCAAATTCTTCATTTATTAACATGGTTGGATTTCTTTCAGGCATCTTGTTAGTCGAGATTGCTTGCTCTTCGGTGATTGGTGGAGGTTGAAATATCCTAGGATGGAAATCTCTCTCAACCTACCTTTTATTAATAGTTGTGATCTCATTGGTCATTGCTCTCATTACTGAGTTCATTGATTGCATCTCTAGTAGCAACTTCTCTTGAGAATTAGAATTTGACGGTGCTGGAGGGACTAGTAATGGAAGTGGTACTGGCAAAGATGGAAATTTTGGGAATAAAACTAGAGTAGGCAACTGTAGAATGGAAGGAGCAGGCAATTGTAGGATAGAAACTATCAGGGTTTGATATGAACTTGGATTCCATGAAGGGACGAGATACATGGGGTACATTGGTAAATACTGAGAAGATACATTGGAATATAAATGCTGTGGAAGCTTAGGAAATATAGGCATCGTCATCTTTGTAGGAGCTTACCAATAGCAATTAAATTAGCTTTGGCCTTTTGCGCAGTGGAGTACAAGGTGAAAAATGTATCAATGTTGGACTGACGAATGGCCATGCTAATGTCAAAATTAAAGGCTCAAAGATAATAGAATGAAGCTTTTTCAGGAGTCGACTGGGGCCGTTGGGGACTCACTGTCAATTGTGAGCGAACCTAACATTGAAGTCAATGATATCCTCCTGTGGATGCCTCTAAATGTTAGTAAATTAGTGCAAATAGGAAAAAGGATCTGCTTGCTCATTGAAGCATTTTATCATTAACTCGGCCAACTAGTCCCATGTGGTAATAGTGGAAGGTAGTAAGGACCGATACTAGTAAAGTAACTTCCCTCTAAGAGAGGGCACAAGCAATATGACCATGACATCTTCATCCATGATGCTATGAATAGTTTTCAAAGAAGCCACATATTGAACATGCTCATAAGTTGTTTTTTCCTATACCATTGTAAGTAGGAAAAACCTTCAATGATGCTAGAAGGACTGGGTTATGAGCTTGTATATTCAAGGCTCTAGAATGATTCCATGCTAGAAACTATCATGGTGGTAATGTATTTTGGGCCATTTGGACTGGAGAATTTGCTCAGGGAGGAAAGCTAGTGGCAAGTACTAGAGGGATTTGAAGGAACAAAAAACACATCAGCTACCTATGAAGACATTATAATTGATGGAATACTCAAAATGACTAATCTAGGATGCTCTCCTAAAAATTGAGTGTCAAGCTCAAATAAATCAATAGGGTTTTCTAAATTTTTGGCCTTTGATCTTATGATCATGAAGTAAAGATTTTGCCAAATTCACGTTCAAAGGCTTCTGGGTAAAACTGAGTCACCAGATGTTCTAATAAAATAGTAAAAGATGAACATCAAATCTTAATACTACTTAAGGTGGAACTTTTGGGGTCCCATCGGGCGTGCCAAAAACTCTTGGTCACAAATCCACCTAAGTGTAAAAATATGCGCCCTAGACCCGACCAATATTGAAAGGTCGAAGGAAATAGATGTCCTTCAGGCTAATCTCCAGAGAGGGTTGGTTCCCTTACTAATCTAAAAATAAGTATAAAGCTTAGGGATAGAAATTAATAGAAATATATGGGAAATATGGTTGTAAGCATGAAAGATAAAGTGGGGATGAACAACCAACTTAAATAACCAAATCCAGTTTAACCAGTATTTAATAGAAAGAACAACATAGGAACCAATCACAGTTTGTAAATATGACTTCCAATTAAGATTTTAACATTCACTTCATCAACAATTAAATTCAAGTGTTGAATTCAATCTATCTAAAAAAGGCATGAATATAACATAAATGACAGGTAGAAAGCAATCACATACACAACTGATCTTGGAACCAGAGTCAAATGTCTTTCAATTGATGCAAAAATTTAAAATCAAAGAGATTTTTAGCAAAATGTTCCTCCCTTCTTACATCAAGTTTCTTAGTTTTTATAGAGGATTGCACCTCCAAAATTAAATGCTTATTAAAAAAAATGATGGGAAATGACAGATTGGTTGGTCATAATTCTCTCCTCGATAGTAGCAACGAACCAATCTAGTGGTACCTTGGGAAGCAATGAGCATTATTAGCAGATGGTGAATCAGGACTTGGTTGGAATCGTCAGCTAAATTTTAATCTCCATGACAGTGACTCAAAAATGAATATCCATCATAATGGTCGATGCCTCAAAATCAACAAGATCACACCAATGTCATGAGTGTAAAAAATTTAATTTGGATAATCTTTTGGTTATCTGTTGAACCTGATTTTTATTATCAGCAATTCGAGAAACTTTACCCCTTTTTGCCCCAAAATATTAAATTCGCTGGCCTTGGAATTCTCTCCATATTGATCTTTGCTCAAAATCACCTTTGACCATGGTTTTACCTAGAGAAAATGGAGTAAATTGATTTCACTAAGGTGAAGCCCGAAAAGGACTTTTACCAAGGCGTAGTGCGCGAAGAAGTTTATTTTACCAGGTTATAGCACGTTATGCATTTTCACCCAAGATATTACCCCATGATTCATGAGAAGATGCCTTTGTTGAAAGAATGTGCCAAGTGTTGTTGCTGTTTTTACCAAGCAACACGTAAAAATGAGTTTCGCTTAGTGTTCACACGAATTAGGAGTTTCACCAATGAGATGCATGAAAAAGAATTTCACCCAAGAACTGCACTCAAGATGAAGGGCAAAATGGAATGTCACTGTCAGAAGGGGGATTTCACTAGCAAAGGTGATTTCACCAAAAAATGAGCGAAAAGGGAATTTCGCCAATGCCAAGTGCAAACTAGAATTTCGCTCCAACTTGGGATGAACTAGAATTTCATTGCACCAGAGGAATAAAAAAAATTTTGTTTTAATTTTACTCGAAATGAAACCCATTGAACACTTAGTCAAAATTTTAAAATTTATTTTAATGTGGCAAAAATGCCAATAGTTATATTTAACTTAATCTTATTGGCTTGTCTATTAGGGTACCTAGAAATAAATATATGGGAATATGATATTATATTGCATAAGGGTTGTTATGGGACACAAATAATCTAATGTTGATTATATTATATTATAATATAATATTATATTAGTAGTGGGTCCACCAAAGTAGAATTAGAAGATGAATATATAAAGAAGGGTTATTTGTCATTGTAATCATCATGCAGATAAATCATATGTAACCATATCTGCCCACGATGTGGTTTATGGGATTTTCCCTCCTTAATAGGTGCTCTCATATTGGGTGATCTTGTGGAGTTATTCTTTCCTTAAGCAGTATTAATGGTGTTGACCTACCTTAAGGATAATATCTATCTTTGTCTCATTGTGTGGATTATAATTGTGGATGAATGATTTGATATTTCTACATATTGATGAATGATTTCTATTAATAAGAATAAATTTTTATAACAAGTGGTATTATAACAATTATTTTGGCAAAGTGAGGATTGTTTTTTTGTGGATTGCAGAAATAGGACAATTTTTTTTTTCTGGAAAAACATCTCATATTTTAGGAGCCATATATTTGTGAAAGTTTATCTGATTTAGATGATTTGGGATCATTTTGTGTGGAATTTTAAGAGCTTTAAAATGAGTGGTCATATGAAGAAATCTAGGTAGTATTCAGTGAGATACAACCTTGTGAAGTTAGAAATCTAGAACAAGGGCAATGATAAATTTTCAAATTATGATTTTTTTAAGATAAAATTTGTCTATCGAGGTAAGCAAATTAGTTGCAGTTTATTTTGTTTTGAAAAATTGTAGATCTAATTGTTTATGTGGAATTTTAGCTACAAATATGTGGGGATATATATATTTTTGTAAACCCTAGTTTACATTATCATTTGTGGATTGTGAACTCATAACACTTCAAAGGTCTTTTGGAGAAAATAATATTGATGTGAGAGAGTGGTTGAAAATAGTAAAATCTCAATATAGTGATAACATATTACGCTTTGGATTTCATGGTATTTTTTGGGGGAAGCTTTACAATGGGAAAAAAGCTTTGTTAGAAATAATCTCAGGTGCACTTTAAAAGAAATGGAACCAAATTTATTGAGTAAATAGGTACCTATTCAACTACAAAGAAAGTTAGATATTTGTAAAAGGGATCTTGAGAAAAGAGATAAAAAGATAGATAAATTGATGGATTTCATCAAAGACCTTGAAAAGAAACTACAAGGGATTCAAAATGAGAAAAATGAAATGAAATGAGAATGGGAAGTTTTCAAGAAATATAATGAATACTATGAAAATAAAATAAAATAACTCAAGAAGGAGAAAGAGAAAAATGTTAAGGAAGATAGTGAGAAGAATGAAGCCACATTTTTTTATTTATAAAAGCAACAAAAGGATCAAAAGGATTTAAGTTCACCTAAAAGTTCTATTTGGCAGGTTCATGGAAGCATTTAGAAGAAAAAGGTTATTATTTCCATTAACCCTAACAACAAATATAATTTTATTAATATTGCCTTGGCTAAGAGGTTGTAGGTTCAAGCAACAAAAATAAAAGACATACATATTGAGGGTGAGAATGTTCAAATATTTGAAGATTTAAAGATCACCATGGATAAATATGTTTTACATTCAAATTTTCATGCTATTGAGATGGCTAATGTGGATATTGTTCTAGGTTATCCTTGGTTAGATGCTTTGGGTAATGTTAACATTAATGTTCAAAAGAAGTTTACGAAGTTATGTTACAAGAAAAATAAGATAACATTGTAGAATATTTCTCATATTAATGAGCAAGGATCCAAGGAATACTAAGAAGTGTTTGCAAATAAACAAAATGAAGAACTTAAAATAGACTCCAAGAAGGTAATAACAACAATAGAGTCCATGGAAGAAGCAGTAACAGCGTATAAGGAAGCTTTGATAGAAAAGCACAAGGACACACCAAATAAAGAGAGCATTCAATAACAACATGTAGAAGAATTTAAAATAGGGGAGTTAAATGTTGATGAGTCAAAGAAGGTGGAACATCCAGTTAATATTGTAGTATATCACCATACACACCACCATGAGAAACAAAAATATTGGAGGTATGGATCAAGGCAAAAATATTATGGTTCTACATGGAATCAAAAGGGCACCAAGTATGGTAGTGTTTTGCAAAGAAAGCAAAGAAATATTGGTGCATCAACATCAAGGAATAAGTGGACCCATCATTTGAATTATCAAAATAAAACAACAAAAGTGTGGAGCCAACAAAGTAGATTTAGATACTCAAGTGATAAAATGACATACCAACATCAATGAAGACCACCACCAATCAATGTTTCACTAGGATGGATGGATGATCGAGATTGGTACCAGTTTCTAACATTACTTAGAAAATCATATTATCTTGTTTATTCATATATTTTGAGGATGAAAAATTTGTAAGGAGGGTGGAATTTTAGGGTACCTAGGAATAGATATATGGGGATATGATATTATATTGTATGAGGGTTGGCATGGGCCACACATAACCCAAGGTTGATTATATTATATTAGTAGTCAGCTCCCCAAAGTAGAATTAGAAGATGGATATATAAAGAAGGGATATTTGTCATTGTAATCATCATGGAGACGAATCAATCATCATGGAGACGAATCATATGTAATCATATTTTCTCACAAAGTGGCTTATGATACTTTGCCCTCTCTAAGTGGTGCTCTCATATTGGGAGATCTTATGGAGTTATTCCTTTCGTAAGGAGTATTATTGGTGTTTCCCTACCTTAAGGGTATTGCCTACACCTTAAGGGTATTGCCTATCTCTGTCTCATTGTGTGGATTATTACCGTGGATATTATTTGTGGATGAATGATTTGATATTTATGCATATTGATAAATAATTTTTGTTAATAAAAATAAATTTTTGTAACATTGTCCAAATCTTGGTAAAACATCTTGTTAAACTCATTGTGAGTCTGGATCACTTCTCTTCCCTAGGAATTCTTGTCTAGTCATTCCCTATAGACCTCAAAATGGATAGTCAAGTTGGCAACTAATATTCCTTTCTTAAATGATCAATTTAATGTCAATTATATTTAAACCAATCCTAATCATGAGATATATGCTATCCAAACAAGGAATTTACCTAGGAAAAACCATATCAAACAATATGATGATCCTAGAGGAAATAGTCCTTATAAATTCTACCTTAACATCTCCAAGGAATATCAATAAACTTCTAGAAAGGGGATCACACTTAGCCAACAATACTAAATAAGCTCTAGTCTATGTTATCAATTATATGACACTTATAATGCCCAACCTAAGGAATTTAAACAAATTGCCCAAAAGAAAGAATGCAAAATAAATTTAAATTATTTGAGCCTTAACATTGGAAATGAGTAAATTTTCATAATATTAATGATAAGTAAAATCAAGATCATGGTGAAGAGGAAGGAAATGAGGAAAAATCATAACCTTGACCTCAAGTGAAAAATCCATCCTTTCCATTGATTATACCTCCTTGCAACATTCAATAATTACTCAAAATGTATTGTTAAATTCATATTCAATAACAACATATCTTGAATTTCATCGTAGATGATAATGGAAGAATTACCACTAGGGATTTGATAAATACAAAGGATCATAAAAATTTGAAAGACAATCTAGTAGCTCCACTCAAAACAGTCTCCCAAATATTCAACAACCTCAACTAATCATGATCTTGAATACCTTGGAAAAAATGTTCAAAGATGATCCTTTGCTTAAGATATTCTCTTATAGTGAAAAATAAATATGCTTCAAGAAATAATAAATTTGACATGCAAAGGAATCTAAAAAAAATACCAATAATCAACAAAGAAAATCTCAATAACATTGAAGTCGATGAAGTGGTAATCAATAAAATTTTTCTCAACAAAAATCTAATATACCCTTAAATCCAATTTTAGGAAATAGATCATGCATATGAATAAGTTAAAAATAATAGGCTCAAGAAATAAGTGGAGTATCTTAAAAATAAAGTAGAATCTATAAAAATCCAATAAGCACAATGAGAAGATCAAAAATTGTAATAATAAACTATCTCACATATGTCCTTGGAGGTATAATTGCGCCCATTGAGGTAAACTGTAGTAGTTATTTGTAAGAACCCTCGGAAGAACTCATTATTGACAATGAATTATGTATTGGTGTGAATTTTTAATTGCATAGCTTCATTTTATGATGTCAATATGATTGGGCAATTGCACTTTGTGCTTGGAATATGGTATTGCTAACATATTTGTGGGTGCAAGACCAAGTGCTCTCACTGGTGGGATCATATGGGTGAACCACCTAAATTGAGAGATATTTTGGGAAATTATGGTGATGACTTACTCATCAATAGCTCAAGGTAATAAAATACCCTTCATGTAGATGCATTGCATTGTGCTTACTTCATATTCACACCATTCGTATAGGAAGTTGCTTGAGCAATTAGTCTCCTTAATTGGTTGGTTATTGCTTTAGACTATCTTAAAAAGGGACTACCTACTTCATTTATGCTTGTGTAATATTGTTGGTATGAATATGATTTATGCTTGTGTGGTGGTGTGTGCATAGATGTATGGTTGAGAACTATTACAATATTAATTGATTGGTAACATTAATACTTGTGAATATTAGGATCAATGCTAATAATTAATATTAGCCATTAAAACTGATAAAGTGAAATATTACATAAGGATGCTTCAATTATTGCATTAGTTTTCCATTGGTAAAATGTTAAGGAATATTGCTTTATGGGCATATGGCATTAAAGAGAATAATCCATGCATTAGTGTTCTTCCTTAATGTCTCATTATGGCAATGTTCTAAAGAGAACATTATGAGCTAGGGTGTCGAGCTTGAGTAAGTTTGTAGAATGAGTGTTAAGTTCTTGGAGAAGCCACCTAGGTATTTTATAAGGATACTTGGTTAAGTTTCAGATAACTTTAGGAGGAAAAAAGAAGAAAATCTGAGGTCTAACTAGAGCTAGCATAGTAAGGTAAGTTCCTTTGATGTTGATGGTTTTCCTTTGCTGAAGGTATTGTCATGTGCACTATTTTCTCTAGCTCTATGGTTTCAAAGGATTGTGTTTCTTAGCCTTATCTCCCTTGTTTATTTGAATTCTTTTGTTAGGGCTTGTGATATTTCTTGGTTGGGTCTACCTTGGCTTACATTGAATTCATAGTTAATGGTATAGTATCTTGTTCTTTCAATATACCTAGTTTTTCTTGTTGTAGTAAAAGGATATAATCGTCATAAGCCTCGGGAGAGCCTTCAAATTTGTTAGGTTGCCTAGTTTTGTGTATAAATTCTCATGAACCTCTCTTAGGTCTTCTTGAAAACCTTATGTTGATTTAGAGACCAATTGAGTTAGTAGATGGGCATGCTTATACCCATGTAGTTATCTTCAACCATGCAAGAGGTATGGTGTGTGGTGTATTTTTGGTTTCTTGAGAGATTCTTATTTGTTGGGCTTTTTTTGTCATATGGTTAAACTAAGTCATCCTATAATTATGATTCTATTGAACTAAGTTATTTTATGTGTGGTGCTTGAGAGGTGTGCATGGAGGGTCGTGGTCTTGTATTGGTTTGTTCACTTGAGCCACAAATACCTCCTTTAATATAATTTCTAGTTCATAGGCAAACATGTTTAAATATTTGTTTGCAAAGATAAAATCTTAATGTAGAACTAGATTAATGAGGCATGAGTGTTTTGAGTCTAGTAGTATGTAATCATGTATGCATTTTTCTTTAAGACATGTAAAAAATTGGTTTAAATTTTTGGAAAAGACGTAGGTAGGAATGCATGGAGTATTCAAATAAGTTAGTTTAAATACATTTTTTTTGAGAATGAAGATTTATTATAGGGAATGATGCTTTTATTGGAAAAATAGATTGATAATAATGAATATCACTTTTCTTGAAAATATAGATTAATTTGAGGAAAATAAGGATGTATTTGAAGAATTATATTTGAACAATGGGAATGTTCTTTTGGATAATTAGGAAAAATAATGATGTTTAAAGTTGATTTTTTATTTATATAGTGTAATAGCAAAGTTGGTAGCTATGGTTAATGTTTTCTTATATGAATAGAAGTAGAGAGAAATATTCCTCTTGAAGCTTGTTATTTTTTAGGAATGGTTGTGAAAGGAAAATAATTATAATGGTTTCCTGAGACTTGAGTAGGTAGGGAAACCATTATAGAGAGAAGTATGGGATTCTCTCATCGGGTGCTTTTATTGCTTGTATTGTGCATGGATGCTTGCAAATACATAGACCATATTAGTTGCATTGCATATTGAGTTGTTCTGATCCTTAAGTGTTCCTCAAGATCGTGGGAACTTCCTTCATGAGGAGGATCATGGAAAGGAGATGGTGCAAAGACCATCTAGGTGGAATGACTTTGATGTATTTTGGAATGAAAATTGGATATGTGAGTGAGAAATTGCTTATTAGGTTAAATTGAAAGCTTCCAATATTGTTAGAAAATGACAATTTTTGTAAAATATATAGTTTATTTTTTAGCAATAACAAAAGATTATCTGGAAATTATGTGGTCCTAATTGATTATATTATCGCTATAAGCATATGATATCATGATTGATATTAATTATCTCTAAGTGGAATCTGATAACCGTATGATTATTTATTTTGAGAAATATATTAAACTGCTTCTTTATGAGATCTCTTTACTAGTCCAAGTATAGCATGTGGATTATTATAAATGTGTTAGCTATAGATGAAGTTATGTTTATTTGAGTTGCATATGTTTTCATTCTCAATCAATTTGATGCTATAGTACTTGAGATTAAAAGCATTTATTTTTGGTATTGCTTCCTTGGGTTGAATCTAGATCTCCTTTAGGACCTAAGTAAAAGTATTTAGCCCAATATTTGGAGGAGTTTCAAGAATGCAATAACCAGGTATAAGAGAGTCTTAGAAGGAGTTGCGAGAATGCAATACCTAGGTGCTCTCAAGTTTGGAAGGAGTTGCAAGAATACAATAGCTAAATACTTATGAATTGATACACCTTGAATGGTTAGGATTAGGTGTTATCATGTATATAAGACTAAAGGAATCATTGTACCTTAAATTTGTAGGTTTAGGTGACCATGTTCATTACCAATTGAGAGGTAATGACCTTAGCCCATGGAGGTAAGGTAACTAAGCACCAAGACTTTATGCTTAATTAACCTACTTAGATGGACTTAGGTTAAAGTTAGGAAATAGGTGTTCCCATTTAAGTGTTATGGGATTAAAGGATAATCCTTATGTTGTGGTCACATTGTTCTATGTCGATCAGGATATGGGAAAGGTGGGAGAATCAAATTTGGCATCCTTCTAAATAAGTAGGTTTAGTAAGGTGAATCCCAAAAAAATATGAGTTGGTCACTCCTATCCACTAGGTGTCATTTGCAGCGACTTGGAACTCAAATGTGGTGAAGCCTTGAATGTTGAAGAGATAAATGTTGGGCCTTCTTTGTGATACTTTGTACTTTTAAAAAAATGGGTTGGTAGTTTTTCGGGTGTAACATTATTACTCCATTACTCATGATAATATGATAAGTCAATGCATATAGATGAAAAATACCAATCTTACCAAGTGGATTAAAGAACCTATAACACCTCCTACGGTTGCCTATATTGTTCCTCCAGTGATCCCCTTATCCTTCGATGGAAACAAGATGGTTAAAAAATACTAGGTATATTCTTCAAGTTTATAATGATTGGGTAAGAGCTAAATTTGATGTAGCTACAAAGTTAATTTCTAGGTCATTCAATGGAGCCATACTAAATTGATATATAAAGTACCTAGAAGCTCCATCCATAATTTTGAGCAACTAGTAGATCTTGTTATGAATGAATTTAGAGATAAGACAACTCTTAATTACATTGTTTGCAAATTTGTGATGACAAAATGAGTCACATAACACAATAAATGACTTCATTAGAATATTTAAAGACCTTAGCTACTAATCAAAGTACAACATTGATTATGATAGTATTAAATATATGTTCATGTAAGTAGTCTTAGCCCGAATAAGAAAGGCTATCAAGAAAAAATTTAGTATTTACAATTTGGGTGGTACAATGCTATATTCAAGGAACACTAGAATAATGGTAGAAGAAGATGCAACTATAAAAATACATCCTAAGAACACCAATAGAGGATTTATTGGTAATGGAATTAATAATGTATAATGACTACAAAACATTATCACAACAAATGTAAGTGATCAATAGTAACATAACTCTATCTCTTTCCTGAAGAAAGCTTAATAAGAAAAACATAAGCAAAATTTTCCTAATGTCTTTTATTATGTATTTCCTATGACCAATAAATAAGTCAAGAAGACAATGCATAAACTACCTAGAGAAACCACTTACATTTAGTTATAAAACCCTATGCATATTAGCTACTATTGATGACTTATTTTGCTTTTGGCATGGTATTACTATATATTCCTTCCACACATGTCATTATTTCAAGAAATTCTTGCATGATACCATCTTTGTTGAAGACTTTAGTTTCGATGCTATTCAAAATGAAGAAAAATATGGCTAATAAGTTTGCTGCTAAGACTAACAATCCTAAATATCTATTCAATCAAAACCTTGAGGTCTATAAGAATCTTATGCTCAATTATACACAACAACCCTCTATGCAAAATTTATATGTCAAATTTGATGAAAATATGGACATTATTATCGTACTAATGTACATTTTTTACCAACCTAATACTAAAAAGTATCAAAATTGTGGTTTTAATAATGTGATTAAAAATTATTTAAAGTTTGCACCTTAGAAAACAACCCTCTATAGAAAATGACTATGATGAATTTAAAAAAAGGTGTTTGATATTATTCTACTTATGGGTATTAGTTCCAATGCTAACAAAAATTTGAAGTAGTGATGCTCATAAAATGAATAAAAACTCCTCCAATGTTATCCCTCAAAAGTATTTCAAGCAAGTCAAGCCTAAGTCATACATATTCTAGGTTAATTTATGGTGCTACTTAATTTTCCTAAGAAAAAAATATCATAATCATGAGAAACAAAGAGCTAAAGATTAGAGTTAGGCATCTTAGGTCCTAGAGTTACCATAAATAATATTATTTTCAAATATTCTATAGTTAGCCCTAAGGTGTATCACAAAGACTATAACTCATTTTATCATGATGAAAATGCCTAATTTTGTTTGCTAAGTATGCATGTCGATTATTTTTCCATTAATTTTTATTTTTATACCAATCATCTCCTTGACCAATCCTTCACTAGAAAATTATGTGTTAAGTATTCCATATAACATAGGCCAACATACCCACCTCCCATGACCCACTCATCGATACTCATCTAGAGTGTATCATGTAGTCATGCATACGAGAGAGGTACTACAACTCATCATTCTATCCCATTTAGTTATCATCTAGTCATGAACACAAGAGAAGTCCAACACCTAAGAATCAATATTCTATCCTATTTAGTCATAATCCCTCCCCTAAGATATATCCTAAATAAATTTTACTATATTCTAAATCATGATTGCCTATCCCTATTCAAGAACCTAAGGCCTGTCCCAAAGGTGATAAGTATATTTTCAATATATCAAAATGGATCCTATTCAAATAGATAACAATATGATAAAATATCTTACTTGTGGTGATAAAATTAATTCCTCTTCTCAAATGTATATACCTTACATTATTATTGAGGATAAAATATCACATGGCTATGTTGCATATCCTCCTGATGAATATACTTGAGAGACTTTCTCTCATCAACATATTACTTTCTAGCTCTATCAAGGCCATTTGACACACCCTCTCATATTTTATGGAGCAAATATATTTTGCATACGCTCTTCCTACTATAGTCACAATACTAAGCTTTATTCTAATGAAGTGTAGGGACTTTTTAGAGCATGAACCACCTCCAATTATCAGTGGTTGGTCATTATACCACACAATATTTCCCTTCCATACCTATATTTTCCATTCCACCTTTTACATATTATTAGGACATGTTTTTGAGGCATAAGATAAAATGATGAAATATTTTCTTACTTGTTTAATACTATAAGATGATCTCAAAAAATATTAAAAAGTAAGCAAAACATTTTCAAAATATCTTTGCAAAAATATTATAAAATGATATACATGTCATCTTATATGCCTATCCAAGTGTTATTTTACTTAGCATAAGCTTATTATTTTAATTGTTATCTCTTTTCTATAAAACATAATTGTAAAAATAATCTTATTGTCTTACATTTGAAATGACTTTTCCATTCCCATAGTGGTTACAAAACTAGTCCTAAGGGTTGGCAAAGGAACTCCTTTAGTATTACTACTATGGCTAGGCTAAGATTTTGAACCAACTACACTTTCCCCATAGTAGTAATGGAACTAATGCTAAAGGTTGAAAGTGTACCTCTATTAGGACTTAAACTTATAAAATAATTTAAAAACAATGAAACTTTCCATTAATAAAAAGAGAACAAGAAAACTTGTTTGAAAAATTAACAAATAAGAAAGAAAATAAAAGACGGAGAAAACCCATTGGGAAGATAACATATGACTAGATATTTTAGCATTTTCAATACTTGACCATGAAAGTTTCATCTTCATACTTTTATAATTGTACACCTCTATGAATCTATGAGGTCATGCACTATCATTGTGTGAGGATCCCTCATGGATCATGTATTGTCTATACTTGAGCCTACATCATGAAGCAAATATTCATGATGTTTGCGTGTACTTACTAGAGCACTCTCTGTGCATGTCGTACTTTGGTTTTATTAATTACTTGGCTAGTTTGAAAAATATGATATTTTGTTGCTATGTTCAAAATAAGTATAAAGTTATAAAATATTTAACAAACAAAGGAAGATTAAGCTTATGATTCCCAAAATGATGTTCAATATTCTTTTAGGTAGTTCTTATTCATCCATATAAATATATACACTTGATGAGAATTTGGAATATAAGAAAAGTGTTTCTCTTGGAGTTACTAAAACTAGTCATTTTAAAGTCATACATTTTCTAGATCTACATTCATTATATACATCATGATAATTTATTACTTATTATTGAGTGGATATTTTTCCCAATTGCAAAATCCCCATCACAATCAGGATTTTGATTAGAAAACCCTCTCTTGCAAAGAAATAAAAATTTCTCCAAGGCTCCTTTACTTAATGTGTGCTTATGATTTTGTAAAAATATATCAAATAAATGCTAGGAATACCTTAGTGATTTGTAAGTAACTTTTAACAAGGGGTCTGTGATGGTTTATTTTATTATGCTATGCTAGTGATTGTTCATGAAATTTAAAAGAAAATAAAAATGTGATTGACCCTCATATGACCATGATGAAAAGCCTCAGTTCCTTTTATCTTGAAGTATTTTAGGTATATTTTATCTTCCTTTGATTAAGCATATTTTAGACAATTTTTGTATTGCATTATTAAATCCTACTTTGAGCATGAAATAGAAGATTAAAATCTATCTCTAAATGTGAAAGTTAAATGATGAAAGGATCAATTTAATGTTGCCTTGAATATAGATTAAAATTTATATCTAAATGTGAAACTTAAATGATGAAAGGATCCATTTAATGTTGCCTTGAATATAAAAGTAAAAATAGCCCTTATATAATAAATAGATTACCCCTCTTTGATGAAATTAATTTTCATAAAGAGACATCAATTTATTGCTCTAAAAACAATGGCCTTTGAAATACCATATAAATTACTCCCCTTCAATATAATTGTGATTTTCATAAAGGCAAGTTAATTTATTACTTGCAAAACAAACATGCAAAGCTTGAAATTTGATTTACCTTCGAAATGTAAAATTATGTAAAATCCAAAATTATAAAATGACTGTAAAAACAACTACTTTAAAATACTTTTTATAATTTTGAAATGGCTTCAAAATGAAATCGAAATTACATAATATGAAACGTTAAAGTTCGTTCTTCACATTCGTGCATTTTTTTTTTGGGATTTATTTTTTTTCAATTTTTATTTTAATCACCAAAGTTTAAAAAAATTTGCAAAAAGGCAAGGTTAGAAAAATAAAAATAAATTCTAGAAAATAGACCAGAAAGCTAAAAATGTTAACATGCAAAGCACTCTCAATATAATGCTACCCTACACAACAAAACCAGAGATAGTGAGAAATTTCAAAAGGGTAACCTGACCTAATCAAACCTGTAGAAGCACAATTTGGGTTAGATCAAGTGCTAGCCTCTAAGGAAAATAAATGGAATCTACACCCCACATATATTCACGTAGTGCAACCTTTTTACAGTATTAAACACTAGATAGAAATCTAAGAAAATATAGAGAAATATTGACTGTAAAACACTACCCTCCAAAATTTTCTCCTCAAATATTTCTCACAAGGTGCAAGTTTCTGAATTTTTTTGCATTAAAATAGAATAATGGTCTATTTGGTTATAAAAATTCCAGCCTTGGCCTCCAAAAAGGTCCAGCCAGCCCCAAAATATCCATCCTTGGCATTGGACAAACTTCCAACCCTTGTCTCCGTTTTCAATGGGGTATTTACCATTTTCCTGTAACCCTTTTCATTTCAATTTTATTTGCCCTTTGGTTTTCCCATGCCTCTTCTTTCATTTTATAAATTCTTATTTTATTAAGAAATGGTCAGCCTCTCTCTTCCTTTCGAAATGGCTATCCTCATCATTTCAATCAATTGCCCCTAGTTTATAACGTATAATAGTCCCTTTAACTAAAGGTATCTTAAGTTAATATGTTGGGCACTATTATATACGCTTTAGTTGATCACAACATCAATGAAGTCTTCACACACCATCAATCATATGGATCCACTAACCAAAACTCTTGCCTGCAGTAAACTGAATTTCTCTGATAATTACCTCCCCAACCTGTGCCACATTATGTCTAATAGACTTGTGTGTGAATTTATGTATCTATCTGATTTGTAGGTGGATTCTATGTGGACATCTTCCTGATCACCTTGTAGCCCTTATGCACTAATGTCACACTATTTTGTAAAACCATGTCATACCCCTTTCTCTTGCTGCTCTCTCCTAACCGCCAGTTCATCGCTATTGCTCTGAGTTGGGCTCTCCTTTTGATTCAGATTTTCCATGTTATGTCCAACATATAATGAGTATGAGTATCCATTATGGCCACACATAAAGGTTTCCATGTCATGAATGTTTCACCAGTATACCCTAAGTCATCCATCAATGGACTATTCCATAACCCAAATTATTATGTCATTCCTAGTCCTATTTTTGATCTAAGTCAAAATTATATCTCTATCCTCATCCAAAATATGCCATATGTCCAAATCACTCTCATTGTGTTCCCTAATATTGCTTCCTTTCTTTGATTGGGTGAAATCTTGATTTACTAAATCGTTCTCACCATAGTGTAACAATGCTTACATAGAAAAAAGTTGCACAAAATGTGGCTTCAAAAATTATTAAGATACATTGAGCAAATATTCCCGGGTAATTAGGTGCAACCAAACCTTTCTCAGTGTTTACCACATTATGTAACACCTCTAATGCAACCTCCTGAATTATATGTGACTTCATCCCTATGACTATATCGGTGATTTCTATGACGAATCCATATCGGTAAATGTTCACACTCCTTTCCATTTAGGGTCTGCTACCATGCATTAAATAGATAGGTTTTATCTAATAAAAATCACCATCCGATTCATCGCCATCCTATCCACATCTCATGTATCATCCCTAAATGACTTCATCCCTGTATATCTTCATCGATAAATTGCCATGTGACCAAATCATCCATCCCCATCTAGATTCTATGCACTGTGCCCTCAATTGCCATGAAATATATCCATAAACATCCATTGTGGTCTGCCGTGCTACTTTATTACCTTTCTACTATTTTTCTAATTGAATTTTGTGTCTTTGGCACTTAGTTCATTGTGTAGTCTATGTGCACCATTCAGTTTATTAATATAGCGTCTACTTGTATATTAAATCCATGTCATACGCCCAAGTATGCATTACCATGCGTGTCCAAAACTCCATTTTTATCTGTTAAGTACAGTTCGTGTTGGCTGCATCTTTGATCCAAAAAATGGAGCGCTAACTCTTCCACTGCATCATAATCAACGTCCCCTAACATGCGACATCGTTTGAATATGGTCTCAATCCAATGCATCTGCCTTCTCTTTCGTGTATTTTTTTTGCTTGCCCAAGATGTCCATGTCTTACAGTGATGTTGTTCCCTGGACATGCCTTGGACAAACTATCTTCCATCAGCCATTAGACTCACCACATACATCATTCAACATCAACATTGTTTTCTTTTCTTGGTAGGCGCTTGCATATACAAACAAATCACAATGAGATTATAAATTGCTATGTTTATAACACCTATTACATAATAAGAAAAGTAATAGGATGATAAATGGGCATGCGCATGAAATGAAAGTAATAGACTAAATAAAAAAATGAAAACTTTACTTTATTTTATTATTTATTATTTTTTTTTCTTTTCATTTTTTGTTTTATTTTATATATAGTTATATATATATTTTTAATTTTTTATTAAAAATATTTTATTGGTTTAATCAATTTTAAAAGTTTAAATTAATCTAATTTAAACATTAAAATTTATCGAACAAAACGAATAAGAAAGACAACCAAAAAACAAAACCACCTATAGGAAAAGCACAAACACAAAACAAAGAAAGGAGAAACTAAACCCCGAATGACATGAACTACAATCCAATGGATAGGAACCTATGAAGGTGATCACTAAAAGAAAACTAAAACTCCCAAAAAACCAAAACTTAAGGTGGGTCCCTAATTTTGGGGTAAGTTGTGGAATGACCACAACAAATGGTGACTCTACTAAAAAATACTCCTGAGCATTTTGGGTGAAGAACCCAATATGAAATGAGAACATAAAAGATCAGCAAAATAAAAATTATTTAGCGATGTCCCAAGAAGGTGGGGGTAAACAAATTCAAATAAAAACAACTAATTCATCTACCTTTGCTCAGTGTGTGACAAAGTGATTCATTTTGTATCCTTGAAAACCATCCAGATTCTATCACCTGACTTGCATTAGGCTATAAAATATTGCTTGTAAAGAATTATCATAGATAGAGTCCTACTACCATTCAGGAATCTATAACCCAAATAGAGTTTATCTAGATTACCCTTTGTGTTTGATTGATATTTTGTAAAGCTTTTCTTTTGATCAAGTTGTGTCTAGACAGAGCCCTACTACCAGTCATATATCTATAGCCTCTATAGAGTTTATCTAGACTTAGTGACTAATTTTAGCATGTTTTCCTTTGCTTGCTTCTTTTTTATAGCTTTGCAAAAATTTATGCCTCACATGGGTATTTGGAGTTAGATATGGAGCATATTGGATTTTCGCCTTAATTTACAAATCAAGATAACTTCATCCTTTAAGACTTCCAGAAATACCCTTTAATATGTGGGTTACATGTGGAGCTTTAACAAAATATTTCATTATTCCACTCTCTAATATTTAAGTCCCAAAATCTAAGCATGATTACAAAATAACTCATCCCCCTTTTCTCAGGTTCACCTGATTTTAGATTAGGTATTCCAACCTACTTAATAAAGGAACACAAAAACAAACAAGAGATCATAAATTAGCGACCACAAAACATCACCTCAAAACAAGGGAACAACCCAAAATGCAAAACTCGTAAACCAAAACCTAAAACTTGACCTAATGCAAACTAAAAAGAAACAATCACAAAACTCATTAAACCAAATATTAAAGATAAAACACAAAAACAACAAGCTAACACAAAAACATGAAAACTAAAACTATATACAATAATATACACTATGTACAAAGTGATGCAAAAACATTTGAGCCATCACTTCCTTGGATCCCAAACATGATTAGCACATTTCAAAAGACATATAATATGATGCATATGCCAAGATTTGCAGGAATACAATGATAAGCTTTGCAGGAATACAACGATAGTAGGATTAGGCCACACAATGCAACAAATTTTATCTTGCCTCTCTCACCCCACCAGTTTGATTCCAAAATATAAAAAATTTCATATTGAAGTTTCAAATCATTAAATTGATAAGAGAATAATTTATTTTCAATTTTTTCTTGTCTATTATTTAAAATACCAATTTCACAATTCAATTCATGATTTAGAATTAGGCTTTCCTTTTCAAATATGAGGTATTGCAAGTAGGAGCCTATTTCTAAAAATTTCAAAGCCAAGTTATTTTTCACTTATTTAGGCCAATCATGCTTATGTAACAATTTGCAAGCATCTAGGATATTTACTAAATGAGAATCATTATATTATTTATTATATATTTGATTGTTAATTGTTGATGAACTTGGTTTAGCAATTCAAGCACATCAACTTCTGTTTCATTCACCAAAGCAATCTTATTAGAGGTGTAAGTAGAAATAAATTCTAGTTCTTTCTTAACCTCCAATGACATTTCATCATAAATAGCATTTGAATCCAATAAATGACTATACAAATTTTCACCTAAAGCTTGGATGTTTGGCACAAAAGGTTAGATTCTACATTTTGTACATTTCATTTACCAAAACTTGATGAGCCATTGTAATATTTCCTTCTTCTTAATGGGTTTCATCATCATCATTTTGTATCCCTTCATATTCATCCATGACCTCTTCCTGATCCCAAACAACATTTTAGTGTCCTACATATCAAACTCTTCATGTGAAATAGATATTTTAGTGTCCTACATATCAATAAAAACATTATCAATAGGGGTGTGAAAAACTAATGATTCTTTATATCTTCCCCAACCATTATAAAAATTGTCATCTAAATCCATGGGATGAAACTCTATTGTATCTTTGGAATGATATTTATATTCCTCTATCAAATATTTTTCACCTTTATCCACCTTTGAGGACTCAATTTCAAAAAATTCATCTTCCTCAGATTCATCCTCAATTTCAAAAAAAAATTCTTTTTGTGGGTCGAGGGTTTCTTTAGTGAGATCAATTCTAGTATTCTACTCTCTATGAGTGTCCCAATCCTATTTTGTGAATAATGAATCATTACATTTTATTTCTAAAGGATCGTTATTTGGAACATATTGGCTTCCTTGCTCAACCACTTCAACCATTTCATTTAATTCCATGGAAGGTTCTGACCTATCACATATTTCAATACTAGTTAGATCTAGGACTCATCCCTTGACTGAAATCATCTTATTGTGAAAATCATTGAAATTTATCTTAGGACCATCATTCAAAATATGATAAATATGAGTATCTTGAAATTGATTCACACATAAGAATAATGGTTGATTTTGAATGGTGGGTTGAGGTGCACAACTAGTCGGGTAGGTGAGGGAGGTCTTAAATAATTGAGAATTGTATGATCCAAAACCAACACCATAATTATGATAACTCAATTGTTGTTCAATTTCCATTTCTTGAGTATAAGCTTGGGACAAGAATGCAATTTGAGGTATTCATCATAAGTGCATAGAGATTAATGGGTCAATAGCATTGAAATATACTTGGATAGAAAATCCCTCTGGAGGAACATAGGGTAACACCAATTGAGCATATAACCCATGGAACCTTTTAGTGAACAACTCCAAATATTCATTTGGTCCTTTACAGGTAGCGGTAAACGGATTGTACATGAGGATTGGGTCAACCGATTTTCCAAAATAACTAAAAAAAGTTGCTTCTATTTAAGGCCAAGAATTGATAGAACCTGTAGGTAAATTGATGTACCAATCATAAGCAAATTCATATAATGTAGATGGGAACATATTACAAGCAACATCTTCATGCAAAATTTACAATTTAATTAAAGTATTCTTGTATGCCTGAATATGTTCCTCAGTCAATTCTATTCCATCATGCCTAAATTGAGGTAGATGATCCCAAAGATCTGTAGAGACATGATGTGAAGGCCCAGGTATATTTAAAGGAAAGCTTACCCTCTAGGAAGTAAGAAATGCCATTAGTGGACCTTAAAGAACATAATTTTAGTACCAATTTTATTAGTCAAATGAATATATCTTGCAAAGAAACATGAAATGACTAATAATTTTCAAATGAATAAATCATCACATTCATCAATTATAATACATGAATTAAACCATATCAATAAAGAACATTCTCCAATTTGCAAAAGGTTAGCATCCTTGCATCATCAATTAGAGAAATTCAAATCAATGAATATGATCAACAAAACCTCATTAGTCAAAACCAATGCAACTCTTTCAAATAACATGAACAAGTTATCATGTAAATAGCAATAAAATAAACCAATTCAGTCCCTCCTTCTAGTGTCAATTCTGTTGAGTGCTAAAGGAGGCCTAAATATAACAATCAAAAGGGACATGAAACATTCAACAATTCAAAGCTCTTAAGTACCAATGAACAATATAGCATTTAAAATCACAATAAAATGAACCACTTCATGCCCTCCTTCTAGCACAAATTCTATTATGTGTGAAGGAGGTCAAAGATAATAGTCAAAAGGGACATGAAACATTCAACAATTCAAATATCTTAAGTACCAATGAACAATATAGCATTTAAAATCACAATAAAATGAACCACTTCATTCCCTCCTAGCATCAATTTTTTTTAGTGGATATTTTGCCCAATTGAAAATCCCTATCACAGTCAGGAATTCAATTAGAAAACCCTCTCTTGCAAAGAAATAGAAATTTCTCCAAGGTTCCTTTACTTAATGTGTTCTTATGATCTTGTGAAGATATGTCAAGTAAGTGCTAGGAATACCTTAGTGATTTGCAAGTAACTGTTAACAAGGGGCCTATGTTGGTTTATTTTATTATGCTATGCTAGTGATTATTCATGAAATAAAAAAAAATGAAAATGTGATTGGCCCTCATATTACCATGATGAAAAGATTTAGTTCCTTTTATCTTGAAGTATTTTAGGTAAATTTTATCTTCCTTTGATTAAGCAGATTTTAGACAAGTTTTATCTTACGTTATTAAACCCTGCTTTGAGCATGAAATAGAAGATTAAAATCTATCTCTAAATATGAAAGTTAAATGATGAAAGGATAAATTTAATGTTACCTTGAATATATATTAAAATATATATCTAAATGTGAAACTTAAATGATGAAAGGATCCATTTAATGTTGCTTTGAATATAAAAGTAAAAATAGCCTTTGATATAATAAATAAATTACCTCTCTTTGATGAAATTAATTTTCATAAAGAGACGCCAATTTATTGCTCTAAAAACAATGGCCTTTGAAATGCCATATAAATCACTCCCCTTTAATGAAATTATGATTTTCATAAAGGAAAGTTAATTTATTTCTTGCAAAACAAACATGCAAAGCTTGAAATATGATTTGCCTTCGAAATGTGAAATTATGTAAAATCCAAAATTATAAAATGCCTGTAAAAACAACTTTAAATATTTTTTATAATTTTGAAATGGCTTCAAAATGAAATCAAAATTGCATAAGATGAAACATTAAAGCTCGTTCTTCACATCTGTGCATTTGTTTTTGGGATTTTATTTTTTTTTAATTTTTATTTTAATCATCAAAGTTTAAAAAATCTGCAAAAAGGAAGGTTAGAAAAATAAAAATAAATTCTGGAAAATGGACTAGAAAGATGAAAATGTTAACGTGCAAAAAACTCTCAATTTAATGATACCCTACACAGTAAAAACCAAAGATAATGAGAAATTTCAAAAGGGTAACCTGACCTAATCAAACCTGCAAAAGCACAATTTGGGTTAGATCAAGTGCTAGCCTCTAAGGAAAATAAATGGAATCTACACCCCATAGATCTTCATGTAGTGCAACTTTTTTACAACATTAAACACTAGATAGAAATACAAGAAAATATAGAGAAATATTAACGGTAAAACACTACCCTCCAAAATTTTCTCCTTAAATCTTGCTCACAAGGTGCAAGTTTCTGATTTTTTTTGCATTAAAATAGAATAATGGTCTATTTGGTTATAGAAATTCCAGCCTTGGCCTTCAAAATGATCTAGCTAGCCCTAAAATGCCTAGCCTTGGCATTGGATAAAATTCCAACCCTCTTCATTTCATTTTCGTTTGCCCTTTGGTTTTCCCACACCTCTTCTTTCATTTTCTAAATACATATTTTATTAAGAAATGATTGACCTCTCTCTTCCTTCCAAAATGACCAGCCTCATCATTTAAATCAATTGCCCTCATTTTATAATGTATAATATTCCCTTTAACTAAAGGTATCTTAAGTTAATATGTTGGGCATTTTTATATACACTTTAGTTGATCATAACATCAATGAAGTCTTCACACATCGCAGACCATATGGAGCCACTAACCACATATATTACCTACGATAAACTGAATTTCTCCAACAATTATCTCCCTAGCCTGTGCTACGTTACGTTTGATAGGCTTGTGTATGAATTTGTGTCTCTATCCAATTTGTAGGTGGATTCTATGTGGATGTCTTCCTAATCACCTTACAACCCTTATGCACTGATGCTGCACTATTTTGTAAAACCATGTCACACCCCTTTCTCTTGATGCTCTCTCCTAGTCGTCAATTCATCACTATTGCTCTGAGTTGGAATCTCCTTCTGATTCAGCTTTTCCACATGGTGTCCAACATATAATGAGTACGAGTATCTATTATGGCCATGTGTAAAGGTTTCCATACATCCTAAATGCTTTTATAGTATACCCTAAGTCATCCGTCAATAGGTTATTCCATAAACCTAACTCTTATGTTGTTCCCAGTGCTATTTTTGATCTACATTAAAATTGTATCTCTATCCTCACCCACAGTATGTCATCTATTCAAATCACTCTCACTGTGTTCTCGAATATCGCTTCCTTTATTTGACTAGGTGAAATCCAGATTTACCAAATCGTACTCACCATAGTGTAACAATGTTTATATAGAACAATACTATCATAGAATGTGACTTCTAGACACTACCAAACTGCATTGAATGAACATATTGGGAAATTAGGTGCAATCAAACCTTTTTCAATGTTTGCCACATCATGTAACACCTCTATTGTAGCCTCCCAACTTATACATGACTTCACCCCTATGACTGTATCAATTATTTTTATGATGAAGTCATGTTGATAAACGTCCACATTCCTTTCTATTTTGGATCTACTACCATGCATCAAATAGATATATCCCATCTAATTGAAAGTGTTGTATGATTCACCGCCATCCTCACTGTGTCTCACGTATCATATCTAAAAGACTTCATCCTTGTATATCTTTATCAATAAACTGCCATGTGATCAAATCACCTATCCCCATCCAACTATTATGCACTGCATCCTTAATTTCCATGAAATTTATCTGTCGACATCCACTGTGGTCTGTTGTGCTACTCTATTACCTTTTCATTGTTGGTCTAATTGTGTCTTCAATACTTAGTTCATTGTGTAGTCTGCATGTACCATTCAATTTGTTAATACAATGTCTGCATCTGTATTAAATCTATGTTATGCATCCAAGTATGCATCACCACACATTTCCAACACTCTATTTTGATTTGTTAAGTGCATTGTGGGTTGGGTGTGTCATCGATCAAAAAAATGGAGCGCTAACTCCACCACTGCATCATAATCAATGTCCCCTGACATGCGATGTCATTCGAATATGGTCTTGGTCCAACACATCCGTCTTCTTTGTCACGTATTTCTTTTGCCTATCCTGGATGTCCATGTTTGATATTCATGCCGTTCCCTGGCCATACCTTGGACAAACTATCTTCTATTAGTTGTCAGACTCACCACATACATCATTCAACGTTAACACTGTTTTCTTCTTTCGGTAGGCACCTGCATATACAAACAACCCGTAATAAGATTATAACTTGCTATGTTTATAACACCTATTACATAATAAGAAAAGTATAGGATGATAAAAAGGGCGTGAGCATGAAATGAAAGTAATAGACTAAATGAAAAATTAAAACTTTACTTTATTTTATTATTTATTATTTTTCTTTTTTTACTTTTATTTATTTTTTATTTTATTATATATATATATATATATATATATAGTTATAGATATATTTTTATGTTTTATTAATAATATTTTATTGGTTTAATCAATTTTACAAGTTTAAATTAATCTAATTTAAACATTAAAATTGATCAAACAAAACAAATAAATAAGACTTAACCAAAAAATAAAACCACCTATAGGAAAATCACAAAAAACAAACAAATAAAGGAGATACTAAAACTCAAACGACATGAACTGCAATCCCATGGATAGGAACCTACGAAGGTGACCACTGAAAACAAACTAAAACTCCCAAAAAACTAAAATTTAAGGTGGGTCCCAAATTTTGGGGTAAGTTGTCAAATGGCCACAACACTTATGATCCTTAGATATTTTGCAGTATTTCCAAAATTTTATCTTATAAGTACATTTTATTATGCCTTGACACATATTATAAGAAATATCAAAAATAAAATACAAAGGAAAAAGGTAAAAAAAGAAAGAAAATAAAATACATGAAAATATAATGTACAAGATGATCCATTAACCTATATATAATGGCACATGTACATCATTGATAGGCATGTCAAAATTCTATAAAATATGTCTCACTATATCCATATTGGTATCTACTCTATATGTATGTATCTATACCCTATGCCCCACCCTTAGTGGTATTTGGTGTTTGGGTTTAGAGTCAAAACTAGAAATAGAAACAAATGCTAAAAAATAGCAGGCTAATTTTATTAATCTAGATTGAAATTATAGAGATAACAACTTTGGTAGAAGATGAAGAGTCATAACAGATCAATTTTCATGATGTGGAATGCAAATGTGGAAGGTCCACCGTTGTTGCTTCTCCACATTAAATATTCTATAATTGGAGGATTTTGGTCTTCAAAACCCCCATAATTAGTTAATATATAGAATTGGTAACTTATTGCAAAATGATAAAAATATAGTTGATTTGCAAGTCTTAGGGGAGATTCACCTAGACCAGTCAACCTCCCTTGAAAAGCAATGATTTCTATTGCATCAAGTTTTGATATCCAACGTGGAAGCTTTTTTTGGTCTGATTTTTCATGAACCACTTAGTATAATCACTAAATTTACCTCTTGGAATTACTTTGTATAGCTTCATGGACCATATATTAGTAGTTTTGGTTCATGTATCAACTATATAATCCTTCCCTATTGATGCAAGACCTTTAGGATTGAGCTCTTTAATCACCAACTTCTCTACTATTGTTGAAGTATCTAACAAAGGTGGACAATACGACTTAAGAAGCTCAACATTGAAGATAGGATGCAAACCAAGGTAAGGTGATAGATTAAGCTTAAAATCGTTCTCTTCTACTTGCTTGGTGATGGTATAATGTCCATAGCATGGAGGCTTGATTTTCCTCTATGGACCTATAATGCACTCTTTCTACAATTATAACTAAACCTTATCTCATGCTTTGAAGGAGTGTGGTGTGTGATGTTGGCCATGGTACTACTTTTAATTTACATTCTTTTAGTCTAGAAGATCATGAAATTGCTATTGTACATGCTAAATATGCTCTACAAACTTCACTATTTGTTTTGTTTTTTTTCTAGGTGGTGTGAAATCCATGGATTGGATTGGAAGAGTCACATCCACAAGCACAAAAGGTTGAAAACCAAAACACACATGAAAAGGGATGTGTTGATAGAGCTACATAAAACTCTATTGTATCCATATTGAATGTATGGTAGATTCGCATCCCATGTTCAAGGATGCTTTGAATTGTACATACACAACATATGCACAATCAACCTATTGATAACTTATGTGTGTCCATTAGTTTGAGAATGGAAAGATGTAGATCAAGTGAACTTTGTGTCCATCATCTACCATAGAGTATCCTATAAGGTACTCAAAAATTTTCTATCCTAGCATGAGATAATATATTTGATAATTCAAAATGAATTCATATATGATTTAAATATAGTTTTGTAATCTCTTCAGCTATAACATTCTTATTGCAAGCAATCATGATATCCATTTTGGAGAAGAAACCAACCACTAAAAAAATAAAATCAATACCCTGATAAGAGATAGTCAGACCTAAGAGGAAATCCATGGAGACAGGTTTCCAAAGATTTATAGGTATTAACAAGGGTGTATATAGGCCTTGTTTCTTGTTGGTTAACTTTGAAATGGAATAGAATGTGCAAGAATTGATGTATATTTTGATATTGTTCCTCATATTTGATATTATTGGATAAATATTAGAGTATTCTCTATACCAAAGTGACATCCTATCCTACTAAAATGCACTTCCTATGGCATATTTGGTATTTTGATGGAGGGTAAAAAAATGTGTTCCATGTGATAGAGTAGATGTACCTACAAATAGAAATTAGAAGCATGCTTACCTAACTGAAGAGATTGATATATTTTAGCAAAGTCAAGGTTAGAACCATATAGGATGGACCAATTGGATGCCCTCTGCCCACAATAATCAATAATTCTAGTGAGTGCTACAATGGGTGGTTGGATTAGGCAATTTGTAGTTGAGTTAGCACTTCTCTTCTTATGCTAGATGATCAAGTGAAATTGTTGTAAATATGTTATTCCATTTTTAATGCCTCTCATTATTGAGATTACTTTGTGTTTGTATAAATTCTAGAGGTCTATGATTAGTGTGAATAATATTTCTTTACCCAAGATACAATGTTTCCACTATTTGTAGGCCTAAACAATAGCATAGCATTATTTGTCATATGTGATGTACTTATTGATAGTCTCATTGAAATTTTCACTATGATATGCAATAGGGTGTCCTTACTATGCAAGGACAACTTCCATTGCATAGTTTTACGGATCCATCATTATATTAAAAGGTTATCTAAAGTTTGGCAGGGTAATAACAAGTGCCAAGCATAATTGAGCTTTCCAATTATCAAAGGCTATCTATTGTTTTTCTTTACATTAGAACATAGATTTGGCTCCACATTTGGTTACCTAATTTAATGGACATGCAATACATAAAAATCCTAGAATAATTTTATGATAGAAATTGGAAAGACCTAGAAATTTGTGAAGCTCCATGATAGTATCTAAGGTTGGCAAATTTTGGATAATATGAATTTTTTCAAGATCAACATGAACAAATTTCCATGCAAAATTTGAATAGATTTAAAATGAATGGTCATATGCAAGAATCCAAGTAATATTGAGGGAGATATGACCTTGTGAAGTCAACCATTCAAAGAAAGGGCAGCGATGATTTTTCAAATTGTGAAAAATGAAATTGTAAATATTTGTCAACTAGGATTCGAATGATGGGAAGAGCAATAAAGGGATATGACTTTAGTGAGGCAATACATTCTATCTGGAAAAAGAATTTTTTAGCTAAGTTTTTCTTTTCCCTTTCTTTATCTTAGAAAATTGTGCATGAATATTTTATAAAGTTTTTATCAAATATTTTATTTGCTATAGGACATTCAGATAAATTTCAATAGATTTTGAGTTTTAGTTTCATTTCCATGGATTAATTTATAGTTAAATCCATAGAATCTTCTCTAGTGGTAGAGTTTAGTGAGCACATCTTAGAGAGATACTCGTTGCTCCAAGATAGGCAGTTTTTGGTAAATTTTATGGGTATTGGCCAAGGGCTTCAGCCTTGAGAAAATGGATTGATAAGAGTTGGAAGTCTCTACGAGTGATTCTATCATTTATTCCCAAAGGTTTCTTCCTATCCATTTTTTATTTTGGAGAAGAAAGAGAAAAAATTCTAAAAGGTAATCCTTGGTTTATGGGAAGAGCATAAATCTTCCTTACCCACTAGTATGAAGGCTTTTCACTTGAAAATGTAAATCTATCCCTAGTACCAGTATAGGTTAGGATGTTTGGGTTACCCAATGAATTTTGGAAAGTAGATACCTTAAAGGTAATAGGAAACACTTTAGGATAATTACTTGAGATTTCAAATATGATGAAAGATGGATTCTTGGCTATTTATGCTCGAATATTGGTCATGATTGATATATGTAAAGATTTACCAAAATTAATCATTATTAATTATGGGGATAAGATGTGGATCCAAACTATAGATTATGAAAACTTATATTTTATATTTAGAATATGTAATGAGGTGGGGCATATTGAGATATCATACCCTAATAAGAGCCCAGTAGAATCATATGTAGAAAACTATACGAGAAACTTACAAATGGTTATGGATGAAGATGGTTTTCAACTTCTAAAAAATTGATCTAAAAAATAAAAGAAAATACATAGTAGATATCAATAAGGAAGGATATTGGAAGAAATACCAACTCTTTTGAGGCTTTAGATTATGAAGAAAAAGTAGATCAAACTTAGAGGACACAGTACAACAATTTAAACATATTTATAAAGAACCATCTATTTAGTTTGATCCTGATTTAAGGAAGAAGATTCTTGATAAACCTAAGGAATGTGTCTCATAAGATTTTGAAGACTCTCTTGAAGTACCATGCACCATTCAGGAGAAAAAAATTGGTAAATAAAATGCAATTTTAGAAGTTAATACCTCTGCCATTAATAAGGAAATTCCAAAAAATGAGTAGGATAGATCAAAAGCTTCTATAATATAACCATGATAGGATAATTATGATGATGTAAATTAAAAAATGACAACATCAAGATAACAATAATAGGACCAACAAAAAATATATTGCACAATGAAGAGATAATATTGTATTAGTATTGTGAGAGCCTTAATATCCAATGCTACAATGTAATATGCATTGATACAATAATTACAATCGAAGGGTTTGAAAACCCTCATTCACAATGAATATTTGGTGTCTTCTATGTTGTGTTCACTCAAAAAAAATTTGTGGGTGGGCTTGCGAATCCCTATGGGACAACCCAAGCTACAAAAACAATCAAGTAAGATGTTTTTTGTACTTGCACACAAATCACACCGTAGAATAGGTCAGTAGCATATGCAAGGGTTCCATTATGTGAAACCCTCTAAGTAATAGATCTACAAAAATCCTAATTGTAATGATGAAAAAATTTAATATAAATATGAAAAACTTGAGTTTTAAAGCAATAAACCTTTTTACCTTATCGATATTATACCTATGATTCTGATCCACGCTTTTTCTTTTGCGATCTGATGGCATACGAATGATTGTGAGCATTCGAGGGTTTGTTGATGGTAAATTAGAGGTTGGGAAATGCTTTGGAATGTTTTGGAAGGGCTATGAATGCCCTATAGTGTTCTTAGAATTCTAAAAAATATTCTAGGGATGCTCAATAGCATTCAAGGATTTATGGGAAGGAAACTACAAAACCAGATCTGGTTTGCAGGGGTTTTGGTGATAAAAATGGAGGATACGATGGCGGTGAGGAAGGGAGGTGTGAGCGAAGCACTAGGGTTTGGATGAGGATGGATGCAAGGGATCTAAAATCAATTGACCACTTAACTTCTTAATCGCTTAACCCTCATTCACAAAAGTAAATGATATTTTATAACTTACCTTTCACATGTTAGGGTTTCAACGACACCAATGGATGACCGAGATTAAAACATGATGAATGGATAATATTATAACTTTGATGTGTGACATGGATCAAGTCATATGGATGATTGAGATTAAGTCATGATGAATGGTTGTGATTTATTCATATATAAATAGATATTAATATTAAATAAATAAATATAAATATATAAAATATTTATATATATAAACATAAACAAACAAACAAACAAATAAATAAATAAACATATATATATATATATATATATAATATATAGATAGATATAAATAATGGATGGTGGTGATTGGTGTCTACAAATACCCCTTTTTGTATCGTGTTGCATGAAACACAATGCAGTGCAAAAAAAAGGGACACCTAGTTTGGTGAAGCAACTTTCTTTTCTTGGAGCGCAAGAAGATCCCTGAGATGGAATATTGGTGTATCTTACCCTCTCAATTGGTGAATGAGTGAAGAATGAATCTCATGAGCCCATTTATATGATTGTGGGTGATAATGTGGATGATATGAATGATGTAAATGTATGTGAATGATGTAGTGCAAAATGTGGGTGATATGAGTGATGTAAATGATGTATTCTATTTTTGCCCCAATAAAGGAGGGTTTTTTGTCAGTGTGGATGATATTCTATTTTTGCCCCAATAGAAGAAGGATTTTTTGATAAATGTGGATGATATGAATGATGTAAATGAATTTGAGTGACATAGATGATGATGCAATGATTGATTATATTCTTGACCTAACAGAAAAGGGTTTTTTTCCAATTGTGGGTGATGTAAATTATGTATCCCGATGTGGGAAATCAAAATCAAATTTGGTTATCCCAAGTTTGAGGTGGTTCTATGTTGTTGAAGAATGTGCCTTTTTTGCATCATTGAAATGCAAAGTGATGAAAATGCAAGATGACATGGAGGAATGTGATCGTATAGTGATTGTTGAGAAATTCCTTCAATCGAAACCAATCATCCTAATAGGTCTGTATCCTTGATGACTGTGGGTGTAAAAAAATATTATTTAATTAATATTATCCATGTTTCAATCCCCACAGATAAGGCCATAAATTACTACTTTTGAGAAAATTAATTTGGGCATAGTCTCACTTGAAAAATGAGGGACCAAATGAATTTTGATTTTGAACAAGAGGATGTTGGATGATTATATGAGCAAGTGTCCTTATGATGATATACTCATCCTACCAAATTGCATGAATAGCCACTCATTACAACTGCTAGGGGTAATAGACTAGACCACTAGATACAAGGTTCACTTGGATGATATAAATTATGTAAAGGAATGTGAATTATGAAGTGCATATCAATGGTGTATGGATTGTGAATAGTGCAGTGATTGATTTCTGCTTTTACCCCAACAAAAAAGGGGGGTTTTGATTGGATGATATGAATTATTTAAATGAATATAGATGTACAATGTTCTTATGGTGATCTACTCATCCTATTGAGTTGCATGGATAACCAATTGCTACAAACTCCAGGCAAATAGAGTAAACCACTAGTTACAAGGTTCACTTGATAATACGAGTGATTGTGACAATGTTGAGTTGAAATGCATGGAATTATGGATGATATGAATGATATAAATGAATGTGAATATGTATGGTGTCATTAATATAAATGATTCAATTATTTATGGATTAAGTTGATGATTTTGTGAAGTTTAAATTTTTTTATTTGGGACATTTTGAAGCAATTTGGGGTATTTTTGCGACTTTTGGTTGTAATTAAGAATTAAATAACCAAATCAATACAAATTATCACAAAATATGATGAAATAATGTGATGAATTTTTAAAACTATGAATGTGGTAGAATTGAGAATTTTTGGACCATTTTCAGGTATTTGTATGTGATTTAGGCATTTCCGTGACTTTTGGTCGCAATGGAAAATGAAGTGTCCAAAATGGTCCATATCTTCACAAAACATAATGGAATGATGAAATGCATGTATGGATGGATTTTGTGATGATTTTGTGGAGGTAAGCTATATTTTGAAGCAATTTGGATATTTTTACAACATTCTAGAGATAGACACCGACCAACGTCCACATTAGGCATAAATGTGGGAGAGTGAGAGTGTATGCCATGTGGCAGACGTAGGATAGGGTTTGAGTGCACTAGGTAGATGCCCATGTGAATTTGAGCGTACACAAATTGAATATAAGAATGCTTCCAAGGTAAAATTGGATTCATTCTTGCATTCAATAGGTCAAGAAGAAACGTCTGAAGGAGTTTGAGTGAGTGAGTGAAGGAATGTGGAGGTGTGAGGTGATGGCGATGGAGGGAGTGGATGTAGTAAAATATTGGAGGTGCAAGTGGCTGAGGTAAGTACCCTTAGAATTTTTGTTTGGATTTTACAATATTTTTTTAATGAATGTGATGTTAATGTGCATTTGTTGTTGTGTTATGCTATAGTTGAGGATCTTGGAGGCTTGACACTAATTCTCACCGATTATAGTAGGGGTGAGAAAGGCCTTGCAGAAGACCCATTGGGACAAGTTGGAGAAAATGGGATTGGTGGGGGTAGCATGGATAGAGGTGGTGAGGTATGATGATGGGTATCTCTTTACCTTAGTAGAGAGGTGGGATATGGATAGGGGGAATTTACAGCTCCCAAAAGGGGAGATGACTGTGACACTAGAAGATGTATACCACATATTTTGATTTCCAGTAGAGGGGTTGTGTATCCAATTTGGACATGATAAGGAACATGAGATATGATGAATATTTGGAGATGGATGGAGGGTTCTGAGTGTGAGAGGTGGAGGGATAAGGTATTTGGAGATGTATGCAAGGAAGCAGTTGGAGGATCTACCTACCTTGATCATGTTCTTGCTAATAAATATGTTGGTGCCCAACAACACCGACTATCGGTTCCCATGGAACATGATTAAGCTAGTGTACAACATGATCGATGAGCCTCAGGTATATGCATGGGCACCTGTGTTACTAGTGCAAATATATATGGAGTTGTATGAGGTGAGGAGGTGGGGGTAAAAGGGTTTGGGTTATAGTGTATTGTTGCAGTGTTAAGGCTAGGATTACTTCATTATGGCTTGTCCCATGGGTTTGCCTTATAAGGAGTGGGATAGGGGTCAGCCCTATATGATGATATGGTAGTTGTTTAGGTGTAGCCAAGTTATATTTATTACAATGGCAAAGAGTACAAGTATGTATGGATAATATTGAAATTGGATCAGGTGTATTAGAGACCATGGTGAGAGGCTAGGTGATCTAGTAATGGGGAGCAACTACAAAGAGTCTAGAAGGCTAGATGGGTGGTTGGACGATATGGGAGTGAGGTGGAGTTGATCGGGTTCTCATGGGTATTACAAAAGTTTGGGTTGGAGATCCTATGCTCTATAGGCATTGTGCAGACTCTATAGACATTGTGTGGATGAGTCAAGCCTACCCTATGTGGATGAGTAGTAGGTGGGTTATATGGATGATGAGGAGATAGATCTCCCAAATGTGGATGATGTTGGGACTTTCATGGACTATGATTCTTGGTTCACTTCACAACCACCATGGGTATCGATTTAGGTGGTTGAGGAGGGTATTGGGGATGATGAGGATTCTATAGATGAGGTTGAGGGGGTCCCTCGATGTTAGAGATGTTGTGAGTTCAAGAATCAAGGGAGGTGGATGAGGGATTTAATAGAGAAGCCTCCAGATATTGGGGGTGATGATGGTGGTAGGGATGATATAGAGGAGGTTCCAAAGATACCTCCTAGCTGGGATGAGGAGGAGTGGGCTAGGATCAAGGTTGAGTAGGAACAGCTCCACCAGATGGTGGTAGAGTGGGATGTGATGATAGCAGCTCGAGAGGTTGAGACTGCTCACCTATGTGCAAAGCTAGAGGTATGGATGGTAATAGGTGGAGGAGTAGATATGATAGCGAGGCTCTAGGTAGAGTTGAGATAGATGGACTCTCATTAGAGGTATGATGTACTACACCTATGATCTCAGGAGATGTATATCCAAGATTTAGAGGATTGGCTCATGCAGCACCAAATTAGGTTGCCTAATCGATCTACATCCTCCACAGTGGTTTCTGTTAGGCATAGTGACTCTACGTATAATGACTCTACGTATAGGTATCCTTTGAGGTAACAGGGGTCTACCTACAGATATTAGTTAGTGCTTAGATGCACTTTTTGTATATGAGCTTTCGTGCTCCATTGTATATAACCTTCAAGCATTCATTGTACATGCAATTATATATACATGGCTTTTAATTTTGTGTTATGAATTTGTATGGATGTTTGTGTGAATGCATATGTATATGCAATGGATGACAATGTAATTATGATGTGTATGAATTTAAATAATACAAATGAACTGACGCTCTAATGATCATTTGTAGTTTATATTTTTTCTTGACCATGTGTATCATTATTGTTTAATCAGGGGCACCAAAATGGTGGTATGTGAAATGGAAGACTCATGTAATGATGTGGTAATGACATGGATGCTATGTTGGCTTATGAATAGCTAATTTGGAATTGGTTTTATAGAGACTCAAGCATACTAGTAATATCAAACTCTCACTAAGTTCTGTCTAGTGTATCTAAGACCAAATGTATGTACAATGAAAATTTCATTTACCAATCAAGAGCAGGGTAATGACTTAAGGTAATCAAGAACAAATGTGTGTGCAAGTGAGTTCATTAACCCATATTGAGTAAATTGAGATGAAAATATATCATGGAAGAGACTAAGAAGCTATCTCATCCTTATGTGTGGTTAAAGGTCTCTTCAATGTTAGCTTTTTATGTAATATGCAATGGGAGATAACAATCACAAGATGCAGAATAATATGAAAGAAAGTAAATCTTTTAGATGACTAAAATATACTATAAATAGAAATGATATAAAATAATATAATGTAGCTATGGAGGAAATGAACACTCTATTAATAAATATACTAAACTACATTACACCCATCACCAATAGATGGTGATCTACACATAACTATATTACTATGCTCTAAGCTACTCTATCAGACTATGTCCCTCGACTCTATTTCTGTATTAAAATGAGGTATTTATTATATAGGAAAATAGGTTCCTTGGCCAAAACTCTACCTAGCTGTGCAAGGGACAACTTACACATATACAACTTGCACATTGACACTTGTGCATTTATTATATTGCATAAAGAAACTAGATAAATTCCCTCTAAAGTAATCTAATGTCCTAAGTATGTACCTTGGAATATACATTTACATGACCAAAATGATGCAATATACTCTATTTCTAACACCCTCTGTATTACATTATTTGGGTATTGAATACTTTATTCTTCAATATGGATCTTCTTCTTCATATTGAACTTTGTACTCTTCCTATGCATTCTTTGTAACCTATTCAAGCAAATAGTTAGTGTCTCTGTAATATTTTACGTTTACTGATAAAGTTTTCACCTCATAGTCTTCTACGGGTTCTTCTAGTTCTTCAATTCCTTATATCCTCTGAACCAGGTGTTCTTTCTAATTTCTCTTTGGATATTCCAGTTTAGGATAATTGTTTGATTGCTAAGATTACTCCTGATGAGAGTTCTTTTGATATTGTCAAGGTTTAAACTGATTCCTATTATTCATATGATTTCCTTGGTTTTGGTTTTCGGGATTATATTTGTAATAGTTGGTATTATGACCTTTCTTTCTGCATATATGACAAAACCATGTTTTCGTCCTCTTGATTATGAAGTAATATTTCCCCATGGATTATATTTTTATGCTAATACAATGTTAGTCATTTCATATTTCACAGTGTTTTCTACTTCATATTCTTGAAGTATATTGACTAGGTCATCAAAAGAAGTATCTTTACTTAAAACCTATAAAGATGTTACCAAATTATTATAGCTATCTGGAAGTGCTCTCATGGTTACTTGAGTAGGAAGTTCATACTTAATTATTTATCCTAAGGTCAACAATCTCCCTTTAATATCTTATACCTTCCTTAGGAACATTTCTATGCTTTCCCCACTATTCATTTTTAATGAGTGAAGTTGAGTTTGGAGATGAAGAATAGTTACCTTATTATTTCCTTAAAATATTTTATCAAGGCTTTTCCATGCACCTGAAGATGTTTTTTTAGAACTTATATAAGGTTGAATCTCATAAGTGATAGCAAAAGTTATTATCATTAGAGATTTTGAATCATTTCCCTCAAACTTTAGGATTTTAGTTTCACCTATGGTAGGTCTCTGTGTTTTCCCTTTGATAACATCCCAAAGTTTTTCATATACTAAGATTGCTTTCACTTTATTTTTCTAAGAGAAATAATTAGGACCCTTGAGTAGTTGAGATCCTTCTAGGAAGAATTTGTTTGACGCCATTTAAATCTTCCTAATGTTAATCCTTAGCTTTGTAGGCTTCCTTATGTCTCCATAGTAATGAGAGTATGAACACCTATTTTTTAGATTTTGAAGAAAGATTATATCTTACCAACTTGATAATATTTGATAGATATTATTATTTATCAAGTTTTGTAGAATGCCTTATGACTCCCTAATGATTTTGGACTACAATATAGTGATTTTGTAAAATATAGTTCAATTTTGGTTGATTTTGTATGATTTTTGTAAAGATAAAAAATCAACTTTTCTAACACCTTATTACTCCTATTGAACTAAGAACTTTTCAATTTTGAAGAGGTTTTAATGTTGGATTTATTTTGTACATTTTTTAGAAATGTTTGAGACAAGAATATTATAAATTTCTAACCTTAACAAAAAATCTTAATAACCTCTTTTTGTATCCCTTAGGATTTTATTTAAATGTTTCTAATTTCCAATAACCTAGTTTGATGTTGTAACCCTTATCACTCCCAAATTTGGAAATTTAGAACACATTAATATTTGCAAACATTAAATGGATTAATTCCAAGTAGTATCCCTTATTTCTCCTAAGTTATGTTTTGCAAATATTAGATTAATTTCCCTAAGTTTTGCTTTCAAATAAATATTTATTTTCTTTAATATTTAAACCTTAAAATATAACCTTATAACTCTCTTTTTAATGAAATCAAATTATATGAGAACATTTTTCCTTAATAAGGCTTTGTAACTTTATGAAATCAGATGAAATCGATATGGAGTTAGAGCATTGACATCCATACTATGTGGAGTGGTGGCGAGGATGTTGGTGTGCCATATCAGTAGGAGAAACCTACCATGACCATTGGAAAGAGTAGTGGTATACATGCATGATTAGGGAGTGAGATTCACATGAGCACCGTATGTGTTGTCTTGATTATATAGGACATTACACAACATTGTGTATAAGCAAAAAATAGGGTTGATCTATACAATATTGCTCTAGGTATGGTGCTCAGAGCACATAGCAATGTAGAGATTGAGTGCACTACTAGGACCATGCCCAAAATGGGATGACCAACATATAGGTGGACCCGACACTATGAGTGCAAACATAGTCCATACGGTAGTGTATTACCACTAGGGAGGTGGGTGACATATGAGATACAGGAGCACTCTATTACATGGCGATCATGGCATCTACACCCAAGATAGAGGGAGGAAATGGAGGAGTTTTATTGAGTGAGGAGGATCTTATGGGGTATCACCAAGAAGAGAAAGTGGGAGCTATTTAGGTTTGATCAAGTATAGTGCTAGTTTGGTATTCTATAAGAGATTTCAAATTTGAGAGACTATTGGTTCAAACTAGTGAGGATGAACCCACTAGGATGCATAGGTGCTCTTGATGTAGCTAGGTGGGTAGAGGAGGACCTGGATGATCCACTATACATGGATCTAGGGGTGGATGATGTCAAGGTGGCCTTTGGGTACAACAGATGGTATAGGAACATTATGCCCTCAAGGATCTTCCCATCCATTCTAGTGTAGATATGTCAGGTGATAAGCCATCGAGTGTAGTTGGTAGTTCAAGAGACCACTCAATGTGCCATTGAGAGGTAGTAGAGAGGAATGGTCTCATCCATATCACCATGGGAATAGGTTCGAGTGGATATAGTAACAACTAAGAGGGAAACTATCATATTATTTGGCTTATGAGGAGGAGGAACCACAGGGGTTTCCCCATTGTGGCATAGGTGAGACCTAGGGTGATAGGTCTAGAAGAGGTAGAGGGGCTATGAGCCATAGTGGTAGTGATGCATGTGAATATAGATTCCATCTGTAGTGTGATAGACCAATCTTGACCAGAGTGGGACATGATATGGGCTAAGGCAGAGTGCCTCAAAGGGGAGATGGGGTGATAGACCCAGGAAAAGGAGATGACTATCATGGTAGGTAGCCAATAGAGCATGGGACGCCACCTACTATTGATGAAGTTGTAGAGGATGGAGTCATAAGATGTGGTAGTATGAAGAGTAACCCACTACCATATGGCCTATTACCATATCATCCTAGCTAATCAGAGGGTTCTAGAACCATATTATCGATGGTTACAATCATTTACAATCATGATTATGAATTGGTTTAAAATATGTTAACATGAAACCTCCACCACATCTAGTAGGTGGAGCATAAGGGATAGGCTTGCACAACTAGGGTTAGGATCGAGATGACATATCAATTTTGATTGTGGTATGCACCCCTAGGGATGGTCGAATGTGCCAAAGCTGTATATTGTGGCACACTGATAAACAAGCATGCACTTAGTGCAATTGAGTAATAATAGCTGCCATTTATTTGTGTTATGGTGAAATTTATATGTGTGTACTTATGTGTGATTACTTTTATATCATATTTTTTTTATGCATGGTTCACACAAACATGATGGATGTAATGAATGAATCCTAGATGAATGATATGGAATGGTATGAATCTAACTAAATGCAATACATCTAAAATACAAAACCTAAATGAAATGCATGGATGAGTGAAAAAGAGAAAACAAAGAAAGTGAAAGTGAAGCAATGAGGAAGGCACAAAGCTCCAAAGAGGCCAAAGAAGAAAAAGAAAATAAAAAGCACAAAATCCTATGAGGATGTATGCTTGCAAATTATTGAGATAGAGGTTGCTCCTCGTGTGTGGTCATGAAGTGATCCTTTAAGATTTGTTAGCTTGCAAATATGGACAAGGTGGAGCTGTACCTAAAATGGGTGTAGTGCTCATTGATGGTCGAATAAAATATATACCCGTTGGGATGTATGCTTGCAAATGGTCGAATGGAGGTTACCCCTCACTTGTGACCATGAAGTTATCCACTATGGGATGCTAAAATAATATGATTAATATACCAAAGTGATAAATACTCGATAGGGGTATGGTGTGTACAAAATATGAGTGATCAAAGTGAAGCAAGGCCTTTGGGAGCATGCATTGAAAAACCAAGAGAGGAAATGGTAATGAAGAAAAAGGAAGGTGTGTATGTGCATCCTTATCAAAATTTGAGAAGTAAGAGATGTGTGTAAGATAGTTAGTGTCCTTATAAAAACCATAAATGATGTTCATGTGGTATCTATCCTATCTCATGAGGATCCCTTAATAATCAAAATATTGAGAAAGGAGAAAGTGTGAACAAAAGGCAAGATGTGCAAATGAAAGGAAGAACGTGTATCTTCATATTGATGAAAATAAATAAGAAAACACACAAAGAAAAAGGATACATAGAAGAAGAACTATATTCCTTGACTTGGGGAAGATAAACAATTTAATCATTAAAGCTTTCAAGGTCAAGGAGTATAGAACAACATGAGCAGATGCAATGAGATGAGTCATAGGTTGGGTATTCACTAGGCATTAGAGCCCTAGTGTGAGTGCAATGCATGTGAGATCGACCTAAATAGATGTCATCACTTGACATTGTCATGGAATCCCAAAGAAAATATATGATCAAGTAGTCATGAAAGTATGAGCAAGAAATAGTGTAATTATATAACAAGCAGAATGCAAAGAATAGAATGTCAAGAAAACCATAAAAAATATGAAAAACATTCATGTAGTATTAAAAATCAAGCCAAATGCAATCTAGATGAAGATGTAACACCATGCACAATTTTGATTTTCTATTTATTTTTTTATTTGAAGATTAAATTTCATTAATTGGTTCTTAAAGTTGGCACAAATTTTGAGTGTGCTGCCTATTTTAACAAACATGATGGTGGTGCAAGGATCTAACCCATCAAATAAAGGACTATGATTGAGGATACCTTCATGATTCACATCATAAAGGATATCATCCAGATTACATTATTCAAAAGATGCTACATGAAAGTCAGTGTAAAATCTAACTATACCATCCTTTTTGATGAAAGATGGAGAGATTACCAACTTTGCAAGGTTTATATAATATAGAGGAATGAAGTCTTCTTGAGAACAAGAAGACTCAATAGAACCACCAAAGGAGAATATATTTTGGAAGATATCCTTATGAGCTATGTTATAAGGGGTATTCCTTTTAGTGTACTTCTTTAGGGTCACACTAGACTTAGGATGCCTAGTGGTTAACATATTGTAAAAAAAAATATCTGAGGGATAAGGGGGTCCCTTGTCCTCATCAATCCACTCTAGGCTTTGATGATTTAAGTATTCAACATAAATAACAATATGATCATCATTATCAAAGGGTAAAGGCTGGTTTTTTTATTAGGAATGTAGCCTACACGACACCTCCCAAGCCAAATATCCACTTTCAAAGGCTCTTGAATACCTTTCTATCATAGCCCTAGACCTTTACCTATATATTCCATACTAGATAGGATTTTATTGGAAAGTGGGTAATCACTAGATAGGTAACAATGGGCAAAAGAACGCTCATAGAAAAATGGTTGCTATCATGGATATTTTCTTTGAGGGATGTGCTTGCGTAGATAAAATGTACACGTGTCAATGTGCATATCTTCACCCTTCTTATGAGATAAACTTGTAGTCCTTGGTGAAGGTGGTAGCTTGGAAAGATATAGAAGAGGCTTTTGAAGAAATGAATTAACTTGATCCCATGATGAAACATTGATGAGAGGTTCCTCACTCAATTTTAAATTTTCATTTTGCTTGGTTATGTGAGATAAGGAGATTGAAGGACATAAAATGAGATCATATTGAGCTTTGCTCAAACACCAAATAATATTTGAATGGGTGAGGGTTGTACAAAATGGTGACCAGTTGATTCTTATATTTGAACTTCAAACATTGATGAAAAGTATAAGGGACTACCATCATTGCATGAGTCCAAGGGTGTTCGAGAAGCATATTAAAAGATGCAGGGCAAGACACTACATAGAACAAAATATCTAAGATATTAGATCCAACCCTAAGGGGGAGGGATATAACACCATAGGCCTCTTGGCACTCATTGTTGAAAGCTTTAATGATTATATCAGATTTAGTTAAGTCTTCCTATTTTAATCCAAACTTTTAGAAAATTTGATAAGTGCATAAATTGAGGGAAAAAACATTATCAATTAGAATCCATTTGATAAAAGTTTCCCCAATAAATGTAGTAATGTAGAGGGGATAATCCCATCGTAAGTTAGAGGAAGGCATATTGTCATCCAAGAATGAGATATGATGTATACCAAGAGAGCCTACAACATTAGCTATAGCACTAGGGAAAATATCTTAAGGAACAAATTGTTGTCGTAGAAGTTTCAACAAAGCTTACTTATAAATAGGAGAAGTTTATAAAAATACTAAGAGAGAGATCTTGGTTGGGGTACTATCTATCTATTTTTAAATTTCAAAGGAGACTTTAGGTTGTGGCTTCAACACTAAAGGTGGATTTTCTACTCTTGCGCTTCTTTTTGGGTATTCTTCAAAACTAAGGTGGGTTTCAAAGTTGGATTGGATGAAGAACTCATCTCCTACTGAGAATGTTGAGTTGGTTGATTCTATACTTTTCACCTTGTAGTAATTGCTATCATACCAACCAAGGTTATGCATAGTGGTGAATATTCATAAATTGGGCAAATATTAAGATTTTCAAAATTTGAAATTGACAAATATGAGGACCCTCGACGTCGGTCCATTCGCCTAAAATTTTTAGGACCAATTTTTCTTAGGGTCAATTCACCACAATATATATCCAAACATAGACATATTTTTACTCATTGGAAAGATATTTTTGAGCCTGATATAATGGTGGTGTTTTTATGAAGTTATATGATAATTTAATAGGTAAAAATTTACCCCAAAGATGAATTTATATTTTAATACCCCAAATTTTGGTGTGAAGATGATTGATTTGATTTGCTTAGGATTCACCATGATTCACCTTGATTTTGATTAGGATTCATCATTTTTTTACAAGTACATTTTGAGTCCAACCCCTTATGCATAACCCTGATACTAACCATATATCATAGGGATGTGGCACATTTCTATACAAAACTTGATTAGCTACCTATTGACCATGCTTAGGGAGGGGATCTTGGAATATTTCCATGTCTTGATTAGTTGTGGGTGCTTGTTGAGTAGGATGATGATTGTTTGTTGGAGGATTAAGTTGAGAATATGGTTATGCATAATGGTGAATATTCAAAAATTGGGCGAATATTAGGATTTTCAAAATTGGAAATTGATGAATATGAGGACCCTTGACGTCAACCCATTCGCCTAATTTTTTTGGGACCGATTGTTTCTTAGCATCAATTCACTACAATTATATCCACACATAGGTATATTTTTACTCGTTGGAAATCACTTTTCAAGCTTGATCTAATGGTGGTCTTTTTATGAAGTTATAAGATGATTTAATAGGTCAAAATTTTTCCCAAATATGATCTTAATTTTTAGGGCTTCAAATGACCCAAATTTTGGTGTGAAGATGATTGATTTAATTTTCCTAGAATTCACCTTGATTCACCTTGATTTAGATTAAGATTCACCATTTTTTTACAATCACATTTCGAGACCAATCTCTTATGCATAACCCTAGTTGAGAACCTTCTATAACAAGGTGTCCTTCATCAATTAGGTCTTGAAATACATATTTCAACCTCTTACATGAGTTTGTCATATGGCCCTCCACTCTATGATACTCATAATGATGACTAGGCTTATGCCAATTAGACAAGGTATCTACTTGCCTTATAAGAGGTAACTCAATCATATTAGCTTCCAAAAGTTATTGTAGGACCACATTCATAGGCATGTCGAGTCTTGTAAAATTCCTTTGTGGGGATTTTTGAGGTTGGCAAAGAACCATATTTTGTAGATTGTTAACAACACTATTAACATGCCTACTATTATTTACCCCATCACCAACTATATGCTTGTTCTTATATTTATTTTTAGTGGTCCTTTCCTCTTTTATCTTTAGTTGAACTCTTATTAACATGCCTAATCTTATTCATAAGAGAATTATTCTTGTAAGTTTCCAATAAATATCTCAAGCATGTATCGAGGAGGTAAGGTATACCTCAAGAATCCAACTAGAATCCTCCAACAGGACAAATGATTTGAAAAACTTTCATCCTTAGCTTGTTTCGATATACAGACATATTTCATAGTCACATTCTTTTCAACATAAGCACCAAAATTTTGAACAAACATTACAACTATCTCTTCAAAATTCCTCAAATAATGGTTGTGCAATTGATAATACCACTCTAATACCATACCACCAAGTCTCTTAGGGAATATTTTTAGTAACAACATGTCATCGTATATGATATCATGACATGCTATCCTAAAAATTCTTAAATTCTCAATTGGATATTTTGTTCCCTTATAGATAGGTAAAAACTACATTGTAAAACTCTTAGGATAGGACCTAAAGACAATGATAGGGTCTAAGGGTTGATTGAACATTTATTTATAGTTGTAGGTGAAACTAGGTGGCTAAATCATATCCACTCTTGAAACTGGTTATTTCACCATATTGGTTATTTTTGCAGTCTAGGGTTGTTGTTGTGCAATACCCTTAAATTCCCTAGGGGAGGGGTATAGGTAGGTTATTGAAAGGGAAATTGGCTTATGTTGGAGGTATTGACATTTTTATGGTATTGGTTATGATATGTGGTATCTTGCTATGAAGAATAGCCAATATTTGGTGGAACAAAAGCATGAATTTTAAGATTAGATGAATGAGAAGGAAATTGAACATGATCTTGGGATGCACTACTAGTTGGAGGAACTTGTAAAACCCTTCCAACATTGGTGGATACATTAGTATAAATTTTTTGATTATGAACAATTATGTCATGAGGTGAAAATTCAAACAAGGGGTTGTTATGGATATTTATAGGAGAGACAATAGAAGGAGGAAGTACCTCACCTCTTTTGATTTGGGCCTCCTCATCCATAACTCTAAACAAAGTCTCTCTATGGTGTTTTATGGAATCTCATAAAATAATAAATTGATGTAAAAGTGAAGCCACCGTCAAACCCCTCAAAGGGATCATAGTTAATATCAATTTTAACACATTCTTGCTATTTCGCATCAAGGTTAGGATTCTCTCTATCAACTTGATCATCTTCTTGAGGAATTTGATCAAATTCTAGGTACCTTCACTAACTTCTAAGGAATTGAGCCATTAGAAGAAGTAAAAGGATAGAGAAAAAAACTAAGGAAACACATGCAAGAATATTCTTAAGAAGTTTTTTATATTTTCTAATCAAAACAAATAAAATTAGTGGTATTGTTTAATTTTTTTAAGAAAACATAAAGAAAGAGGCTTCCTATATTGACCATTAATATGTGTTTTCATGTCAGGTTCACCAAATATGTAGAGGGGCAAAATTGCCCTACCGCATATGATTCTCGATTGGACCTGTCGAGGTGAACCGCAGGGGTGTGTTATATTATCTACACTTAGGGAAACAAAAGTATGGGTTCACCAAGAATTATTTTAGGACTCACTCCAAGCCTAGGGTGGGAATTTTTGATGTGTCGATTAAGCATACACCTATTAAAATCCTATATGCACACTATATGTTTTTATTCTTTAAAATACCTAGAAATTCAATCAAATGCTTTTCATTTACTTAAAATATAGGGTTTGAGGAGAACCAAACAAGAGAAAATAATAAAAAACCTAAAGATCTATTAGGGGACTTATTTGATTCGATGTTTTATCCAATTTTTATCTTGCTTCCAAAAATATCCAATGGTTTCAAACGTACAAAATAACTTCATAAACCCTAGAAAATTTGATCAACGTTTGGAGGCCTGCTTAGGCTACTATAAGACTAAACGTGGAGGTGTAGAAATCAAGCCCCCTTGGTCTATCTAGTTGTATATTTGAAAGAAAAATTGATCTTTTACATTTAGAACATGCATAAATAGAGCAAAATGGTTAGATAATAGTGAAATTTAATGCAAACATGGTGGAAACAACAAAACACTAAAATGCAAGTACAAAATCAAGGTTTTGGGGTGCAAAACTTACCTCCAAGCCATAATTTACCAAATTAATGCCTTTTAAATGTGGAGAATGAATCTATTTTACCAAATTTGTGCCCTGTATGGGTGGGGTATGAATTTATATGCCCTTTTTGGGCCCTAAAACAGTGAAAAATAGAGTACAAAATAATGAAAAATAGACCTACGAAGTAACTAAAGTAAATCTAGAATCTGATGAGTTTATGGAGAAAGTAAGGAGCAATGAAGAGGTGTAAGAATCACTCTAATAATTTTTATCTATCCAATCATCAAGACTTCTCAACTCAATTCCCACGGGCAGTCAACACCAAAGCACAAACCAACAAAATATTGATTTGGAGTAGATGAACACTTGTTAGCATGAACAATGAGCAAGTCAAGAATTAGAATATCAAAAGAACTTGTTGTTGTAAGCTTAGAGAATCCAAACCCTTATTTATAAGAGGTTTGAAGGGTAAAACGTGCAAGAAAATAAAATTTCATCGTGGGCAAAGGCTGACCCTAAAACGGGCCAACAAGGGGAGGGGTTTTAGTGAGAAAAATTCTTAGAATACCAAATTCATGCTCTGTCGTTACAAGGCAGAATCTAGAAAGAAAAATTCATAACTTGTATAGATCAGGCACAAATTTGGTAAAGCTAAGGAATTAGGGCAAAGGGAGAAGGCAAAAATACCCCAAATTTACACTTAGCAAGTTTGGGTGGCTAACTAGGAATCTAAGGAAGAATTAAATCATTTTGGTGGGTCAATTTTCTATGTCTATTGGTAGTATGAGTCCTTGTCCAAAAACCAGGTCCAAGCATCAACAATTTACATCAAAATCAAAATTGACCATGTAAATAACTTAGTCTAGGGTGTGTTTAATATTCGAGTCTATAGTAAATGCTATGTTATTAAGTGTGAGTTATGTGTCATGTAAATAAGTGTGGAGTTATGTAGGTGAGGTGTCATGTTAGTAAGTGTGAGTTATGTAAGTGAAGTGTCATGTTTATAAGTGGAGTTATGAGTTATGTGCAATCATGAAAGTCTTTGTCTTTATGTAAATATGTGAGATTTATTATTATGTATTAAGAAATGTGAAGAGTTAGATTTCCCATGAGCACGAGAATATGAAGAATCTCATTATGTATATATTGAAGATAAATATTTTTAATATGTATAGAAGAATAAGCATTATATTTATGAATTGCTTGAAGTAGATGTTTATCTGAAGAACACAAGCTTATACTGAGAGGGGGGTGAACAATATAAGACCACTTTTTACTTTTCTTTTCAATTCAATATTATGCAGTGTATAGATAGCAGTATCAATAGCAGTAATCAAAGCAATGCACAAAACACCATCCACAAAAGTGACACAACAATTTACGTGGTTCACCCAATGCGGGCTACTCCACGGAGAAAATATTTTGCTAAAACTTTCTCAATCAATCTCTTGGGAATCCTTCCCAATTACAATGTTTATGGACCTCTATCCAAAGGAGATGTTGATCCCCTAAATCTCAAGTTCGTGGATCTCTTCCATAGGAGAACTCTTTCCCCTTCTACTCTGGCTAGTGATCTTCTAGAAGACTCTATCTCTCTGCTACATTGACTGGTGGATCTCTCTCCACTTGAAGACTCCTCACTCAGATCTATCTTCAATTGTCCTGGCTATTGGATCTCTATCCACTGAGACTCTATCCTCTGTACTCTATCACCTCCAAAGCTCTATCAATAGGTTCACTCAGAACCTCCTCAAATCTGCTCAATAGGCTCACTCAGAACCTACTCAAATCTGCTCAATAGGCTCACTTAAACTGCTCAAATATTCTCAATAGGCTCACTCAGAACCTGCTCAAATCTACTCAATAGGCTCACTAAGCCTGCTCAAATCTCTCAATAGGCTCACTAGAACCTCTCAATTCAATAGGCTCACTAGAACCTGCTCAAATCTGCTCAATAGGCTCACTCAGAACTGCTCAAATATGCTCAACAAGCTCACACAGAACTTGTCCCAATATTCTCAATAAGTCCTCTCTAGGACTTGCTCAAATCTGCATAGCAAGCTTTCACAAAATCTTACACAAAAATAGTCCACAAGCCTTCTCAAAGACTTGCCTCAAATCAGCTCAACAAAATCTCAACTCAATCTCATAGAAGCATAAAGAGAATTGTTAGAGACTCAATATGTTCTATACTCAAATCCCAATCTCAATTCAAAGTAATCTCAACTCAGCTCAATCTTATAGAAGCATAAAGAGAATTGTTAGAGACTCAATATGTTCTATACTCAAATCCCAATCTCAACTCAAAGTAATCTCAACTCAGCTCAATATTAACTCAATCTCATAGAAGCATAAAGAGAATTGTTAGAGACTCAATATGTTCTATTCTCAAGGCTCAATCTCAACTCAATCAGAATATAGAATAGTTTGTTTCATGGAACTTGAACAACCACTTCATGCAACCACTTGACTAGGCTCAATCAACTCTACTCAACCAATCACTTCAAGAAACAACTCTTTCTCACAAACCCTAGTCCAAGCATGAATCAACTAACTCAAAATGTTTCCAACAATGCTCAACAACAAATCTTACATAACAATGATACTCATGTTCTTTTCTAACTCAAGTTCAAGTTCTTTGCATCACCCATTGGCTTCAACAACAATGCTAATAAGACAAGGTTTTAATCACAACTCTCAATTCAGAAAACCTTGAAGCATAAACTCAAAGTACTTCACTCAACCAATGGTCTAAACAACAATGCTTATCAAACAAGGTTTAATCACAACTCACAATCCAAAAAACCTTGAAGCATTAACTCAACCACTTTTGAAAAGGAAACCACAATCAATCCTTTTCACTCCAATGATATTTCAAAAATCAACCACCCAAATAAAATCAATGGAGAGTATTACTCATACCTTTTTGATGCCTTATGAGTTGTCCACTAAATCTGTCACACTCAACACACTTTCTTTTTCAACTCTTAACAAGGGTTAGAGATCTTGAGTAATAACACAACAATAATATCCAAATAACACCTTATTACTCCTACTTTATTTTAACATCCACCAAAGTTCTTTTTAAAAGAAAACCCTTACTCAAAATAACTTTCACTAAAAAGAACTTTATCAAAAACCCTTATTACTCCTAACAATTTCAAAAATCACAATTAAAAATAATTCACAACTCAAACAACCACCATGACCTTATTCCCTAAGGTTACTCAACAAATCAACTAACGAAGCACCTTTACCCCTTATCACTCCACCTTAGGCAATCCAAACAAAATATTAATAAAAACCTTAATACCTACCTCGAGGGGAATCGAACCCTCGTCTTGCCCCAACGCGAATGCCCTAGCCACGGCCAAGCTGTCGCACGAGCTACGGGCTCATTGGTGAAAAATAAGCACCACCCACTTCTTATCCTTCACCCTCTTCCACCAAGCAAAAAGTATGCGCCTTGGGCGCCTCAATAGAACAAAGCCAAAAATGATGCTTGCAGGAATCGAACGCACAACCTCCTTGTCACCAACACCTTTGCACAATCCAAGCTGCCACTAGGCCATGCTACCCAATGCATTTTGGGAAGTGGTCGTTGTCTCCCTTTAATGTTCGTTGCATCACTTAAATGAAAAACATGAGCTCTTTTTCTTCACAAATACCAAGCACAAATATCAATGAGCAAGGATGAATGAATTAAAAAATTCAATGGCATATTTATATGCCTTCCCTTTGCTTTGGAAATGTCGGCCTTTTTGAAACTTCCTTCATGACGTCGACGGATAAACTTTTAATTTTAATTTTAAAATTAAAATTTAAATTTTAAATAAATTAAAATTTAAACTAAATCTTTAAAATTAAATATCTCCATCACCGGGGCACCTTTTTTGATGAAACAAAAAGCCAACTTGGGTTTTAAGAAAAACCCATTTCAAATCTGCCATCCATGGTTTTAAATAAAAACCTTTTGCAAAGCTTCCCTTGAAGCTCCTTTTGGAACCAAATGCCATGCATCCCTTCTTGAACCTTTGATCAAAAACCTTTGCTTCTCATGAAGCTCTTTGTGAAACACAAACATAGTGCTTACTTACATAGATCCTTTTGACATCAATGACAACTCTTAGCTTAGGGACTCAAAATGTCCAACAATCTCCCCCTTTGTCATTGATGGCAACCCATATCCTTTTACTAAAATCTGACCTTCTTTTCTGCTCCCCTGGGACTTTGCTCCCCCTAGCTCAAAGCTTTCTCAAATATCAAATCTCTCCCCATATCAAAAACTCTCCTCAATATACACAAATATCTCCCCCTTTGTCATCAATGGCAAAGGGTCACCTTTGGGGCTCGGGGCTAAGAATGAGCCTCTTAGCTTAGCCCCTCCCCCACCTCCACATGAGGTGGTTAATTCTGGGGTGGGAGTATTTCTACTCCCCGAAAGCACTGCTCTTTACCTTTACCTTTCTCTCTTCCTTTCTGAGTTTTCTGAATCCTCTCACTATTTCTTACCAAGTCATCATCCCTATTCTTGTCATCACTTTTATTCCTATTCCTATTCTTGTTCTCATCCATGTTCCTATTTTTGTTCTTGTTCCTATTCTTGTTCTCATCCATGTTCCTATTCCTGTTCATGCCTACTTCTGGAATATTTTCTCTACACCATCTTGTTGTGTGACCATCATTATTGCACTTATAACACTTAATGTTATTATTCCTTGGAAGTGCAAATGTCTTAGGATATCTCCTAGTGAAGCTATATCCTCTTCTGCCATGAACCCTGCAATTCATTGCCTTGTGACCAAACTCATTGCATGAGTAGCAATACCCATGGAAAAGTTATCCTTTCCCATATTCCTATCTTTTGTATGACCTGCACTGTGAAGCCATGTGCCCAAACCTGTGACATGAGAAGCATCTCCCATTGAAGCTTCCTTGCCTAGACCTCATTGGTCTCCTATTTTTATTGTTGTTCCATCTGTATCTTCTTTGTGCATTGTTTCTATATTTGACCTCTTTGTTGTCCAACTCATCCTCTGATGTCTCATTCCAACTTACACTATTATTTTTTGAAGTATCTTCTTCTGAAATTCCTTCTTCTTCTAGACTTGAAGTAGACTTTTCTTCCCATTTCTTTTGAGTCTGTTTGGAACCAAGACCTATCTTGTTTGTTGCTCCTCTTTGTATCTTGATTATTTTGTCTACACTCTTTGCACTTGTTCACATATTTGTACAACTTTTTCTTGGAATCCTCTAAATATTCCTTTAGTAGTGCCACTTCTTGTGTTAACTTTTCACACTCCAAAATATTTGCTTCTAACTTATCCTTGAACTTACTTGCCTTAGCCTTTGACTTTTCTAAGTCCTCTATGAGCAATAATATTTCTTCATCACATTCTTGAAACTGACTTTCAAGCTTAGAGTGTTGCTTTCTTACCTTCTTTACTGTGTCAAGAGCATAGATAAGTTCTCCCTTGAGATCATATCCATTCTCCACTGAATAATCCTCTATTTTTTTACCTTTGTCCCTATCATTACTTCCTTTTGGCTTGTCTTCTATAGGATCACTTACTTCATCTTCTAATGCCATTAGAAGATTCTCATCTGGTCTTTCAAGTGCATCTTCAAAACCATCATCACTGAAACTATAGCCATCCCTAGTGCAATTATCTTCAAGATGTCCAAATTTACCACATCTAAAACACTTGAGAATAACTGGAGTCCTTTTCTCTCTAACCATAAATAGGACTTCATCTCTATCATTGTCTGAAAAACTAGCATCACTATCATTTGAGTACTTACTTGCATTATCCGCATAGTAGCTTTTCTTTTGCCTTTGAAAGAACTTCTTTCCTTGTCTGTTTTGTCCATCCTTGCCTTTCTTCTTGTACCTGTGTCTTTCTGATTCTTTGTACTTGTGATCCTATTTTTCTTCATCACTATTGTACTTTGGCTCTTTGCACTCTGTCGCATAGTGTCCATACTTTCCACAATTGAAGCACTTAATAGATCTTACATCTATGAATATTTTGGAACCTTTATCTCTTCTACCATAGTTAGCTTCTTCATCACTAGATGACTCACTGCTTGATTCTATCTTTTTACCCTTTTTCTTTTTGTCCACTTTGAATGCAACTTCTTTCGGAGGAATAGGATCTTTTGTTCTTATCTCAAAAGTAGTAAGCATGCCAAGCAAAGAATTCCTTGTCAAAGAATCACTATCAATTGATGTTTCTATAGCAGAAACCTTTTCACTATACCTTTTTGGAAGAGTTCTCAAGATCTTATCACAAGCATCAGATTCATCAACCTTCATTCCAAGACCTCTCATCTCATGTACAAGTTCATCAATCTTACTGAGATAATCATGAATATTTTCATCATCTCTCATTCTTAAGTTCTCAAATTCTCCTTTGAGATTTTTGATCTTAGCTTTCCTGACACCTTTATCACCCTCATATATGTCATGCAGTAGATCCCACATATCTTTTGTTGTTTTACAATCCATAACCTTCATAGATTCTGATCTACCCAATCCTTTTATAATTGCATTCATAGCTCTTGAATTTGCATGCATTAGAAGCTTACCTTCCTTATCTGTAGGAGGATTGACTGTAGAATCATATCCAAGTTCCACTGCATCCCAAACTTCATTTCCAAGTGCCATCAGGTGAAATCTCATCAACATACACCAATACAAGAAGTCACTTCCATCAAATACTGGTACTGCATTATTGAAGGACCCATCCTTTTGATCCTTGTGATCCATTGTGTTCTTAGACCACTTTTCCTTCAAGTTGTCAAACTCTTCAGAAGGAACCCACTCTGATACCAATTGAAGAACACAAGCTTATACTGAGAGGGGGTGAACAGTATAAGACCACTTTTTACTTTTCTTTTCAATTCAATATTATGCAGTGTATAGATAGTAATATCAATAGTAGTAATCAAAGCAATGCATAAAACACCATCCACAAAAGTGACACAATAATTTACGTGGTTCACCCAATGCGGGCTACTCCACGGAGAAAATATTTTGCTAAAACTTTCTCAATCAATCTCTTGGGAATCCTTCCCAATTACAATGTTTATGGACCTCTGTCCAAAGGAGATGTTGATCCCCTAAATCTCAAGTTCATGGATCTCTTCCATAGGAGAACTCTTTCCCCTTCTGCTCTGGCTAGTGATCTTCTAGAAGACTCTGTCTCTCTGCTGCACTTGATTGGTGGATCTCTCTCCACTTGAAGACTCCTCACTCAGATCTATCTTCAATTGTCCTAGCTGCTGGATCTCTATCCACTGAGACTCTATCCTCTATACTCTATCACCTCCAAAGCTCTATCAATAGGTTCACTCAAAACCTCCTCAAATATGCTCAATAGGCTCACTCAAAACCTGCTCAAATCTGCTCAATAGGCTCACTCAAACCTCTAAATTCTCAATAGGCTCTCAACTCTCAAATCTGCTCAATAGGCTCACTCAAAACCTGCTCAAATCTGCTCAATAGGCTCACTCAGAACCTACTCAAATCTGCTCAATAGGCTCACTCAGAACCTGCTCAAATATGCTCAACAAGCTCACATATAACTTGTCCCAATATGCTCAATAAGTCCTCTCTAGGACTTGCTCAAATCTGCATAGCAAGCTTTCACAAAAGCTTACACAAAAATAGTCCACAAGCCTTCTCAAAGACTTACCTCAAATCAGCTCAACAAAATCTCAACTCAATCTCATAGAAGCATAAAGAGAATTGTTAGAGACTCAATATGTTCTATACTCAAATCCCAATCTCAATTCAAAGTAATCTCAACTCAGCTCAATATTATAGAAGCATAAAGAGAATTGTTAGAGACTCAATATGTTCTATACTCAAATCCCAATCTCAACTCAGCTCAATCTTAACTCAATCTCATAGAAGCATAAAGAGAATTGTTAGAGACTCAATATGTTCTATTCTCAAGGCTCAATCTCAACTCAATCAGAATATAGAATAGTTTGTTTCATGGAACTTGAACAACCACTTCATGCAACCACTTGACTAGGCTCAATCAACTCTACTCAACCAATCACTTCAAGAAACAACTCTTTCTCACAAACCCTAGTCCAAGCATGAATCAACTAACTCAAAATGTTTCCAACAATGCTCAACAACAAATCTTACATAACAATGATACTCATGTTCTTTTCTAACTCAAGTTCAAGTTCTTTGCATCACCCATTGGCTTCAACAAAAATGCTAATAAGACAAGGTTTTAATCACAACTCTCAATTCAGAAAACCTTGAAGCATAAACTCAAAGTACTTCACTCAACCAATGGTCTAAACAACAATGCTTATCAAACAAGGTTTAATCACAACTCACAATCCAGAAAACCTTGAAGCATTAACTCAACCACTTTTAAAAAGGAAACCACAATCAATCCTTTTCACTCCAATGATATTTCAAAAATCAACCACCCAAATAAAATCAATGGAGAGTATTACTCATACCTTTTTGATGCCTTATGAGTTGTCCACTAAATCTGTCACACTCAACACACTTTCTTTTTCAACTCTTAACAAGGGTTAGAGATCTTGAGTAATAACACAACAATAATATCCAAATAACACCTTATTACTCCTACTTTATTTTAACATCCACCAAAGTTCTTTTTAAAAGAAAACCCTTACTCAAAATAACTTTCACTAAAAAGAACTTTATCAAAAACCCTTATTACTCCTAACAATTTCAAAAATCACAATTAAAAATAATTCACAACTCAAATAACCACCATGACCTTATTCCCTAAGGTTACTCAACAAATCAACTAACGAAGCACCTTTACCCCTTATCACTCCACCTTAGGCAATCCAAACAAAATATTAATAAAAACCTTAATACCTGCCTCGAGGGGAATCGAACCCTCGTCTTGCCCCAATGTGAATGCCCTAGCCATGACCAAGCTACCGCATGAGCTTGTGACTCGTTGGTGAAAAATAAGCACCACCCACTTCTTATCCTTCACCCTCTTCCACCAAGCAAAAAGTATGCGCCTTGGGCGCCTCAACAGAACAAAGCCAAAAATGATGCTTGCGGGAATCGAATGCACAACCTCCTTGTCACCAACACCTTTGCACAATCCAAGCTACCACTAGGCCATGCTGCCCAATGCATTTTGGGAAGTGGTCGTTGTCTCCCTTTAATGTTCGTTGCATCACTTAAATGAAAAACATGAGCTCTTTTTCTTCGCAAATACCAAGCACAAATATCAATGAGCAAGGATGAATGAATTAAAAAATTCAATGGCATATTTATATGCCTTCCCTTTGCTTTGGAAATGTCGGCCTTTTTGAAACTTCCTTCATGACGTCGATGGATAAACTTTTAATTTTAATTTTAAAATTTAAATTTAAATTTTAAATAAATTAAAATTTAAACTAAATCTTTAAAATTAAATATCTCCATCATCGGGCACCTTTTTTGATGAAACGAAAAGCCAACTTGGGTTTTAAGAAAAACCCATTTCAAATCTGCCATCCATGGTTTTAAATAAAAACCTTTTGCAAAGCTTCCCTTGAAGCTCCTTTTGGAACCAAATGCCATGCATCCCTTCTTGAACCTTTGATCAAAAACCTTTGCTTCTCATGAAGCTCTTTGTGAAACACAAACATAGTGCTTACTTACATAGATCCTTTTTACATCAATGACAACTCTTAGCTTAGGGACTCAAAATGTCCAACATTATCAATAATATTCAATGAGTTATGTTTATTAGATTGATTTATGTTCATGGATGTTTTTGAGATATTTTTTAATCATGTGAGATTGATTAACCTATGAGAATAATAGTGGATTTCTAACATTTTATATGTGGATCAATTTCTATTTTGTGTTTTTATCATCACTTGATGTAGTGAGATCAATAACCTTATGCTTCTTTTTTGTTCTTGCATTATTCATTTGAAGAAGGAATTGTTTGTAAAATGTGATGTATTAATGCTCTTTTGTATGTACTATCAAAGGTTGAATATTAAATTTCTATTGCATTGAATCATTCTCTTTGTTATATTCAAATTCTTCCATGGATGGTGAAGAATTACATTTATGTACATTTTCACTCTTATGTGCCTAATATTTTTTTTGTTTTCTTGCTCAACTTGGCTCTTGATGTACTTGGTTGTATTATTTCCTATATTAAAATTTGAATGGAACCAATTTTATTGATATTATATTTGTTTGGAGTCATACCAAACATTATTGTGCTATCTCAGCTATGCTTGTGCAACAAACACATCTTCTTCTTCTTTAACTTGATTTTTCTTGACTATATTATTTTGATGTGCTTTATTTAAAATTTGATTTTACTTGTCTAAAGATGATCTGTCTTGTTGTTGGTTCATCTCTCATGAAGTATTGACTTTTTAAGCCTTACTACCACAAAATACCATAGGTTACAAATATAAAATAGCCACAATATTAAAGGTCAAAGTAATAATATGATGAATAGAATAATATGAGCAAATTAATATGTATATCAAGGCCTATATAATAAAGCAAATAAAATTCATCTATATATTGAAATATGAATGTAAATGGTCCGAATCATTCATGAACTATGCATGAAGAAATTTTACAATATTAATTGCTCAAACTTTTGTACACAAGCTTCATTACTTCACTCCCTCTTACAATTAGATAATGAGATATATGAATCGGATTGGTTTTTCATGGAGTATCATCTTCATAATATAGCTATAGTAATGTGACTCTTCAAGTACTTGACTATTTCTCTCCATATGTCAAGTCTCATGACTCTTGGCTTATCATCTTGCCACTTGCATACTATATGGACACTTGACTCTAAGACACTTGCACACATGAATCTTACACTTCTACATGCACTCCTAATCTAAGACACTTGTGCACATCCTCACATTACATATTTACACTCTTACATACAAGATACTTGTGCACATTCTCTCAATCTACACTTGCACTCTAACTTACATGACACGTGCATTTCCACACATTGACACTTACATAATAGGGGAAATAAAAATTACACTCTAAACTATAGACTCAACCCTAAACTATTACATATTTAAAATTGTACCATGAAGGTACCATGGGGGTACATTAACATGTACGAAATAATGTAATATTCCTCAATATGAAGGAGATCTATTTTTGAATGGATTATGCCAAATTTTCTTCATGGTGTGCCATTTTCTACCACAAAGTTCACACATATTTTGTTTGAGAAAAATATTTATGTGATAATCATTTCTCTAATTTTGATATACTTAAGAGTTGTTTCTTTTTTGGAAGAATTATAGAGATCTTGTGCTTCTTTCTAATTTGAAAGAAGTAATTGTTCTTCTTTATCTACTATATGTGGGGCCTCTACTTTTTTAAGTAGGTTCACCAACTTTTCAAAGCTTGGCATTTATTCAGTGATCTTTAATGTTGTCATAAAAATAATATGTTTTGAAGGGAGAGATATTAAAATAATTGGAACAATAATTTTATAGCATACCTTTTCTCCTAATGCTTGCTATGATGCTCTTGGTTCAATAATTCTCTCATCCTCAAGCAATGGAGTTGGATCTAGAGAAATAAAATTTGATTTTAATTCTTTGCTTAAAATACTATTTGTAACTTCTCCCATGCATCTTTGGCCATGATTAAATTCCAAAGGTATGCTTGTACTTCATTTGTTTCTTTGAACATGATGATAAAACTTACCTTTTTTTCTGCTTGGTTGAACTCCATTTGATATTCATTTTCTTCTTAAAGATTGATGATGGTTCCATATACAACTTTCCATACTTCTTAAAACTCGAGCTATATTTTAAGTTTGGTTTTCTAGGCAACACAATTATTCCTCCTTAATAGTTGGGAATCAGGCAACAAGAACTTCAATGCTTCACTAGCATAGTAAAATTTGCTTGAGATAGAATCTCCCTTATCCACTTATGTTCTAAATTTTTTAATTTTGATATTATGAAGATCAACATTGGGATTTGACTAAATTAAAAAATAAATTAGGATTTTCAAATTCTTACCCTTTACCTTTAACATCAACTTAACCACATTGAGCTATATAATCTACTTGATGTATCCTAGATTTGAAACTTGATATGGGCTACATCATCCATATGTGTCAACCATTGAACCAAGGACTCATTAATGGATTAACTAAATTATTTGCTACCTCTTTCCTATTCTATAATTATGTTAACATTTTCAAAATATTATATCGATAGACATTAAAATTAATTTTATTATTGGTTTAGTACCCTAATCAATTTTTATTGACAACATTAATAATAATATATGAATCCCCTATAATTGAAATATATCTCCATCCTTTTTTATAGCAATATTCATCACTATATAGCTACTAGTTGAAGTTTCAAATGACTATAAATAGATGTGAAGAACTTTTTCTTCATTGTTTCAAAATACTACCCTCTAGATTTCCCTCAATTTGGATTTCTTTTGAAACACTATCAAAATTAATTTTGATAACGGTAACTTTTGGATATTTTTATATTACCATAGATCAATATTAAACTTTTACGCAAATTATACAAATAATCCTATTTGTATATTCTAATCCTATAATCAAGAGGTTGACACCTCTCTTTCCATACTTAAAGGCCTCCTATGATGAACACCATCATTGTAAATATTTTACATGAGAAAACAATATTATTCTATACTTGGACATAATCTTGAGATTTATTTTATAAAATTCTATTATACCTTTCAAGTCATATATTTCAAAAAATAATGGCAAGACCAATCCTTCATAGAATACATAATGATTTTACTTTGAAATAATTAATCCAAAATTTTATCAACTCTTCTATTGTTGATTGAGCCACAAAATATATTCATTTTTCTTGAACTTTAGACCTCCAAAATAAGAGCCAAAACCACATGACCACACTTAGAAAACAAAATTGAATAAGCTCTAGTCCATGTTCTCCATTAAATACATGATACTTATAATGCCCAACCTAAGGAATTTAAACAAATTGTCCAAAGAGAAGAATACAAAATGGATTCCAATAATATGAGTTGTAACTTTGAAAATGATCAATTTTTTTTTATCTATTAATGATCAATAAAATCAATTAATCATCAATAAAATCAAGATCATGATGAAGAGGAAGGAAATGAGGTATAATAATAACCTTTACCTCAATTAAAGAATCCATCCTTTCCATTTATTATACCTTGCAATATTGAAAAATTATTCAAAAGATAATGTAAACTTCATATTCAATGACACCATATCTTGAAGTTCACCTTAGATGATAATTGAAAGAATTACCACTAGGGCTTTAAGAAATACACAAGGTGAAAAAACGTTGAAGGGCAATCTAATAGCTCCATTGAAAATAATCTCCCAAACATTCAACAACCTCAACTAATTATGATCTTGAATACCTTGGAAAAAATCTCAAACATGATCCTACACTTAGGCTATTCTCTAATAGTGAACAAGAAATATGCTTCAACCAGTAACAAATTCAACATGCAAAAGAATCTCATTAAAATTACATTAATCAACAAAGAAAAGCCCAATAACATTGTAGTTGAAGAAGAGGTAGTCAATAAATTTTTTCCCAACAAAATCCAATATACACTCAAATCCAGTTTTGATAAATAATTCATGCAAATGCATGATAATTTAAAAATAATAGGATTACAAAATAAATGGAGGATCTCAATGATAGAGTACAATCTATAAAAATCCAATAAGCACAATAAGAAGATCAACAATTATAATAACAAATTATCTCACATATATCCTTGGAGGTATAATTGTACCCATTGAGGTAAACTCTAGTAGTTATTCTTCCATCACTCATGACAAGACGATAAGTCAATATATATATGTGAAAATTCATAATCTTACTAAGTGGATTAAAGAATCTATAAAACCCCCTATACTTGCCCATATCATACCTCCAACACTCCCCTTATCCTTTGATGGAAAAAATGTGGCTAAAAAATACTTGGTATATTCCTCAATTTTACAATGAATGGGTAAGAGCTAATCTTGATGCAATTGCAAAGTTACTTTCTAGGTTATTTAATGGATCCATAATTAAGTGGTATATAAAGTACCTAAAGGTTGCATACATAATTTTGAGCAACAAGTAGAAATTTTTATTGACAAATTTAGAGGTAAGACAACTCTTATTGACACCATTTGGTAAATTATGATGAGAAAATAAGAGTCACATGACACAATTTATGACTTTATTAGAAGATTGAAAGACCTTATCTACTAAGTAGAGCATAAATTTAATTATGATAGTCTTAATATATGTACAATTAAGTAATCTTAGCCCAAATAAGAAATACTATGAAGACACAATTTAGTGTTCACAATTTGAGTGGTATAATGCTATATGCAAGGAACATTGGAAGAATGCTAGAAAAATATAGAACTATAAAAACAAATATTTAGAGCAACAATAGAGGATTTATTGGTAATGGAATCAATAATTATTGATGACTAAAAAATATGATCACAACAAATGTAAGTGGTCAACAATAGCATTACTCTATTTACTTCATGAAGAAAGCCTAATAAAAACAATATAAGTAAAATTTTCCTAATGTATTTTATTATGTATTAACTATGACCAATAAATAAGTCAAGAAGACAGTTCCTAAGCCGCTTGAGAACCCAATTACACGTAATGATAATACTATAGTCATATTAGCTACTATAGATGACTTATTTTGCTTCTAGCATGGTATTACTAAATATTCCTTCCAAGCATGTCATCATTTCAAGCAATTCTTGCATGATACCATCTATGTTGAAGAACTTAGTTTTGATGCTATTCAAAATGAAGAAAAATCTAGATATAATTCCTTAAATAAGAAGTTTTCTAGTAAGACTAACAATCCTCAACATCTAGCCAATCAAAACATTTAGGTCTACATGAATCTAACGCTCAATTATACACAAAAATCCTCTATGCAAAATATCTATGTCAAATTTAATAAAAAGGTGGACGTTATTACTGCACTAATGGATATTTTTTACCCACCTAATACTAAAAAATATTAAAACTATGATTTTAATAATGTGATTAAAAATTCTTCCAAGGTTGCACCTTAGAAAACAACCCTCTATGAAAAATGACTATGATGAATTTAATAAAAAGGTGACTAAAATTATTCTACTTATTGGTATTAGTTTCACATATCATTATAATGAAACTCAAAGTAATGGAATTCATAAAATGAATCAAAATTTCTCCAAGTTTCCCCCTCAAAATTCCTTCAAGCAAGTCAATTGTAAGTCTTATACATATTATAGGCTAATTGATGGTGCTACTTAATTTTCCTAAAAAACAAAGACCCTTATCATGAGAACAAAAGAGCTTAAGATACAAGTTAGGCATTTTAGGTCCTAAAGTTACCATAAATGATCTTCTTTTCAAAGATTCTATAATTAGTCCTAAGGTATCTCACAAAGAATCTAAATCATTTTGTCATGATGAGAATTTCTAAGTTTGTTTGCTAAGTACAAATGTCAACAATTTGCCCATTAGTTTTTATTTTTCTACCAATCATCTCATTGACCAACTAGAAAAAATGTGTTAACTATTCCATCTATGCTAGACCAACATCTTCACCTCCCATGACCCACTTACTAATACCCAACTTGTGTGGGTCATTTAGTCATCATTCTATCCTATTTAGTTATCATCTAGTCATGTAGAAAAGTGAAGTCCAATATCTAATACTCATCATTCTATCCCATTTAGTCATACTCCTTCATATAGTACATTACCTAAATAACTTGTACTAGATTCTACACCATTATTGCCTATCCCTATTTGATAACCTAAGGCATGTTCCAAAGGTGATAAGTATATTTTCAATATATCAAAATGGACCCTATTAAAAAATAGAGAAAAATATGATAAAAAATCTTACTTGTGGTGATAAAGGTAATTATTTTTCTCAAAGGTATATACAGAGATAGAAAACAAGTAAGGAGACCTCAAGATAGTAAGAAGACTTGAAGGCAACAAGAAGGATTGAAGGTAGTCCCATCACCATCTGAACCTACACCAAATCACAATGAAAATAGACTGTTAAAAGGCTTCACAATGAAAATAGACTATTAAAAGGCTTTGTAAAGAAGAAATATATGTGCATTAAGGAAAGTGAAATATCAAGCTGAGTTGAGTATGATCAAGGGATCTCTAATTGCAACGTAGAGCAAATTAGTAAGACAAAAACCAAGTACAACATAAAACTTGAGCCAAATATCAAGGAGCTAAAGACAAGGAGCAGAGTGTGAGTCAAAGTGCAAAGATATATCAAAGAACCACAAGCACCTCAAGTTCCAAAGGATCACCAAGCACTGTGAGAGCCAAGAGTGCCAAGCATTCAAGTGTCACAAACATTGGAAGTGCCAAGAATTAGGAGAGTAGAGATCACCTAAAGCACCAAGTATTGTAAGTGATGAGTAATAAAAGCACCAGGAAATAAAATCAATTAGTTCAAGGTAAAGAGAAGTGAAGCATTAAAAATTCTAGGCACCATCTCCATTCAAAACAAGCTAAAAAGTTCTGCATAGTACGTCTTTTAAGGAAGGTTGAAATAAAACATTCGAGGAAAGGACATAATCATTTTGGATAACCAAGTGCCAAAGTGATTGAAATGTCAAAGGGATTTGCAAATCCAAAGGTTCAAAATGTTACTATAATCATTGTTACCTGAATTACTTCACTATTGAATGCCACATCAGGTGAATGCTTTTTAAAAATACCCTAGGTCAAAGAATCCCTAGATGTTGAAACACCACATTGAGGATATTGGAACATTCATGAGCATGCGAATCATTTCAAACTAGAGCATTATTTTAAGGAGTTCAGAAGTAACACCATAAACATCATCTTTCAAGCATTAGTGAAATACCCTCAGTTAGTGAATAAAGATCACCAAGTGCAATATGTCAATGTATGCAGGTAAATTTAATGTTTTAAAGCTTATTAATTTTAAAATCTAATTTGACCTAAGGATAAAAGGAGAGATGCAGAATAATTGATTTTAGAAGGTTATTATTGAGATTAATTAGGAGTGATAAAGTTTAGTGTTACATTAATTATGTTTTTGATTATTTTTGGAGTGATAAGTAGCTATAAGGTTTTATTAAAGTTATTAAAGTTTTGGAATATATTTTTAGTAGTTTTTTAAATACAAAAGCTCATAGAATTTTTGCAAATTATTTAATTTTGGAGAGATAAGGAAGTCTACTTGAAATTTAGAAATATTAAATTTACAAAATTCTTATTCTCTAGTTTCTAATTAATTAGGGAGAAAGGAATTCTACCTCATAGATATAAAAACCTTGAGATCAAGCAAAATAATTATGGATTACTGGTATATAGATTTTAAAGCTAGTAGACACATGTTCGAGAACAAACAATGGTTTAGTACACTTTAAGAAAAATATGAGAAACTAGTTACTATAGTAGATAGTAAAACCTATGAAGTAAAAGGAATAGGAGATATTCTGATCAATCTAATCAATGGAAAATGAATAATTAACAATGTTTTATATGTTCTTGGATTGACTACTAACCTTCTTTCAATCTCCTAACTCATGGATCAAAACATGATAGTAGAATTTAAAGTTATCAATGGAATAAAATATTGTCATATTATCAAACATGGAAAGTTGATAACCTTAGGTTCCTATAAAAATAGTCTATCTACTTTAAATACTACCAGAAATATAGCTCTTTTAGTAGGAATGTTTGAGATAAGAGAACTTTGGCATAAATGATTAGGACATACAAGTGCATCATATTTAAATGAGATGGTTAAATATCAAATGGTAGAAGGTCTACCAAAAATTTCTTGGGAGTCTACCATATTTCTAGAATGTTTAGTAGAAAAACAACATAGAATACATTTCAAAATTTGACAACATAGATCTCAAAAACCATTGGAATTGATATATAGACTTATGTGGTCTAATGAATATCACTAGTACTAGAGGACATAAATATTGTTAATTATTTGTTGATGACTACACTAGAAAAATGTGGGTATACTTAATGAAATATAAGTATGAAGTATTTAGTAGTTTTAAACAATTCAAATTTTAAGTGGAAAAATAATCAAGAAAGACTATTAAAAATCTTCGTTCAAACAGAGTAGGTGAGTTCTTATCAAAAGACTTCAATCTATTTTTAGAGAAAATGGGATAAAAAGATAACTTACCAAAATATATTCACCACAAAAAAAGGGAATTGTAGAAATAAGAAATAAATATATAATGAAAATGGTAAGATGTATGTTAAAAGAAGCTCATATTGATCATCAATATTGGGTAGAAGCAGTCAAAATAGTTGTATACTTACAAAATAGACTACCTACAAGGATACTTAAAATATTACACCAGAAGAAGTATGGTCAGGAAGAAAACCAAAGATTGAAAAGTTAATAATCTTTGGATGTAAATCCTATACGCACATTCCAAAACAAAACAAGAAAGACAAAACTAGATGAAAAGACTATGTCTGGTATATTTCTTGGTTATTTTGATGAATATGTAGGATATCGAATCATTAATCCAATCACAAGGAAAATCTACATAAGCAAGGATGTAATATTTGATGAAAAAATTAAAGATGAGATTAAAAACAAAAATATTATTAAAAAAATCGTTTAAATTTTTTAGAAGAAAACCTATCATATGAACATAGTGAAAATATGGGAATTTCTACAATTTCACAAAATAAGGAGCCTATATGGCTTAGAAATACACTCAGAGATTCAAATATTGAACAAATGCTAGACCTTCCTACTACAAGACCTCAAACTCATAGTCCAACTAGAATAAACCAAGGATTGTCAAGCACCATGATAGAACCAACAACAAAATGTCAAGCATTAAGCCATATAAAATGGAAAGTAGCCATGGAATTAGAATATTCATCATTGCAAAAAAATAAAACATGGAGTCTAGTGGATCTACCTCTAAGAAAAAGAGTAGTAGGTTGTAAATGGATCTATAATATTAAGTATAAAGTATATGGTTCTCTAGATAAGTACAAGGCTTGACTAGTAGGAAAAGGATATACTCAAATAGAGGGAATTGATTATGAAGAAAATTTTGCACCCACAACTAAAATGACTACTATTAGAACAGTGTGTGCTTTGGCAGCACATCATGGTTGGAAACTTCATCAAATGGATGAAAAAAGTGTTTTCTTAATGGTGATTTAAAAGAAGAAGTCTACTTGTCACAACTACAGGGATTTGTTGTTGAAGATCAAGAACACAAGGTTTGCAAATTAACCAAATCCTTATATGGTCTAAAGAAAGCCCAGCGCATGGTATATAATAATCAATAATCACTTGTAGCACAATTTTAAATGAAGTCTATTAGATCCAAATCTATATACAAAGAAATTTAGAAATGATATATTAATACTTATAGTATATGTTGATGATATAGTGATTATAGGAAGCTCAAAGAATTTAATAAGTGAAGTAAAACAAGATCTTGAAAAATATTTTGAGATGACTGATTTGGGACTTATGCATTATTGTCTTGGTCTAGAAATTCATCAAAATGAAGATAATATTACAATTACACAAACAAAATATGCAAAAAATCTACTTGAAAAATACAAAATGAATAATTGCAAGCCTAAAGATACACCTATGGAACAAGGACTTCAGTTGTTCTAAAATGATGAGACATTTTTTGTTTTACCTACAACTTATCATTAAATAATTGGAAGTCTTTTGTATTTACACAAATACTCAGCCAAATCTAGTTTTTGTTATAAATTATTTTCCAAGATTCATGTAAGAACCAAGAGACAATTATTAGAAATATATAAAGAGGATACTACCATATATCAACAAGACTATGTATTATGGACTAACATATATGAAAAAAAAAAAAAATTGTCTACAAGGATATTCATATTCTGACTATACTGGCTCTATTGACGATAGAAAGTCTATATCACGGTACATTTTTTTATCTTGGCTCAGAACCAATATCATGACATAATAAAAAACATGCAGTAGCACTATCATCTATTGAGGTAGAATATTATGCAATAAAGTATGTAGCTTGTGAAGCTTTATGGCTATAATAATTACTATTAGACATGAGAATTAAAAGAACTCAAACTCTAATACACTATGACAATCAAGGAGTACTAAATTTGATAAAAAATCCAATTATATATGAATAGACTAAACAAATTGAAGCTCAATGCCACTCTATTAGAGATCACTTTCAAAATCATTATATCAGATTGATGTATATTTTTATAGAAGAATAAGTTTTAGATATTTTCACAAAGGCTCTAGGTCAAAATAAGTTTAAGGTATTTAGATATCATCTATGTAGATCAAGAGAAGCTCATATCAAATAATGTAATATAGGGGTGTTAGAATATATTACATTATTTGATACATAAGAAGATCAAGGGTTCCTTAGCTAGATGTCATAATAGGAAGATCAAAGGTCATTTATGAAAGCTATATTATGGACACCAAGTTCCATAATTGTTGTACAAGTTTCTTCTATAATGAAAGCTCTATGCATTGCTTCTCAAGTGTTATGTGTGTAAGTTTTTTTAGTGTTCAATACTACTATTATTATTATTATTACTATTCAGTTCATTATTATTGTTCAATATTGCGAGTATTTTCTTGTGAGATTCATATTGTTATTAAGGCTTAAAAATCTATCAATGCTAAAGATAGATCTTGTCCCTTTCCTAAGAGTAAAAACAAAAGTAATAAAAGAACAAAAATTAAAAACCTTATTGTTGCCTTGGTAAATGGATGCAATATCTTATCACACATTAAATTTTGATTGTCTCTATTATACAGACTTGCAAATAAAAAAGTTAAAATTTCTTATGGACTAATCTATGCTTACCAATGTTGAATCCTGAAGGTATTAAAAAAATCTTTGTATCTTCTTTTGAAAAATTTAAAAACAACTAACCCCTTCAATTGGATTTTCTTTATCCTATAATTGTTCCTTAATAGTAAACTTTTAAAAATTCTTCCAGGGAATTTGATTCATAGAGAAGATGGTTACCTTTCTTTTAAAGTTAACGTAATTATCCTATGATCACTCCTTAGCAATAGGTTTGAATTTTTTTAATTATTTTATGGTATTTTCTTCATAGAGATAATAATAACCTTTCTTTTAAGGTTTGTCCAAAATGAGTCTTCCATGAAATTTATTTCACCAAGAAGTTGGTTACCTCTTATTTTTAGGTTAACCCTTAATCAATCTTTGGCAAAGTTGTTTACCCTTGAAACCTCTTTTTAGTAGAGAGATTGCTAAGCTACTTTGTATCAAAGAGAGAGGAGGATCAGAAGGATATTTGGCTTTTCCTTCTACGTAATTTGATACCATAAGTTAAAATTCAATGATTTAATACTTTAGATTAAGAAATTATAGGTATTTAAATACATAGAATGCCTATTTTAAGAATAACAAGCTTTTGATAAAACTTATAACCACCTATATCATATAATACATGCATAGACCTTGTTATGGATGGTTATGCTACTCACCATTTCACATGGGATATGATGTAATTAATCATAACAAATATGTGGGACACATTGAAGTAAGTATATGAAAAATCCAATGACATAAAAATTGGTAGATTGGAAATGGACCTCTCCTCCCTCAAGATTTTACATTTTAGTGAAATCAATGCTTATATTACTTGCTTTAAGGCATTAAGGGTAGATATATCATCTTTTGGAGGTAAAACAAAGATAGATGAAGAATGTGTTAACTTTATTCTTTCTAATTTTACCTTGCTATTTCATGTTGTTGGGTTGGTAATCCATGTAGTTACTTTGATGGTTGACATACCTAATATTATAACCCTTCATGACCTATTCTCTATTATTATTCAATTTTAGATTCCTTTGAAGAATTATGGTACCTCCTCAAAACCAAGATCATGCAAATGACTTTAATTCATAGAATCTATGACTCATTGGCCCAAGGGAAAGTTGAAGTATTTAAATAGATATAATCACACTTGTAGACATTGGAAAAGGAAATGATAGTATATAAAGGTGTGTTTAGTAATATTATAAAGGATTAAAATAGAGTTAAAAAACTAAAGTAGCAAAATTTTAAATTATAGAATCAGATGGTTTCTATGATGTTTGAAGTGAATTGATCCATTAGACTATCCATGATAGGAAGAGATGTTATTATCCTTTTCTTGGCCCCTTATTTCAAATTATGGGAGGCATTGAGATATGTCTATTCTAACTTTATTGACCAAGGTTTTCATGATATGATGTAACTATGTGTAAAGTCATGCAACATATCATATTAAAATTTGGTGTATTTAGCTATATGAAGATTGTTTAAACCTCAAATATGATTAACCTTAACTAAACTTGCATAATTACTATTGTATAATATGTAAGCATGTAATAACATATAATTAACATTTAATCCTTTATGTTATGTTGACTTGGGTTAATATGATTTGTAATTATTATTGTCGAGGGTTAGGTATTTGGTATAAATATCTGATTTTGATCATATTGTTTGATACTAAACGGAACACATCTAATTGTGTCAATCATTTTTTCTTTTTAATATTTTTACTTCTCATATGAGAATTAGGCAACTGAATTTATTTATCATTTTTGGAAACTAGTGCGATAACATTCTTCATATCAAAAACCAAAAGGATTATAACATTTTAAATAGATAGAAATTATATAAAATATAATTTATAATTACTTAAAATATAAATTTATCTTTTATTTCGAAGATATATTAAAAAATATATAATAATTGATATATAAATATAATAAAAGTACATTATATATTCACATCTATAATTTGTATTCCAATATTTGCCTTGTCAAAAAATTACGTAACAAATTAATATAATTTGACCACATTTAAAGCCTCAAAATCCATGATAGTAACTACATCAACATTAACACTAATAAGGGAAAAAAAATCCTTGAAAAGGGTTAAAAATATATATATTTTATAAATGTATATTTTCATGAAAATATACATTCATCCAAATTATGTTATGTTAAACCTACTTCCATAAAAAGGCAATATAATTAAAAACATATTTAATTAATTCCATTTATTTATATGAGACATTTAAAAAAACATACTGTGGGTCAATTGGTATTTCAAGTTTAGGTAATCAAAAATCACATTAGAATTGACATCTTTTGACCCCATTTAAAACCTCAAAGTCTTTGGTAAGGACGTCATCAACACTAACACTAATAGGGGTGCAAAAAAAAATCATCTAAGGGGATAAATATACATATTTATGATGAAATGTATAGTTTCCATGAAAATATACATTCCTCCTAATATATATTTGATTGAACCTCCTTCCATATAAGGACATTAAAATTTAAAAACATCCATATTAGATTGAACCTCCACCTAATATATATTTGATTGAACCTCCTTCCATATAAGGACATTAAAATTTAAAAACATCCATATTAGATTGAACCTCCTTCCATATAAGGACATTAAAATTTAAAAACATCCCTTTTATGAATATGAGACATTCATAAAAAGATAGTATGGATTTCGTTGAAGTATTCCACAACACATGATGTATGAGAAATAGGTAGGTTAGTAATTATATGACTACAATAGCTTTGTGTTGTGTGTTATTTATAAATTTTATGGTTGTACATAGTATCATTCTAACCAGACTTTACATTTTATATGAATCTTATTATGGAATCAATTATAGTAGATGAATGAAATCTTACTATGACTTGGGTTCAAATATTTCCTCCAAGAACAGCCCATGGATTTGGGGAATCCTAGCTACCTCTTTATGTATATATAAGAATTTTATGGTGTCTTACAAACTTACATAATTGGATTTAACTATTTCCTAGTAAGACGGATGAAAACTAAATACTATGTTAATAGGAATAATTTTAAGTAATATACGTGAGCTTTTATTGAGCTAATCCCATAAAATTATCAAAATATATATTCACTATTTGGGTTAATTAAACAATAATCAACTTAGATTTATATCAAATATATTTTTCACATTCTCCCAATTTCATAAATCAATTCCTTGATATCAATTTGATTGAGAGAATCTCCCTTGTCCATTTACCTTTCAAATTTTTAATTTTGCTATAATGAAGATCAACATTGGGATTGCTTTGGCCTCTCTTTGGGAGGTCCATGGTTCAAATCCCACTTAGTATGAGGGAATCAAGACCCCTTATATAAACTTGTGTAAACTCATTAAAAAACATTGGGATTGACTATTTTTTTTTAACATTTTAAAGTAGGGTTTTGAAAGGGTTTCCCTTTCCATTTGACATCAACTTAATCACATTGAGCTTTTAATTTTCCTATTTGGTGTTGCCAAGATTTTAACCTTGATATAGCTTACATCATCCATATGTCTCAACCATTGAATAAATTAATTGCTACATATTTTCTATTCTTAGTTATGTTGACATTTTTAAGATATTGCATTGATGTACATTAAAAATAATTTATTATTGGTCTAATACCATAATCCATTTTTATTGACAACAACAATAAAAATATATGAATACCCTATAATTGAAATATATCTCCATCATTTTTTATAACAATCTTCATCACTATAAAAGTACCCTATATTTTGCATAGCTGCTAGTTGAAGTTTAATATAACTATAAATAAATGTGCTATAAAAGTGCCCTATAATTTGCATAGCTTCTAGTTGAAGTTTTGTATAACTATAAATAAATGTGAAGAATTATTTCTTCATTGTTTCAAAATACTCCTCTAGATTTTATTAGATTTGGATTTATTTTGAACCACTATAAAAATTAAATGTGATAAACCCAACTTCTAGATATTTTACCCAACTTCTAGATATTTTTATATTACCATAGATTAATGCAGATATTTTATGTTAACTCCATTGTTACAAATAATACTATCTGTATCTTCTAATCCTATAACAAAAATGTTGACATCTCTCTTTCCACACTCAAAGACCTACTCACAGACCTCCTACGATCATGATTGTAAAAATTTTACAAAAGAGAAAACAATAAGATTCTATACTTGGATATGATTTTGAGATTTATTTAATAAAATCCTATAATTCCTTTCAAGCCATAGATTTTAACAAATAATTGTAGGGCCAATCCTTTAGAAAGCATAATAATTTTATTTTAAATTAATTAATACAATAGTTTATCAACTCTTCCAATGTTAATTTTTTTTATTAGATTGAAAAAGGATTTTGAAAAGAATCTCAAACCTTTTATAACAAGGGGTTAAGGGGACACCTAACCGATAAAAGGAATGTAAAACAAAAAGGAGAAGCTACATAGATAATACCAATAAAACAAATAATCTAACAAAAAAAGGTGAATCTCAAGGAGAATCTAAGAGAGCCAAACATCTAAGGATCAAATCAACAAAACTCAGCCCCTCACGCAAAGCTTAGAAACATTAAAAACATCAAAGAAAACTTTCTTTCAAATTAAAAAACCAACAACCGTTCAGATGAACTCCCATTCTATGAAATTTGAATTTGAAAAAATTTGAGAAAAATCCCACCCAAGAAACCATCGGCCAAAAAAATCTGATGAAGATCTATCAAACAATTTTCAGGCATCTACCTCCCCAACTTTCTAGATAGTAGTTCTATCTAGAGATGCCTGGTGATCTTTACCCAATATTTTAGCCTTTGATTTGGATCTAGAAATAATAGGAAGCTTTCCTCAATCACCAAGGTTGAGATTATCTTTAGTCTGATCCCTTGTAATCAGTTTTAGAGAAGCACAACTCTTTAAATTTTTTGAATTAAGAGAAATATATTTATCCACAATAAACTTAAAGAGATCTGAATCTGCCAATGACCCATCCCCAACCAAGGGATCCCCACTTAAGTCCAAACATGTGAATGAATTTTCCAATAGGGGATTAAAAAACTCAGTGGATGGAACTTCCTTAGAGCTTATTAGAGATGAAATATTTGATAAACCCCCATCAACCACAAGAGCATGTTCTACATGATTCAAATATAAGCTAGATTTAGGAAGGACTTCTTCACGAGGATGATCCTCATATGGAGCATCTAGACCATATTTATTTGAGGACATCAAAAAATATCATGGCCATAATTATCATAGTTAGATTAGAATAAAGGTATATTTTCATACACAATAGGTAGGATCCTAGATCCTACATATGAAAGTAGTTCAATTTTTCTAGGGAGATCTGCATCTAAATCTACCACCACACACATACAAGCAAAAATCATTCGAGATTTGGCTTTGGTTATCAGGTCAATCATAACTAAATCACCCAAAAAATTTGCAATCCCTCATGCCAAAAATGGAATGGAAGGTCTAGCAACCTTACCCAAATAAGAGCAATATTGATCTTTGGGTGTCCAAATCAAAGTACATTCCCCATTTACGAAGGAAGCGACTCCTCCTTCCAAATATCTTCTGATTCAGATAATTTAATAGGAAAAAGCCTATAGGGAGAGAAATTAAATCCATATGACCTTTAGAGAACCACTTCATAAGCATCCATCATTTGATCGAGTCCATATATGGTCTAGAATTCCCCAAAAAATTTCAATGTTAATTAAGACACAAAATATATTCTCATTTTTCATGAAATTTTAGTCCTATTTGTGTAAGTAAAGTAACAATGAATAATTATATGATTGAATATTTTTTTTTACTTTAGATTTTTAACAAAATAATGTTGAGACATTAGGAAGGGTCTCAAGTGGCATTGTTTCAAAGGGAATCATTGAGAGTAGAAAATTTTAATAGATTAAGTATTCATCATCATTTGATAGATTTCAAACTAACTTGTATACCTGATATCATTTGAGTGAGGTTCCTTGCAAGACTTGAACTTGGGTATCCATATATATTTTTTAAAGTGAAAAACCCCTTGCAAGGTCACCTTGGTCTGAGAGACCACGACCAGGGGGTTCTACACCATCAAAGTCACCCGGGAGTCGCACCCGACCCTACCCGCATCAACATTATCAATTGGATTTTGGGTACCCAATTCAACTTTTTGGTAGGATGGATATTCAAACCTGAGACCTCCCTTGGAGGATTGCCCTCTCCTCTCCAACTCACCTACAACATTTGGTACTTGGGTATCCATATTGAAATTTAATGAATTTAACCAAATAACCTCATGCCATTAGATGATTAAGATCTTATTTTATGTATTTTAATTAGTTATATCAAGTTGCAACAAGTCCTACTTGTATTGCCACATAGTGGCATTACAACAACTTAGCAATTATGAATATTTTTTTGGTAAGATTTACACTTAGGTCTCCTCCTTAAAAGTCAAAGTATTTAACCTTATGCCAAATAGGGATTGAGGTCCTTTTTATAATTTTTAAATTGGTTAATTTAAAATTAAAACAAGCCTAACTCATATTACATTATGCCTATAAAGTGGTATTACACTAGCTTAACAATTATGCATGTATAGCTCCAAAGATTCAAACTTAGGTCTCCTCCTCAAAAGTTGAGGAACATAACCAATTGAGCTAATTGCATTTGATAAAGTCCCTTTTTATGTTGCCACATCTATGGTTATAATTTAATGTTTTAATATCTATGAATTTATATGTTGTTTTATAATATTTACCTTCTCTATTTATGACCTTATCATATCAAGGTTTTTATATTATATTTTATATCAAACTTAAAACTACATATGTATTTTTTTTAGCTTGATTATTAATTAGTTTTTTATTTAAAATATTTCAATAGAAGAAAAAATATGATAATTTTATAAGTTTAATTTATTATTTTCAAAAATAATATTTTACTCAAAACAATGTAAATGATAAACTATGTAAATAATATTTAAATTGAAGTAATTAAATAAAATTTGCTTTTGAGTTAAAAAATAACAATCTGTATGTAATATTAGTGTTATTCTATATATATATATATATATATATATATATATATATATATAAGAGGGGAGTTAGTTACATGCATTAATTTAGTAATTGGCAAACTGAATGTTCAAACCACAATGATTGCTTCTAACAGCCTATTCGTCTAGTTGTTGATCGAGCTGGTGTGAGATGGAGATAGTACCATTGTCATCGGTCTGTTGGTGCACATTCAGAGGATTCAACACGAACATTACTTTAATAAAGTTGGTAGCGTGTCGGTATGTTGGTGCACATTCAGAGGATTCAACATGAACATTACTTTAATAAATCTGGCAGCTTGCCCCAAGTTTAAACTTAGATCTCTTCTTGACAAGTACTTAACCAATCAAATATTTCCACACCTAACACCTACAAGAGTTGTTAAAGTAAATTAAAAGGTAATATACCTTTCAATAAGATCTCTTCTTGACAAGTACTTAACCAATTAAATATTTACACACCATACATCTACAAGAATTGTTAAAGTAAATTAAAAAGTATTATACCTTTGAATAAAAAAAACATGAGTATTTTGTAATTTAGGTATTATACTTTCAATAAAAAAAAAAACATGAATATTTTGTAATTAGTTTTCGTTCCACACCAAACACCCACAGGAGTGGTTAAAGTAAATTAAAAGGTATTATACCTTATATTAAGGTATTATACCTTTCAATTAAAAAAAAAAAAATATTTTGTAATTAGTTTTGGTGAGACATCCATATAATTTAGGCTTTGGATTTTTTTCCAAAAATCCAAAGAACTTGTTTAAAAAAAGGAAAAGAATATTTTGTAGTTGACCAGAAGACTTGAAACTCCGGTCTACACGACACCGCGCTGCTCACGCACAATGAATAGACCAGGAACACCGTTCTCGTTTCTTCCACGAGGTACATTCGCTGGAATTTCTTTTTACTCGCTGGCGTGCCGCACAATCAATAGACCAGGAACACCGTTCTCGTTTCTTCCGCGAGGTTGATTCGCTGGAATTTCTTTTTATTCGCTCGTGTACGCATTCAAAACGCGTGCAAGATACAGATCTTTCAGTTCAGAAAGGCCTTGTCAATGTTCAACCTTTGAACCTCAACAGCATAAATAGGTCTTAACACAAGCAAAAGAAGAACTCAAATAACATTAGGATAAGTTTAAGACCCAGTGTTCATGCTACAGTTGGCCATGGAATCTCAAACTTCGACTTGTTAAGAAAGAAATCGGTTACAGAGGCATGCTCCTCCGCCTGTGATAGTTAACACCCGTATTCTCACCAGATACTATTGGTGGTAGATGGGACAAACCCAAGAGTGCAGCAGAAGAAAAAGAAAAAGAAAAAGAAAAAGAAATAGCAGCAGGGCGTAGAGGGTCTTTGTTAGCGAATCTGAGCGCCAGCGGTTGGCAACATCCAGCAGCTCCATTTTTCTTCATAGATATGCATGTAACATTGTTTTGAACAAGAATGATTTTATAAGTTTCAATGAAGGATCCAAGGGATAAGCCGCGGGATTATGTTTGATTTGATCCATGTTCAAGTTTTCTTTGTCATCAGTAATTATCTCCTCTATGTACTCTAAAGAGTCTCTATGCCCTCCCGTCAGGTGAATGACTATATAATTTTGTCATGAAAGGTGACATTTGTAGGAGGAGCTTCAGCGGTGAATATGTGAATTCTTCTTGTCATTCTGAAGGACTAAAATCATGTTCAGTCTATTTCCAATCTTGGCCTGAGTTTACGTATATTTTCCTGTGCTTGCACGTTTATTTGGCCTTTCTGCTGTGAGTGATTGTTTCTGTTGGAAAAAGAAAAGTAGCATAATTTTTTTTTAATTTTATAGGAGAATTGGTTAAGACCATATTATTTTTAGTAATAGATAAGTTCAGGGTTTAAATTATAGAGGTTGTTCTTATTAAACCTATTCTACCTTATTGTTGTTTCCACCAAACCTATTTTATTTGGTTGTTGTTGACCTGGCTATAGGGGAACCAATATTGGTACCATGATCTGGGCGTACATGATGAGCGATAGAGGGACCACTCAGAGTACCATGATTTGGTGCACACTCAAAAAATTTAGATCAAATTACTACCTTTGCAAATAAGCTGCTCTCAAAATTAATAAATGTTTATCCAAACAAACAACTACAATCTACTAACACTAATTTTTTAACACATGCTTTCTTCTTTCTTCCATACTACATGGCTCATACTTTCTTCTTTCTTCCATACTATATGGCTCATTTGAAATGAAAAATAAAAAAAATATGTTCTATCTGTATATCCACATGAATGTAAGGACGGATTAGGATAATTTATTCATTTTAAACGGCTTAAAATTTTATAAAAGGCGTTAGAGTTTTAGTTTGAATACCTTAATGTTGTATGATATCACCATTGTTTATGTAATGAACTTTGAACATTTTGATTAAAAAAAAAAAAATTAAGAAACTTGAATTTGAGTCAAAAAGGTGGAACCTTTAAGGAGTGGCAAGAATTCTGTCTCCTTCGAATAATTCGAAACATAGACTATAGTGGGATTGGGCTCAAGTGAGAGTGAGAAAAAGAAAAAGCAAGTAAAAAACAAGTAAAAAACTGTCATGATTTCGTGACATGTTGGTAGACAAAAAGGCAAGTGGAAAAACTATCATGATTTCGTGACATGTTGGTAGACAAAAAGGCAAGTGAAAAACTGTCACGATTTCGCGACATGTTGGAAGAAAAAGAGAAAGTAGGAAGAAGTGTCACGATTTCACGACAAGTTCGAAGAAAGAGAACAAGTTGGAAAAGTGTCGCGATTTCGTGACATGTCGCATTTTCGTGACTCGGAAAGTGCAGGAAGGCAAAGAAGGAAAAGTGTCACGATTTCACGACATATTGCAAAGAAGGTTGTACGGACGAAAAAGTGTCACGATTTTGCGACATATTGCAAGGAAGGTTGTACGAAAGAAAAAGTGTCACGATTTCATGACATAATGCAGGAGAGAGAGTCCGATAGAAAAAGTGTCGCAATATCGCGACATGTCGGGTTTTCGCGACCCGAAGAACAAAAAAGAGCTAAGGAGGAAAAGTGTCGCGATATCATGACATGTCGCATTTTCGTGACTTAAGTAGAAGAGAGAAAACAAGTCGAAAGACAAAGTGGAAGCAAGATAAACTGTCATGATTTCGTGACATGCTGCAAAAGTCGAAGTGAGAACTATCGCGATTTCGTGACATGCTGTAGAACTCGAAGTGAGAACTGTCACGATTTCGTGACATGCAACAAAGGGAAGAGTTTGAAATGAGAACTGTCATGATTTCACGATGGGTTGCAAAGAAAGCATACGAAAGCTGAAAGCATCATGATTTCACGATGGGTTGCAAAGAAAGCATACGGATGCAGAAAGTGTCGCAATTTCACGATAGGTTGAAGAGAAAGCATACGGATGCAGAAAGTGTCATGATTTCATGATAGGAAGAAAAGAAAGCACACGGATGCAGAAAGTGTCACGATTTCATGATAGATTGAGATGGCAACATACGGTTGGAGAAAGTGTCATGATTTCATGATAGAAGTAGAAAGGAGGTCGACGAAGGGAGAAGTGTCACGATATCACGACAAAAGCAAAGTTGATGCTGATAAAGACAGAAGTGTCACGATATCACGACAAGAGCTTAGTTGAAGTCGACAAAGGCTGAAGTGTCACGATATCATGACAAAAGCCAAAAGAAAGTGTACGGTTGCAAAGGTGTCATGATATCGCGACATGTTGTAGTTTCACGACAAAAGCTACAAAAGAGTTACAGAGGCAGTTGAAGCCAACAAAGTTAAATGTGAGTTGATGAAGTTTAGGGTTGTGCAGCCTACTAAAGATCAGGGTTACAGCCGACTAAGATTAAGGTTTTGATCTTGAAAGTGTTATTATAAAAGGCTGGCTATTTTGAAGAGTTGGGTGCATCATTTTTGTGACGTTCACAGATAGAGCACAGAGTGAGAAGTTCGATCGCCAAGAGTAGAGTGTAAAATTAGATCAAAGTGTGCAAAGTGAGCGAAGAGTCATGGTGAATTGTTCTAAGTGCCGCTGTGATAGCGCAAAGAGTGCAAAGGTTGAAGTTCGACCAAGTGCAGCTATGATTGCGCAAAGAGAGCAGAGGGCGTAGAGAGCACAAAGGGCAAAGACGAATGCGGAGTGCTGTTGTATGAGGATAGAGGTGCATTGGTTCTATGAGAAGAACTTGAGGACAGTTGGCAAGTCTTTGAGAAGGCTTGTATGCAGAGGATTGATTTGTTCAAGAGTTGGACAGATCTGACAGACAGAGGAAGACTTGTACTAGATTGACTGACTGTGTTTGGTACAAGTTGCTTGAGCTGCTGTGGACATGATCATAGAAGGCAGAGGTCTCTTAGGCTAAGCATTGAGGATAGGAGGTCTTCGATGGAAAGGAGTTCCACGTGCTGGCAAGAGGTAGAGGCAGTTGATCTTCCGAGGGATCATTTCCAGAGTAGAGGGGAAGGTATCTCCTTTGAGTAGAGGCTCATAAATTTAGATTGGGGAAGGTATCTCCTTTGAGCAGAGGCTCATAAATTTTGATTGGGGGAAGGTATCTCCTTTGGGCCGAGGCTCATAAAAATTGTAATTGGGAAGGATTCCCAAAGAACTTTGAGATAACTTTTAGAGAAAAGTTTTGTGGACGTAGCCCAGCCATTCTGGGTGAACCACGTTAAAATTGGTGTCACTTTGTGGATGATATTGTGCATTGCTTTGATATTGCTTTGGGTATATTGCTTTACTATTTTGAAGTATGATGAAAAAGTAAAAAAAGGTCTTATATTGTTCACCCCCCTCTCAGTATAAGCTTGTGTTCTTCAATTGGTATCAGAGCGGGTGCCTTCGAAAAGTTTAATAGCTTGAAGGAAAAGCTAGTAAAGAACACAATGGATCATTCAAGTAGCAATGCAACACCTATTCTTGATGGGTCAGATTTTGGTCTTTGGAGTGCAAGGATGAAGGTTCATCTAATGGCACTTGGTAATGAGGTATGGGAAGTGATTGAAGATGAGTACACTATTCCTATACATGGTCCTAATACTAAAGAAGAAAGGCTCCTACATCACAACAATTCAAAAGCAATGAATGCAATCCTGAAAGGCTTACGGAAAGCAGATCTCACCAAAGTGATTCACTACAAGACAACTAGTGAAATGTGGAAACAGATTGAAGGTGGTTCATACAAGTGATACAAATGTCAGAAAGGCCAAGTTGAGACACTTCAAAGGTATGTTTGAACAACTCCAGATGAATGATGATGAAAAGATTAGTGACTACATGCTTCGTATGGATGAGGTTGTTAACTCCATGAAAGACTTAGGTCTTGAGCTTGCTGAAAATGATGTTTGTGATAAGATTTTAAGATCTCTTCCTAATAGATTTAGTGAAAATATTTCTGCTATTGAGGAAGCTAAAGATTTGGATAAGTTGAAAAAGGATGAGCTCCATAGTATACTTGCAACATTTGAGTTGAGAACTCAAGTGAAGGTTGATGTCAAGAAAGAGGCAACTTTCAAGGCTACCAAGAAATCCAAGGGTAAACAACTTCAAGAGAGTGATGAGTCTTCTAGTGATGAAGAGGCATATTACAACAAGAAAGGCAAGTTCTCTAGAAAGCACAAAAGCGTGAAAAATATAAGATGTTTCAATTGTGGAAAGTTTGGTCATTATGCTACTGACTGTATTGTTCCCAAGAATGAAAGTGATGAAGATAAACAAGATTCTAAGAGCAAGGATTCTGAAAAGCACAAGCATCACAGGAAGAACAAATATGAGCACAGCAATCAAGGAAAGAGGTATTCTCACAAGCACAAGAAGAGTTTCTACCTAGACAAAGCAAGTAAGTGTTCTAGTAGTGATAGTGAAAGTTCTTCAAGTGATGATGAAAATGAGATGTTGTTCATATCAAAAAAGAGGAAGAACCGAAACATAGATTCATTATCATGAAATGTCTTAGATGTGGAAATTTTGGTCACCTTGAGGATGATTGTACAAATAATGATTTGGTTTCTAGTATGTATGAGGATGCTTCAGAAAACTATAAGGAAGATGCTTGTATGGTTTTTGAAAAAGGTAGCACCTCTAGTGATAAGAAATCTGAAAAAGGCTTTGATGATTCAGAAAGCAAACAAATAAAGGATCTTGAAAGTGAACTTATTAATGCTCTTAGTGCTTTGAAAAAGGAAAGAAAGAAGAATGCTAGACTCAAGGATAAGTTAGATGAATGTTGTATGGAGAGAGATGATCTTATAGAAAATCTTGATTTCTCTATAGCTAAGACACAAGAACTCAAGGATGAGTTAGAGTCTAAGGTTCTTGAGTATAGTGAGTTAGAATAGAAAATGGCTTCTTTGAAAGAGGAAACTAAAGAGTACAAGGATAAGCTTTACAAGTTTCAAGATAGCTCCAAAAAGGTTAAGTCACTCATCAAAGGTCAAAGAAAGACAACAGATAAAACAGGCCTTGGTTTTGTTAAGCCACACAAGGAACAAGTTGGAGAGTCTAGTAAGAGACTCCAAAAGGAAGAGAGTTCTGATGAGGAAAGTATTTCAGATCATGAGTCCTTGAATGATAGATGCGCAAAAATAGAAAATAGAATTCAGAATGAGAAGAAGAAGTTTTCGGGACCCAAGAGGTCAAATAAAGGAAAATTTCAAGGCAGATGTTTTGCGTGTCACAGGTTTGGTCACATGGCTTCACATTGCATGGCTCAAATGAAGAAGGTAAATGACAATTTCAGAAGTGCTAGTTTCTTTCAAGGGTATTGCTACTCTTGTAAATAGTTTGGGCACAAGGCAGTTTATTGCAAGGCACATAACAGGAACAGGTTTGGTCAGAACAGGTTTGGCTGAATAGGTTTGGTCAGAACAGGTTTGGCCAAAACAGGTTTGGTCAGAACAGGTTTGGTCAGAACTGGTGGATTCAAAGATCAGGTTTACCTCAAAGAAACAACATCATCAAGTGTTTCAAGTGCAACAATGAAGGTCACATAATCAGACAGTGTAGAGCTGAAATTCCAGATTATAGGTCCAAGGATCAAGGCATGGACAAGAACAAGGATGAGAACAAGAACAAGAACAGTGACAAGAATAGGAATATGGACAAAGAGTTCAAGAGAAGGCCCGACAAGGAAGTTATAGATGTTGATGATGATCAGTGCCTAATGGGAGTTTTACTCCCACCCCAAAATTAATCACCTCATCAGGAGGTGGGGGAGGGACTAAGCTAAGAGGCTCATTCTTAGTCCCGAGCCCCAAAGGTGACCCTTTGCCATTGATGACAAAGGGGGAGAGATATGAGTAAGGGGGAGAGCTTCAAGTGAAGAGGAAAGCTTCAAGTCAGGGGGAGCAAAACTTCAAAGGAATATTCTTAGTTGTGGGCTCAGTTTCTCAGTTGTTAGCATAGTTGGTTTCAGTTTTGGCTCTTGAGAAGTGTTTTCAATAAAGGTTTGCCATCAATGACAAAGGGGGAGATTGTTGGCAATTTTGGGTACTTTGGGTACATTGCCTTTGCTCAAGTGTATAAGTTGTCATTGATGTCAAGAAGATTTTGAAGGAATTTGATTTGATGTCAAATAATTTGTTTTGATGAAGGTTACGACATGACAGTTTCAAAGGACTTTTGCAAACCCCATGTTGACAGAGAAAAAGGCAAGTGGAAAAACTGTCGCGATTTCGTGACATGTTGGCAGACAAAAAGGCAAGTGAAAAACTATCACGATTTCGTGACATGTTGGAAGAAAAAGAGAAAGCAGGAAGAAGTGTCACGATTTCGCGACAAGTTCGAAGAAAGAGAACAAGTTGGAAAAGTGTCACGATTTCGTGACATGTCACATTTTCGCGACTCGAAAAGTGCAGGAAGGCAAAGAAGGAAAAGTGTCGCGATTTTGTGACATATTGCAAAGAAGGTTGTACGGACGAAAAAGTGTCGCGATTTCATGACATATTGCAAGGAAGGTTGTACGGAAGAAAAAGTGTCACGATTTCGTGACATAATGCAGGAGAGAGAGTCCGATAGAAAAAGTGTCGCGATATCGTGACATGTCGGGTTTTCGTGACTCGAAGAACAGAAAAGAGCTAAGGAGGAAAAGTGTCGCGATATCGCGACATGTCACATTTTCATGACTTAAGCAGGAGAGAGAAAACAAGTCAGAAGACAAAGTGGAAGCAAGATAAACTATCACGATTTCGTGACATGCTACAAAAGTCGAAGTGAGAACTGTCACGATTTCGCGACATGCTGCAGAACTCGAAGTGAGAACTATCACGATTTCATGACATGCAGCAAAAGGAAGAGTTTGAAATGAGAACTATCATGATTTCACGACGGGTTGCAAAGAAAGCATATGAAAGCTGAAAGCGTCGCGATTTTGCGACGGGTTGCAAAGAAAGCGTACGGATGCAGAAAGTGTCACGATTTTGTGACAGGTTGAAGAGAAAGCGTACGGATGCAAAAAGTGTCATGATTTCATGATAGGCAGAAAAGAAAGCACACGGATGCAAAAAGTGTCATGATTTCGCGATAGATTGAGATGGCAACATACGGTTGGAGAAAGTGTCACGATTTCATGACAGAAGCAGAAAGGAGGTCGACGAAGGGAGAAGTGTCGTGATATCATGACAAAAGCAAAGTTGATGCTGATAAAGACAAAAGTGTCGCGATATCATGACAAGAGCTTAGTTGAAGTCGACAAAGGCTGAAGTGTCGCGATATCATGACAAAAGCCAAAAGAAAGTGTACGGTTGCAAAGGTGTCGCGATATCGTGACATGTTGTAGTTTCGTGGCAAAAGCTACAGAAGAGTTACAGAGGCAGTTGAAGCCGACAAAGTTAAATGTGAGCCGACAAAGTTTAGGGTTGTGCAATCGACTAAAGATCAGGGTTACAATTGACTAAGATTAAGGTTTTGATCTTGAAAGTGTTATTATAAAAGGCAGGCTATTTTGAAGAGTTGGGTGCATCATTTTTGCGACGTTCGTAGATAGAGCGCAGAGTGAGAAGTTCGATCATCGAGAGTAGAGTGAAAAATTCGATCGAAGTGTGCAGAGTGAGCGAAGAGTCATGGTGAATTGTTCTAAGTGCCGCTATGATAGCGTAGAGAGTGCAAAGGTTGAAGTTCGACCAAGTGCGGCTGTGATTGCATAAAGAGAGCAGAGGGTGTAGAGAGCACAAAGGGCAAATATGAACGTAGAGTGTTGCTATATGAGGACAAAGGTGCATTGGTTCTATGAGAAGAACCTGAGGATAGTTGGCAAGTCTTTGAGAAGGCTTGTATGCAGAGGATTGATTTGTTCAAGAGTTGGACAGATCTGACAGATAGAGGAAGACTTGTACTAGACCAATTGATCGTATTTGGTATAGGTTGCTGAGCTACTGTGGACGTGATCATAGAAGGCAGAGGTCTCTTAGGCTAAGCATTGAGGATAGGAGGTCTTCAGTGGAAAGGAGTTCCACGTGCTGGCAAGAGGTAGAGGCAGTTGATCTTTTGAGGGATCATTTCCAGAGCAGAGGGGAAGGTATCTCCTTTGAGCAGAGGCTCATAAATTTAGATTGGGGAAGGTATCTCCTTTGAGCAGAGGCTCATAAATTTTGATTGGGGGAAGGTATCTCCTTTGGGCCAAGGCTCATAAACATTGTAATTGGGAAGGATTCCCAAAGAACTTTGAGATAACTTTTAGAGAAAAGTTTTGTGGACGTAGCCCAACCATTCTGGGTGAACCACGTTAAAATTGGTGTCACTTTGTGGATGATATTGTGCATTGCTTTGATATTGCTTTGGGTATATTGCTTTACTATTTTGAAGTATGATGAAAAAGTAAAAAGAGGTCTTATACTGTTCACCCCCCCTCTCAGTATAAGCTTGTGTTCTTCATAAGGGTCAACCCTTCCCTTTTGAATATGATGATCAAATCATATGTTATCAAGATTATTTGGATGGGCGTGATGATTTGCCTCTAAAAAATTAGCCATTTACATGCAATATGCTATCCATAGCTTATCTCGAAATGATTGTTGAATCCGATGATGAGTTGGAAGGAGATATCTTCCATGATGTCTCCGTTGAAGAGATGTTACACAATGGTTTCTATTTTGATGGTTCTATACCTACTATAGCCCACCTTGAGGCCACGACTCCTCAAGATGAATTATCCAAGTTAACCTTAAAAGAATTACAAGAATTAGGTGTTTCACCTGCCCCACCTAATTTTGAAATAGATCTACACATGGAAGTAGAAAACGTCCTTAAAGTTAACATTGGAACCGAGGATAATCGCCACATAATCAATATTAGATCAGAATAGAAAAATAAGAGCAATACATTGCATTCCTTAAAGAATATGAAGATGTATTTGCTTGGACATATGAAGATATGCCAGGTTTAGACCCTTCTGTAGTCATGCATCACCTAGTAGTCCATCCGGATGCTAAACCTGTTAAACATAAAATTAGAAAAATGCATCCCAAAGTGGCCTTGCTAGTCAAAGGGGAGTTAGAAAAACTCTTGAATGTTGTTTTTATACAAGCTATTGATTATGCTGAATGGATCTTGAATGTAGTTCTAGTCACCAAGAAAGAAGCTACTAAAGTTAGGGTTTGCACAGACTTTAGAGATATTAACGCTGCATGCCCTAAAGATGATTTTCCTCTTCCCAAAATGGATCAAATCATTGACTTTACCGCTAGAAGTGGAATGATATCCCTAATGGATGGATTTTCTGGTTATAATCAGATCAGTATAGCTCCTGAAGATCAGGCTAAAACAACCTTTACTACCTCCTGGGGTACATTTTGTTGGAAAGTGATGCCATTTGGCCTAAAAAATGCAGGTGCAACTTATCAACGAGCTATGACTTATATTTTCCATGACATGATGCATGATATCCTACATGATTACGTAGATGATATCATAGCCCATTCCATCAAAGAAGATAAACATTTAAATGACTTAAGGACAGTGTTTGATCGGTTAAGGGAATATCTTATCTGACTAAATCCTGCTAAATGCATATTCGAAGTTAAGTCTGATAAACTATTAGGGGTTATAGTTTCTGTATGTGGTATCAAAATTGACCCTCTCAAGATTGCAGCTATCACTGCTATGCCCACACCTGCCAATATATCTGAGTTACGAAGTTTACAAGGTAAGCTTCAAGCTATTTGTTGCTTCATTGATAAGCTGGCGGACAAAACCGGTCCCTTTCTTAAGCTCCTTAAGAAGGATGTCCCTTTTAATTGGGACGACGAATGTAAGGAAGCTTTTGAACTTCTCAAACATTACCTCCTTAACCCACTTGTGCTTTCACCGCCTAGACCTGATCGCCCATTTATATTGTATATTTTAGCTTTTGATTTTGCTTTAGGAGCTATGTTAGCTCAACTTGATGATGAGAAAAGAGAACGTGCTAATTATTATATTAGCCAAACTTTAATTAGTTATGAAACCCGCTACACAGCATTAGAAAAACTATGTCTAGCAATCGTATTTTCTACGTAAAAATTATGCCATTATATGCTCAGTCATAAAACTTGTCATTGCTAAATATGATCCCTTGCGGTATCTCATGAGTCGAACTTATTTATCAGGTCGCACAGCAAAGTGGGTTCTTGCTCTAAGCGAGTTTGAACTCACGTTTATAGGATAGAAGTCTATTAAGGGTCAAATCATAGCAGATCAATTAGCTGCTGCACCCTTAGAGTCTACCCATTCCCTCATCATTGAGTTTCCTGATGAATGCCTTCAATTAGAGGCAGACCATGTTGAACAATGGTCCTTATACTTTGATGGAGCCCGATGCATGAGTGGGGCTGGTGCAGGTATTATTTTAATATCTCCACAAAAACACATTATACCTTTGTCCTTTAAATTAACATTTGCTTGCACCAATAATACTGCTGAATATGAAGCTCTAATCCTTGGATTACGAGCTGCATTGGCGCTAAAAATTAAACATCTGCTAGTTTTTGGTGATTCTCAACTTTTTATAAACCAAATTAATGAAGTTTATCAGACCAAAGATGATAAATTGTGCCCATATAAAGCATATGTTTTACAATTAATATCTCTATTTGATCAAGTTACCTTGGAAGCTATTCCTCGAACTAGCAACCGTGTGGCTGACGCTATGGCCGCAGCTGCATCTCTTCTGCAGTTGGAGTTAGATGATGAATATGCCACCATAATTATTCATCGACTCCAGAAACCCACTTCAAATAAGTCATGCTTAGAACCTTTGGATGTGTTTCTAATCAATGAAACTACTCCTAAACCTTGGTATACGAATATATTTGATTTTCTTCACAATGGGACTTTCCCTACTAGTTCTAATAGAAACCAGCATCGGTTATTACGTAGACGAGCAAGTCGATTTGTAATAATTGGCAATACTTTATATAGGAGATATTTTGAAGGTATCCTATTGAGATGTTTGAATTTAGAAGAATCTAGATCAGCTTTGAGTGAAGCCCACAATGGATCTTGTGGAGGACACTTCAGTGGTAGTGTCATTGCTAAAAAGCTCCTTAGGATGGGATACTTTTGGGCTACCATGGAGAATGATGCACATGATTATGTGCACCATTATGACAAGTGCCAAAAACATGTTGACCTTGTCCATGCCCCTGCACAAGAACTGCAGGCTATTTCATCTCCTTGGCCCTTTTCAAAATGGGGCTTAGAAATTATTGGCAAAATTAATCCTGTGTCATCTGATGGACACAAATTCATCATAACCACCACTGAGTATTTCACGAAGTGGGTTGAAGCTATGCCTTTAGCTTCCTGCATTGGAATACAAGTCTCTAAATTTATTTTTAATCAAATCATTTGTAGGTTCGAAATTCCTGCAAATCTTATCTCAGACAATGGAACTTGTTTCAAAAATAAAGATGTTAAGAAATTATGCCAAAAATATAAGATTCAACATCGCTGGTCCACTCCCTATTATCCTCCGGGTAATGGCCAAGTAGAAGCTTCTAACAAAACCTTAATCAAAATTCTCAAAAAATTGGTCAATAAATCCGGTTGAGATTGGCACATTCAATTATATCTAGCTTTGTGGGCTTATCGAACTAGCATTCGTACTCCCACAGGTAATTCACCTTTTGTTTTGGTTTATGGCGCTGAAGCTGTTTTTCCCTTTGAATTAGAAGTTCCTTCTTTGGCTCTACTACTTCAAGATACCAAAGTAGGAGATGAATATCGAGATGGCAGACTCAGTCAGCTGGAGCTCCTAGATGAAAAGCGCATCAATGCTTTGGAGCATCTTCGTGCTTACCAAAACAAGCTTAAAAGATCATATGCTAAGAAAGTTCGTCATCGATCCTTTGAGGTCGGCGATCTTATTTTAAAATAAAATCAAAAGAATACTAATGCATCTAAAGACCTTAAGGTAAATTTGAGCCCAAATGGCTTGGACCATATATTATCACTACTAAATTTGAATCGGGAGCATACAAATTATCTACCTTAGATGGTAAAGAACTTAAAGAACCTATGAACATTTTGCATCTTAAACGTTACTATGCATAAAAAATTGGTCATTTCATCATTGTATATATTTGTTTAAAATATTTCAAAAAACCACTATCTTATATTTCTCTCAATTCATAACTTAAAATTAAAAACACCAAAAACATCCAACATCATCAAAATCATCAAAAACATCTTTTATTTTTGTACCTTCTCAAATTGTGACATATTGCAGTTATATTTTCAAATTATTTTGGATAAATTAGCATTTATTTGGAATCCCGCACTTTCACATTCACATGAATAAATATGTTGATTTTATCTGGCATGATTACAAATCTCTTATATCAAAGTCCACAAAATTCAATTAAATAAAGTTTGAGCATAGAGAATTGATCTTGTTATTTACTTAAACCAAGCATATCCTTTCACAATAAAATGATTATATTTGTAATGTCCATGCTATGCTACATAGTAGAAGTGGTTTCTTGAGCGAAAAGTTTCCCCTGCTATCCTATCATGCACATGGTCTAGAATCCTTGAGAATTGACAAAAGGACAAGCTCACCCCTACCCGGAATAAAAATCCCTTGCTCTACAGCTAATCCGAGCAAGTATCCCTAGCATAGGAAGAAAAGAAAAGTTCAAGAAAAAGAGAAAAAGAAAAAGGCTATTTCAGCATTATCTCAAATATCAAAGCAAAAGATACAAAAAAAAAAAGAGAAAGCAAAGAAAGAAAGAAAGCAAAATGAGCACAAGCAAAAGCAATAAAATCCCTTTCCCTACCCCTTGAAAATAAAAGAAGGGTTGATGAGCTTGAATCCTTGGAATTCTCAATTATTCGAAAACTATGAGGTAAGCCCCATAACAGGTGGTTTGTGCCCAACCCGCTTGGCCTTGGGTAACTCCTAGTGTGGTGATATGTCTGTCACATTAGCAACCTTCTTTTGTACAAACCTATGTCTGCTTATGGATTAGCTAGCTCTTGATAACCTGAATTACATAGTAGTTTGGTATGGTTATATGCATCTAAATCATGGTTAATGAACACTTATTTGGTTAATTCAAATCACTTGTATCATAGTATCTTGCTCAAACCTGGTAAATGAACAATACAATCGCACACACATTTGTATTTGAGAGATTTTGTGTATCATTATGATAAATCAAGATCGAAAATGAACTCACATACGCACATGGGATTCCTTATAAATCTAACTTTTGTCTTTAAGATACTTTGAAATATTTTTGCAAATTGTCTGGAATAATTTCATTTTCTTCTCTGAGAACAGTTGTTTAGTATAAAGACAATTATATGCATTACCAAAAAAAAAAAAAACAAAAAAAAAATTCAAAATCATTTTCAAAAACATGCAATAGAGTTACATATAACTTTTGACTTTCGCGACGATGGTATAGTTCCAAAATCAAAATTGGAATTTTATGCCTAGCACAAGTCCTCATCTTCATATTTTCTGTTTATTTTCAAAAATTAAAAATCAACCATGCAATAAAACTATTTATTTTCTTCTTTTGGATTTCGTGATGATGGTATAAGTCTATACCTAAATATTCTATGCCTACCGCAAACCAGTGTTTTACTTTTATTTCCCATTTATTTCAAATCAATTCATCAAAAACATGACTTAAATCATTGTGTTACACAATTATGCTTTCAAAGAACAAACACTTATTCTAGTTCATGACATTATGTTCAAATTCAATATTGCAACCATGGTATAAATTCTAAGGAATTATTCAAAATTTTATCACACTTAAGAATTTATGCCTAGCAAAAATCATTTTAAAATATTTCATACATACTATTTTTATGAAAATTTGAAAACAAATTATCAAACCATCATCATCATCATTTGCATCATCACAACAAAGTCTTAAGACAGTCTCTTAAGCACTCTTTTATTTTTAACAATATTTCTATATTGGGATTAGCTTGACGACCGAGTGAGCAGCAACTCCATGAAATGGTCTATAATAGCAAAAATGTCCTTTGAAATTATTGTTAGAAGTCTCTTTTATTTTTATCAAATTATCCCACAAACAATCAATTTGTTTACATCAGATAATTTCATTTAAATTTTAAAAGCATGACATTCAAACCATAATATTTCCAATGACATAATTACATGAATCATCAAATCAATCACACCAAACATTAAAGCATCATACAAACACATAAGACAAGTCATATGATCAAAAATATCTCATCTATATATATATCAACAATATATACATCATCTCAAAACTGGAGACGATTTTGTCCCGACGACGTTGACGGCCCAAAAATGGCCACGATGCTCAAAAGTCAGTCAAAACTAATCTAAAAAGCATGAAATTCTAAATTAAAGCATTCTAAACTAAGTTTAGACCCTTACCTGTAGCCCGCGTCGGACCTCTGTCGATCTATGCACTATCTCAACAATCTTGTCTATAGAGCTCTAAAAACTAGGAAAATGAACAGTAACAATGAATTAGGGTTTTACCCTATTTTTCTTAATTTTATTCAAAAACAATTAAAAACATTTTTAAAATTTTGCTTTTTCACGTTTTTACCTCAAATGTTCGATTTGGGTAAAAACATGGAGGGGGCACCATAGTAAGCTGTTGTACGATTCGACCTAGAATCGTCGCCTAAAAATGGAAATAATTTTTGCTTTCTCGTAGATCGAGAAGAACTCATCTTTAACGCTTTTTCTTTGGAAAATTCGCTAAAGAGGGGGAAAAATGTAGCACCCTAAAATTGGTGCAGTAAACCTTAGAAATAATTAAAAATTACCTTAGTAATAATTCAAATTCAAAATTTCAACCCCGAACTGCCTTTTAACCGCTCTCCTCATTTTTTGTGCCATTTTTAGGATTTTTTGTGACCGTTGGACGATATCGTCTCCGATCAGACGATATCACCTTAGATCGGATGATTTCGTCTGGACTAGGATGTCCAGACGATTTCATCCCAAAACTAATTTTTCATAATTAGCTTTTGTTTCAACGACGTCTCTAACCTGGGCAAAAGCGTGTCTGTGCGGTTAGAGACCTCCCCCGTTGGAGATCTCCCAAATTGGGATGATCTCCAACCTACCAACCTCCTTCTTATGCCTATTTAATCTTAGGCCCTCCCCTTGACATTCCCCTGGCTGAATTTTCTTGTAACACAAGTTCTATTTGCATTAGACCATCTTAAATCATCATTTGCCTTCGTATTTTTCCAAGTTTGTTTGTAGGAACTTCATTGTTTTTCAGTTGGAGCCAGCTCAGATCATCGTGAACGATCCTGTACAATCTCAGACGATCTCGTACCAATTCAAGACGATTTCGACTGTAGTCAACATTAGGGGCAATCAGTGCCCTGAGTTTGCGTTCTTTCTCCACTATCTATTGTTTTGCTTTGCATTAGTTAGACTTATTACTATTTTGCATCTTGGAGTTCACCCATATAGTTTTTTTTTGAAAAAAATGAAAAATATGTTATATTTATAGAAGCTGTATTACAAGGTAAAATGAACTGGATAGGCATCAAGGGAGAAAGAAAATCCTCCTCCAATCCCTCCTAGCTCAAAAATTACCCATAAAAAATTACCTTATATAATGCAGATATCCAAACCCTCAACACTACCATAGCTGAATTCTAGTTTATCCAATTTATCTAAATTCTGTAAACTATCCATTTATCTTCATGTTGTGTTGCTCTGTGGCCTAACTGTGATAGATTCATTAAACTCACTGTCTACTCTTATTGTTCTACTATCTGCTTGTATCACCTCCTACATCCCTTGGATTCTTTGGCACAAGCTTATCTGATTTTCCATCTGAGAGTCCACATATTGCCCTTTCTCCATATATTTTCCCCATTTTGCTAAATAGTCTGCCACCCTATTTCCCTCTCGCTTTATATGTGTAATAAAAACATCTTGAAAAACTTGCCAGATCTTCTGGACTGCTTCCACCTTCCTTCTCTCTCTAATTCCTAGCACCTGAAAGGGACTTATCGGATCTAATATTCCAGCCCATACCTGAGAGTCTGTCTCTATCCACAACTTATGTAACTGTAGATTTGTAGCTATCACTGATGTTGACAAGATCTCCTGTCATTCCGCTTCATTATTTGTTGCCTCCCCCATGCCTTCTGCTCTCCAATACACCTGTTCTCCTTTCCAATTTCGCATGATAATACCAAAACCAGCTTTCCCAGGATTTTTAGTAGAAGCCCCATCTGTGTTTGCCTTCACCCACTCTTTAGGAGGTGGCCTCCACTCTATGTTATTCAAGGGGATCTCACCTATGTATCCATACCTAAGTTGTTTCTCTGTTACAGTTATTCCAAGGCTCCGTAGGATAATCACTTCCTCCATTTTTATATTTGTTTCCTCCTGTAATCTGATAAATAGTGTTTCTATTACCTTGCTCATAATACTCTCCCATACTTGCTCCCTTGTTCTATGCTCTGATCTAAATATGCGTGCATTTCGTTCTAGCCATAACTGCCACCATATGAAGCTAGGTCCTAGTTTCCATGCAATTTTCATTGTTTTAGTCTTAAAGCTGCACTGTTTCCATTTCTCATAAAAGCTTTCCGGCTCTCAAAAACTTCCCAATGTTGTCTCATTTATCTCCACCAATTGATCCATATGTCTTTAGCAAAAGAACACCCAAAAAAGAGGTGATTCAAGGTCTCCTCTGCCTTTCCACACAAAACACATTTAGAGGGCCCAAAGAAACCTCTTTTTATCAAATTATCAAAAGTCAAGCACTTTTTGTGATTAATCAACCAAGAGAAAATGTTAATTTTTGGCCATCCTTCCTTTTGCCAGACAAATGTCCATGGAAAGGGTGATGGGGTAATCTCGTATCCACAAACTACCTTGTATCCCTCCTTTGCCTTATAAATTCCCAACTTACTTCCTCCCCATCCAAGTATATCCCTCTTAGAACCATCCTGAATTGGGTGTCTTTGAAGATATCTCCATAGTTTTTCCATTAGTTACTCTGTACCCCTCACTGGCCATTCTTGGGGATGTTTCCACTGTAATAAATCTGGCACATGTTGATTCCATGATTTCATATAGTAAGAGGCTTTCCACCACCTTGCTTTTTGGAGCTCTGATTTCCAGCTCTCCATCTCTGGGAATGTCTGAATAATTGGTTGTGATTGATTCCATGAATCCTCCCAAAATAAAGCATCCTTTCCATCCCCTAACCGCCAATATAGGTATGGCTTTATTAACTCTTGGCCTACTAACATTGTCCTCCATATGGTAGATCTCTCTCCTTCCACTTTGTATCTTGGAATGTTTTTCTCATCCACTCCTGGGTAATATTTAGCTTGTAAGAGTCTACTCCATAAACCCCCAGTAGTCGTAATCCATCTCCAATATAGCTTTCCAGCTAGTACCTTACTGCTCTGAAATGCTGATCTTATCCCCAATCCTCCTTGTTTTTTTGGTTGGCATATCTTCTCCCAACCCACTAGTGCTATTTTTTGTTCTTCCCTTGCACCTGACCACAAAAAATTTCTTGTGTGTTTGTCAATATCTTTTAGAATTCTCTTTGGAGCCTGAAGTACAAAAAATTTATAAACTGGAAGAGCTTGTAGCACAGCTTTAATCATTGTCAGCCTTCCTCCTAAGCTTAGCCATTTATGAGTCCAGTTGCTCAGCTTAGCTTGAAGTCTATCCATCAACCCTTTCCACTCTTTACTTTTTGTTTTCTTTGCAGATAAAGGTACTCCTAAATACTGTATGGGTAAAGGAGTTTCCATGAATTTCAACAATTGTATAATTTTATCTCTCACCCTCTTCGTTGTATTAAAAAAAACAATTTGAGATTTCTTTTCATTAAAAGTTTGCCCAATAGCTTGAGTATACCCATCTAAAATTTCTTTTATGTTTCTTGCTACTATGAGATTGGCTTGACTAATAAGAGCAGTATCATCCACAAACTGGAGGTGATTTATCTCAATTTGAGAACTTATTTTCAAGCCCTTTAACCTCCCCTCTTGTCTCCCTTTTTTTAACAGTCTCCCGAGACCCTCTGCATAAAGGATAAAAAGGTAAGGGGAGAGAGGGTCCCCTTGCCTCAGCCCCCTTCCTGCTGTGAACATGGGAGAGGGACTGCCATTTACCAGAACTGAGAATGATGTAGTTTGTGTATAGGCTCTTACCCAATCTCTCCACCCCTCTGCAAAGCCCATTTTTTCTAAAATATTTTGCATAAAGGACCAGTCTACTCTGTCATAGGCTTTAGAAAGATCTAATTTAATAAACATACCTGGGTCCTTTTGTTTTGACATTGTGTGTATCACCTCCCGGGCCACTACTATTCCATCTAGAATTTGTCCGCCTTCAACAAAACCACCTTGCTCACTTGAAATCAGATTTGGTAAAAACTGTTTCAACCTTTCTGCCATAAGTTTTGTTAATATCTTGTATACTACATTACATAGTGAAATAGGCCTATAATTATCAATTATCTCACTAGATGGGCCCTTAGGAACCAAAGTGATAAAAGTATGATTCAAGGCTTTTAACATTTGCTTACTCTGTCTGATTTCCTCCAGTGCCTCCACCATTGCTTGGCCCACAATTTCCCAAAATTTTTGATAAAATTCAATGGGGAATCCGTCTGGTCCTAGAGTCTTTCCCGTTTGCATTTTTTGTATGATCTCGCGAGGTTTCTTCCAAAGAAATTTCCTCCATTAATAATTTATTGTGTTCAGGTTTGACTAATTGTGGAATTGCCTCTAGTATCTTCTCATGCCTTATTGCATTCAAATTTTTATTATCGCTAAAAAGAGTATGGAAGTACCGATTTGCTATACTTTTCATTTCACTTCCACCGGTTTTAACTCGACCCATCATATCCGTAAGACCCATAATTCTATTTTGTTGTCTCTCGGTCGTTGTCGTCTTATGGAAGAAAGCTGTATTTTGGTCCCCCTCCTTTAACCATGTGATTCTGGCTCTTTGCCTCCAATAGATTTCTTCTTGTTCCTCCAAAGCTTCCTATTTTCTAATAATTTCTGCCTCACGTTGTAACAGTTCTTCTGTGATAGTTCCTTGTCTTATCTCTTGAGCAATATTCTCCTTTTGATCCTTGATTTCATTCTTTTGGATTCTAGTTATTTCCTTCTTCTGTTTACTCCACTCCTTTAGTTGGGTCCTTACATATTTTAGTTGTTTGTGGAGTTTGAATTGGGCTGTCCCAAATCTTGGTTTCCCTGATTTCCACCATTCCTTTATATGGTCCCCTAGCTCCTCATCTTTCAGCCACCATAGGTCAAATTTAAAAGTTCCCACAACTTTATGATTATCTTCTTCTATTGTTAAGCTTACTGGAAAATGATCTGAAGAAAGCCTATCCATGACCCTTGCTTGATGCTTGGTATGCAAATATAATTCCTCCCCCATGAAGAAACGATCCAAGCAAGATTTGACCATCTCACCTTCCTTTCTTCTGTTAGTCCAAGTCATGGAGCTATCCACAGTTGGGATATCTATTAGATTCATTTGACATGTTATTGCTGAAAAAAACCTGTCCTTTTCCTCAAGCATGGCTCTGCCTCCTTGTTGTTCCTCTATTCTAAGCTTTGCATTGAAGTATACTCCCACAATCCATTGGTCCTCCGGGTAGTTTTCTCTGAAAGTCTGGATGGCTACCCATTGATCCCTCTGTAATCTAACTGTTTGTGCTCCATAAAAATTCACTATAGTCCAAATTTTTCCAGTTTCCCTATTTTGTAACCAGACCATTAACACCCCTCTCGTAGAGTCCCCCCCTATCTCTAGGAACAGTTGGTGATTCCACATAGTGGCTAGTCCACCTGATTTCCCTTGTGACGATTGAGTAAGGATCTCTCCTTTTTGCCATATCCTCCTATTTATTTTTTGTAAGTCTTCTCCTTGCATTTTGGTTTCCTGTAACAAAATTATATCTCGGACTCATATCTATGATAATATTTTTGACTGCATTTTGTCCTGGGCAACCGCCTAAACCCCTCACATTCCAAGTGATTAATATCATTGAGAATTGGGAGAGAAAAAATCAGCCATCGATTTTACCTTTCAGTTCTAGCTCAAATTTTTTCCCTTGTTCCTCCATCTTTTCCTTGTTTGACTTCCTCCCTGCAAATTGGTTTGGTTTTTGTTTCTTCTCCACTTGATGAATTCCTAGAGTAGGGATTTCTTTGTTCTTATTTCCTTCTTTCATATCTATTTACAGTGTCAAAAACATCCTCTACTCTATTTCCCCTCCTATGGTCTCTCTTGTGGGTTGAATCTCCTCTTCCATGAGAGAGGTTGTGTCTAGTCTTGCTCCTTGCTTGTTCCCTAACACTAGATTGGAATATTGTTCCTAATAAACTATTGTGACTTGTTGAGTATCCTCCTCTAACCCTTCCATTTGAAAATCTCCTTCGGTTTCCAAGTTTCCCAGTTGTTTGAATATCTCATATCTATTGGTTGTTCTTACAACTCTTTCTCCTTGTCTTTGGTTACTGTGCTGATTTTTTTTGTTTGGCCTTCTCATTACTTTTTGAAAACCCTCAGAATCTATTGGGCCTTTCCCTTCCTTTTGATTTCCCTTTTGCTGAAGAGATTGACCTGCCATGTTAAAATTTTCTTTTGTCCCCTCTTGTTCAGATTGATGATCCTTAACTGTTGGGCACATTCTAGCAAGATGTCCAGGAGCGTGGCACACCCGACATCTGAATGGAATAGCCTCATAATCCAGTTGTTGGCGCCAGACAAAATCCCCTATTTTTAGGTCTATCTCTATTGGAAGAGGTTTTCTCGAGGTCCATTTCTACACAAACCCTAGCAAACATTGCCGATCCTCCTAAAACTATTTCTCTTGATCTACCTTGATAATGCCCTAATAAGTTGCCTATTGCCTCAAGTATCTCCTCTTTCCAAAATTCAAGGGGAAGGGCAAATAATCTTACCCATATTGGTACTGCTATCGGTTCCACCCTCGGGTCAAATCCCATCTTCCATGGCTGCAAGAATAGTCCCGCTGGTCCATGATGATATGGTCCTCCCTCAAATACTTTTTGTCGATCTGCCACCGATGTGAACTCCACAGAAAAATACCCATTTGTGAGAGTTAGAATTTCGTATTCTCCTTCCAGATGCCATTTTTTCCTTATCCATGTGTGGAGGAAGTGCACAGATGGTTTGAAACCCACAAATTTACCTATCAGGTTGTGTTTTGACTTATAAACAATATCCTCAGCTACCCAGTCCTCAGCTATTTCCAACATCGGTATTTCTTTTGCTTGTGGTAGACATCCGTTCACCCTCCCAAGAAGAGAATCCTCCTTTTGTCGCTTCCCCATGGTGTTTATGATTTTCTTTGCTTGTGTTTGACAGTCATTGAAACTATCTTGGGTTCCACATAGCTTATCCCGAAATGAAATTCCTTCGTTTGGAGGATTTGGTACCGAAGTACCTATGTCCCCCATTCTTGGCCATGATCCTTACTATTGACAGCCCTCTACCTTAGCTTCTGAAACCCCAGTTTGATTCCTTAGATCTCCTCTAAAGCACCTTCACCCATATAGTTTTAATACACAATAAAATCATAATTTGTCATTAAATCATTGTAATGCACTCATGTTTTGTTTATAATTATCAAGTTTGATATTATTGTTGTCATTTTACATCATTACCCTCTGTTGGAATAGCTGCATTTTCTGTGTTTTGTATCTATTTCTCTGATTGCAGGTCTCTGACGAATTTGTCTGACGAATTCGTCAGATCTCAGAAGATCTTGTCTAATCGTAGATGATCCTGTGATATAAGAGGCGATCCTGACCGCTTCAAAATCAGAACCTCCATCAGAAATCTGGATCAGATATGGCTTTTTAATCTAGCTTATTCTCTGTGTTTTCTGTTCAAATCCATTTTCTATATTCATTTAAATCTACATTTCATATAGAGCAGTTTAGATTCATTTGGCCAAACCTAGGATTTGAATGATTAAAGATAAAATTGAACACATCAAATACATTCCCAACCTAGGCATGGAAACTGCCATTCAAAAGTTTCCTGGTGAACCCACCATCCATTGAAAAATCACCTTAATACACCTCCCCCAAGAGGCGAGACCTTCCAAAGGCCTCTCAGTCTGAGGTATTGTCCCATCCTTCCCGCATCCCCCTTCCGAGCGTGGATCCTTTAGCCTGAAGGTAAGGGTGCAGAAAATTTGGAGCGATACAACCACCAAGGTTGAGATTACCTTTAGTTTGATCCCTTGTAATCAGTATTAGAGAAGCACAACTCTTTTAATTTTTGACTTAAGAGAAATAGATTTATCCACTATAAACTTAGAGAGATCTGAGGCTGACAATGACCCATCCCCAACCAAGGGATCCCCACTTGAGTCCAAAAATGTGAATGGATTTCCTAATAGGGGATTAACAACCTTACTGGATGGAACTTCCTTAGAGCTTATCAGAGATGAAATCTTTGATAAAACCCCATTAACCACAAGAGGCTATTGTACAAGATTCAAATCTAATCTAGATTTAGGAGGGACTTCTTCACTAGGACGATCCTCTTGTGGAGCAGCTAGAACATATTTCTTTGAGGACATAAAAAATCTCATGGTCATAATAATCATAGTTAGAGTAGAATAAATGTATATTGTCATACACAATAGGTAGGATCCTAGATCCTACATATGAAAGTCGTTCAATTTTTCTAGGGAGCTCTTCACCTAAATATACCACCACACACATACAAGAAAAAATCATCGAAAATTTGGCTTTGGTTGTCGGGTCAATCATAACTAAATTATCCAAAAAAATTGCAATCCCTCTCAAAGCAAATTCATGCCAAAAATGGAATGGAAGGTCCAAAAACCTTACCTAAATAGGAGTGGTATTGATATTTTAGTTGTCCAGATCAAAGTATGTTCCCCATTTACGAAAGGAGGAGACTCCTCCTTCCAAAGATCTTCCAACTCAAATAATTTAATAGGAAAAAACCTATAGGGAGAGCAATTAAATCCACATGACCTTTATAGAACCACCTTTATAGAACCACTTTATTTGATCGAGTACATATCTGGTCTAGAGTTCCCCAGAAACTTTCAATGTTAATTAAGCCACAAAATATATTCTCATTTTTCATGAAATTTTAGCCCTATGTTGTGTAAGCAAAGTGATAATGAACAAATAGATGATTGAATAATTTTTTTTACTTTAGATTGTTAATCAAAGGATGTCGAGACATTAGGAAGGGTCTCAAGTGACATTGTTCCAAGGGAAATCCTTGAGAGTAGAAAATTTTAATGGTTCCAGACATAATTAAGTATTCATCATCATTTGATAGATTTAAAACAATCTCGTATACTTGATATTATTTGAGTGAGGTTCCTTGCAAGAATTGAACTTGGTTATCCATATTGAAAGTCAATGAATTTAGCCAAATAACATCATGCCATTAGATGATTAAGATCTTATTTTATGTATTTTTAATTAGTTATATCAAGTTGCAACAGACACATAGTGGCATTACAACAACTTAGCAATTATGAATATTTTTTTTTGGTAAGATTTAAACTTAGGTCTCTTAAAAGTCAAAGTATTTAACCTTATGCCAAATAGGGATTGAGGTCTTTTTTATAATTTTTAAACTAGTTAATTTGAAATTAAAACAAGCCTAACTTATATTACATTATGACTATAAAGTGGTATTACACTAGCTTGGCAATTATGAATTTATCGCTCCAAAAGATTCAAACTTAGGTCTCGTCCTCAAAAGTTGAGGAACATAACCAATTGAGCTAATTGCATTTGATAAAGTCCCTTTTTATGTTGCCGCATCTATGGTTATAATTTAATGTTTTAATATCTATGAATGTATATGTTGTTTTATAATATTTATTTTCTCTATTAATGAATTTTTTTTTAACTTGGTGGAATCGGTAGCCGCCATGAATCCGGGGCAGGATGTCTAGCTTTTATGGCCACCATAGTATTCTGCGTTGTTCCCCCCAAAATCTGCCACATAGATCTTTGCGCAGTCCGCTTCTATAACCACCATGCCACAATCATTTTAAACCTTTTACACCGCTGAAAGCACCAAGAAAGGGACAAGCGTTCAGTCCGGTGAGGTCCAAGATTTGAACCTTGAACCTCCGCCCCCTTATGGGGTTTGAATGAACCAATTGGTCTATACCTCAGACCTTTATTAATGACCTTATAATGTCAAGGTTTTTATATTATATATATAGATAGATATATTTGATATATAGAAGCAATGGTTACAATCATGATTTTTAGTAACTACCAGCACAACTGGTAGGGTTCAAACTATATACGAAGGCTCCCAGGACTTCCACCGTCTCAGTACATGGTAACCCGACATGTTTTATATTATATTTTATATCAAACTTAATACTACATATGCATTTTTTTTAGCTTGACTATAAATTAATTCTTTATTTAAAATATTTCAATAAAAAGAAAAATACAATAATTTTATAACTTTAATTTATTATTTTTAAAAATAATAGTTTACTCAAAACAATGTAAATGATAAAATATATAAATAATATTTAAATTAAAGTAATTAAATAAAATTTGGTTTTAAGTAAAAAATAAATAAATAATAATTTACATAAGTACGGACTACTAACTTTGTTAAAGTTGGTAGCCTGCCTAACTTGACCACACAAGCCTTTCCACACCAAACACACACGCTAGTAGTTAAACTAAATTAAAAGTATTAAACCTTTCAAAGAAAAACATGAATATTTTGTAATTAGTTATAGTGAGATATCCATGTGATTTTGGCTTTGAATTTTCTTGAAATCCAAGTTCAAACGAGTAATATTTGTGTGAAATTGCTTGTGTGAAAAAGAAAAGAATATTCTGTAATTGACCAGAAGACTTGAAACTCCGGTCTACACGACACCGCGCTGCTCACGCACAATGAATAGACCAGGAACACCGTTCTCGTTTCTTCCACGAGGTACATTCGCTGGAATTTCTTTTTACTCGCTGGCATGCCGCACAATCAATAGACCAGGAACACCGTTCTCGTTTCTTCTACAAGGTTGATTCGCTGGAATTTCTTTTTATTCGCTCGTGTACGCATTCAAAACGCGTGCAAGATACAGATCTTTCAGTTCAGAAAGGCCTTGTCAATGTTCAACCTTTGAACCTCAACAGCATAAATAGGTCTTAACACAAGCAAAAGAAGAACTCAAATAACATTAGGATAAGTTTAAGACCCAGTGTTCATGCTACAGTTGGCCATGGAATCTCAAACTTCGACTTGTCAAGAGAGAAATCGGTTACAGAGGCATGCTCCTCCGCCTGTGAAAGTGAGTACTCCATCACCAGATCTGTTTGTTAGGAAGAGTCCAATCCCTTTGTTAACACCCGTATTCTCGCCAGATAGTATCGGTGGTAGATGGGACAAACCCAAGAGTGCAGCAGAAGAAAAAGAAAAAGAAAAAGAAATAGCAGGAGGGCGTAGAGGGTCTTTGTTAGCGAATCTGAGCGCCAGCAGTTGGCAACATCCAGCAGCGCCATTTTTCTTCACAGATATGCATGTAACATTGTTTTGAACAAGAATGATTTTATAAGTTTCAATGAAGGATCCAAGGGATAAGCCGCGGGATTATGTTTGATTTGATCCATGTTCAAGTTTTCTTTGTCATCAGTAATTATCTCCTCTATGTACTCTAAAGAGTCTCTATGCCCTCCCGTCAGGTGAATGACTATATAATTTTGTCATGAAAGGTGACATTTGTAGAAGGAGCTTCAGCGGTGAATATGTGAATTCTTCTTGTCATTCTGAAGGACTAAAATCATGTTCAGTCTATTTCCAATCTTGGCCTGAGTTTACGTATATTTTCCTGTGCTTGCACGTTTATGTGGCCTTTCTGCTGTGAGTGATTGTTTCTGTTGGAAAAAGAAAAGTAGCATAATTTTTTAATTTTATAGGAGAATTGGTTAAGAAGATATTATTATTTAGTAATAGATAAGTTTACAGCGGCTGTTTTTATTAAACCTATTCCACCTTCTTGTTGCTTCCATCAAACCTATTCTACTTGGTTATTGTTGACTTGGCTATAGTGGGACCACTATTAGTACCATGATCTGGGCGTACCATGATGGGCGATAGAGGGACCACTCGGAGTACCATGATTTGGTGCACACTCAAAGAATTTAGATCAGATTACTACCTTTGCAAACAAACTACCCTCAAAATTAATAAATGTTTATCCAAACAAACAATTACAATCTACTAACACTAATCCACTAACCCTCCTTTTAAGTAACATAATTTTTTAACACATGCTTCCTTCTTTCTTCCCTACTATTTTGTTCATACTTTCTTCTTTCTTCCATACTATATGGCTCATTTGAAATGAAAAATAAAAAAAATATGTTCTATCTGTATATCCACGCGAATGTAAGGACGGATTAGGATAATTTATTCCGGCTTAAAATTTTATAAAAGGCGTTAGAGTTTTAGTTTGAATACCTTAATGTTGTATGATATCACCATTGTTTATGTAATGAACTTGGAACATTTTGATTAAAAAATAAAAATTAAGAAACTTGATTTTGAGTCAAAAAGGAAGGTGGAACTTTTAAGAGTTGCAAGAATTCTGTCTCCTTCGAATAATTCGAAACATAGACTAAAGTGGGATTGGGCTCAAGTGAGAGTGAGAGATGAAGGCATTGTTGCCATCATTTATATTAATGGATATGAAAGTTGATCTCAAGTTTTTATTTTTGGACATTTTATATGTTTTTTTCTAATCTAGATAAGGAATGGGTTAAAAAAGAGGTGTAGCTATTATTAAGTAGAAGATAATTAGGGATTTTTATTTAGCTATTCTTCCTCTTAGTATAAGGTATTAGGACTCGTCCAAGGATATGTAAGACTTCCACAACGCTTTTTTTTTATATTTATATAATAGAAACACAATGTTACTTGAGTTATAAGAAGAATCTTATTCTTGTTTTCTTCTAGTTAATAAACTATCTTCTAGTATGAAGCTTGTACTTCAAAACCGCTTTGGTTAGGTTTTTTCATCAACTAATTTAATGAGAAACAAGGATTATAGATTCCATAAAACACTCTCAAACACCAAGTACATCTTCATTAAGTAAATCAAGTACACATGCCAAGATTATTACTTCTCTCTCTATCTCTCCACACACATATCTACATGTGTGTATTACACTTCTATTCTTACATATTGGGATATTGGTATTGATAGCTATTATATTTACTATGTATTTATTTTATTAATTAATATCTACAATAATAGAGGATTTATTGGTAATGTAATCAATAATGTATAATGACTAAAAAATATTATCATAACAAATTTTAAGTGGTCAACAATAATATTACTCTATTTGATTTATGAAGAAATCCTAAGAAGAACAATATAAGAATTTTTTTCTTATTGTCTTTGACTATGTATTGCTTATGACTAGGAAACAAGTTAAGAAAATAATTCCTAAACTACCTGAGAAGCCACTTAAATTTAGTGATAAAACCCTAAGCATTTAGCTATTATAGATGACTTTTTTTCTTGTGGCATGGTATTTCTAGATATTCCTTCCAAGCATGTCATCAGTTCAAAAAATTCCTACATGATACCATCTTTGTTGGAGACTTTAGTTTTGATGCTATTCAAAATGAAGAAAAATCTAGATATGATTCCTTGGCTGAGAAGTTTGTTGCTAATATTAACAATCTTCAATATCTATCAAATCAAAAAGTTGAGGTCTACAAGAATCTAATGCTCAATTATACACAAAAACCCTTTATGCAAAATGTCTATCAAATTTGATGTAAAGGTGGACACTATTATTTCACTAATGGATATTTTCTACCCACATAATACTAAAAAATATGAAAACCATGGTTTTAATTATGTGATTGAAAATTCTTCCAGTTGCACCTTATAAAACAATACTCTATGAAAATGACTATGATAAATTTCATAAAAAGGTGATCAACATTATTCTACTTATGGGTATGCGTTCCACATTTGATGCTAACAAAATTTAAAGGAATGGTACTCATAAAATGAATCAAAACTCCTCCAAGTTTACCCTTCAAAAGTTCTTCAAGAAAGTGAAGCCTAAGTCTTATACTTTTTATAGATCTTGTTCATGCAAGGTCATACTTAGTTGCTAGATAGAGAAAAATTATAATTATTAGTGCATTGCCCCCTAATATAGGCTAGATAGTTTTATTGCTTTCCTTTATTATTTTTATTCATTCTCTTTTTCTAGATAAAACCTGGTAGAGTAAGCTAAATTAATAAATGTGCATCAATATCACACTCAAACAAGGATTCAAACATGGTAAAAATTCTTGGATATTGTCCTTGGAGCCATATCCCACACTCCCTAAAACTTTCTAAACTATATGCCTCTTGTGAGGCATAGACACCAAACACACCTGAAAACTATAATGAGTGGTCATTGTGCTTGGAGTATGAACTAGATACAATCTAGTCCCCAACACCTAGGATGGTCATTTATCATCTTGTACCTGTCATCATATCATTCAAGTATATACTATAAATATGTTATATTCCCATGATGGTTACCTTGGTTAAATCATCCTAATAAGACCTCCTCCACCTAAAATTTGGAATGAATGCATCCACATGCGTCCAAACCAACTTAGATAACTTTGAATATGGTAGCCTAGTAGCAACGTTAATTGGAATAAAAGTGACCAACTAAGAAATGCTTTGCATGAACAAGATCTACTATCAATAAATGCTACTTGTATTCATAAGTCTTGTAATTTAGTCATTCTATTTTATCTCACTTCATTTCATTGGTAATGCATATGTCTAGTCAAAATGACAAGTAATAAGTCATAATTCAAAAGTCTTAAAAACATACAAGAGAATAAAATATTTCACTAATTTCCATTGGTGTCTATATTCCTTCCTCAACCTTCCCTCCTTCATTATCATATGGGATAACATATTTCATTGTGGCTTGCATCACAACATCTTGCAACCTTGAGAGACTATTATTTTCTTGGATTTCCCCACAATATAAATCTCCCACCTAAAAATCCCCCTCACATAGGCACCCATAACCTCTATTTCATCTTGTGAATGAGGGATACCTTCTATTCCTCACCTTCCTCTTCCTCTCTAGCCAGTGGTATCATGTTGATTGAGGATATGCCCCTAGTTAGGGGTATATTTTATGCTATAATTCTTCATGTCTCTCTCATTATTGTTCTAGCTAAATTCCTCTCCTTCTATTAAGTATATCTTAGTATATACAAAGGGATATCAATAGTTATCCCTTCCAAACCTAGTTGTATGTATAATCACAATATGAGATAAGCCTTCATGACATATGGTGGTCACACTCTCTATACCAATACATGGCATCTCCAACCTATCTACTAGTCACTATCTTTATTATTTAAGGCCACGATACTATACATAACCTCCATCTATGGGATACATGCCAATGATCTACCCCCCTCTACTTCCCATGCCCATTAGTGAATTAGTAGCTCATCCACTAAATATAATTAAGAAGTCCATTTGATATTTATATCAAGGGAATATTTCTTATGCCAATCCTATGAGTTATCCAATCCAAACCCATCTCCTTATTGTCCATTTATTTTTAGTATAAATAATGGAAGATATTTTCTAGAATAATATCCTCCTCCCACATTCACACAAATATCTTTCCCAATTTAATGATCACATATACATATGTTCCTATTTAAAGTGAGTAGCAATTGGTTATTTTATTGTAGAAAGTACTACCTCGAAGCATGCCTACAACTACCTACTATCAATAATTTTAGAAGATCCCATACCCTCCAACCTCATAGATCACTTCATCCATGTTCCTTCATATATTTTATATCCTCTATACATAAGATACTTGATGAGGGTATTATTAAATAACTCAATGTCAACCCCATAATGGATTCTCCCATATCATCCATACATCCTTTAACAATATCCCAATACCATGAGTCACCCTTTTAAATACCCATATTGAGGTGTTTAGATAAGGATCCTAGTATCTCAATATTTTTTCATCTCATCAATACATGGTCATACATAAGGACTCTATGTCATCTCTAATAGTCCATAACCTTCCAGTGCCTCCTAGTCCTCATCAAGTACTCTCCTAAAAAACTCTACAAACCATGAAGGATCTCTATCCCTCTATAGACATATTTTTTCTTGTATCATATATTTTGAGATCATTTCCACCTCTCTCTACCATCAGGCCATCTATGGCACAACCTAAGATGAAGGATTTGATCTAGAAGCATATAATAAAATAGTAATCAATAATCTAAGACATGTTATTTTATTTAAGTCAAATCCCTTCATCATATACATGTTAAGGTTTTCATGTATTGTATTTAATCTTGTTGTTACCACCAAATTGCAAGTCAGTGGTGCCACCACTCTCTAGTTTTACACAAAATAAAAGAATCAATACTGCTATTATGACCCAATGACATGTTTGTTGCTTGTCATTTGTTTTTTGCATTTTGTTATTTGTATCATTTTCTATTTATATAAATAATGTCTTGAGTGTTGTCCAAAGAAACACACCATTATGCGCCAACTCATACAAGTCTCTCTATAATTGAATATATATATTTTTGTCTATTTTGCAAGTAAGTGGTAGTGTCATCCTTTTGTAGACTATATCATTTTTTGTTTATTTTGCAAGTTATAACACTGATGGTGCTTTTGCAAGTAGAAAACACTTCTTCCATAGTGATAGAAACTTATTTTTTTGCCCCACAACTCTATCATTTAAGAATTCAAGGACTAGATTCTATTTTCTATCTATGTCAAATAGGTTTTATTTTTCTATTTATTGATAAAATAGACCAAACGAAAAAAAAGAACGTGTTTGTCTCAATCATATAGAGGATTGAATTAATATTTAATATTTGTCTTAGAATTGAATTGCATAGATTTATCTTAGGATTTTTTTATACAACTTCTTGTGATCTTGCCTCTTACAAAGAAATCATCGTCTCTTTCATAATCTAAATCAAAAGAGCTTTTTAGTTGTAGGCTTGTGTGCTGAATTTTTTATGTGCATTAGGGTAGGTTAAGGTTAATCTTACAAAAATAATAATGTTAGGAGAAACATAGTTTTCTTCAATCAACCCAATAAACTAAACTTTAAGCTCACAACATCCCCTAGTCTTAAAGTGAAAAAGGAAAGAGAGAAGATAATATCATGAGGCAACCCTTCATGATACCCCTTCCATATTTTTTCCTTCTCATATATACAATTAGAAAGCTTGATGAAGTAGTTCTACCATATAATATTAAAGAAGCACTAAATCTATTCATAATGTTGGTGGAGCTAGATACATTTTTCCACATTAGATAAATACTTGACCCCATCAAGATTGTTAGAACTCGATGCTTTGATACTTTACATTATAAAATGATAAGTATTTAAATACAAATAATACTTATTTTAGGCATAATAAATATCTAGCCAATTTTATAACTACCTTTATCCTATAGTGCATACATAGACCTTCTGATGGATGGTTATACCACCTACCATTTTACATGGGCTATGATGTAATAACTCCTAACATACCCCGTTTATTACATCATAGTCATATCTCTATCCCTAGATTATAACTAAACAATAATGCCTATGGTGATGCTAGAATATATAGATTTGAGAAATATATTCCCCTCCCTTAATGTATACTTTCTACTATGATACTTCAGAGTGTTAGGTTCTATTGATCATGAATTCAAAAAACATTTAATACAAACACTCATTTAATATTTCTAATACAAATACTCATTCAATATTTTTTAATACTTATAGAATTCAATGTATGAATTATGTTTCTCCTCCAATATCTTCACGAGGAGGATTTTTGTTAATTGTACTAGTTGTTGATGAGATCAAATGTTTTCCTACCATGTAGACTTATTACCAAATCTTGTCTTAATCAATTTCTTCTACCATGGTGAGGTGAACAACCTGTTGTAGTTTATTCTTCATCATTACTTTATTCAATTGACTAAGCCTTTGCTTGTGATACATGCTGTATTTATAGTTTAATTTTTAGTGTGACGTGCTACCATGCATCTTGTATCGATTATTAAATTGATTGCTTGCCAGTATTTTAATATGTTATCATATCTTCTATGTGGACCAATTTTTATTTCATGTTTTGATCATCACTTGATGTAGTGAGACCAATAACCTTTTTTTCTTCTTTGTTCTAGCATTATTCATTAGAAGAAGGTAATATTTATGAAATGTGATGTATTCATACATTTTTTGATGTGCTATCAAAGTTTGAATCTTAAATGGCTATTACATTAATTCCTCATTCTCTTTGTTGTCGTAAAAATATTCCATGGATGGTGAAGAATCACATTTAGAGTGTACATCTTCACTCTTAGGTGCTTGAATTTTATTTTATTTTTTCTACTCAACTTAGCTCTTAACATCCTTGGTTGCATTATTTTCTATATAAAATTTGAGTGGAATAAATTTTCTTGACTTGTCATTTGTTTAGAGTCATACCAAATATTATTGTGTTGTATTAACTATGGTTGTGCAATAAACACATGTTATTCTTCTTCTTCATCTTGATTTTGTTCTTATTATTATTTAACTTGATTTTTCTTGACAACATTATTTTGATGTGCCTTTCTCCAAATTTTATTTTGAATGTGTAAAGATGACTTGTCTTGTTGTTAGTTCATCCCTCATGAAGGAGATCCATTTTTGAATGGATGATGCTAGCATTACTTCATGATGTGACCATTTATACCATAAATTTTACACATATTCATTTTGTTAAAAATATTTATGTGAAAATAATTCCTCTAATTATAATATCCTATATTTTCATTTCTTTTTTTGAAGCATTATGGAGGTATTATACCTCTTTTGAATGGCTGCTTCCATTTTGGAGTTAAAAGAAGTAATTGTTCTTCATATGTTGTATGTAAGGCCTCTAATTTTTGAAGTAGTTTCACTAGATTTTCAAATATTGATGTTTATTTAGTGATATTTTATGTTTTCACAAACATATTGTATTTTGAAGGTAGAGATCTTAAAATAATTGGAACTCAGATACCTTTTCTCCTAATGCTTGCAATGATGCTCTTAGTTCAACAATTATCCTCATGAAATATTTGAGTCTCTCCACTCTTCATCTTCCAGCAATGGAATTAGCTCTAGAGAAATAGAAATTGATTTTGATTATTTGCTTCAAATGCTATTTGTAGCTTTTACCATGCATCTTTCACCTTGATTGAATTTCAAATGTATTCTTGTACTTCATCTACTACTCCAAACATGATCATTGATCTTGCCTTTCTATTTACCATGTTAACATTTATCTAATATTCATTTTCTTATTCAATATGTGTAATGGTTCCATATACAAATTGCCACACTTCTTCAGACTTGATCTATGTCCTGAGTTTGGTTTTATAGGTAGCATAATTATTGCTCCTTAATAGTTGGAAATTGGACAACAAGAACTTCAGGGCTTAACTAGACATGCTAACCTTTCACATTCATTTAATCAGTCTTGAAAAATGAATTTCAATGAGTTTATATAAGCATATACTTGAGTTCTAATTGATGCTTCAAATTGCAAGAAAGTTAACATCCTTGTCAAGAAATACGTATAGATGTAAAGTTTTTTCCTTCACTAGAATCTTCAAGGAATATTTTTAGAAAAATTCGATGCATTTCCAAAAGAATATTATATGCACATTTTATTTCACTTTTATAAAGGGTCAATTAACTATTTTCTCACCATTCATTTGATGTAAGAGGTAAGCATATATTGATTTTCCCATATTTTCTAGGTTTAATATTTTATTTGATGTGGATGTCTTTGTTTTGTTGAAATTCATACAATTTTTTCCAAGAGAATAACCAAATTTTTTCAAGTGGTTATATGGGATTGAAATAGGTCTCATCCATATTACATCATCACCACATAGTGGTGTTACAAAAAATATTGGATTTTATCCATGTATCACTTGGCAATATTTGAACCTTGGTCCCCTCTTTAAATGCTAAGAAATCTAATCGGTTGAGCTAATGCCACTTGATAAGAGAATATCCAACCTTGAATTTGAATAAAAAATGATATTTTTATCTTTAATTTATTGGTGTATTTTCCAAGGGAACATGATGCAAATATTAGACTTTTATGGTTGATCTAAAGGATGTCACTTTGCCTATAATCATTTTAATTTCTAGTCCTGCACCACTCCATTAATACCTATAATTTATACTTTTTTAATGTGTATCACTTTGCCTATGATTTAATCACCTAATGTGATATAATTGCTATGGAAAAATCTTTCCAATGATGAAAAAATAATTTCTAGAACCTACATCATTTTTTACTTTGTTGTTCGAGTTTTTTTAACATATCTATAAATTTTCCTTGGGTGCTCAACGTCTTGTATTTTTTCAATCCAAAAAAAGAAGTAACTCCAATATGTATTCTTTTTTTTGGAGTTGTGGTTCATTATTGTCTTCAATTTTTTGCTTCCAACATGTTTGATTTGTCTAGATGTTCTTCCTTGCTTTTGTAATGATGTCTTTAGTGATTTGGTAGAAATTTTGATACATTTTTCTAATATTTGAACATAATGGTGCAACATCTAGTAGATTATTTTTTTCCCTTTATCATTGAGTGAGGAATAAAGTTTCCTTTTGATGAGATATTTGTAGGTACAAGACTTCAAATAACCTGAGATGCTATAGAGATTTTATCACTCAGTTCATATGTAATGTCCTTATTCCTTTTGCTCTTGAGATATAGAGCACTCATTTATATCTAATTAATTATATACAATCTCTTTGATATGAAATGGTTTGATACGTTGAAACACAAGAGATTTGCTAAATATAAAATTTTAAAGTCTTACTAAATTTGAATAAACTTATTTGCTTGTTCATGTATGTGTTTGCCTTGTGAGAAAACAATTTTTTGACAAGTGATATGCTAAAGATATATTGTGTTCCTTTCCTAAGAGCAAATGCACAAGCAATGAGAGAAAAAAAAATGAATTTCTCATTATCGTCCTAGTAAATTGATAAAATATCCTATCACATGTTAAATTTTTATATACAGACTTGTAGATACAAATGTCAAGATTTATTGTGGGCTAATATATTATTTTCAATGTTGAGTCTTGATGGTATTACAAATTATTCTTCTCTTCATTTAGATATCTTTAAAACAACTATTCTTTTATAGGATTTTATTTATCCTATGAACGCTCCTTAGTAGTAAACTTTTAAAATTCTTCCATGGGATTTGCTTCACGAAGATGATTACCTTTCTTATTAGGTTAACTTAATTATCATATGATCACTCCTTAGTAGGAGTTCTGAACATTTTTTTTAAATTCTTCCATGGCATTTGCTTCATGGAGATAATACTAACCTTTCTTTTGAGGTTTGCCCAAAATGAGTCTTCCATAGATGTTTTTCATGGAGAAGTTGGTTACCTCTTCTTTTGAGACTAATTCTTAATCATTATTTGATAGGGTTTTTTACCATTAATATATCTTTTCAATAAAGAGCTTCCTGAGCTCCTTTGATAAAAGAGAGATGAGGATCAAAAAAAGATTTAGATTTTCCTTCTACTTGCTTTAATACCACATGTTAGAATTCAATGTTTAGACACTTTAGATTATGAAATGATAGGTATTTAAATACATATAATTACTATTTTAGTCATAAAAAACCTCTATCGAAACTTATAACTACCTCTATCCTATAGTGCATACATAGACCTTGTGATGGGTGGTTATACTTGTCATTTCACATAGTCTATGATGTACCAACTCCTAATAAATATATGGAACACACTGAAGTAATTATATGAAAAATCGTATGCCGTGAAAATCAATAGATTGGAAATGGACCTCTCCTCCCTCAAAATTATAGAATTTAGTGACATCAATGGTTATATAACTTTCTTTTTTACATTAACGGTAGGTATACCATCTTTAAGAGGTAAAACAAAAATAGATGAACAATGCGTTAAATATATTCTTTCTAATGATAACTTGTCATTTCATGTTGTTGGATAAGTAATCCATGTAGTTACTTTGATCATTTACAACCTAATATGATAACCCTTGATGATCCCTTCTCTCTTCTTATTTAATTTTAGATTCCTTTGAAGAATTTTGGCGTACCTCCTCAAAACTAGGATCCTGCAAAGGACTTAAAATCAATGGAAGCTATGGCTCATAGGACTAAGGGAAAGATGAAGTATTTAAAGAGATATAATCACACTTCTAAATACTACAAAAGGGAAGGATAGTCTACACAGGTGTGTTAGTAAAATTATTGAAAATTAAAATAGAGTTTCAAAAATTATGAGGGAGAATTAAATGGCTTCTCTGATGTTTAAAGTGAATTCACCCATTATACTATCCATTATGTAAAGATATGTTATTATCCTCTACTTAGCCGCTTGTTTCAAATTTTTGGGGTCATTGAGATATGTCCATTCTAAATTTATTGACCAAGATTGCCATTATATGATGAAACTATATTTAAAGCCTACATGCAATCATTATGTAGTGCATCATATTATAATTTTGTGTAATTAGCTATATGGATATTATTTAAACCTCAAAAATTGGTAACCTTAACTAATCATTCATAATTCCTAATGTGTGATAGGTAAGAGTGTAATAACTTGTAATTGACATTTAAACCTTTATGTTATGTTGACTTGGTTAATATGATTTGTAATTATTATTGTTGGGGTTTAGGTATTTGGTATAAATACCCTAACAATATGATTTATTAAAATGATGTGATCTCATTTTGATCATAGCACTTTATACTATAGGGAATTATATATATATATATATATATATATATATATATATATATATATATATATATATATATATATTCTTTTTACGTTTTTACTTCTTGTATAAGGTTTAGGTAATTGATTTTTCTTATATTTTTTGAAATTATTATAAAACTTGACACATTCTTTAAATGAAAACCCAATAAAATTATAGCATTTTAAATAGATAGAAATTATATGAAATATACTTTGTAATTACTTAAAATAAAAATTTATCTTTAATTTCAAACATATTTTCAAAAATAAATAATAACCCAGATATAAATGTAATAAAAATGCATTGTATTTTTACATCTATAATTTATATTCCAAAATCTGTCATGTTATAAAATTAGATAACAAATTTATATAATTTAATTGCATTTAAAATCTCAAAATCCATGAAAGTGACTACATCAACATTAACACTAATAGAAGTTTGAAAATAAAACCTTTAAAAGGGTCAACTATGTATATTTTTAGAGTCTAGACGCAAGAAACTTGAATGAGTATGTTGATATTGGTTTCTTCGTTGTTTCTCAATTGTGCAAAAAATTCAATTTTGGAGCAGACCGAGTGTTATAGCAAAAAATTGGAACCTTTGAGCGATGGCGGACTCTCAAAAATTTGAACTTCATGGGCACAAGAGCATTGTAGGAATGCATGGTCGGAATCATGGTGATGGGGATCCCTTAGGTGGTCATGCAACAAACGGTGAGGAGTTCAAAGATTATGGTACAAAGGATGCTGATGGGAATGTGTTGGCATTTTTGCCACATTATTTTTGTTGTTACTGTTCCTGCAAGAGAATGCACCAATTGTAGCACTTTGAAAGGGAAAATGTAAAAATCTCTACAAGTTTTATGTTTAAGCACAGTAAGTGAAGTTGTCATGATATCGCGACATGTCGCATTTTCATGACCTGCTGCGTTTCGCGGCCTCCGTACCAGAAACAAAGTAAAGCACAGAAGTTTTCACGATATCGCGACATGTCGCATTTTCATGACCTGTCACATTTTTGCAGCTCAAAACAACCAAAGGAAGCAAGGAAGTCAAACTATCGCGATATCGCAAAATTTTGGAGTTTTGTGACTTGTTGCGGTGAGGGAGAACTCAAGTGAAAGACGTCACGATTTTGCTACATGTCATGTTTTTGTGACTTGCAGTGGTCACAGAGCAGAGTAATGGAAAATATCGTGATATCATGACATACGGAAGCCAAGGGGAGCGCCAATGAAAAATGTCATGATATCGCGACAGAAAAGCAAGAAAGGAGTAGATGGTACGGAATGGCGCGATATCGCGACATGTCACGTTATCGCAGAAGGGCTGAAGATAACACAAGGTGGATGAAAGATGTCGCAATATCGTGACATTTTTGAACATGAATCCAAGCAAGAGAAAGATGTCATGATTTCACAACAGGAAGCGGCAACGAAGGAGAAGATAGGAAAGTGTCACGATTTCGTGACATATTGGGGTGGAAGGACCAAGTGCGGAGAATTGTCACGATTTTGTGACATGTCATGATTTCATGAGGGGAAAGCAAAGAAGCAGCCAGATCGTACGGAATGTCATGATTTTGTGACATGACAAATTTTTATGACCGAAAAGCAGCTAAGGACAAGAAGATTGAAACGTCGTGATTTCGTGACTTTTTGAAGATGAAAGAACCAAATGGAGAAAATGTCATGAAATCGTGACATTCCATACTTGGCATTGTATTTCTGTCTCCTTCATCGTGAAAATGTGACATGTCACGATATCACGACAATTTCTTTCTGCCGTGTACTTGTCAGCTTTTGTTCCGCGAAAACATGACAGGTTGCGAAAATGTGGCAACGAAGGAGAAAACAAGAAAGTGTCATGATTTCATGACATATTGGGGCAGAAGGACCAAGTGTGGAGAATTGTTGCAATTTCATGACATGTCACGATTTCATGAAGGGAAAGCAAAGAAGCATCTAGATCGTACAGAATGTCACAATTTTACGACATGACGAATTTTCACGATCGAAAAGCAGCTAAGGACAAGAAGATTGAAATGTCACGATTTCATGACTTGTTGATGAAAGAACCAAATGGAGAAAATGTCACAATATTGCAACATGTCACATTTTTGTGACCTGTCGTGTTTTCACGAAATGAAAGCTGACAAGTACAAGGCAGAAAGAAATTGTCGCGATATCGTGACATGTCGCATTTTCGTGATGAAGGAGCCAGAAAGACAATGCCAAGTACGGAATGTCACGATTTCATGACATGTCCCATTTTTTCTACTTGCAAGAAGATGAAGGCCAAGGAAGAGAAAGATGTCACAATTTCGTGACATGTTGCAGTTTCACGGGTATACAGAAGAAAAGGACATAGAAGGAAGAAGATGTCGCAATTTCATGACTTGGAGCAGTGAACAAATCCAAACGGAGGAAGATGTCATGATTTTGCTACATGTCACATTTTCATGATTGGTGGCAGAAACAGGAAGCAGTAAGGTAAAAGTGTCACGATTTCACGACATGTCGCATTTTTGTGACCTGTCATATTTTCACGACAAAAGCAAAAGCAAAGGCCTGATATAGTTCTGTATGCATTTTTTTTCAAAACTGTATATGAGAACGTGAGGAGAAGATAAGATCAAATGCAGTAATGTTTTAAAAGTTCTCCAATGGATTTTGAGATCATGGTCAAAGAGGCACCAAGAGTAAATGTTGTTGTTTACTGATGTGTGCAAGATAGAAGAACATGAGACAGTTTTTGATGCCACCAAAATTAAATACGCCTCCAGTATTAAAAGCTCATGTTCGTGATCTCCTAACAACTTCCAGCCTGCCCCGATAATGGTCATTTAATGAAGAAATATGGTCCCTTGGTCCGAGGTAGATTAAGGGGGCTTGTTTCTCTTTTCAAGTGCCTATTTTATGGACCTCTTCTTTGAAATATATTTTATGTATTAAATGCTATGATTCGAAAGGAAGAGGAAGCACCTCTATAAATACCAATGTAAAATCTCAAGCAAAAGAAGGAAGACCTTTTTGCAAAAATTGAAGTAGAAATCCTAGATGCATTTTGCTTTATTCTTAGTGTCTTCTGGAGTTGGTGATCCAAACTGTTGTCCATGTTTTTATTTTTGTATGAGTCATTTCTATTAGTCCAGTGTTAATATAAGTTAAATTCTGTTGTTTTGGATTTGGCTGTATTTGCATTTGAACGTTTGGAGTACAATTGGAAGTGAACTTACGGCTAATGCTTGATCCAGCTTTCGTATATGCATTCTAAGAGTCAGTTGTTGCTTAGCTTCAGGATTTTGTTGAGATTATTTGCTATCTGAGATTGTTCCCCATTAACTATCGACTTCGGCCATATTTACATCTCTTTCTACTATTTCCCATTTCTTTCCACATTTTCCCATTTCTTTCTTGCATCCTTATCTCGAAACCAGTTTAGATTAGTTTGGGAGCCAACCCTCTCTGGAGATTGGCTCTGGAGACTTCTCTTTCTCTTGAAATTTCAATGTTGGTCCAGGTCTAGGGCACGTACACGTACAAAATCCTTTCCTGTGGCAGATTTGTGACCAACAGGATGATGGTCGTGAAAAACTCAAGAATTTATAGGGCCCTCCTCTAAAGGATCCACCTCAAAATGTCCCACCTAACTCCTCCTTTGTGGAAAATTTTACAATGGAATGAATTTTGGGCTAGTTACTTAACTTTCGATTCATTTTACTATCTCAAGTCATAAATGTATTTTCCCTCTTGAAGCTATGGCACCTCTCATATTTTAGGATTCTCTCTCTCATTGGAAAATTCGTTGGAGCATGGCCAAATATTGAATCGGTTCATATATGGGCATTCTCAAAATAGTGCCCTATCATAAATATTGAGCTAGTGGTATGCCCTAGGGGTTTCTTCATGATCCGACTGAAAAATCCCCAAGATATAAGTAAAATTCTTATTGGTGGTCCATGGTTTTTTGGTTGCATAGCCCTATTTCTCCATTGGTGGGGAGACGATTTGTTGGTAATTTGAGTTATTTTATGTTTTCATTGATGTCACATGGATCATTGATGTCACATTTGAGTTTTTGTGGCAAAAGCACTTCATAAAATATCATTTATGATATTTTGGAGAGCATAGATATATATATATATATATATATATATAGGGTTTTTGTGAAAACAAAGGTAGGCAAAATAAAAGGTTTTATTTAAAACCATGGATGGAAATTTTGAAAAGGGTTTTTCTTAAAATCCAGGTTGAATTTTCGTTTCATCGAAGAATGTGCCCCGGTGATGGAGATATTTAATTTTAAATATTTAGTTTAAATTTTAAATTATTTAAAATTAAAATTAAAATTTTAAATTTTAAATTATTTAAAATTAAAATTAAAATTTTAAATTTAAAAATAAAATTATAGCATCGACGTCTAAATAAAGGAGGAAATACATATATTAAAAATAATAGCGCCAACGTATAAATAAATGAGGAAAGTCATATATATATATATATATATATATATATATATATATATATATATATATATGCCACCAAATTTTTTGATAAATCCTTGTCCTCGATTTTTGAATGCATTCGAATTGATAACGTAATGCGAGAAGAGCCTATGTGTTGAAGCGTGTGTAAAGAGGCATGTGAAGGGTTTACAAAATTTGGGTCCATTGAAGAATCGTTCACGGAGGATAACCAAACACATATGCACTTTTGGCCTAGTGGTTCATGCACTGTGTAAGAAGTAGGAGGTCCTGCGATTGAGTCTCGTCGGGGATGATTACTATGTTGAAACGCTTGAAGCATTTTTGAGTTTTCGAAGGGCGCAAAATATTGAGGTTTTTGTTTTGGTTCATGCCCCTTTGAACATGTGAGGGCATGTGGCCCAACGACGGCTTGGACATGATTAAGGCATTGAGCAAGGAGGCGTCAAGGGATCGAGTCCCGTCAGGGACAAAGGCAAGTTAATATTTTTTTAAAATTTTATTTTTCTAAAGTTACCCTAGGAGAAATAAGGGTTATGATGCACTTTAGGAGAAAGAGATATTTATGGTGATTTTATTTTTAGGATTATATCATATTATATATCATTGAAAAACTTATTTCGAGGGCTATTTGATTAATTTGCTTAGAGGGAGAAATAAGGTATGTGTAAAGAGATATTTCTAATTTTGTAAAGAGGTTCAAAAGTGAAGGTTTCTTTGTTCTTTTTCAAAGAGTATTAATTATTTCATGAGGGGACATGATGTATTTTATTGAGTAGGAGTAATGAGGTGTTATTTGGATATTATTGTTGTGTTATTAATCATGATTCCTAACCCTTATTGAAAGTTGAAACATAAAGTTTTTTTAGTGTGGTAGATTTAGTGGAAAACTAATAAGGCATCAAAAGGTATGAGCAATATTCTCCATTGAATTTGTTTATAGTGGTTGATTTCTAAAATATCTTTGGAGAGAAAAGGATTGATTGTGGTTTCCTTTTTGAAAGTGGTTGGTTGAATTATTCAAGGTTTTCTGGTTTGAAAGTTGTGTTTAAACCTTGTTTTATAAGCATTGTTGTTGAAGCCCATTGATTGTACAAAGAACTTGAACTTGAGTTAGAGAACAATATGAGTATCACTGTTATGTGAGATTTGTGGTTGAGCATTGTTGGAAATATTTGAGTTGGTTGATACTTGCTTGGACTAGGGTTTGTCATAAAGAGTTGTTCCTTATGGTGATTGGTTGAGTAGAGTTGTTTGAGCCTAGTCAAGTGATTGTGTGAAGTGGTTGTTCAAGTTCCATGAAACAAACTATTCTATATTTGAGTTGAGATAATTGTGGATCATTTTTGTCATCCATTGTAGAGTGCATTGCCATTCATTGTTGAGTTCATCATTAAGCCTTGCCTTCATATATTTGTGGATGAGATTTGAGTGCTACTTGAGCATGATTGATTGAGCCTTTGAGAAGGCCTTTAGGATAGATTTTTGGACATATTTGTGGTAGCTTTTATGCACGATTGATTGAGCACTTGAGAAGGATTTTGGGATAGAATTTTGGATAGATTTGTGGTAGCTTTTATGCATGATTGATTGAGCCTTCGAGAAGGATTTTGGATAGATTTTTGGACAGATTTGTGGTAGTTTTTGTGCATGATTGATTAAGCCTTTGAGAAGGCTTTTGGATAGATTTATGGATAAATTTGTGGACATATTTTGAGCAAGTTCTTGGTGAGCTTGCTAAGCAAATTTGAGCAGGTTCTTGGTGAGCTTGCTAGAGAAAATTTTGAGTAAGTTCTTGGTGAGCTTGTTGAAGCAGATCAATGGATTTTCTACCTAAGTAGATCAGGATTGCATACTTGACCAGATCAATAGATTGCCTAGCTAAGCAGATTAGTGAATTGCCTTGCTAAGAATATTAGTGGATTGCCTACCTAAGCAGATCAAGATTGCCTACCTGAGCATATCAGTGGATTTCTTACCTGAGTAGATCAGTGGATTGCCTAGTTGAGCAGATTAGTAAATTGCCTTGTTGAGCAAATTAGTGGATAGCCTAGCTTTAAGCAAATCAAATTAATCATTTGTATGGTATAAGGATCCCTATTTCTTTGTGAAATATTAGAAGGACATTATCTTGTGGAGAACCTCACATTGGGAGAACCATGTTAAATCTTGTGTCTCAATTATGTGTGGTGATTTTTTCTCTTGCTTACTATTTCTATCTGTCATTAATGCACATTGCTATATTTGGATATTGCAATTAAGGAAACTAATTGATATTGGTTTGGAAGGAAAGTAAAAAGTGGGTGCTATAATATTCACCCCCCTCTCAGTATAAGATTGTATTCTTAAATTGGTATCAAAGCGGGTTCCTTCAAAAAGTCTAATAGCTTGAGGTCATATTCTACAAGAACGCAAATGGCTTCACAGAATGGATCATCTACAAATAAGGCTCCACTATTTTATGGTAACAATTATGCTTTCTAGAGCATGAGAATGAAGAACTACTTGATATCACAAGGATATGAGTTATGGTAGATGGTTGAAAAAGAGTATAAGGTTGAAGGTGATCCCGAGGCAAATAAGACTATCAAAAAATTGGTTGAGATCAATGCAAGGGCAATGAATTGTATTTTGAGTGGGCTACGTGAGACAAATTTTGCAAAGGTAATGGTATGTAATTCAGCTAATGAAATGTGGACCAAGTTGCGGAATACCTATGAAGGATATTCCAAGGTAAAGTTGGAAAAACTACAAAATAATAGAAAAATATTTGAGGAATTAAAAATGGAAGATTATGAAGATATAGAAAAGTTTTTACTTCAAGTTGATGAGATTACTAAAACCATGAGAGGTCTAGGATTTGATATGAAATAATCAAAAGTTACTCAAAAGGTTTTGATATCACTTCCCATGAAGTATGATGTAAATGTTTCAGCAGTAGAAGAAATAGTGGATATCAACAAGCTAACAATGGAAGAACTACAAGGAACTCTCACAACTTATGAGATGAGGATAAGTAAGCATCAGGTTCCAATAAAAGAAATTATAATCAAGGCTTCAGAGAAAAATAAAGGGAAATTCTAGGGACAGATAGAGATTTAGATAATTATGAGGAAGCTAACTTCATCAAAAGGAAAAAGGACTCAAGGAATTACAGAGATATGAAGAAATTCAAATGCTACAAGTGTGGTGATTTTGGTCACTATGCAAACAAGTGTCCACATGAATAAAACAATGATGATGAAAAACAAGGTCACAGAAGAAAAGAAGATGGAAAGCATAAGCATGAAAAATATGACCAATACAAGAAAAACAGGTAGGAGAAGAAGAAAAGTTTTCATAGGAAAAATAAAACTTTCTTCATTGAAGAATCAAGTGATAGCTTAGATCATAGTGATAGAGATAAGTTAGATGATGAAAAGTAAGAACATCTATTCCTAGGAATAGAAGGTGAAAGAGAACAATTTTTTGTGTGTGGTCAAAGAGATCACAAATCAGGATATTGCAATGGATTCAGTGATAGTGAAGATGAGATGATACATCAAGAAAATAGGTATGGTAAAAGAAATCATAAAAGTTTGTTTGCTATAGAATATTATAATAATCTTCGTGACAGTGAATATGAAGAAGGGTTTTTCTATGGGATAAAAGAAGTAGAAGAAGAACATTCACTCCAAACAGAAGAAGTTAAACAAGATAGTATTGTAAGAAATAAAAATGTCTCAGTTGATCTAAAGGAAGAATTCAATGATATCCATGAGCAACTACAATAGGTTAAGGAGAATCTAAAAGAATTGAGATGTTCCATACTTGAGAAGTTTGATCTATCACATGACTAAAAAAGTCAAGATATTTTCACTAAGAAGGAAACATGTATTTCAGATACAATAAATATGGATGTCAATTTGCTATTTGACACAAATTAAGAGAAAGAAGAGGAAGGTTCCAAATCACCAAAGGTCTCATATTTCAGGTTTGGGGAATCACACTCAAAAGGAAAGGAAGTTCTAAAATATGAAATCAAGGAAGCACCTAAGTGTTATGAAGAAAGTTACAATGTTCCTATGACTTCAAACATTCAGTTTGGATCTTGTTTTGAGATAGGTGAATCAAGTTCAAAAAGAAAATAAATTCTTGAAAAGGAAAGCAAGGAAGAAATTAAGGAAGAGGATTTAGATACTACAAAGAAGGTTCAAGGATACAATGCACAAGTCAAAAATTATCACAAGGATAATGGTCAAGAAAGATATGAGGAACCAAGGCATGAACAAAGGGCTTTTCAAGGACATTTTTTTTCTTGTAATGTATTTGGACACAGGGCTATACACTACAGGGGTCTATGGATCAAAGAAGTTTGATTTTGCTAGAAGGAACTTCAAAGGAAGAAGGTATGGTTTTCATGGACATTGCTTCTCATGCAACAGGATTGGTCATAAAGCATCTCAGTGCAAAGAAAATGAGCAACATGGTTTTGTATTTAGAGCTACACAATTTAGAAGTCATGCTCATAATGATTATGAAAACAAAACTTCACAATACAGGGTTCAGGAAAGGAATGGATATGGAAATTATTTCAAGAAAGAATTCAATATATTGGCACCATCCAAAGGCTACAATATCAAGTGTTTTAATTGCAATAAAATTGGACATATTGTAAAATGGTGTAGGACTCAATTACAAAAAAGTTTAAGACAAGAAGGTTAAGCAGTTTCAAGGAAAGAAGGTCAAACAGGTTCAAGACAAGAAGATCAAGTAATTCATCAAGAGAAGGATATCAAAAAAATATGGAAGGAAGTTGACAGAGGAAAGAAACAATGTAATATGGGAGTAAAAGTACTCCCACCCCAAAATTAATCACCTCAAGAGATAAGGTGGTGAGGGGGCTATGCTTAAGAGTCATATCTTTTAGCCCCATAGGTGTCCCTTTTGCCATTGATTTCAAAGGGGGAGAGATTTGAGTTAGGGGGAGTAGCCTCCAAAAGAGATTATTGAGTCAGGGGGAGCATCCTCCATAGAGAGTATTGAGTCAGGGGGAGCATCCTCCATAGAGAGTATTGAGTCAGGGGGAACAACTTTGATTCTCAGAGATGGTTTTTGCAGTGATTGTGATGATTTGCATTAGGTGTTTCCATCAATGACAAAGGGGAATATTGTTGGAAATTTGAGTTATTTTATGTTTTCATTGATGTCACATTTGAGTTTTTGTGGTAAAAGCACTTCATAGAATATCATTTATGATATTTTGGAGAGCATGGATATATACAGGGTTTTTGTGAAAACCAAGGTAGGAAAAATAAAATGTTTTATTTAAAACTATGGATGGCAGACTTGAAATGGGTTTTTCTTAAAACCCAGGTTGGCTTTTTGTTTCATCGAAAAAGGTGCCCTGATGATGGAGAAATTTAATTTTAAATATTTAGTTTAAATTTTAAATTATTTAAAAATAAAATTATAGCGCTGATGTCTAAAGAAAGGAGGAAAGGCATATATTAAAAATAATAGCACCGACGTCTAAAGAAAGGAGGAAAGGCATATATTAAAAATAATAGCACCGACATCTAAAGAAAGGAGGAAAGACATATATATATATATATATATATATATATGCCACAAAAAGTTTTGATAAATCTTTGTCCTCGATTTTTGAATGCATTCGAATTGATAACGTAATGCGAGAAGAGCCTGTGTGTTGAAGCATGTGTAAAGATGCGTGTGAAGGGTTTACAAAATTTGGGTCGATTAAAGAATCATTCGTGGAGGATAACCAAACGCATAGGCACATTTGGCATAGTGGTTCATGCATTTTGTAAGAAGTAGGAGGTCCTGCGATTGAGTCTCGTCGGGGATGCTTGTTGTGTTAAAACGCTCAAAGCATTTTTTAGTTTTCGAACGGCACAAAATATTGAGGTATTTTTTTTGGTTTGTGCCCCTTTGAACACGTGAGGGCATGTGGCCCAATGGAAGCTTGGTCGCGGTTAAGGCACTGAGCAAGGAGGCATCAAGGGATCAAATACCATCAGGGACAGAGGCAAGTTAATATATTTTTTATAATATTTTATTTTTCTAAAGTTACCCTAGGAGAAATAAGGGTTATGATGCACTTTAGGAAAAAGAGAGATTTCTGGTGATTTTATTTTTAGAGTATATCATATTATATATCGTTAGAAAGCTTATTTCAAGGGCTATTTGATTAACTTGCTTAGAGAGAGAAATAATGTGTGTGTAAATAGATATTTATAATTTTGTAAATAGGTTCAAAAGTGAAGGTTGCTTTGTTCTTTTTCAAAGAGGATTAATTATTTCATGAGAGGACATGATATATTTCATTGAGTAGGAGTAATAAGGTGTTATTTGGATATTATTGTTGTGTTATTAATCATGATTCCTAACCCTTATTGAAAGTTGAAAAAGAAATTTTGTTGAGTGTGGCAGATTTAGTGGACAACTAAGAAGGCATCAAAAGGTAGGAGCAATATTCACCATTGAATTTGTTTATGGTGGTTGATTTCTGAAATAGAATTGGAGAGAAAAGGATTGATTGTGGTTTCCTTTTTGAAAGTGGTTGGTTGAATGCTTCAAGGTTTTTTGGTTTGAGAGTTGTGTTTAAACCTTGTTTTATAAGCATTGTTGTTGAAGCCCATTGATTGTACAAAGAACTTGAACTTGAGTTAGAGAACAACATGAGTATCATTGTTATGTGAGATTTGTGGTTGAGCATTGTTGGAAATATTTGAGTTGATTGATACTTGCTTGGACTAGGGTTTGTGAGAAAAAATTGTTCCTTGTGGTGATTGGTTGAGTAGAGTTTTTTGAGCCTAGTCAAGTGATTGTGTGAAGTGGTTGTTCAAGTTCCATGAAACAAATTATTCTATATTTGAGTTGAGATCATTATGGATCATTTTTGTCATCCATTGTAGAGTGCACTTCCATTCATTGTTGAGTTCATCATTGAGCGTTGCCTTCATAGATTTATGGATGATATTTGAGTGCTACTTGAGCATGATTGATTGAGCCTTTGAGAAGGCCTTTGGGATAGATTTTTGGATACATTTGTGGCAGATTTTGTGCATGATTAATTGAGCCTTTGAGAATGCTTTTGGGATAGATTTATGGATATATTTATGGAAAAATTTGTGTATGATTTATTGAGCCTTTGAGAAGTCTTTTAGAGAGATTTTTGGACAAATTTATGGAAAATTTTGTGCATGATTGATTGAGCCTTTGAGAAGGATTTTGGATAGATTTGTGGACATATTTGTGAAAATATTTTGAGCAAGTTCTTGGTGAGTTTGTTGAGCAGGTTCTTGGTGAGCTTGCTAGAGCTTATTTTAATTAAGTTATTGGTGAGCTTGCTGAATCAGATCAATGAATTTCCTACCTAAGAAAATCAGTGTATTTCCTAGATGAGCATATTAGTAAATTGCCTTACTGAGTAGATCACTGGATTGCCTATCTGAGCAGATCATGATTGCCTACCTGAGTAGATCAGTGGATTGCTTACCTGAGCAGATTAGTGGATTGCATAGCTGAGCAGATTAGTAAATTTCCTTGTTGAGAAAATTAGTGGATAGCCTAGCTTTGAGAAGATCAAAGTAATCATTTATATTGGGATAAGAATCCCTATTTCTTTATGAAATATTATAAGGAGATTATCTTGTGGAGTACCCCACATTGGGGGAACCACGTTAAATATTGTGTCTCAATTATGTATGGTGATTTGTGCTCTTGCTTACTATTTCTATCTATGTCATTAATGCACATTGCTATATTTGGATATTGCAATTAATGAAACTAATTGATATTGGTTTGGAAAGAAAGTAAAAAGTGGGCGCTATACTGTTCACCCCCCTCTCAGTATAAGCTTGTGTTCTTTACAATTTTGATCTAGAAACACAAAGTATTAACATGGCACCGATTTGGGTCAGGCTACCAGGTTTACCCACCCACTTTTGGCACCCAAGAACTCTCAAAGCCATAGCCCAATCGATTGGGGAATTGGTTTCCATTGATGCTGCCACGAAGGCAAGATCTCGGTTGACTTATGCTCGCATCTACGTCACAACCAACCTAGACTCTCAAATTTTGACCTATGTTGACCTGGTTTTAGGTTTGTACTACAAATGACAAGTTGTTGAATATGAAAACAAACCCGCTTATTGTATTGAATGTAAAAAATAGGGTCACTTAAGGGTTCAATGCCCACTACTAAAAAAAGACTCAAAGAAATATGGATATCAAGGAAGAGGAGCGACGGGCAATGGTAATGTTCAAGTCTTCCACCAGATCCAGAGAAAGAAGCAGTTTGACAAAGGCAAACAACCAATAACCACCCACCAAACAAACACTCCAAATTGGAAACACTTCAAATCCGGTAAGATCTTTATTTGCCAATTCAAATCCTTTTTTGCCATTAAATTCATCAAACACCTCCCTTGTAGAGGTTTTTATGCGTAATGAGTCAAAGCCAAATCCACCAGTGGACATTCCCAAAAACCCAGAACCCCAAGGAAATATTCCTGAAGGTCTAGGGGTTACTACTACGGATGGTCATTCTCCCTCAAAGTCGGGACCCTCATGTCCTCCCTTGACCACTGCTTCACCAAACCAAGCTTCTGATCCCCCGTCTCAAATTGATTTAATAAACATTCCAGTTAACCTGGTAAATTCCCCTATTCTTGAGGAACTAATCAGTTCTCCAAAGTAGGCTTTATCCCCTACCTATGATGAAGCTTATTGTTCCCCAAAGCAAATCACACGAAGCCAAAAGAAATCTGTAATAGTTGATGTGGGTAGTGGGAAAAAGAAAGGATGACCATCCATCCAGGATGCTAGGAGGAAGGAGACAGAGAATGACATTGCAAATGGCACTCAAACCACCATTCTGTCATCTCTTGCGGATCAAACTAGCACTGATATGCCGAAAGAAGAAGAAAAGCGACCCAAACCACCCTCATCTCAACGAGGAGGGGGGAAAAATCCTCATCAAAAAATCACAGATGAAGATCCTCTCATGGAACATGAGAGGCCTCAATGGCCCATCCAAGCAAAGGTTGGTTAGGTCTATGAGGATGGAATTAAAACCCGACATCATTCTCCTGCAAGAAACCAAAATAGATATGGATAGTAGTGATAAAATAGCAAAATCCTTGTGGAAGGATAGTGAATTTGTGTTTAGTCCAGCCAGGGGCTCTTCAGGTGGACTTTTTTGCATGTGGGACCCAAGCAAGGTTGAAGGAAGACTAATAACTAAGACTGACAGGGTAACCAATATGTTATTTTTTTGCAAAGACACTCAAATTCAGTGGATACTATCAAACATCTATGCCCCAAATAATCCATTGGGTCATCGTGCCTTCTGGAATGATCTAAGCCAGATGAGGAACAACTTCCAAAATGAGTCATGGATGCTTGCTGGCGATTTCAACACTCCTCTGTTCCCATCAGAGAAAAAAGGAGGAAACACCATCAGTTCTAGGTGTCTTGAAGACTTTGTTGATTTCATTGAACAAAATGAACTGATGGACATTCAATTGAAAGGAGCAAAATACACCTAGAGCAATAGAAGAATAGGTAATCAGCTAATCCAACTGAGACTTGATAGGTTTCTATTATCCAAGGAAGCAATTCAGTTCTTTGGAGATGCAACTCTTCACACTCATCCAAAAATTGGTTCAGACCACAACCCCTTAGTTTTTGAATGGCAGCAACAAGGTCAAATATTTAAGACACCATTTAGATTCGAATCAATGTGGCTTCAACATGAGGACCTCAGAAGCTGCATTTCAAATTGGTGGAGCAATCCCTTCTCAGGCTCACCATTAGTCCAAATAACTAAAAAACTCTGCTTTATCAAAGGAAATATGAAAATATGGAACAAGGAGGTCTTCGGCAATATTTTCTAGTGCAAAAAAAAATTGTTGATCAGCTAAATGCAGTTGAAAACAACATCCAAAATGGGAATCTGGAACCTGAAATGAGGCAAAAGGAAAAAGAACTCTTATCTGAATACCACAACATCCTGGCCAGAGAAGAGGTTTTTTGGAGGTAAAAATCATGTTCTCTATGGCTAAAAGAAGGAGACTCCAACACCAAGTACTTCCACGCATCAACTCTCAGACATAGAAGTAATAACAAAATCAAAGAGCTCTTTCGAAGTGATGGTGCATCCACTTCAGATATTCTTGAGATCAGACAAGAGGTTGTCAATCACTTTGAAGATATTCTTGGCCCTTGTCATCCATGCTCGTCTCAGGTGTGCAATACTCTCCTCCAAAATATTCCAAATCTGATTTCCCAAGATTTCAATGTTGGTCTCCTTAAAGAATTTACCTTCGAAGAAATTAAAGAGGCAATGTTCTCAATGCACCCTGATAAATCTCCTGGACCTGACGGCTTCCCTCCCAAATTTTTCCAGCATTTTTGGGACATAGTAGGTCATGATATCTCTACAGCTGTCCAAGACTTCCAACACTACAAAAAATTCCAAGGGATGTTAACTCCACATTTTTGGCCCTTGTTCCTAAAACCCACAACAATCGGTCCATGTCTGACTTTAGGCCTATCAGTTTATGCAATGTTATTTATAAGCTCATTTCTAAGGTCATTGCAAATAGATTAAAAGAAGCTCTCCCAACCATCATTGACCAATGCCAAGGCAGCTCTGTCCAGGGCAGATTTATAACTGATGGAATAATAACTATTCACGAAATCATTCATTCTATCTCCAAGAGCAAAAAATCAGGAATGTTTTTGAAATTAGACATGAACAAAGCCTTTGATAGGGTATCTTGGGATTTTCTTTTTGATGTCCTTGCCAAATTTGGGTTTCATGAGGATTGGATAGCCTTAATCAAAGAATGTGTAACCTCGACATGGTTTTTTGTCCTTGTTAATGGTTCTGCTGCAGGATATTTTCCAAGTTCAAGAGGAATCAGATAGGGGGATCCCCTCTCTCCTTTTATTTTTATTATCATGGCTGAATCTCTCGGTAGATCCCTAAAAGAAGCTTGTTCACATGGTCTTATTTCTGGAATCAAACCCTCTTCTCAGTCCAGAGCTATCACCCATCAACAATTTGTTGATGATACTATTCTAGCCTCATTGTCCTCTATTCCAGAAGCTAAAATTATCAAAAACATCCTCAATTACTATGAGGTAGCAACTGGTCAAAAGGTGAACTATGAGAAAAGCAGAATTTTCTTTCTGAACACACCAGTTCGAAGGTAGATAAAAATCATGAGAATTCTTGGTTGTAATATTTCCAACCTCCCTTCAATTTATCTTGGTCTTCCCTTGTTCCAGGGCAACATGTCGAAGAATTTATGGAATAATATCATTGATAGAATTCTGAAGAAACTTGCAAGCTAGAAGAAGGTATTGTTGAGTCAAGCGGCAAAGGTAGTTCTCGTCCAAGCCTGTCTCCAAAGCATACCAGTTTTTTTATGTCCATATTCAAAGTTTCGGCAACAATATGCCAAAAAATCAAACAAATTCAAAGAAAATTTTTGTGGTCCAGGAATGAAAATCGGAGCAGGTTTCCTTTAGTTGCTTGGGATAAAATTTATTGAAAAAAAGAGAGTGGAGGGCTTGGTTTCAGAAGAGTTCATCAAATGAATCTAGCTCTGCTGGAAAAATAGGGATGGAGAATTGCTTCAGATGCCCAATATTCATGGAGAGATATAATCAAAGGGAAATACCTCCATCAAAATACCTTCATGGATGAGGTCCCAGTTCACAATGGATCGTACTTCTAGAATTCGGTTGTCCAAACTAAAGACATTCTGAGAAGGGGTCTAAGATGGAAACTTGGCAATGGTAGAAGCATAAGGTTTTGGGAGGATCCATGGCTAAAGGATTTCCCTCTCATCAGAGACCAAAATTTAGCAATTTTAAAGCCTTTCACGGACCACCTGTTCGGCAGCCAAGTGTCTAATTTCATCACTCAAAATCCCAATGGCCAACAATGAAAATCTATTCCGACTGACAATCTCAATCTTGCTTGCAAAAATGTGGTTGTAGCCTTAGCGAATCTTCTCAGAGTGCACGTGATCCCAAGAAACCAACCGAGAGACACCCTTGTTTGGAATCCCTGTGAAGATGGGCAATTTTTAATCAAATCAGCATATTACATCCAAGGTCCTCTTGTTGCTCGATGGCCCCTTGCAAAGTTTGTGTGGCCCAAAAAGTTGATTCCCAAAGTCTCCTTTTTTTCGTGGCTCACATCCCAAAATAAAATTTTAACTACAGATAACCTTATAAAAAAGGTATGTTCATTCCAAATCATTGTTGTCTTTGCAACTCCAATTGGGAATCTGTCCAACATCTATTTTTGGAATGCCCCTTTTCTAGGTCTATCTTAAATGCCCTCTTTGAGATTGTCAATGTTGCTTGGGTCCAACCGCCTTCCATTCCTCTCCTCTTTGAGCAATGGCCCAATCCATTTGTCAACTCCCAGCTCAAGTTCCTTTGGTCTATTTGCCTCCATCATTACCTTTGGCAAGTCTGGTTGGAACGTAATAACATAATTTTTAATGATTGTAGTAGAGACCATAAGTCAATTTTTTCTCGTATCATTTCCTTTGTGTCAGAAAATGCTCAAATGGTGTCATCTGAAGAGTGTCCCAGACCTGGTCTTGAAACCCATCTGTGTGCTTTCTTTAAACTCAATCACATTTTGGGTAGGGCCCCCAAATCCCAAGTGGATAGATCAAGCATCAAATGGACCTCCCCTCCTCCTGGCTGGACAAAGCTCAATTTTGATGGCGCAACGAAAGGAAACCCAGGTAGGATAGGTAGTGGAGGTATTATCAAAAATGACAGAGAAATATTTTTGGGGGTTGTGGGGGGAGTTTGAAAACTGGGGGAAAAAATTGGGGGGGGGGGGAGCCCTCCCCCAAGGACTGATGGTGTTAAGTGATCTTGATATTGACCAACTCATTGTTGAAGGAGACTCCTTGCTTGCCATTAACTGGCTTAAGGGAAACCAACATCCATCGTGGAACATCAACAACATCATCGGTGAATGCAAGAGAATGTTGGGCAAATATTTGAATGTCACATTCAGCACATGTACAGGGAAGGTAATAAGGTGGCTGACCTACTGGCTAACAAAGGTGTCATGGAGCAATCCTTCCATGTGTGGCGAACCAACTTTCCATCGGGGCTCACGGATGATAGCAGTGGAGGTAAAATTTATCTTCTTTAATATGGTTAATAATCTTGGTCAGTTATTTAGGCCCACCAGCCATCCAAATATGCTCCATGTCTATCCCTTGCCTCTTGGAAGGTGTGGCATCTTGGGTCTTTTTGGCAGTTTCCAGAATCGAAAAACTCTCATCTTGGTGGCAGCGATGAAGAGGCAAATGTTAACCCTGATTAGATGGTGTAAGTAACCTGGATCTTGCTTTCAGGTCTCTATCTTTCAATGTCTGCTTAGTTTGTGGTTGTCTGTCTTTAGGAGGGTGCACTGGGAGTGCTTTTCCTTTGTTTGTTTGTTGTTCAGCTATGCTGGTTTCTAACCTGTTGGTTTCTGTTTCTTTTGGTGATCCCTTTTGGATTCTTGGTTTAGCTCTGTAAAAGGTTTTGGGTCCTTTCAAAACCTCTATCAATCATATATATATATATATATATATATATATATATATATATATATATATATATATAACAAATGTTAAAACCCATTCCATAGAAAAACAAGAAAATGGAAAACATATTTAAATTATACCCCCATATCCCATTATGTATATGATATATTTAGACAAACATACTCTGAGACAATTTGTATTTCAGGTTTACCTAGTAATAAAGCACATTATAAAATTATATCTTTGGAACCTACTTAAAGCCTCAAAATCTACGATGATGGATGATGACGTTATCAACAATAACACTTATAAAGGTGAAAAAAACGGTTAAAAAGGGTATATATACATATTTGTGATGAGAAATATACATTCATCATAACATATATTAGATTCAGCCTCCTTCCACATAATGGCAATAAAATAAAATGCTCAACTAAATCCCCTCTATGAATAAGAGACATTCATACAAAGATATTATGGGTTGCATTGAAGTGTTCCACAACACGTATGAACAATAGGCATGTTACCAATTATATGACCCCGATAGCTCTATATGTTATATGAAAATCTTATGGTTGTATAAGGAGCTGGTTATATTTACATTATTTTCAATAATATTAAATATAGATACAAATTATAAGGGTTGTTTTAAGGGTGTGTTTTTAACGAGTTTATACTACTTCATTATTTTATAACCTGATGTGAAGAGGACCACCAATTGCTTTCATTTAGAAAATTCGAATTAGACTACTACCTTTCCAAATATACATGAGCTAAACAGACAATTACATTTTACATGAATCTTGTTATGGAACTAATTATAGTGGACTAAGCAATCACTACTATTATTTGGGTTTAAATATTTTCTCCATGAATAGTCCATGGAGTTGGGTAATCCTAACTACCTCTTTGTGTATATATAATAATTTTATCGTGTCTTACAAAGTTGAGAGGAAGGGAAACTAAATAGAATGTTAATAGGAATAATTTTAAATAATATATGTGAATTTTTAATATCTTTGATTGATTGAAAGAGATATTTTGAAAGGATTCTTAAACCTTTTACAATATATTAAAATATAGTAAAGAAAACTTGTCTCCTTGAAACAAACAAAGAATAGAAAAAATTGGGAGACAATGTGCACAAGACCATCTAAGTAGGAGACAAACTTCACTTTCCAGAGCCAAAAAATTTGAAAAGAGGTTTCCCGCCCAAATAAACCTTCACTAATAAACCGTAACAAGAAACTACACCTGCAGTTCAAAATTTTGAAAAAAGATTTCCTTCCCAACAAAACCTTCACCACCAAATGTGAACTTCTATTGATTTGGTCTATTGAAAATATTAAAATATTAAATTTATCATCCAGTTAATTAAACAATGATTAACTTAATTTTTTATTAAAGATATTTTTCATATTTTTTCAATTGTCAAGATTCATAAATCACCTCCTTGATATCAATTTCATTGAGAGAATCTCCCTTTTCAACTTAGATTTTAAATTTTTAGTTTTGTTATGATAAAGATCAACATTGGGATTGACTAAACTATTTTTTAAGGGTTTTCAAAGGGTTACGCTTTCCTTTTACGTTAACTTAGTCACATTGAGTTATATAGCTTATTTTGTGCCATAGAGATTTGAACCTTATGGGTTACATCATCCATATGTCTCAACCATTTGAACCAATGACTCATTTATGGATTGAATAAATTATTTGCTACTTATTTTCTATCTATAGTAATGTTGACATTTTCAATATATTGCATTGATGGGCATTAAAAATAATTGTATTATCTGGTTTGATACTCTAATCCATTTTTATTGACAACATTAATAATAATATATGAATCCCTTATAAATGAAATTTATCTTCATCCTTTTTATATAACAATATTCATCGCTATAAAATTACCCTATACTTTGCATAGTTGCTAGTTGAAATTCCATATGACTATAAATAGATGCAAAGAACTTTTCCTTCTTCATTTCAAAATATCCCACCTCTAGATTTCCTTAGAATTGAATTTCTTTTAAAGTACTATCAAAAATAATTTTGATAAACCCAACTTTTAGACATTTTCATATTACCATAGATTAGTGTAGATGCCATTGTTAAAAATAATCGTATTTGTATATTCTAATTCTATAACCAAGAGGTTGAAACCTCTCTTTCCATACTTAAAGACCTCCTTGGTTATGATTTTGAGCATTATTGTATAGAATTCTATTATTTTTTCAAGGCATACATATCAATAAATAATGGTAGGAACAATCCTTCATAGAATGCATAATGATTTTTCATTAAAAGAATGAATCCAACATTTTATCAACTCTTCCAATGTTGATCGAGCCAAAATATATTCTTATTTTTCTTGAAAATTTAGTCTCGAGTTAGGTAAGCAAAGTGACAATTGGCAAGTAGATGATTGAATGAAGAATTTTACTTTAAATTTTTTATCAAAGGAATTTTACTTTAAATTTTTAATCAAAGGAATGATGGGACCTTAGGAAAAGCCTCAAGTGACATTGTTCCAAGGGGAGTCCTTAGAGTATAAAATTTTAATGGTTCCAAACATAATTAAGTATTCATCGTCATTTGATAGTTAAAACCAGCTTGCATACCTGATATCATCTGAGTGAGATTCTCTCCAAGGTTTGAACTTAGGTCTTCCTCTTGAAATTCAAGGAATTTAGCCAATTGAGCTCATGCAATTTGATAATTGAGGTATCTTTTATGTCATTTTAATAATATGGGTTCGCACTCATATTTCATTAAGACTATAGGGTCATTAGAACAACTTCAAAATTATGCATATATCTTTTAGTATGTTTAAACTTGGATCTCTTCCTTTAAAGTTAAGGTATTTAAACTCATGCTAGTTAAGGATTGAGGTTCTTTTTTTAATTAAAAAAATGGCTATGTAAGATTGAGATATAACTCATATTACATCATATGGCTATATAATGGTATTATAATAGCTTGATAATTTTTTTTTTTTTTTGTTATATAGATAAATTGGTTACAATCAAAATTTTTAGGAGCTATTGGCTATGCATGGGCATGCATGCAGGATTGGAACCTAGGTCTCCTCTTGGAAAGTGTCTCAACTTACCAATCCACCTAGACCCACGAACATATAATAGCTTGATAATTATTCATATATCAATTGATAAGATTAAACTTGGGTCTCCTCCTCAAAAATTGAAGAACATAAATAATTAAACTAATAAAATTTGATAAAATCCCATTTGTATTACTATATCTACTTTTATAATTAAATGTGTTAATATCTATAAATTAAAAAATCTTTATATTCTCTTTATATTATTTACTTCTCTCACCTTATAATTTAATTTTTTTTATATTATCTTTCTTTCGAACTTGATACTACATATGTATTTTCTTTTTGTGCTTGATTATTAATTATTATTATTTTTTAAAATTTCACTAAAAATTTACGTACTCTAGGTGAGTTGGGAAGGTAGGGTAATCCTCCAATGAGGTATCTGGTTCGAATCTCCACTACTAAACGCACATTGGGTATCCAAAATCCAGTTGATTATACTAGTGTAGCCAGGTTCGGGTGTGAGTCCCGAGAGTCAGATTTTGACGGTGTAGAACCCCTTGGTCGTGGTTTCTCGGACCAAGGTAGCCCCACAAGCAGTTTGCCAAGGCTTTTTTGCTAAATTAAAAAAAAAAAAATTCACTAAAAGGAAAATATGATAATTTTATAAATAATTTTAATATATTATTTTTAAAGACAATATTTCCCTCAAAACAATGTAAATGATAATAATAAACTATAATAACAAGTATTATTTGGGAAGACCCAGGTTCAAACCACCCTGAAGAGTGAAGAGTGATGTGTGTGCTTGAGCTTGTGTACTCAAATAAATAAATAAATAAATAAATAAATAAATAAATAAATATATATCAAACCACCCTGAGGAGTGATGTGTGTGCTTAAGCTTGTGCACCCAAATATATATCAAACCACCCTGAGGAGTGATGTGTGTGCTTGAGCTTGTGTACCCAAATATATATATATAAAGTTTGACTTTGAGTTAAAAAATTTCCAAACCACTACCCAAGCAAAAAGTCCGGACAACTACTTTACGGGTTTGGTTCTTGTTTTGAATGTCTAAGATTTAAACCATGGTATGTGGAGGGTGTGCTAATAAGTTTAGCTTTCATATGGTTGTAGGGGTTTTTTCACTAACAAAAAAAATATATATATATAATATTAATGAAAACCTGCAAGCTCATTAGAATGGTAAGAACTTTAACCCTTTTTAAAAGTTAAATATTGTAATGACAAAGACAAGTTAAAAATACAAACCCTACTTTATATAAAAGTACCTAAACACCTCATAAAAATAATATTATAATATTCATATTCACGGCCTTTTCAAACCAAACAACACCCAGAGGAGTTGTGATTCGATTTCTTAAAACTAAATTCAAAGGAAGCCTTCAATTATTTTGATAACAGCATCGAATATTTTGTAATTGACCAGAAGACTTAGAACTCCGGTCCACACGACACCGCGCTGCTCACGCACCAGCGATAGACCAGGAACGCAGTTCTCGTTTCTTCCACGAGGTATATTCGCTGGAATTTTCTTTTACTGTTCACACACAGACCAGGAACACCGTTCTCGTTTCTTCCACGAGGTAGATTCGCTGGAATATCCTTTATTCGCTCGTGTGCCCAAAGGCGTGTAAGATACAGATCTTTCAATTCAGAAAGGCAATGCCAATCTTCAATCTTTGAGCCTCAACAGGATAAATAGGTCTGAACAGAAGCAAAGAAGAACTCAAACAGCATAAGGAAAAGATTAAGATCCAGTGTTTCATGCTACAATTGGCCATGGAATCTCAAACTTCGAGTTGTCAAGAAAAAAATCGGTTACAGAGACATGTTCCTCCGCCTGTGAAAGTGAGTACTTCATTGCCAGATCTGTTTGTTAGGAAGAGTCCAATCCCTTTGTTAACACCCGTCTTCTCGCCAGATACTATCGGTGGTAGATGGGACGAACACAACAGTTCACCAGAAGAAAAAGAAAAAGATATAGCAGAAGGGCGTAGAGAATCTCTGTTGAGCGCCAGCGGTTGGCAACATCCAGCAGCGCCATTTTTCTTCACAGATATGCATGTAACAGTGTTTTCAACAAATTTGCTCTTATAAGTTTCAGTGAAGGACCCAAGGGATGAGCCACAGTTTTATGTTTGATTTGATCGAGTTTTCTTTGTCACCAGTAATTAACTCCTCTATGTTTTCTACTCTAAAGTCTTTATGCTCTTCCATCAAGTGAATAACTATACAATGGTTGTGATGAAAGGTGACATTTGCTGGAGGAGCTTGAGGATGTGCGGTACCAACCTAATGTTATCAGGGTCTAAAGGTCATCTTTATCAAAGAGAGGTAAGGATTATAGAGGCAGCTCCAATGATTTGACCTATGTTTGGAGGTAGAAACCTCTGAAAGAATATTTGATCTCATGGTTAATTATTGGTTAATTATTAAAAGATGAAAAAATGTTACATATTCCCATAACTAATTGTTAAAGATGAAAAAATGTTACCTATTCCCGTGATAAAAAAAAATTATAAAAAAATTAACTTTATTGAATACCTTAATATTATTATTAAAGTTATTTTTATTAATGTTTTATAATATCACTTTATGTAGTGAACTTTGAACATTTTTATTTTTTTTGTTGTGTAATATTAAGAGATGTTGGTTTTGAACAACAATTCTCCAACCTGTTACAATAACTCCACCACGGAGACACACACCCACTTCCTCACACACTTACCTACGCCACGGTTTGAACCTTGGACCTCCCGAAAAAGAGCCAAAGCCCAAACGATTGCACTACACCCTTAAAACTGAACTTCAAACATTTTAATTAAAATATATAAAAATAAAACATTAAGAAACCTGAATTTGAGACAATGAAGGTGGAACTTTTTAATAAATAGTTGTAAAAATTCCTTCTCCCTCGGAATAATTTCAAACATAAACTAAATTGGGATTGGCATCAAGTGGGAGTGAGAGATGAACATTTATATTAATATTTTATCTCGGTAAACGAAGTAAAGAAAGATATGAAAGTTGATGCTAAGATTCTATTCTTGGGAATCTTGCATGTTCTCCTCTAATCTAGATAAGGAGTGGGTTAAAGAAGAGGCATAGTTCATATCTAGTAGAAGATGATTGGGGATTCTATGTAACTATTCTTCCTCTTAGAATAAAGTGTTAGGACACATCCAAGGATATCTAAAACTTCTCATATATGTTATAGTAATGCTATACCATTTTTTATAAGAAGAATATTGTTTTTGGTTTTCCTTAGTTAGCAAACTGTCTTTTAGTATGAAGCTTGTACCTCAAGGTCACCTTGGTCAATCTTCTTTCTCAACCAATTCAATGAGAAGCAAGGATCATAGACTCCAAAGGACACTCTCAAATACCAAGTACATAGTTATTGAGTATATCAATTACACATGCCAATATTATTACTGCTATTACTCTTTATGTGTGTATTACACTTCTATTCTTACATATTGGAACATTGGTAATGATAGCTAACTTCCTTACTATTCATTTAGTCTATTACTTTTATTATACTATATTTTTACTTCTCTCTTCCCCTACCTATTGTGTTTACCTTCTACCTCTAATTTGTCTCTTTTCCTTTTAGTATTATACTTATCTTAGGTCTAATTAAACCATCCATATTCTTAACATTTTTTTTAAATTGAAAAACCCCTTGTGGGGCCACCTTGGTTTGAGAGACCACGACCAGGGGGTTCTACACCGTCAAAGTCACCCGAGAGTCACGCCCGGCCCTGCCCGCACCAACATTATCAATTGGATTTTGGGTACCCAATTCAAATTTTTGGTAGGGTGGAGATTCAAACCTAGGACCTCCCTTGGAGGATTGCCCTCTCCTCTCAAACTCACCTACAACACTTGGGTACCATATTCTTAACATTTAGTTGTACCTTATTGTATACCTTTTTTAATTTATATGTCGCATTTGGATTAACTTTATTGGCTTGTCCAAATATTGGTATAACATCTTGCTAAACTCATTGTGAGTACGAGTCACTTATCTTCCCTAGGAATTCTTGTCTTGTAATTCTCTATCGTCCCCAAAATGGATAGTCAAGATGACAACTAAATTCCTTTCATAAATGACCAAATTATTGTCACTCAAGTTTAAATCAATCCTAATCATGATATATATGCTATCTAAACAAGGAATATACCCAAGAAAAACCATATCAAACAATATGATGATATTAAGAATTCAACCTTAACGTCTCCAATGGATATCAAAAAACTTGTAGAAAGGGGATCAAACATAGAAAACAATACTAAATAAGCTTTAGTCCATGTTATCCATTAAAGACATGACACTTATAATACCCAACCTAGGGTATTTAAACAAATTATCCAAAGGGAAGAATACAAAATAAATTCCAATGATATGAGCCTTAACATTGAAAATGAATTTTTTTTAAATACTATTAATGATAAAAAAATAAAGATCATGATGAAGAGAAAGGAAATGAGGTAAAATAATAACCTTGACCTCAAGTGAAAAATCTATTCTTTCCATTTATTATACCTCCTTGCAACATTAAATAAATACTCAAAAGATAGTGCAAACTTCATATTCAATGATAAAATATCTTGAAGTTCATATTAGATGATAAATGGAAGACTTACCACTAGGGATTTGAGAAATACAAATGGTCATAAAATTTGAAAGACAATCTAGTATCATCACTCAAAATAGTCTCTCAAAGATTCAACAACCTCAACTAATCATGATCCTAAATACCTTGAAAAAATATTCAAAGATGATCCTACGCTTAGGCTATTGTCTAACAGTGAACAAGAAATATGCTTCAACCAATAACAAATTCAACATGTAAAGGAATCTCAATAAAATACCAATAATCAACAAAGAAAAACCCAATAACAATGTAGTCGATGAAGTGGTAGTCAATATTTTTTTTTCAATAAAATCTAATATATGCTCAAACCCAATTTTGGCAAATGGATCATGCAAATGAATGATATTATAAAAACAATATGCTTAAGATATAAGTGGAGGAACTCAACAAAAAAGTATAATCTATATAAATCCAATAAGCAAAATGAGAAGATCAATGATTGCAATAACAAACTATCTCACATACATCCTTGGAGGTATAATTGTACCCATTGACAAACTCTAGTAGTTATTCCTCCATCACTCATGGCAAGATGAAAAGTCAATATATATAGGTGAACATTTTTAATCTTACCAATTGGATTAAAGAACCTGTAAAACCCACTATATTTGCATATACCATACCTCCAACACTCCACTTATTGTTTGATGAAAACAATGTACCTAAAAAAATACTTGGTATATTCTTTAATTTTATAATGGATGGGTATGAGCTAATATTGATGCGACTACAAAGTTACTTTTTAGGTCCTTTAATGGATCTATACTCAAGTGGTATATAAAGCACCTAGATCTTCCATCCATAATTTTGAGCAACTAGTATAATTTTTCATGAATGTATTTAAAGCTGTAGCACCCTAAAATTGGTGTAGTTAAATCATTAGTAAAAAGTAGAAATTTGAATTTTAACCCTGAAACCGCTCGTTAACTGCTCACCTCGTTTTTGGACCATTTTTAGAGGTTGTTGTGATCGTTGGACGATATCGTCGTTGATCTGACGATATCATCCCAAATCGAACGAATTCGTCTGGAATAGAATGTCTAGATGATTTCGTCCCAAAACTAAAATTTCATAATTAACTTCTATTCCAACGACATCTCAAACTTGGGTAGAAGCGTGTTTGCACGATTGGAGATTCCCACATTGAGGATCTCCCAGATTGGGATGATCCCCAACCTCCTAACCTCCCCCTAATCCTATATAAACTGGGATTTTTCTAGTTTATCCCCCTAACTCCCTGACTCCCTCCCTAATCTCCCATCATTCACATTTGTGTTTTCAAGTTTTGTTGTAGGATTTTGTTGTGTTTCAGCTGAAGGTAGCTCGGATCATCGCAGGCAATTCAACTACAATTTGAGACGATCATGTCAATATTGGCGACGATCTTATATGATTACAAACGATACAATCTGCAATTCAGCTTGGGGGCAATCAGAACCCTGAGTTTACATTCTCTATCTCATTTTCCTTATTTATTGGTGCATTAGATTAATTTAGTTTTGTTTTGCATCTTGGAGTTCACCTCATTTAGCATAATTGCATGATAAAATTCAAAATAAGTTTCCAAAATAGTGCATCTCATTTAATTTGATATCTAGATTTATCATTCAAACATCTATACTCTTATTTTTATCATTTTGTATCATTCTTGCAATTGTATTTTTGGTTTTTGGTGTCTATTTTCTTGATTGCAGGTTTCTGACAAATTCGTCTGATGAATTCATTAGGTTGCTGACGATATTGGGTGATATCGAATGATCTCTTGTGATTTGGGATGATTCTATACAATTACAGATGATCCTATCATATCTGAGACGATCTGGACTCCTACAAGCTTCAAAATCTTAATCAGACATCAGAAATCATGTGTCCTCTTCTCCATTTTATATATTATTTGTATTCAATCACATTAGGGTTCATTTATGTTTTTTGTTTTCATGTAAATCAGAATCTTCATATAGAATAGCTTAGCTTCATTTTGGCCAACCTAGGAATCTGAATGATTGAACATAAAATGAACAAATCAAAATCCATTCTCAACCTAGGCATGGAAACTGCCACTCAAATTTTCCTGGTGAACCCCACCATCCGTTGAAAATTCACCTTTATACCCCTCCCTTGAGAGGTGCGACCTTCAAAAGGCCTCTCCGTCCGAGGTATTGTTCCATCCTTTTCTCACCCCCATTTTGGGTACGGATCCTTTAGCCTGAAGGTAAGGGTGCAAAAAATTTGGGCGATACATTTTGGTGAACCCAACATGAAACTAAAAACACCTTTTGAAAAAAAAAAAACACATTATTAAGAACATCTAGAATCATTAGAAAACTATGAAATTTGCATATCATACTTAGATGGTAGATTATAATAGAAGACGAGCTGTCTCCATAAATGTTGAAAATCAATTAACGCCTATAGAGATTACTTTTGTGCTTAGAGTACCTTAAACATATAGAGCCCAACCTTTCTGGGATGAACTTGATAGGAGATTGGGTATAATTAAATCTAGATCTGCAGAACGTAGTCAAATTAAGAGGTTTCTCTTAGATAGAATCCTGGATCTTGATCAAGTGAATTTGTATCATGAACTTTAGAGAGCTTTCCATAGGTGGTTAGCTGATAAAAGAGCACTCGTGTCTTCTAGATTATACACCTTTGAGGAATACCTTGAGAACGCAGTTGTAGTACATAAATTTCTATCTCGTATAGAGGATCAAGAAGTCATTCTTATGGATAGAAAGATATGGAATAGAGTTCCTAGAGTTGTGTTGTATCAATAGTATTGCCATTAAATTTATTTTTACATTCAAAATTTGAAATAGATAATATTACCATAGCACACTTTGTCAAGTTCTTGAAAAACAACTTCCAATTTGAAGAGGAACATTTCATGACTCCTGATGAACTTGACCCTATCAATGATATCCATAAACTATTCATAGAAAGCTAAGTGATTATTTCTACTATTTTTTTCTTACAAATAGCATGTTGTTTGTTATTTTTATTCTTGCAAAATAATAATATAATAAAATCACACAAAAAAAGAAAAAAACAAAAACAACAAAACATTTCCTTTTAAAATATTATAGTAGGTATATAGTTAAAATATATACCTCTCAACTCTATCGCATATATATATATATATATATATATATATATTTGCTAAAACCTAAGTTTAGTACAATGCCTAGACTTAGGAATGGACAACAAACCGAAGAGGATAAAGATTGGTTAGGAAGACCATTAACTGACCAAAATGTCCCTTTTGAGGATCAAGTTCAGGAAGAAGAAACCCTAGACCAACAAGAAGAAGAGCTCCCTGTAGGAAATGAACAAGAAGCAACTATTAGAGAGGAAGGATCCTCATCCCCTAAAATGTCTCTCGGGAGGAGCTATCACTTTTGAGAACATGGAACAATTTTGGAAGTTCATTAACACTAATATTGGTGTTTTTAATAGAGCAGCCCATATGGACAAGGATCGAATTAGTGACACTCAAGCAACTCTAGAAGAAGTATTTCAAACACACACTAATCCCTTGTACTTTATTGACCAAGAGAGTGATCAAGCTAGACCATCCAATTTGGATATAGTAGCTACGATCCAGAGCATGCAACAATAGCAGGTTACCCAACGATCTAAAGTTCCTGTTAACAAGCCTAGAGTCATTCTTGCACAAAAGAAACCATCATTTACTACTCTATTTCGCCAAGCTCTTGATCAACATACCTTAAATCAATAAAAACCCAAAACAAAACCGAACACCAATTACCAACAATCTATTACAAATCCCCTTCATAATACTCTTCCTACCAACACTTTGCATAATAGCAGTATAACATCTAATCCTTGTGTCACACCATCATATGCTCATAGATCCCATACCTATGTGCCACCGAACCAATATGGTGGACAAACTAGTAATCTGGAAGCCATGGTGAAATAGTTAGTTTCCCGCATGGACCAGATAGATCCCTACCGTCCCTCATACAATTATCGAGAGATGTGTAGTTAGCCTTTAGATCCTATAGTCGTAGCATAGTCGTATCCTAAATATTTTCCTATTCCTGTTCTTCCCATATATAAAGGAACCGAAGATCCCATAGAGCATCTTTGTATTTTTAGGATAGCATGTCATGATATATCACATGATGACTTGTTATTACTAAAAATGTTCTCAAAAATATTGGGAGGAATGGCATTAGAGTGGTATTATCAATTACCCACTAATTCTTTGAGGAATTTCGAAGAAACTGCCAAGTCTTTTATTCATCAATTTAGTGCCTACATCGAAATAGATGTGACCATTAAAGATTTGTATAACTTAAAATAGGGCAAAGAGTAATGCTTTGCTAAATTTCTAGCTAGGTGGAGACAGTTGATAGGAAAATTGCACTTTGTGTTACCTTATAGGGAGATGTTGGACATCTTTATTAATAATTTGCAAGAGCAACTATCTTACAAATTATCAACTACTACCTTGACCACCTTCGATCAGGCTATAGACTTAGCCCGAAGAGTGGAAGATGCTCTCATTAGGAGAGGCCAGCTTAAAAAGAGAGACAATGAGAAAACATCCAAAAATAAATATAAGAATAAACAAGTTGTGGGTGATGGAGTCACCGATAGCAGAAATATTGCTAATGTTAATACTATGAAGACAATAGAGAAGTTTGTACTGAAACCTCCTGATAGACCTTGAGAATTTACTAGGTTAAATCAACATTTATCAACTATTCTACCACAATCATTAGAATGAGGTTTGATTCAATTATCAAATATTCAGGAACCTGATCCAACTATACCCGGATATAGAGCAGATTTACACTGTGACTTCCATAGAGGACTTGGACACACTACCAACTCTTGTAAAAGATTAAAACATAAAATACAAGACTTGATTGATAACAATGAGATGGAGGTGCAAGACTTTCAACCTAAGAAAAATCCTCCTAATAATGTTCAAAAGAACACCCCACAAAACCAGAATCATAATGCCAATCAGTAACTGGACATCTTTCAACATCCCTTACCAAAACATGGTAAGGAGGTGGCTAATCAAATTGAACATCATAATGTTCCTCCTCTTGCCCGATATGTAGGAACTATTAGCGGGCATTTACCTGTTCATGATCTAGAAATATTTGACACAACTTTATCCATGATTACAACCAAGCCTCTATATAATATTTAGATGCCTGATCTTAGTGATACAGAATACGAGACTGAGAGTGATATGGAAATCACATCAAATCAATTGCATAGTTCTAGATATGAATCGGATCCTATTCACCCTATCACAAGTTATATGGTTCTAGAAGAGACATTTACAAGAAGAGACACTACTAGACCATCGTATCACTGATTACTTTCTAATGAACTAGCTATAAATGCTAGACCAAGACCTATTCATCATCTACATAATAATATTGTGGGTACCATTAGAGCTGTTACTAGACAATAGGCTCAAAATTCTCAACAAGATCAAATTCAGAATGGTGGATCAGCTCCATTTGTTTTAAAGGTTCCTAATAAAGGGAATCATTCACCTAATGTTCAACCTAAACCTCCTTATAATATTAATGAACAATTATCAAATATTACAGCTAGAATTTCTCTCTTGGATCTTTTAAGATCTTCTCCTACATATAGAGATGAATTAATGCTCACATTAAGTCAGATGATGGTACCACAAGACATTCAACCTGAAGCCATGGTCGATACTATAATAACTTATGAAGTTGATTGTATTGACTTCTGAGATAGATACATACTGCAACATAGTTTACATAAAGTTAACCCCTTGTATATTACTACCTTAATTGGAGATGTAGTAATAAAACGAGTTTTGATTGATAATAGTTCATCTTTAAATATCTGCACTTTTGAATTCTACCAAAGATTTGAGTTTAGAAGTGATGAAATGAAAAGAACTGATATGATCATAAAAGCTTTCAATGACAAAACACAAGAAATGTGTGGAGTTATTACCATTCCATTGCAGGTTGGTCCAAGAACCTTGGATATGACTGTGTTTATTGTACATTGCCCTGCATTGTACAATATACTCTTGGGTCATCCTTGGATCAATGCGATGCGAGCTGTTCCCTCAACTTTACATCAATGTGTTAAGTTTGAATTTAAGAATCAGTTGGTTACCATTCATGGTGATCCAAGACCCTTTGATATGTGTGCTTTGGCAAAACCTATTGGAGTTCAATTTTTCCCAGCTCTATCATCCACACATCCTAATTATCATTATCCATCTAAACATGTGAAACTCACATCCACAACGTCATCTAATTCTTCTCCATCAGTTGCACCTCCACATATAGATCAACCATCTTCTAAAAAAACCGCATTAGGACCTAAGAAAGATCCTAATACCACAACCAATGTCTCTTGTTCTACTATTATAACTTCCATACCTTTAATAGACCCATATATCAACACCTCTGCACCATCTACATCCACTAAATTCATATTTTTTGCATCGAAAGATGTAGGGAATGTTCCTTCTACCTCTTATGCTCTTACTGATGAGCTCTTACCCGATCTATCTAAAATTCTTATATCAGAAGAAATGAATGCTTCTATGCAAGATTCCCTTATTTTAAATAATTTGCCACCATCTCCTTGTACCTTGGGCTTCCCACAACCTATGGAAAGTATTTACCAACTCGGGAGTTGTGCCTTTATTTATAAGGGATATGACTGGGGTAGAATACCCAAAAACATCAAAACTCATTATGATGGATATGCTCGATGTTATTTTACTAATGAGTATATTAAAGCCAAACCTATAATGCTTAAATTGGGATATAAATGGAAAGGTTTTGGACCTTTCTAGAATGGTATGAAAGAACATTTTGAGGTAGAAGCATGGCCCGCCCGATGTGGTGTGGGCTTATTTTCTAGTAAGGGTCAGCCATTCCCATTTGAGGATGACGACCATCTTATATGTTACCAAGATTATTTAGACGAACGCGATGCTTTGCATTTAATGAATAAGAGATTCACAAGTAATAGGGTATCTATATCTTATCCTGAGATGATCGTTGAATTCGATGATGATTTGGAAGGAGATATCTTTCACGATGTCTCCGTTGAGGAATATTACATAATGGATTTTATTTTGATGGCTCTATACCTAGTATAGCACAGCTCGAGGCCACGACTCCTCAAGATGAATTATCCAAGATAACCTTGGAAGAATTACAAGAATTTGGCATTTCACCTGCCCAACCTAATTTTGAGAGAGATCTACATATGGAAGTAGAAAATGTCATAAAAATTAACATTGGAACTGACAATAACCATCACATAATCAACATTGGATCAGAATTGAGTCAAGAAAAACATGATAAATACATTGCATTTCTTAAATAATATGAAGATGTCTTTGCTTGGACATATGAAGATATGCCAGGTTTAGACCCTTCTGTAGTTATGCATCGCCTAGTAGTGCATCTGGATGTTAAACTTGTTAAGCAAAAGCTTTGGAAAATGCATCCTAAAGTGGCCTTACTAGTCAAAGGGGAGTTATAAAAACTCCTGAATGTTATTTTTATACAAGCCATTGATTATGTTGAATGGATCTCGAATGCAGTTCTAGTAACTAAGAAAGAATCTACTAAGATTAGGGTTTGTACAGACTTTAGAGATATTAATGTTGCATGCCCTAAAGACGATTTTCCCCTTCCCAATATGGATCAGATCATTGATTTTACTACTGGGAGTGGAATGATATCCTTAATGGATGGATTTTTTGGTTATAATAATATTAGGATAGCTCTTGAAGATCAGTCTAAAACAACATTTATTACCCCTTAGGGGACTTTCTATTGGAAAGTGATGCCATTCGGTTTGAGGAATGCAGGTGCAACCTATCAATGAGCCATGACTTATATCTTTCATGATATGATGCATGATATACTAAATGATTATGTAGATGACATTATAGCTCGTTCTACTGAAGAAGATGACCATTTAGATGACTTGATAAAAGTATTTGATCGGTTAAGGGAATATCTTATCCGATTGAATCCAACCAAATGTATATTCGGAGTTAAGTTAGGTAAATTATTGGGTGTTATAGTTTCTTTACGTGGCATTGAAATTGACCCTCTCAAGATTACAACTATCACTATTATTCCCACACCTACAAATATATCTGAATTACAAGGTAAACTTCAAGCTATCCGTCGCTTCATCGATAAGCTGGCGGATAAAACTAGATCCTTTCTTAGCTTCTTAAGAAGGATGTCTCTTTCCATTGGGATGATGAATGTAAGGAAGCATTTGAACTCCTCAAACAATATCTTCTTAACCCACCTGTACTTTCACCACCTAAACCTGATCGCCCATTTATCTTGTATATAGGAGCTATGTTAGCTCAACTTAATGATGAGAAAAGAGATCATGCTAATTATTACATTAGCAGAACATTAATTAGTTATGAAACCCACAACACAGAATTAGAGAAGTTATGTCTAGTAGTCATATTTTCTACACAGAAACTATGCCAATATATGCTTAATCAGAAAACATACGTTATTGCTAAATCTGATCCCTTGCGGTATCTCATGAATCAACCTTATTTATATAGTCGCACAAAGAAGTGGGTTCTTGCTATAAGCGAGTTTGAAATCATGTTTATAGGACAAAATTCTGTTAAGGGTCAAATCATAGTAGATCAATTAGCTGATGCACCCTTAGAGTCCACCCATCCCCTTATCATTGAGTTTCCTGATGAATGCCTTAACCTAGAGGTGGATCATTCAGAGCAATGGTCCTTATACTTTGACGGAGCCCGATGCATGAGTGGGGCTGGTGTAGGTATTATTTTAATATCTCCATAGAAACATCTCATACCTTTATCCTTTAAATTAACATTTGCATGTACTAATAACATTGTTGAATATAAGGCTCTAATCCTTGGATTACGAGCTACCCTGGCACTAAAAATTAAAAATCTATTAGTTTTTGGTGATTCTCAACTTGTTATAAATCAAATTAACGATGTTTATTAGACCAAAGATGATAAATTGTGCCCATATAAAGCATATGTATTACAATTAATATCTTTATTTGATCAAGTTACCTTGGAAGCTATTCCTAGAAATAACAATCGTGTAGCTGACGCTATGGCCGTAGTTGTATCTCTTTTACCCTTGGAGTTAGATGAAAAATATGTTACCATAATTATTCGTCGACTCCAGGAACCCGCTTCAACTAAATCATGCTTGGAAACTTTGGACGTGTTTCTAATCAATGAAACTATTCTGGAACTTTGGTACACTAACATCTTCAATTTTCTTTAAAATGGGACCTTCCCTGAAGGTTTTAATAGAAACCAACATCGGTTATTATGTAGATGAGCAAGTCACTTCGTAATAATTGGCAATACGTTATATAGGAGATATTTTGAAGGTATCCTATTGAGATGTTTGAATCTAGAAGAGTCTAGATCAGCTTTGAGTGAAGCCCATGATGGATCTTGTGGGGGACACTTTAGTGGTAGTGCCATTGCTAAGAAGCTCCTTAGGATAGGATATTTTTGGCCTACCATGGAGAATGATGCACATGATTATGTGTGCCATTGTGACAAGTTCCAGAAACACGCTGACCTTGTCCATGCGCCTGCACAAGAACTGCAGGATATTCCATCTCCTTGGACCTTTTCAAAATGGGGCTTAGACATCATTGGAAAAATCAATCCTATGTCATCTAATGGACACAAATTCATCATAACTACCACCGAGTATTTTACGAAGTGGGTCGAAGCTATGACCTTAGCTTCTTGCACTGGAACGCAAGTTTCAAAGTTTATTCTTAATAAAATTATTTGTAGGTTCTAAATTCTTGCAAATCTCATCTCGGATAATGGAACTTGTTTCAAAAACAAAGATGTAAATAAAATATGTCAAAAATATAAAATTCAATATCGTTCGTCCACTCCCTATTATCCTTAGGGTAATGGCCAAGCAAAAGCATCTAATAAAACATTAATTAAAATCCTCAAGGGACTGGTCAATAAATCTGGTCATGATTGGCACATTCAATTACATCTAGATTTGTGGGCTTATCAAACTAGCATTCGTACTCCCACGGGAACTTCACCTTTTGTTTTGGTTTATGGTGTTGAAGCTATTTTTCCCTTTGAACTAGAAGTTCCTTCTTTGGCTCTGCTACTTCAAGATACTGAAGTAGGAGATGAATATTGTGTTGGAATATTTAGTCAACTGTAACTCCTAGATGAGAAGTGCATTAAAGCTTTGGAACATCTTTATGCCTACCAAAAAAAACTCAAACGAGCATATCTCAAGAAAGTTCATAATCGATCCTTTGAGATCGGTGACCTCGTCTTAAAAGAAAATAAAAAAAATACTAATGCAACTAAATACCTTAAAGGCAAATTCAAGCCTAACTGGCTTTGGCCATTAATTATCACTGATATATTTGGATCGGGAGCATACAAATTAGCTACCTTAGATGGTAAATATCTTAAAGAACCTATGAAAATTATGCATCTTAAGCGCTATTATGCATAAATCTAGTAATTTCATCACTGTATATATTATACATATTGTCTCATATTAGTAATTCATATAAAAAATTTCAAAAATAGTAATATTATGTATTCTCTCAATTCATAAATAAAAAATAAAAATATAAAAAAATCAAAATCATCAAAATCCTCAAAAACATCTTCTATTTCGCATTTGTCAATTATTGAAGTATTGCACTTATATTTTCAATTATTTTGGATAAATTAACATTTATCTGGAATCCCTCACTTTCACACTCACACGAATAAATATCTTGATCTCATTTGGTGTGATTATTAATCTCTCTTATATCAAAGTTCATAGTTGAAATAAATAAAGTTTTGAGCATAGAGAACTGATCTTGTTATTTACTTGAACCAAGTACACATTTTCACATTAAAATGATTTCATTGCAAATTCAAAATGATGCTACACAGTGGAAGTGGTATCTTGAGCAAAAAATTTCCTCTACTATCCTATCATGCACATGGTCTAGAATCTTTGAGAATTGACAAAAGGACAAGCTCATCCCTGCCCAAAATAAAAATCCCTTGCTCTACAGCCAATCCGAGCAAGTATCCCTAGTATAGGAAGAAAAAGAAAAAGAAAATCAAGAAAAATCATGAGAAAAAGAGAAATTATTCAGAAGCATTATTGCAGTATCATTTTGTACCATATCAGTAATATTTCAGCATTATCTTAGTGTCAAGAAAATACAAAAAAAAAATAGAAAAACAAAAGAAAAAAAAAAAAGAATAAGCAAAAAGCAATAAATCCTCCCTCCTACCCTTTGAAAGAAAAGAAGGGTGAATGAGCTTGAATCCCTGGAATTCTCAATTATTCGAAAATCATGAGGTAAGCCCCATAACAGGTGGTTTGTGTCCAACTTACTTGGCCTTGGGTAATTCTTTTTTGCATGGTAACATGTCTATCACATTAGCGACCTTCTTTTGTACAAACCTATGTCCGCTTATGGATCAGCTAGCTCTTGATGACCCGACTTACATAGTAGTCTGGTATGGTTACATGCATATAAATCATGGTCAACGAACACTCATTTTGTTAATTCAAATTACTTGTATCAAATTATCTTGCTCAAAATCGGTAAATGAACATTACAATTGCACACACATTTGTGTTTGAGAGATTTTGTATCATTATGATAGATCAAGATCGGAAATGAACTCACGTATGCACACGGGGTTCCTTATAAATCTAAATTTTGTCTTTGAGATAATTTAAAATATTTATTAAAATCTTTTGGAATAATTTTACTTTCTTACTGTAGAATATCTGCTTAGCGTAAAATCAATTAAATACATTTAAAAAAAAAAAATCCAAAATTTTCTTGCAAAACATGTTCAAAAATCTAGCAATAAAGTCACATTTATTTATTTTTATTTCCGCGATGATGGTATAGTTCCTAAACCTAAATTGGAATTTTATGCCTAGTGCAAGTCCTTATTTTTATATTTTCTGTTTATCTCAAAATCAAAAATCAACTATGCAATAAAACTATTATATCAATTTCTTCTTTGGATTTTGCGATGATGGTATAAGTCTATACCTAAAATTCTATGCCTAGCGCAAACCATCGTTCTAATTTTATTTCCCACTTCTTTAATCCATAAAAGCATACGACTTAATCATTATGTTACACAATTGTTTTTTAAATAGAATGAAAACTTTTCTATTTTATTTTATTATGTCAACAGTCATTTTTGCGACGATGGTATAATTCCTAGGGAATTGTTCAAATTTATATCATACTTAGGAATTTTATGCCTAACAAAAATCATATTTTTAATATTTCATGCATAATATTTTCATGGAAATCTAAAAATAAATCATCACTATTTTTCATCATCACAACACAAAGTCTTAAGAAAGTCTCTTAAGCACCCTTTTACTTTTAGCAATATTTCTCTCATACTGGGATTAGTTTGATGACCTAGCAAGCGACGACTCCATAAAATGGTCATGTAACAACGACAATGTCCTTTGAAATTATTGTTAGAAGTCATTTTATTTTCATCAAAACACACCATAACAACTAGTTTGTTTACATCAGATTATTTCATTTAATTTTATAGCATGACATAAAATTATAATATTTTCGACATAATTACATGAATAGTCAATCAAAAATTAAAATATTAAAGCATCATAAAACATATGCACAAGTCATATCACAAAAAGAACATCATATATATAAAAAAGTATATACATCATGTCAAAACAGATTGGTATGCCACAATATATACCCTGGCATACTCAATCATCTCAAAAATAGTCTATGTACAATGTGCATCTAGTCTTGAGAAGACCTTGAGCTCTCAGCCTCATCTCCTCTCCCACCCTAAGGTGGAGGATGTGGACGCATCGAAGCCCTTCCTGTGTCATGGGTCCTTGACGTCGATCGTGATGATGTCCTCGATGACCCCATCCTGATTGGCTCCACAATGCCAGCTAGAAACTATATCCTTTGGCCCTCTGGAACCAGATGGTAGTACACTCCCTAATAGAATGTGATATGAGAAACTGACTACGCCAAATCTAGAATGCTTACCCCTTCGCTCTGAGCCCTGAGCCGTGTAGCCTCATCCTGCAGAGTCTGCACCTGAGCTCGTAGGTGGGCATTCTTCGCTCGGAGAGCTACCATATCGTTTCTCTCCCCCACCTTGAAACCCTTGCCCCTATCAGGCAATGGTGGCCTATCCCTCTACTAAGGAGGGAGTCTATCTCTCCTCTCCTCTCTTATCTCCTCCCTCCTCTCCAAATGTTGTTGTCTATCTAGAGCCTATGGTGCTCTTCAACGTCTCTCCTGAGGAGGTCATCGCTGATCCCTTCCTTTGTGACCCCTTGCTGCATCGATGGCATCCTGGTGCCACCTCTCCATATATTGCACTAAAATATGCATTGGAACCTATGCCCTCATCATCCAAGGAGAGAGGATGCCTACATACCAAGCATCATATATATTTGCTACCCCTACATCATCCCCGTCCACTAGCTGAATGGGGGTATCATCAACATCCTGAATCCAAAACTGCTGCATGTCTAGAGCCCCGCTCAGTGTGGTACTATCTTGCACAGTCTGAGAGTACTCATAATCCCTAAGACTAGGGATCCCCTACTGTAGATTGAACTACCTCAAAACTCGATCGTAGCAGTGGAGCTCTACCTCTCCCTGCTCTGTCCTCAACCATATGACTCACCTGATGTGAGCCAACTCCTGTCCGTCCTCTACCCACCCTGGATGCTCTCTCCATGGTCTCTAGGTGATCCGATCTAGGGTGAGGTCATCCAACAATATTTGGGATGTCGGTAGATCTATCCACCGTTGTGACCCTCTTTGGAGCCACTAGTAGAAAACCCAAGGTCTCTCTCGGTCAACTCCTATCATTGGAAGCCCTATCAGCCTCCGCATCGCAATGTGCTTCCAGCACTAAACCTGTAGAAGCAATGTCAGCACCAGACATCGACCCCACTTTTATACGACCTTATAAAGGATCCTATACAAGTGGCACAGTACAAAGCTACCCCAAGTAAACCTATATCCATGGTCTCTCATGTCATAGACCACATCTGACAATAGCCATGGTAATCTACATCCGCTTTGGTGGCATAAAATCAAGCCACCCACCATCCCTACCAAAACTTAGGTCAACTGAGACACCCCAGGCATCCACCTCAATGCCTCGATGTTCACTCTGCCCTTCTCCAGGGCGAAGCTCGGGTCTGCACATAATCTCATCATGGTGTGGCCCTGATTGGCTGAAAGCATCATGAATCGACCGTGTATGGGGATACTCAAGATCCTCCACACATCCTCTAGAGTGGGAGTCATCTCCCCTATCGGTAGCTGGAAGCAGGATGACTTTGGATACCATCTCTCTACTAGGGCTATTAGTAGCCCCATGTCTGTAGGAATTTGTGACATCTTTGCCACATGCTGTAGTCCTACCTTTGCCAATCTGTCTCACTCGACCTAATTGAGCACGACCAAATCGTCTCTTAGACCATCGTATTTCCACTCCTGACTCTATCAATCCTCTCTATAAAATAAGTAATAAAACAATAAAAATTATTAGTACATAATCATTAAAAAAAATCAATTAAAATCAAAGTTGATATCAGCCATTATTGGAAAATATCGTACCAAATAGAGATAAATCATCCTTAATAGGATCGCCCCTTATTGGACGGGATCACCCAATAAGGGACGAAATCGTCTCACTTCTTCAATTTGGGGATCGCCCCTTATTGGACGGGATCACCCCTATTTCTTCGATTTCGTCCCTAGACAAAATTGGCAATATAGAGACGATTTCATCTTCGACCTAAAAATGGTCGCGACGCCAAAAAAAATTAAAATTCAAGTCAAAAAATTAAGTAAATCAAGTTAAAAACACAGTAAAACTAGGTTTAGATCCTTACCCGCAACCCGCATCGAATCTTTGTCGATCTGTGTGTTGTCTCCACCATTTCACCTGCAAAGCTCTGAAATAGTGAAAGTGAACAGTAAAAATGAATTAGGGTTTTACCCTATTTTTCTTATTTTTATTCAAAAAATGACATTTTTTTTTATTTTTGCTTTTTCGCGCTTTTACCTCAAACGTTCGATTTGGGTAAAAACTTGGAGGGGGCACCATAGTAAACAATCATACGATTCGACCTAGAATCGTTGTCTAAAAATGGAATAAATTTTTTGCTTTCTTGTAAAGCATGAAGAACTCGTATTTAATGCATTTTTTTTCATAAAATTTGCTAAAGAGGGGGCAAAATGTAGCACCCTAAAATTTACGTAGTTAAACCATTAGTAAAAAGTAGAAATTTGAATTTTAACCCCGAAATCGCTCGTTAACTGCTCACCTCATTTTTTGTGCCATTTTTAGAGGTTGTTGTGACCGTTGGACGATATCATCGTCGATCTGACGATATCATCCCAAATCGGATGAATTCATCTAGAACAGAACGTCCAGATGATTTCATCCCAAAACTAAATTTTTGCAATTATCTTCTATTCCAACGACTTCTCCAACTTGGGTAGAAGCATGTCTGCACGGTTGGAGATTCCCACGTTGAGTATCTCCCAGATTGGGATGATCCCCAACATCCTAATATCCTCCTTATCCCATACAAATTAGGAATTTTCCGGTTTATTCCCCTGACTCCTTGACTTCCTCCCTGATCTCCCATCATTCGCATTTGTGTTTTCAAGTTTTGTTGCAGGATTTCACTGTGTTTCAGTCGAAGGTAGCTCAGATCGTCGCAGGAAATTCAACTACAATTTGAGACGATCCTGTCAATATCGGCGACGATCTTGTACGATTATAGACGATCAGGTCTGCAATTCATATTGGGGGAAATCAGAGCCCTGAGTTTGCATTCTCTATCTCATTTTCCTTATTTATTGGGAAATTAGATTAATTTAGTTCAGTTTTGCATCTTGGAGTTCACCTCATTTAGCATAATTGCATGATAAAATTTAAAATAAGTTTCCAAAATAGTGCATCTCATTTAATTTTATATCTATATTTATCATTCAAACATCTATACTCTTATTTCTATCATTTTGTATCATTCTTGCAATTGTATTTTTGGTTTTTGGTGTCTGTTTTCTTGATTGCAAGTTTCTAACAAATTCGTCAGGTTTCTGACGATCTTGGGTGATCTCGGATGATATCTTGTGATTTGGGATTATTATGTACAATGAAATATGATCCTGTCATATCCAGGATGATCTGGACTCCTATAAGCTTCAGAATCTTCATCATACATCAGAAATCAAGTGTACTCTTCTCCATTTTATATATTCTCTGTATTCAATCACATTAGGGTTCATTTATGTTTTTTGTTTTCATATAAATCAGAATCTTCATATAGAATAGCTTAGCTTCATTTTGGCCAACCTAGGAATCTGAATGATTGAACATAAAACGAATAAATCAAAATCTATTCTCAACCTAGGCATGGAAACTGCCACTCAAAGTTTCCTGGTGAACCCCACCATCCGTCGAAAATTCACCTTTATACCCCTCCCCCGAGAGGCACAACCTTCAAAGGGCCTCTCTGTCTAAGGTATTATTCCATCCTTTTCTCACCCCCATTTCGGGTATGGATCCTTTAGCCTGAAGGTAAGGGTGCAAAAAATTTGGGCGATACAAAAGCCAATACAACTTCTAATGACACTATTTACCAATTTAAGATGACAAAATAAGTCAAATAACACAATTGATGACTTTATTGGAAGATTGAAATACCTTACCTACTATCAAAGCACAACATTGATGATTATAGTCTTAAGAAGATGTTCACATTTTAGTCTTAGCCCAAATAAAAAAGGCTATCAAGACACAATTTAGTATCCATAGTTTGAGTGGTACAATGCTCTATGCAAGAAACACTGGAAAAATGCAAGAAGAATATGGAACTATAAAAGCAAATCCTAAGAACAAAAATAGAGGATTTATTGGTAATATAATCAATAATGTATAATTACTAAAAAAATATGATTACAACAAATGTAAGTGGTCAACAATAACATTACTCTATCTAGTTTATGAAGAAATCCTAAAAAGAGGAACATACGATTTTTTTTTCCTAATTTCTTTATGTATTGATTATGACTAGGAAACAATTCAAGAAGACAATTCCTAAACTACTTGAGAATCCACTTATATTTAGTGATAAAAACCTAAGCATATCAGCTACTACAAATGACTTATTTTACTTTTGGCATGGTATTCCTAGATATTCCCTCCAAGCATATCATAATTTCAAGAAATTATTGCATGATACCATTTTTATGCTATTCAAAATGAAGAAAAATCTAGATATAACTCCTTGGATAAGAATATTCTTTCTTATACTAATAATCCTCAATATCTATTGAATCAAAACCTTTAGGTCCACAAGAATCTAATACTCAATTATACACAACAAACCTCTATGCAAAATTTCTATCTCAAATATGATGAAAAGGTGGACATGATTACACTGACAATTTTTTACCCACCTAATACTAACAAATATCAAAACCATGGTTTTAATAATGTGATTGAAATATCATCGAAGGTTGTACCTTAAAAAAAAACCTCTATGGAAAATGACTATGATGAATTACGTAAAAGGGTGACCAAATTAGTCTACTTATAGGTATTAGTTCCACACGTGATGTTAAAATTTTTTAAAGTAATAGTGTTCATAAAATGAATAAAAAATACCCCAATGTCACCCCTCAAAAGTCCTTAAATCAAGTGAAGCCTAAGTCTTATACATTTTATAGGGTAATTGATGGTGCTAATTAATTTTCTTAATAAGAAAACACCATTATCATGAGAACAAATTATCTTCTTTTCAAAGATTGTATAGTTAGTCCTAATGTGTCTCACAAAGACTTTAACTTAGTTTTCCATGATGAGAATGCCTATGTTTGTTTGCTCAATATGAATATTGAATATTTTTCCATTAGTTTTTAATTTTCTACCAATTAGCTCCTTGATAAATCATTCACTAAAAACTCATGTGTCAACTATTCCATCTATGCTAGACCAACATCTACTCCTCCCATGACCCACTTACTAATATTCAAATTGAGTGGGTCATATAGTCATTCATACAAGATAAGTACAACATCTACAACTCATCATCTAACCCATTTAGTTATCATCTAATCATGCACACAAGAGAAGTCCAACTGAGACTCATCATTCTATCTTGTTTAATCATACAGCCTCCTCTAGGAAATTACCTAAATAACTTGTACTAGATTCTACACCATGATTGTATATCCTTGTTTGAAAATATAAGGCATGTCCCAAAGGTGATAAGTATTATTTCAATATATCAAAATAAATCCTATTCAAAAGTAGATAACAATATGACAAAACCTCTTACTTGTAGCGATAAAGGTAATTCCACTTCTCAAAGGTGTATACCTTATATTATTATTGAGGATAAAGGATCACATGACTATGTTGTATATCCTCCTGATAAATATACTTAAGACGCTTTCTCTCATGAGCATATTAATATGTAGCCCATCATGGACAATTGTCACATCCTCCCATATCTGATGGAGTGGGTATCTTTTGCAATGCATTTTTCCTACTATAGTCATAATACTAGGATTTATTCTAATGAAGTGTAGGGATTTCTTAGAGCATGAGCGACCATAAATTATCATTAATTAGTCATTATACCACACAATATTTTCCCTTGCATACCTATATTCTCTATTCCACCTTTTAAGCATTATTAGGACATGTTTTTGAGGCATGATATAAAATGGTGAAATCTTCCTTAATTGTTCAGCACTATAGCATGCTCTCAAAAGATATTAAAAAATGAGCAAAATATTTTTAGAACTTTTTTTCAAAAATATTATAAAATTATATACATGTTATATTATGGCATATACTAGTCTTATTCTACTTCCCATAAGATTGTTCTTTTCATTGTTATATCTTATGTATAAAAAATAATTGTAGAAATAATCTTAATGTCTTACATTTGAAATAAATTTTCCATCCCTATAGTAGATATAGAACTAGTCGTAAGGGTTGACAATGCAAATCCTTTAGGATTACTACTTGTAGACACCTAAAATGCATCATCGTGAGGAGAATCCCAAAATACCTCCTTTCTAACTCGCACAATCCACCTTGGGTATCCCCAGGGCTAATTCAATGCTTTTATCCAACAACAGGCAACTTTCCCCATGGGAAGCTTAACCATATCAATCCTATATGGTCTTAGATTCATGATTGTATAGACCTAATACGGTCATGAAAAATCAAAAACAAAAAATAACATGTAGTCAAAACTACTTGTTAGGGTGACACCTAATTTCTTGTTGGTGCCAGTCGACCTCCAAATAGCAATTTTACCTGCCACCTATAGTTATTTTCTGGTATCTAATCAGGCTACTCCTCATTGCCACTTACCTATTTTTATGCTTTCTAGGAGGTTATAAAATGGCACCTCCCCCTAATATATTAAACATCCATAATTTCTAATTCAGATGTCGAAAGCGTTGCCAAACTAATCTACTAGGCCCTCTCACTATAAAATTGATATTGATGGATCATCACCTAGGATTAAAAACTACATTACTCTCCCTCACACAATCACTCATGCTTCTCCATTTAACATCTGCACCTGCTCACTCAAATTCATGCTTGTAAAAACACATAAAAAATAACTTTGTGCACCACCTCAAACCCTAACTAGATCTAGTTACTCTAAATTATAGACATGTGATAATGATCATCTCATCCTGAGATGATCTCCAGATAGAAACCATCTCGACCCAAGATAGTCTTGATCAGGTGACTGATTTCCTAGCTTTCTTTGCATCTTAGATTAAATTTGCTCGTTTATCATTCTTGTGTTAGTTTAGATCGCAAAATACTCCATGTATTTATCTGTGTACATTCAATTTTGTATTTCTAAGTAAAACATAGATCCGACATCTATGGACCCCATATATGCTATTGATTCAATGTTTTTTTAGTTATACACAGTTTACAGGACTCGAGGGTAGCACAAGGTTCCAAATCTGATCCTATGTGATGGTCTCAAAAAATCACTCCTCCAACAACATGCTGGCATTGCACCCAGAGACACTCTTTTTGATAAAAATGGGAATAACACCCCCTTGTATCTATTGTATCATTGGTGAAATCCCCTCGAGGGGATTCTTTTATAACATGTTGAAGGATTAATACAAATAAATATAAAATATTTATTTTATTGGTTAATCATTAAGATTCATTCTATCTTGTTTGGTGCAAATTTTTATCCTTCAAATGGCAATCACATTGGGACCTTCAGGCCCCCCTTCTTCATCATGTTGTTGTTTTGTTACATCAGCAAAATGACTAATTTTTGCTTGTTTTTGGTGATTGTAGATACTCAGACTTAACCATATTGTTATATTTTGAGGTAGATCACAATGGGAGATGACAATCACAAGATGCAAAAATATGAGAGAAAGTAAATTTACGATATTGCAAAAATATGCTCTAAATAGAAATGACAAAAATAAATATAATGTTGCTATGAAGGAAATGGATACTCCATGCAAGTAGCTACAAGACTACATTGTACTCCATAACTAATGGAGTTACAAAACTATTCTACTACTGCCTACTGTCTCACTAATATATTACAATGAGGCCCTTTTATAATGGAAGATAGATCCTTGGCCAACACTCTACCTAGTTGTACAAGGGACACCTTGCACATTTACAAATTGCACATTAACACTTGTGTATTTATTACATTACATAAAGTAACTAGATAAATTCCCCCTAAAGTAATCTAAGTCCTAATTACCTAGGAATGTACATTTACATGACCCAAATTATGTAATATAATCTAACTCTAACACCCCCCTATATTACATTATTTGGGTATTTAAGACTTTAGTCTTCAATATGGATCTTCTTCCATTGGATAATGGAATTTGTATTCTCCTTCATTACTTATTATGATTAGATTTAGCTAGTAGTTTGTTTCTTCAGTTGATGTTGAGTAAGTTGATGTTGTAGGTTCCTCTTTATTTTGAGTGTGCTCAACTGATTCAATGCTTGTAGTGTTGTGTTCCTTTTAGGCATACATTTTCTTCTTATTCCTTCTTCTCTTCTTACAATTTAGCATTGAAGCTAGTGGAATTTTTGCTTCATGGCAAGTTATTTGATCATCACAATAATATTGTTCCTTATTTTTGGTTTGCTTCTTGTTTTGAGTAAGTATAAACACAATTAATGATAGATAAATCATTAGAAACACTTATTGTGAGAATATAGCCAATTTTTTTGAGTTCCACCATGTTGTGAAGAGGATTTCATGGAGATAACAAATCAATGTTGTAAGTTACCTTCTTTGACTTCCTTAAGAAATAAGGAAAATTGTTCTTTATTTCTAGTTGATAGATACCTGTATCCTTCCATAGTATCTATTAATTTTGAGAGTAGAAATCTACTTCATGGAATAATTCTTCATTATTGAAATATTTTCTCAAAATTTCATCCATGAGAAGTAGTAATTGTAGAAATGGATTTGATAGAATCTTAGTAGTATACCTTATAGCTCCCAATCTTAAGGTATATGTAACCCTTAGAATATATAAGCTTTATTTGATAAAACCTTTGCTAACCCTTATGTTTTGTAAACTTCCTTATATCTCCCTAATGATGAAAGTTCACAAACCTAATAAGTTTTTAGGTTTTGTAGAAATCTTACATCTATCCAATAAATTTAGAGCTTGATAATTTTTTATGGATGCTAATATTACCAAGTTTTGTAGAATACCTTATGATTCCCTATGGTTTTTTGGATAGGATATATGATCAATATAGTACTTTTTGTAAATTATAGTTTAATTTTGAGTTGATTTTGTGAAATTTTGTAAACAACAAAATCAACTTTTACATCTCCTTATTACTCCTATTGAACTAAGCACTATTTCAATTTTTGAAGAGGTTTTGATGTTGGATTTATTTTTCCTCCTTTAAGTTTCTTTGAGACAACACTATTATAAAAATTCCAACCTTTGAAAATATTTGATAAATCTCTTTAAATACCCATTAAGGTTTATTTTAATGTTTTCTAATTTCAATTCCTAATTTGATGTTGTATTCCTTATAACTCCCAAATTTGGAAATATTAGAAAATAATATTTTCAAATAATTAAATTTAAGTAATAACCCTTACTCCTAGGTTACCTTTTGTAAATATTAACTATCTTGAAATATGCTTGCTTAATAAATCACAAATGCAAAATATTGCAATAGTAGATATAATGTACCCTTATAGCTCCAAAAACATTAGGTTTAAAGCAAGCAAATAATAATATCAACATTTACCTTAATAATCCTTGAATTTTGTGAGATGGCAGATTCATAGCTAAGTTGAGTGTAGTGATCATGGGCAGTCAAAGCCCCCTTTGACTTGTGCTTGTTTCTTCATTGAATGGTGCTCCTCTTCTGCAAATGGTATCAAAGCCTCATTGGAATACACTTTGCTTCTTCCAAATTCAAGTGATGGTTTTTTGGTTTTATGACAACATCTTAAATACTTATCTTACACCTTTGAATGGTGTATGACTTGAATTAGCCTTTCTCCTCCAAGTGAGATTCAATGCATAAATGCTTGACTTTCTTTGACTTTGTTCTTCCTCCTTTTTTAGGATAGGCACCTTAAATAGGATGAACTTCTTGCAAGTCATGAAAACTATCACTTGAAGGGTTACAAAGTAGGTGTCTTCAACGTACCCTTGGCAATGATGAGATTGGTGGTAACCTCCAAATATTATTAACTCCCTCCAAATGTAACTCCATTTTAGGTGAGCACTTGGGTCTTCATTAATGTTGGGATGCTTAGAGACTTTTTTCCAAGTGGCACTCAAGGCTTGTCCATATAATCCTTATTTATAGAGCTTCAAATATGAGCTTTCAACCCTAATTCTTCATTTATCTTTGAATCCTACGTGTGCTTGCTATGTTTCTTGAATGCAAGATTTCTTTTGCACACTGGCTTGGTGAGGATGACGAATGGCTATAGCTAGATTACTCAACGGTTCTATGGCACACTTTTGAGATCATTTTTGGTGGATGTTTGCTTCAATGGATGCCTTAGGTATAGATCCTTTCTCTTCACCTATTTGCAAGTTTTTTAGCTTGTTCTAATACTGATTTGTGTCCCTCTTTAGTGCTTGAAAGATAGTATTATTTGTAACAGCTAATAGGTAGCCATTTTTCTTAGCTTTTATGTAGCTAATATCTCACTGAATGCTACCCCTTATTTTTTTGTAGAAACATGTGATAATGCCTTCTTTCAATGGATTCAATTTTGTAGGTGATGTGCTACTTATAGGGCTGTATTGAATGAGGGAAAATGGTGTTTTTGAACACCTTTTTTCTTGGACGTGTGAGCCTTCCTCTTTGCTTGAAATTCAATCTATTGGATATGACATCCTACTTGCTCCCCTATAAATAGAAATACTTTAGTATTTTCACAGGAACAAATGATATTCTTTGTAATAGTTGGATTTTGCACCAATATAAAGAATTTTTTACATAATCCTTCTTGCTTCTTCTTCTTTGGATGATAGTCAATCCAATATAATGAAATACTATTTTTGAATAGGGATTCCTGCACTTTGTACTGAAATGAATCCCTTATGTTCTCCTTGAATATTGATACTTCCAAGGTATCAATTTGAGGCTTCCTTCAAGGACTTCAATGGTGGCTTTATCATTTTTCTTGTAATGGTGGCTTCTTTTGGCCACAAAAGTGCTACAAATTTTGTTCTAGTTTTTGTGCTTTTAACAACACAAACTAATTGATAATAACTAGTTAAAAAATCAACTAGTATAGTGCTTAATAGATGCACTTTTAATGGTAACAATAATATCACCTTATTGCTCCACTAATTTCTCAAAAATGCACTTAACAATTCCACTACAACCTTTCAAGCATAATCTGGAATGAACCCTTGCAAATTTCACTACAAACAAAGTTGTAGGATCTAGTATTCTTTTTCTCTTTTTCCAAAGTAGAATATAGGTAGTTGATAATTAATTGTAACTCTGAAATCTAATCAAATCCTAATGTGCAAATGAACCTTAAAATGATTTTTTCTCTTTTTGCACTTATGAAGACTATAATTCAATTTTCCTCTTTGCAACTTTGACCCAATATAAGGTGCTTTAAAAAATATGATAAGTAATCCAATTAATGAATCTACTTGCACCAATAGTTGCTTACCTTTTTTCTTGGAAAGATTTTTGTAGAGGATGTAGATCGTGGTTTTTAGGTCAACCAAGCATGTTGCTTTAAATAGAGTTTTACAACTTTTGTTAGCTTTCCAAAAACCTTATTTCTTCACCAAAACTTTGTTCTTGAACTTTCTTTCACGAGCCTAGGATTCAGTGGCTTGTTCTTATCTTGTAATATTCTCCTTTCTACTGTAGATTTGGAGAAATATTTATCTCTAAAATAATGCCTTCTTGTTGAGAAAGGCAATCTTCAAATCATTCATATTTGGCAAGCTTATTCTGTCTTCAAGTCTTCTTGTCAAATTTTGACTTCAAGCAGAATATTCTTCTCGAGATTTTGAATGTCTTGAGGTCTTCTATATCTTCATTGGTATTCCTTGCCAATTCTTCTTCTCATTTTTGGAATTATTTTTGGATGGCGATAATTGTCCCAAATATTTCCCTTATTATAAAATTTTTACTTTATGGAGAATTTCTCCAATGAGTTCTTCTAGGAACTCTTTTGATGATATTTATCTTGCTTCAGAAACAAGGCTCTCCAAGCATTTTTCCTCAAGACCTATCCTAGGTCTTCGATTTTGTAGCTTCTTTGGTCTTCCTTGATACCTTCTTATTCAAATTCTAGAATTGAGATGTCCTTCCTGGATCTCTTTATTCTACTACTTCTGGATTTGAACATGACTCTCCTAGTCCTTCTCGTTATTCCAAGAATGGACTTCAATGAGATCTTCATTGAATGTCTTAACCTTCAAGTTTTCTTTAGGTGTTGGATTCATTCTAAAGAAGATACTCTTCTTAAATATCTTGTAGGAAGTTTTCCAACTCACTAAATCTCCTTTCCTTTCAACAAGTTATTAGTACTAAAATATGCATATGCTTTTGAATCAGGTACTCTCTTCTGGATTCTTCTTCAGGATCAAGGATTCTATGGCCTTTCTTTAGATCAAGGCTTCTATGGCCTTTTTAGGATCAAGGCTTCTGTGGCCTTTTATGCTATGAAGTTGAATCTATCTATGGAGATCTTCAATATCTATATTTCACCACAACTCTTTCTCCTAGAGTATCTTCTATAGTATTCTTATATTGCAAAAACTAATCTCTGTACTATGAATGCACTTTCACCTTCAGGAAAAAAGTTGAAATCTTATAGTATTCTATTGTAGGAGGTGTACCAATCATATAAGAGTTAGTTTCTTACAATAAAATAAACTTTAGGCAATAGTAAAATTTTTACATCTCTTAGATGAGCTTGACTAGTTGATTCATCAAACTAGTGGATAAAATGTTGAGTCCTTGTCTTCAAAATTTTTCTTACAACTTGTGGGAATACTCTTAAACAAATGAATCTCACAATATTTATTTTTAGCCTATTCTACCAATCTCAAAGTAGCAAAATTTACATACAATAGGTCCAAAGGCACATTCGATTTGTAAAAATTGAAGCTATGGTGACTGGCCTAATTTTAAACAATAGTATTTTATCGAAGCTCTCTCTACCGCCTTGATTATTTTAAAGATTTTTGCAAGGGATTGTACACTATGGCAAATCAAGTTCACAAAAATTTAGGATCAATAATAATGGTGGTTCTCCTCTCAATCTACAATATCTAGATATACTGTGGCTAGATCTATCGTGACTCTAATACAACTATTAGAGGTAGATCACAATGGGAGATGGCAATCACAAGATGCAAAAATATTAGAGAAATTAAATTTATGAGATTACAAAAATATGCTATTAATAGAAATGATAGAAATGAATACAATGCTGCTATGGAGGAAATGGACACTCCATGCAAGTATCTACAAGACAACATTGTATTCCATCACTAATGGAGTTACAAAACTATTCTACTAATACCTATTGTCTCAAAAATCTCTTACAATGAGGCCATTTTATAATGGAAGATAGATTCATTTGCCAACACTCTACCTAGTTATACAAGGGACACCTTGCACATTTACAACTTGCACATTGACACTTGTGCATTTATTACATTACATAAAGTAACTAGATAGCTTCCTCCTAAAGTAATCTAAGTCCTAAGTATGCACCTAGGAAGGTATGTTTGCATGACCCAAATGATGTAATATAATACAAATCTAATACGTCTCTACCCAAGATGATCCTTGTACTAAAATAATCTCAGCCTGAGATGGTCTCTGAGTAGAGTTAGAACAATCACAAATCTACAAGTCTACATCAAATTAAGGCTTTCAAGTTTAAGGTTTATACTTGTCATTTTATTTCACATTTTTAAAAAGAAAATAAATAAATAAACAACATAGTTGCATGCATTTTAGTTTTTAAATTTGTTAGATTGTGACTAAATTAGATCATGACGATCCCCTTTCTGTGAACGTATCAGGTCAATACAATCTCCTATCTATGACCATCTCAATAAGAGATAGTCTCTACATTTCTTACTGGTTTTCATGCATTACTGCCTATTAAAAGATATATCATCATTTAGATAAGATAATGCATTTTTGCTTCATATCTTGCATCATTAGAATCATTGTGTACTTTTTGTTTTCAATTTTGCAATAAAAGGAACTCGCACACACTTAGTATTTAAACATCGATCAGTTGAATTTCATTACCAACTATCAATAGAAATAATGCAATGTGGGCCTTCACCTCCCACCATAGATTGGCATCCTAAATTCCATAGTAACTCCCATGAGTGGTTTTTTAGACTTCATTATTGAGAAGCCCCCTACTCTTGGGTACATCCTGGAGTGGGTTAGGTTTAGATTCCCTTTAACCATTAGGTTTAATAATTAGTGGAATGTAATTTTTGTTCTTATCCAAGCCCACCTGAGGGTGAAGTGAAAGCTTGAGTAGTAAATTAGCAGGATTTAGATAGTGTGGCCCCTTCTTTGAAGGGGTATTTTATTTCTATAAGGATACCTATCTCCTATATATCATCCTAGGAAGCTATATTAACTATTTGTGTTACATTTCTCGACAAGGGATGGTGCATAAGATACCCTTTTCTGTAGTGTTCATTCCATCCACCTTAGTCATTTTAGGAATGATTTCATACAAGCACTTCAAAAACACAAAAAGAAAAATAATAAAAATCAAAATAAAAATAAAAAATAGAAGAAAATATTTCACAAATGAACAACATTAATGATAAAATAAAATTGCTTGTTTGCTTTGCTTGTTTTTTTGTGTAGATAAGAAAGTGCACTCCATTTGCCTAGATTATAGTCATGACATGGAGTCAAGCTCAATCATGAAAAAATACTCCTAATCCATCACCAAGAGTCATGGATCATTTTAAATAGGACCAACAAGACAAGTGGACTAATGATTCCTTGTACTAGGATCTTGATCCACTTGAGAGACAACATGTCCAATATAATTCACATACCACCTATCATCTATTTGACCCCAACATACTAGGTATCACCATTTAGAATCTGCCCACAGGACCTAATGTTGATCATGATATCGAATATCCATACCACACCACCCTATGTATCCTCTATAAGGATACGTATCTCTGCAATGAGGCACCTAGGAAGATATTACCGTGTATTCACATTATGACTCGTCCCACAACACCAATGGATGAAGAATAAAGGTATAATCCATACTAGGATAGAGATGCCCAAGTAACTATAACTAAGCTTCCCTGGATGAGCCATGAATATGATTTTTTAGATGAATATACCAATTAAAATCTTAAAAAACCTTCCACATCTACCCCAGTGCATTTTGCTTTAGCACCGCCTATCTACAAATAGCAAATCATTCACTCTCAACATCAATTTAATGCAGCCTTACATGGTGCTAGAAAATAAATTGTTGACCCTTATGGTATCGAGGCACAATGCACACCCATTCACATCACTGAGATACATGTGAATCACCCTCACATAGTTGACCTGATAAATTTATTTTATTAGATAGCCAAACCTAATTTGGATCATCAACAAAAATTTCAATGGGCGCGACGAGTTCTCCCTTAGACAGCAACCTTGAGAAAGTGTCGCGATATCGCGACGACTTTTCCTTAAAGCCCCAATTGGCCGAAAGTGTCACGAAATCACGACAAGAATTCCAATGGGCGCCCCTTCCTCAAAAGTGTCACGAAATCGTGACATGTTATCCCCCATGGTGCCCTTTTCTTAAACTAGTCACGAAATTGCGACGTTTATCCTTCATGCAGTTTGTTGTCCAAAACTATCGCGAAATCACTACAAGTTTGCCCCTTTGCTTCCTTTCCTCAAAATAATGCGAAATCGCGAAAAATTATCCTTTGAGAAGCTTTTCACAAAAAATATCGCGATATCGCGACGGTTTTTCCCCTTAACGCAATTTTGCTCAAAGCGTCTCGAAATCGCGACAACTTTCCTCCAGCAGCGAAACCGACAAAAAAGGTCACGAAATCGCGACATGTTCTCCCCGTGGTGCCCTTTTCTCAAACTAGTCGTGAAATCACGACGTTTATCCTTCATGAAGTTTGTTCTCCAGAATTTTCGCGAAATCGCTACGTGTTTGCCCCTTTGCGTCCTTTCCTCAAAAATGGCACGAAATCGCGACAAATTTTCCTTTGAGTAGCTTTTCACAAAAAATGTCGCGATATCGGGACGGTTTTTCCCCTTCATGCAAATTTTCTCAAAGCGTCGCGATATCGCGACGACTTTCCTCCAGCAACAGAACCAAAAAAAAAGGTCGCGAAATCGCAACACCTTCTCATCAAATACCGCGACGACGCAACAAGCCACGAAATCGTGACAATTTTCCTCCCAAGGCCGCGGCAACAAAAAAGGTAGCGAAATCGTGACAATTTTCCAGGAAAGGTCGCGACAGAGCAGCATGTCGCGAAATCGTGACAACTTTCCAAACAAGGTCGCGACGGCGCAATATGTCGCGATATCGCGACAAAAACTAACCTTAGCCATTTTTGAGCTCATGGATGCAGGGATCGTTCCAGACCACTCCGAATCTCTTCATCTATCATAGGCATATCATCGTGCGGTTGAACACCTACCTCTTTCTCAGCCCCCATCTTCGCAAGGAAGTCAGCTACCGTGTTCAAATTTCTACTCACATACACAGGGATAACATCATCTAACTCCCTCCATAACTCCTTGATTTGGGATATCAAAATCCGCAGTCTCCAGGCTTTTAATGAGAAATTCTGCAAGCAATCAAGAGCACCGATCAGGACTTGAGAATCTGATTCAAGAATTATCCTCCGGTAACCCTGCTTAACAGCCCAGATAGACGCTGACTTAATGGCAAAGGCTTCGGCTTCATTGTTCGTGGCTCTGCCCAATCCCTGCAATTCCCAGTAAAGAACCGCACTCGAGTGATCCCAATAGACAACACCAATTCCTGCGCTGCCCGAGTTGCCTTTTGCAGCCCCATCAGTATTGATCTTTATCTAGCCAACTGGGGGAGGTTTCCAGCATGCTCTGCCTTGCCCCTCATGTCCCTCAACCCCCTCTTCAAGATGCCCAAGAGCTACCTGATTCTCTTCATCAACAAAAATAGCAACAGTTTCTGTGACTTTGCTCCAGATGACCTGCCAAACGCCGTCAATCGAGGAGAAAGTGTCTCTAAAGATCCGGGCATTTCTCTCCAACCAAAATTGCCACCAAATGAAGAGAAAGCCTAACTGCCAGCCAGTTTGGAGAGCTATGGAATTTAACCTGCCCCTTTTCCATTTTTCCCAAATATTGGTATGATTGAAAACACCATTAGCCTGGAGTTTAAATTGAGAGAACCAGCGTTCCCAAATCTGATGAGTAAAAGGGCACTCAAAAAAAAAATGATCTGCATTTTCCTCATGTTGGAGGCATAAAGCACATTGAGAGGGGCCATTGAAACCCCTACGTCTGAGATTGTCAAAGGTGAGAAGTCCATTATGCATAAGTTGCCAAGCAAAGAAATTCACTTTCGACCAACCCTTTGAATGCCAAATCCTTCTCCAATGCTGAACCGAAAAAGAGTGTGGGGGAGGCTCAGGGAGGATCTCTTCATATCCAGCCTTAACTGAGTAGACCCCAAGGCTTCCATAGCCCCAGGCTAATTCATCTTCCTCATCCCTCCCCGTGAGGAACATTTCTGACAAGATTTTATGCAGGATGGGCGCCAACTCCGGAGAGACAGTAATTGGCCACTCCTCCCACCACTTAAACTTTTTAAATTTATACCCCCCAATTGACTGGTGTGTAGATAATTATCAATATGGATCCAGCCCTGGGCTTCTAAGGCGGTCATGATTGGTTGTAGCTCAGGGAACATGACAATAATGGGCGGATGTTGGTCCCAAGAGTCAGTCCAGAAACGAGCCTTGTCTCCTCTCCCCACTTTCCAGAATAATTGATCTTTGATAATCTGGGACCCAAGCTTGAGAGTCTGCCACACTAAGGATCCAATAACTTCCAAGGGAAAGCGACCCACCTCATTGGGATGAACATGCCCCAAATATTTACTGGAAAGAATTCTGTTGAAGAGGGAGGTTGGCTGAGAAATCCACCTCCAATACAGTTTTCCAGCCAAGGCTCTGTTATTAAGCTTAGAACTTCTCAGGCCCAGCCCTCCTTTGTCCTTAGGCTGGGTAACTTTGTCCCACCCAACCAAAGCCCATATTTTCTTCCCTTTTGCGCCTTCCCATAAAAATATTCTAGCCATTTTGTCTAGCTCTTTCCAGATGGTATGAGGGGCAGCCAGTATTGAGAATTTATAGATCGGCAAAGCTCGTATAATCGATCGCAGGAAGGTTAATCTACCCCCGTAGCTTAACCATTTATGAGCCCAATGATTCATTCTGTCTTTGATGCACCTACCAACAGATTCTTCCAGATGTCAATTTTTAACTTTTTGAAATGAAGGGGAATGCCCAGGTAAACAATTGGAAGAGAAGTCCTTGTGAAGCCCAGGATCTCAATAACATGCTCCTGTAGCCGTTGGTCAAGATTGAAAAAGACCACTTTGGACTTCCTGTCATTTAGAACCTAATTTGAAGCCCTTAGGTAGATATTCAGAGTATCTCTGATTCCTCTAGCTTCCCGAAGAGTGGCCACACCAACCAGGCCAGTATCATCCACAAATTGCAAGTGAGTCAGAGTTTCCTCCCCAACCTTGATACCAGATAGCAGACCTTGTTGCCTTCTCCTCAGAAACAGTCTGCCCAAACCTTCAGCCAAGAGAAGGAAGAGATAGGGAGAACAAGGGTCTCCCTGGCGAAGACCACGAGTGGCATCGAAAGGATGCGAGGGAAGGCCCTTGATGAGAATAGAATAAGAGGGAGTAGAAACACAACTCATAACCCAATCAATCCATTCCTGAGAAAATCCAAAGGCAGCCATCATTTTCGACAAGAAGCACCACTCCACTCGGTCATAAGCCTTGGACATATCCAGTTTAATGAACATTCCTTTTTTGCCCAAAGTTTGCATTGAATGGATGGCCTCCTGGGCCAAAACCACCCCATCCAAGATTTGTCTTCCCTCAACAAAGCCCCCTTGTTCAGGAGAAATGATGTTATGAAGTAGGGGTTTAAGCCTCTCAGCCATTATCTTAGTGATGATTTTGTAAATCACATTGCATAAAGCAATAGGCCTGAAATCAGAGATATGAGTCCCCACTTCCCCTTTTGGAATTAAAGCTATGAAGGTGTGATTGATCGCCCTGAGCATTCTTCGATTGGATCTGGATTCCTCAGTAACAGCCAAAACATCCTCCCCCAAGGTGTCCCAGAAAGCCTAAAAAAATTCAATAGGAAAGCCATCTGGACCAGGAGATTTTCCAGTACTCATACCAAAGACCACATTTCTCAATTCATCCCTTTCAATGGGTCTAAGCAGGTCCTGATTGTCTTCTTCAGAGATAATAGAAGGAATAACATTAAGAACTTCGTTACGAGCCTCAACATCTTGCTCCATACTTTCCTTAAAAAGTTTAGAAAAGTAATCGATTGCATGGGAATGCATACCAGGAAGAGTATCGAAGACATTTCCATGTTCATCTTTAAGAGCTTCCATATTGTTCATCTGTCTCCTAGCACAAGCTGACCGATGAAAAAATTTGGTATTTCAGTCCCCCTCTAATAACCAAGTATTTCTAGCCCTCTGTTTTCAGTATATCTCCTCTTGGTTGTCAATGTCATCAACCGCTTTACGCAGTTCATCATCTTCAAATTTGAGTTGCTCAGTAATTGATCCTTCCCTAAAAAGTTTCTGAACCTCCTCCCATCTAGCCACCAAGGGGGCCCTTTGGGACCTGGAAATCCGACTTGTTTTCTTTCCTCCACTGTTTCAATTGAATTTTGACAAATTGAAGCTGTTTATGAAATTTGAACATTGCTGTCCCAAAAGGTGGACGGCCTTCTGTCCACCATTGAGTAATTTTCTGTCGAAGGTCCTCCTTTTGTAACCAAAAATTCTCAAATGTAAAAGGCCTATGGTGCTACCCTCTCGAAGTCCCTCCCTCTAGCAAAATGGGAAAATGATCCGAAATAGGGCCCTCCAAAATTTGGAACTTAAAAGTCCATTTAACAAAAGCCTCCTCCGAGACCAAAAAGTGATCTAACTTGACCTTCCTGCTATGTGGCTCCTTTCTCTTATTTGTCCAAGTGAAAAAAACACCAGGGCCTTGAACGTCCACTAAATGAAAGGCCTGAACTTGGGCAATCAGAAGTCGGTCCCCTGGATCCAAAACAGGGGTGCCACCTTCCTGGTCATGAACAGATAATTTTGCATTAAAATCCCCTATAATAATCCAGTCATAACACTCCCTGTATGCCCTCATGTTGTGAACAGCTTCCCATTGGAGCCTCTGGCCATCTAGGTCTTGGGCCCCGTAAAAGTTGGTGATTAGGACCTGCTCAGAAGTGAAGTTATTTCTGAAGAGAGAAGTAAGAACACCCCTCCAAGCTATATGTTCTAAAGCAGTCCAATCCAGAGGGTTCCAAAGGGTAACAATTCCACCTGAAGCTCCTTGGGCAGCCACATCCATATGACCAGCTCCCCGCCAGATTTTAGTAGCAGTTTTACTCATAATATCTAAAGACATTTTGGTCTCCTGAAGAAGCAAAAAGTATATTTTACGGTTTTCTAAGAGTCTTTGAACAACAGATTGATGGGTTCTACTGTTTAAACCCCTAACATTCCAAGATTGAATAATCATTGAAAACCTTGAGAGCAGTAAGAATCAATGGTCCTCACCAATCCTCCATTTATTAGCTTATCTCCTTGCGCTGTTAGTAGTTCCTTATTGGATTTTCTTCCCACTCCTTGAGAGTTATTGTTTCTAGATCTCTTCTCCACCGGGTAATCCCTAAAGCGAGGCCTTTCTCTATTTTTATCCGCATTTCCCATGGTGACATCTTTGATAGCCTGACGTGTCTTTGGGAGTGTATAACCAATGCCCCTGGATTCTCTGACTACAGATTCTCAGCTGGCACAGTCACCTGTTCTACTACAGGAGTAAAAGAAGGAGAAACAAGAGGTGGAGTGTTGTCATTCACACCATTCCCATCCACTCCCTCCATATTTTGGTCCTCCTGATCCACTAATGACTTAAAAATTTCATACCGATTGTTTGGCTTGAGCTGCACCTGCTCCTTGCCATTTTTCTTTTTGTTTCTCTTTCGTTTCACCTGTTCAAAGCCATCCTGCTGAGCATCAGGACCTGGAGAATTGCTAGAAGGTTCATTGACAGGACTGGACTTACCCTCTCTAGGGTGGTTTGACATTCCACTCGGAACCTCCATTTTTGTGCTCAATATGTTTGGGCAAAACCTTGCCAAATGTCCATGCTTATGGCATACTCAGCACCTGAAAGGAAGGGCCTCATAGTCTAGCTGCTGGATCCGGGGTACTCCTGCTAGCTCAAGTTCCGCCTCAACTGGTAGAGGCTGACTAATGTCCATCTCTACACATATTCTGGCAAAGACAGCTGTATTTCCCTCTATGGTATCTTTGGAGACTCCCAAAAATCTGCCTAGGGAATTACCTATTAGTTCCAACACCTGCTCACCCCAAAAATCCATCGGGGGAGCGTACAGTTGAACCAGATCGGGACAGCCATGGGTTCGATGCGGGGGTTGAAACCCACTCTCCAGGGTTGGACAAATAACCCTGCTGGTCCGTGGTTTCTCTTTTCTGATTCAAATGCTCTGTTTCTATCTGCTAAAGAAGAGAAACTAATGATGAAATACCCATTGCTTATAGGCCATAAAGAGTACTCACCATGTGGCTCCCAGTTCTGGCGAACCCAGGTATGCAGAAAATTCAGTGTGGGTCGGATGCCCATGAATTTGTAGATCAAGTCGTGATTAGCTCGGTAGACGATTGTATCTTCGACCAGCATTGGTTCTATAACAATCTTAGGCCTGGAAGTGGATTGCGGGAGGCATCCATTAACGCGGTGAGCATTTGGGCCATTGCCAACATTCTTGAGTATCGTTTGAAAAGCATTTCGCTGAGCTCCATCAGTGGAAGGCGAGGGGTTATCTTTCAACTTCTCAGCATATGAAGTCTTTCTCCCAGCAGGAGAAACTGGAGGAGACCCCATCGGGCCCTCCCGAGACCACGAATGTACCTTCAAATGAATTCAAAATCAACCCCCCAAAACCCCTGGCAAGATCTTCGGGCCAGAATCCCTCGAGCAACACCAGACGCCTTCTCAGAAATTTTCTCGCCAAATCGCCAGAGCCTAAACCTCGCATCTTTTTTAACCGCCCGTATTTGCTTCTTCCAAATTCAAGTGATGGTTTTTTGGTTTTATGACAACATCTTAAATACTTATCTTACACCTTTGAATGGTGTATGACTTGAATTAGCCTTTCTCCTCCAAGTGAGATTCAATGCATAAATGCTTGACTTTCTTTGACTTTGTTCTTCCTCCTTTTTCAGGATAGGCACCTTAAATAGGATGAACTTCTTGCAAGTCATGAAAACTATCACTTGAAGGGTTACAAAGTAGGTGTCTTCAACGTACCCTTGGCAATGATGAGATTGGTGGTAACCTCCAAATATTATTAACTCCCTCCAAATGTAACTCCATTTTAGATGAGCACTTGGGTCTTCATTAATGTTGGGATGCTTAGAGACTTTTTTCCAAGTGGCACTCAAGGCTTGTCCATATAATCCTTATTTCTAGAGCTTCAAATATGAGCTTTCAACCCTAATTCTTCATTTATCTTTGAATCCTACGTGTGCTTGCTATGTTTCTTGAATGCAAGCTTTCTTTTGCACATTGGCTTGGTGAGGATGACGAATGGCTATAGCTAGATTACTCCACGGTTCTATGGCACACTTTTGAGCTCCTTTTTGGTGGATGTTTGCTTCAATGGATGCCTTAGGTATAGATCCTTTCTCTTCACCTATTTTCAAGTTTTTAAGCTTGTTCTAATACTGATTTGTGTCCCTCTTTAGTGCTTGAAAGATAGTATTATTTGTAACAGCTAATACGTAGCCATTTTTCTTAGCTTTTATGTAGCTAATATCTCACTGAATGCTACCCCTTATTTTTTTGTAGAAACATGTGATAATGCCTTCTTTCAATGGATTCAATTTTGTAGGTGATGTGCTACTTATAGGGCTGTATTGAATGAGGGAAAATGGTGTTTTTGAACACCTTTTTTCTTGGACGTGTGAGCCTTCCTCTTTGCTTGAATTCTGCCCTTCAATCTATTGGATATGACATCCTACTTGCTCCCCTATAAATAGAAATACTTTAGTATTTTCACAGGAACAAATGATATTCTTTGTAATAGTTGGATTTTGCACCAATATAAAGAATTTTTTACATAATCCTTCTTGCTTCTTCTTCTTTGGATGATAGTCAATCCAATATAATGAAATACTATTTTTGAATAGGGATTCCTGCACTTTGTACTGAAATGAATCCCTTATGTTCTCCTTGAATATTGATACTTCCAAGGTATCAATTTGAGGCTTCCTTCAAGGACTTCAATGGTGGCTTTATCATTTTTCTTGTAATGGTGGCTTCTTTTGGCCACAAAAGTGCTACAAATTTTGTTCTAGTTTTTGTGCTTTTAACAACACAAACTAATTGATAATAACTAGTTAAAAAATCAACTAGTATAGTGCTTAATAGATGCACTTTTAATGGTAACAATAATATCACCTTATTGCTCCACTAATTTCTCAAAAATGCACTTAACAATTCCACTACAACCTTTCAAGCATAATCTGGAATGAACCCTTGCAAATTTCACTACAAACAAAGTTGTAGGATCTAGTATTATTTTTCTCTTTTTCCAAAGTAGAATATAGGTAGTTGATAATTAATTGTAAATCTGAAATCTAATCAAATCCTAATGTGCAAATGAACCTTAAAATGATTTTTTCTCTTTTTGCACTTATGAAGACTATAATTCAATTTTCCTCTTTGCAACTTTGACCCAATATAAGGTGCTTTAACAAATATGATAAGTAATCCAATTAATGAATCTACTTGCACCAGTAGTTGCTTACCTTTTTTCTTGGAAAGATTTTTGTAGAGGATGTAGATCGTGGTTTTTAGGTCAACCAAGCATGTTGCTTTAAATAGAGTTTTACAACTTTTGTTAGCTTTCCAAAAACCTTATTTCTTCACCAAAATTTTGTTCTTGAAATTTCTTTCATGATCCTAGGATTCAATGGCTTGTTCTTCTCTTGTAATATTCTCCTTTCTACTGTATATTTGGAGAAATATTTATCTCTAAAATAATGCCTTCTTGTTGAGAAAGGCAATCTTCAAATCATTCATATTTGGCAAGCTTATTCTGTCTTCAAGTCTTCTTGTCAAATTTTGACTTCAAGCAGAATATTCTTTTCGACATTTTGAATGTCTTGAGGTCTTCTATATCTTCATTGGTATTCCTTGCCAATTCTTCTTCTCATTTTTGGAATTATTTTTGGATGGCGATAATTGTCCCAAATATTTCCCTTATTATAAAATTTTTACTCGATGGAGAATTTCTCCAATGAGTTCTTCTAGGAACTCTTTTGATGATATTTATCTTGCTTCAGAAACAAGGCTCTCCAAGCCTTTTTCCTCAAGACCTATCCTAGGTCTTCAATTTTTTAGCTTCTTTGGTCTTCCTTGATACCTTCTTATTCAAATTCTAGAATTGAGATGTCCTTCCTGGATCTCTTTATTCTACTACTTCTGGATTTGAACATGACTCTCCTAGTCCTTCTCGTTATTCCAAGAATGGACTTCAATGAGATATTCATTGAAAGTCTTAACCTTCAAGTTTTCTTTAGGTGTTGGATTCATTCTAAAGAAGATACTCTTCTTAAATATCTTGTAGGAAGTTTTCCAACTCACTAAATCTCCTTTCCTTTCAACAAGTTATTAGTACTAAAATATGCATATGCTTTTGAATCAGGTACTCTCTTCTGGATTCTTCTTCAGGATCAAGGATTCTATGGCCTTTCTTTAGATCAAGGCTTCTATGGCATTTTTAGGATCAAGGCTTCTGTGGCCTTTTATGCTATGAAGTTGAATCTATCTATGGAGATCTTCAATATCTATATTTCACCAAAACTCTTTCTCCTAGAGTATCTTCTATAGTATTCTTATATTGCAAAAACTAATCTCTGTACTATGAATGCACTTTCACCTTCAGGAAAAAAGTTGAAATATTATAGTATTCTATTGTAGGAGGTGTACCAATCATATAAGAGTTAGTTTCTTACAATAAAATAAACTTTAGGCAATAGTAAATTTTTTACATCTCTTAGATGAGCTTGACTAGTTGATTCATCAAACTAGTGGATAAAATGTTGAGTCCTTGTCTTCACAATTTTTCTTACAACTTGTGGGAATACTCTTAAACAAATGAATCTCACAATATTTATTTTTAGCCTATTCTACCAATCTCAAAGCAGCAAAATTTACATACAGTAGGTCCAAAGGCACATTCGATTTGTAAAAATTGAAGCTATGGTGACTGGCCTAATTTTAAACAATAGTATTTTATCGAAGCTCTCTCTACCGCCTGGATTATTTTAAAGATTTTTGCAAGAGACTGTACCCTATGGCAAATCAAGTTCACAAAAATTTAGGATCAATAATAATGGTGGTTCTCCTCTCAATCTACAATATCTAGATATACTGTGGCTAGATCTATCGTGTCTCTAATACCACTATTAGAGGTAGATCACAATGGGAGATGGCAATCACAAGATGCAAAAATATTAGAGAAATTAAATTTATGAGATTACAAAAATATGCTATTAATAGAAATGATAGAAATGAATACAATGCTGCTATGGAGGAAATGGACACTCCATGCAAGTAGCTACAAGACAACATTGTATTCCATCACTAATGGAGTTACAAAACTATTCTACTAATACCTATTGTCTCAAAAATCTCTTACAATGAGGCCATTTTATAATGGAAGATAGATTCCTTTGCCAACACTCTACCTAGTTATACAAGGGACACCTTGCACATTTACAACTTGCACATTGACACTTGTGCATTTATTACATTACATAAAGTAACTAGATAGCTTCCCCCTAAAGTAATCTAAGTCCTAAGTATGCACCTAGGAAGGTATGTTTGCATGACCCAAATGATGTAATATAATACAAATCTAATACGTCTCTACCCAAGATGATCCTTGTACTAAAATAATCTCAGCCTGAGATGGTCTCTGAGTAGAGTTAGAACAATCACAAATCTACAAGTCTACATCAAATTAAGGCTTTCAAGTTTAAGGTTTATACTTGTCATTTTATTTCACATTTTTAAAAAGAAAATAAATAAATATACAACATAGTTGCATGCATTTTAGTTTTTAAATTTGTTAGATTGTGACTAAATTAGATCATGACGATCCCCTTTCTGTGACCGTATCAGGTCAATACAATCTCCTATCTATGACCATCTCAATAAGGATAGTCTCTACATTTCTTACTGGTTTTCATGCATTACTGCCTATTAAAAGATATATCATAATTTAGAGAAGATAATGCATTTTTGCTTCATATCTTGCATCATTAGAATCATTGTGTACTTTTTGTTTTCAATTTTGCAATAAAAGGAACTCGCACACACTTAGTATTTAAACATCGATCAGTTGAATTTCATTACCAACTATCAATAGAAATAATAAAATGTGGGCCTTCACCTCCCACCATAGATTGGCATCCTAAATTCCATAGTAACTCCCATGAGTGGTTTTTTAGACTTCATTATTGAGAAGCCCCCTACTCTTGGGTACATCCTGGAGTGGGTTAGGTTTAGATTCCCTTTAACCATTAGGTTTAATAATTAGTGGAATGTAATTTTTGTTCTTATCCAAGCCCACCTGAGGGTGAAGTGAAATCTCGAGTAGTAAATTAGTAGGATTTAGATAGTGTGGCCCCTTCTTTGAAGGGGTATTTTATTTCTATAAGGATACCTATCTCCTATATATCATCCTAGGAAGCTATATTAACTATTTGTGTTACATTTCTCGACAAGGGATGGTGCATAAGATACCCTTTTCTATAGTGTTCATTCCATCCACCTTAGTCATTTTAGGAATGATTTCATACAAGCACTTCAAAAACACAAAAGAAAAATAATAAAAATCAAAAGAAAAATAATAAAAATCAAAATAAAAATAAAAAATAGAAGAAAATATTTCACAAATGAACAACATTAATGATAAAATAAAATTGCTTGTTTGCTTTGCTTGTTTTTTTGTGTAGATAAGAAAGTGCACTCCATTTGCCTAGATTATAGTCATGACATGGAGTCAAGCTCAATCATGAAAAAATACTCCTAATCCATCACCAAGAGTCATGGATCATTTTAAATAGGACCAACAAGACAAGTGGACTAATGATTCCTTGTACTAGGATCTTGATCCACCTGAGAGACAACATGTCCAATATAATTCACATACCACCTATCATCTATTTGACCCCAACATACTAGGTATCACCATTTAGAATATGCCCACATGACCTAATGTTGATCATGATATTGAATATCCATACCACACCACCCTATGTATCCTCTATAAGGATACGTATCTCTGCAATGAGGCACCTAGGAAGATATTACCGTGTATTCACATTATGACTCGTCCCACAACACCAATGGATGAAGAATAAAGGTATAATCCATACTAGGATAGAGATGCCCAAGTAACTATAACTAAGCTTCCCTGGATGAGCCATGAATATGATTTTTTAGATGAATATACCAATTAAAATCTTAAAAAACCTTCCACATCTACCCCAGTGCATTTTGCTTTAGCACCGCATATCTACAAAGAGCAAATCATTCACTCTCAACATCAATTTAATGTAGCCTTACATGGTGCTAGAAAATAAATTGTTGACCCTTATGGTATCGAGGCACAATGCACACCCATTCACATCACTGAGATACATGTGAATCACCCTCACATAGTTGACCTGATAAATTTATTTTATTAGATAGCCAAACCTAATTTGGATCATCAACAAAAATTTCAATGGGCGCGACGAGTTCTCCCTTAGACAGTAACCTTGAGAAAGTGTCGCGATATCGCGACGGCTTTTCCTTAAAGCCCCAGTTGGCCGGAAGTGTCACGAAATCATGACAAGAATTCCATTGGGCGCCCCTTCCGCAAAAGTGTCACGAAATCGCGACATGTTCTCCCCCATGGTGCCCTTTTCTTAAACTAGTCGCGAAATCGCGACGTTTATCCTTCATGCAGTTTGTTCTCCAAAACTGTCGCGAAATCGCTACAAGTTTGCCCCTTTGCTTCCTTTCCTCAAAAATGATGCGAAATCACGACAAATTATCCTTTGAGAAGCTTTTCACAAAAAATGTCGCGATATCGCGACGGTTTTTCCACTTAACGCAATTTTGCTCAAACCGTCACGAAATCGCGACAACTTTCCTCCAGCAGCGGAACCGACAAAAAAGGTCGTGAAATCGTGACATGTTCTCCCCGTGGTGCCATTTTCTCAAACTAGTCGTGAAATCGCGATGTTTATCCTTCATGAAGTTTGTTCTCCAGAATTTTTGCGAAATCGCTACGGGTTTGCCCCTTTGCGTCCTTTCCTCAAAAATGGCACGAAATCGTGACAAATTTTCCTTTGAGTAGCTTTTCACAAAAAATGTCATGATATCGGGACGGTTTTTCCCCTTCACGTAATTTTTCTCAAAGCGTCGCGATATCGCGACGACTTTCCTCCAGCAACAGAACCAACAAAAAAGGTCGGGAAATCGTGACACCTTCTCATCAAAGACCGCGACGACGCAACAAGTCACGAAATCACGACAATTTTCCTCCCAAGGCCGTGACAACAAAATAGGTAGCGAAATCGTGACAATTGTCCAGGAAAGGTCGCGACAGAGCAGCATGTCGTGAAATCGCGACAGCTTTCCAAACAAGGTCGCAACGGCGCAATATGTCACGATATCGCGACAAAAACTAACCTTAGCCATTTTTGAGCTAATGGATGCAGGGATCATTCCAGACCACTTCGAATCTCTTCATCTATCATAGGCATATCACTGTGCAGCTGAACACCTACCTCTTTCTCAGCACCCATCTTCGCAAGGAAGTCAGCTACCATGTTCAAATTTCTACTCACATACACAGGGATAACATCATCTAACTCCCTCCATAACTCCTTGATTTGGGATATCAAAATCCGTAGTCTCCAGGCTTTTAATGAGAAATTCTGCAAGCAATCAAGAGCGCCGATCAGGACTTGAGAATCTGATTCAAGAATTATCCTCCGGTAACCCTGCTTAACAGCCCAGATAGACACTGACTTAATGGCAAAGGCTTCGGCTTCATTTTTCGTGGCTCTGCCCAATCCCTGCAATTCCCAGTAAAGAACCGCACTCGAGTGATCCCAACAGACAACACCAATTCTGCGCTGCCCGGGTTGCCTTTTGCAGCCCCATCAGTATTGATCTTTATCCAGCCAAGCGGGGAGGTTTCCAGCATGCTCTGCCTTGCCCCTCATGTCCCTCAATCCCCTCTTCAAGATGCCCAAGAGCTGCTTGATTCTCTTTATCAACAAAAATAGCAACAGTTTCTGTGACTTTGCTCCAGATGACCTGCCAAACGCCGTCAATCGAGGAGAAAGTGTCTCTAAAGATCCGGGCATTTCTCTCCAACCAAACTTGCCACCAAATGAAGAGAAAGCCTAACTGCCAGCCAGTTCGGAGAGCTATGGAATTGAACCTGCCCCTTTTCCATTTTTCCCAAATATTGGTACGATTGAAAACACCATTAGCCTGGAGTTTAAATTGAGAGAACCAGCGTTCCCAAATCTGATGAGTAAAAGGGCACTCAAAAAACAAATGATCTGCAGTTTCCTCATGTTGGAGGCATAAAGCACATTGAGAGGGGCCATTGAAACCCCTACGTTTGAGATTGTCAAATGTGAGAAGTCCATTATGCATAAGTTGCCAAGCAAAGAAATTCACTTTCGGCCAACCCTTTGAATGCCAAATCCTTCTCCAATGCTAAACCGAAAAAGAGTGTGGGGGAGGCTCAGGGAGGATCTCTTCATATCCAGCCTTAACTGAGTAGACCCCAAGGCTTCCATAGCCCCAGGCTAATTCATCTTCCTCATCCCTCCCCGTGAGGAACCTTTCTGACAAGATTTTATGCAGGATGGGCGCCAACTCCGGAGAGACAGTAATTGGCCACTCCTCCCACCGCTTAAACTTTTTAAATTTATACCCCCCCAATTGACTGGTGTGTAGATAATTATCAATATGGATCCAGCCCTGGGCTTCTAAGGCGGTCATGATTGGTTGTAGCTCAGGGAACATGACAATAATGGGCGGATGTTGGTCCCAAGAGTCAGTCCAGAAACGAGCCTTGTCTCCTCTCCCCACTTTCCAGAATAATTGATCTTTGATAATCTGGGACCCAAGCTTGAGAGTCTGCCACACTAAGGATCCAGTACCTTCCAAGGGAAAGTGACCCACCTCATTGGGATGAACATGCCCCAAATATTTACTGGAAAGAATTCTGCTGAAGAGGGAGGTTGGCTGAGAAATCCACCTCCAATACAGTTTTCCAGCCAAGGCTCTGTTATTAAGCTTAGAACTTCTCAGGCCCAGCCCTCCTTTGTCCTTAGGCTGGGTAACTTTGTCCCACCCAACCAAAGCCCATATTTTCTTCCCTTTTGCGCCTTCCCATAAAAATCTTCTAGCCATTTTGTCCAGCTCTTTCCAGATGGTATGAGGGGCAGCCAGTATTGAGAATTTATAGATCGGCAAAGCCTGTATAACTGACTGCAGGAAGGTTAATCTACCCCCGTAGCTTAACCATTTATGAGCCCAATGATTCATTCTGTCTTTGATGCCTGCCAACAGATTCTTCCAGATGTCAATTTTTAACTTTTTGAAATGAAGGGGAATGCCCAGGTAAACAATTGGAAGAGAAGTCCTTGTGAAGCCCAGGATCTCAATAACACGCTCCTGTAGCCGTTGGTCAAGATTGAAAAAGACCACTTTGGACTTCCTGTCATTTAGAACCTGATTTGAAGCCCTTAGGTAGATATTCAGAGTATCTCTGATTCCTCTAGCTTCTCGAAGAGTGGCCACACCAACCAGGCCAGTATCGTCGTCCATAAATTACAAGTGAGTTAGAGTTTCCTCCCCAACCTTGATACCAGATAGCAGACCTTGTTGCCTTCTCCTCATAAACAGTCTACCCAAACCTTCAGCCAAGAGAAGGAAGAGATAGGGAGAACAAGGGTCTCCCTGGCGAATACCACGAGTGGCACTGAAAGGATGCGAGGGAAGACCCTTGATGAGAACAGAATAAGAGGGAGTAAAAACACAACTCATAACCCAATCAATCCATTCCTGAGAAAATCCAAAGGCAGCCATCATTTTTGACAAGAAGCACCACTCCACCCGGTCATAAGCCTTGGACATATCCAGTTTAATGAACATTCCTTTGTTGCCCGAAGTTTGCATTGAATGGATGGCCTCCTGGGCCAAAACCACCCCATCCAAGATTTGTCTTCCCTCAAAAAAGCCCCCTTGTTCAGGATAAATGATGTTATGAAGTAGGGGTTTAAGCCTCTCAGCCATTATCTTAGTGATGATTTTGTAAATCACATTGCATAAAGCAATAGGCCTGAAATCAGAGATATGAGTCCCCGCTTCCCCTTTTGGAATTAAAGCTATGAAGGTGTGATTGATCGCCCTGAGCATTCTTCGATTGGATCCGGATTCCTCGATAATGACCAAAACATCCTCCCCCAAGGTGTCCCGGAAAGCCTAAAAAACTCAATAGGAAAGCCATCCGGACCAGGAGATTTTCCAGTACTCATACCAAAGACCACATTTCTCAATTCATCCCTTTCAATGGGTCTAAGCAGGGCCTGATTGTCTTCTTCAGAGATAATAGAAGGAATAACATTAAGAACTTCGTTCTGAGCCTCAACATCTTGCTCCATACTTTCCTTAAAAAGTTTAGAAAAGTAATCGATTGCATGGGAATGCATACCAGGAAGAGTATCGAAGACATTTCCATGTTCATCTTTAAGAGCTTCCATATTGTTCATCTGTCTCCTAGAACAAGCTGACCGATTAAAAAATTTGGTATTTCTGCCCCCCTCTAATAACCAAGTATTTCTAGCCCTCTGTTTCCAGTATATCTCCTCTTGGTTGTCAATGTCCTCAACCGCTTTACGCAGTTCATCATCTTCAAATTTGAGTTGCTCGATAATTGATCCTTCCCTAAAAAGTTTCCGAACCTCCTCCCATCTAGCCACCAAGGGGGCCCTTTGGGACTGGAAATCCGACTTGTTTTCTTTCCTCCACTGTTTCAATTGAATTTTGACAAATTGAAGCTGTTTATGAAATTTGAACATTGTTGTCCCAAAAGGTGGACGGCCTTCTGTCCACCATTGAGTAATTTTCTGTCGAAGGTCCTCCTTTTGTAACCAAAAATTCTCAAATTTAAAATGCCTATGGTGCTGCCCTCTCGAAGTCCCTCCCTCTAGCAAAATGGGAAAATGATCCGAAATAGGGCCCTCCAAAATCTGGAACTTAAAAGTCCATTTAACAAAAGCCTCCTTCGAGACCAAAAAGCGATCTAACTTGACCTTCCTGCTATGTGGCTCCTTTCTCTTATTTGTCCAAGTGAAAAAAACACCAGGGCCTTGAACGTCCACTAAATGAAAGGCCTGAACTTGGGAAATCAGAAGCCGGTCCCTTGGATCCAAAACAGGGGTGCCACCATCCTGGTCACGAACAGATAATTTTGCATTAAAATCCCCTATAATAATCCAGTCATAACACTCCCTGTATGACCTCATGTTGTGAACAGCTTCCCATTGGAGCCTCTGGCCATCTAGGTCTTGGGCCCCGTAAAAGTTGGTGATTAGGACCTGCTCAGAAGTGAAGTTATTTCTGAAGAGAGAAGTAAGAACACCCCTCCAAGCTATATGTTCTAAAGCAGTCCAATCCAGAGGGTTCCAAAGGGTAACAATTCCACCTGAAGCTCCTTGGGCAGCCACATCCATATGACCAGCTCCCCGCCAGATTTTAGTAGCAGTTTTACTCATAATATCTAAAGACATTTTGGTCTCCTGAAGAAGCAAAAAGTCTATTTTACAATTTTCTAAGAGTCTTTGAACAACAGATTGATGGGTTCTACTGTTTAAACCCCTAACATTCCAAGATTGAATAATCATTGAAAACCTTGAGAGCAATAAGAATCAATGGTCCTCACCAATCCTCCATTGATTAGCTTATCTCCTTGCACTGTTAGTAGTTCCTTATTGGATTTTCTTCCCGCTCCTTGAGAGTTATTGTTTCTAGATCTCTTCTCCACCTGGGTAATCCCTAAAGCGAGGCCTTTCTCTCGTTTTTATCTGCATTTCCCATGGTGACATCTTTGATAGTCGGCTGTGCTGGGGAGTGTATAACCAATGCCCCTGGATTCTTTGACTACAGATTCTCAGTTGGCACAGTCACCTGTTCTACTATAGGAGTAAAAGAAGGAGAAACAAGAGGTGGAGTGTTGTCATTCACACCATTCCCATCCACTCCCTCCATAGTTTGGTCCTCCTGATCCACTAATGACTTAAAAATTTCATACCGATTGTTTGGCTTGAGCTGCACCTGCTCCTTGCCATTTTTCTTTTTGTTTCTCTTTCGTTTCACCTGTTCAAAGCCATCCTGCTGAGCATCAGGACCTGGAGAATTTCTAGAAGGTTCATTGACAGGACTGGACTTACCCTCTCTAGGGCGGTTTGACATTCCGCTCGGAACCTCCATTTTTGTGCTCAATATGTTTGGGCAAAACCTTGCCAAATGTCCATGCTTATGGCATACTCGGCACCTGAAAGGTAGGGCCTCATAGTCTAGCTGCTGGATCCAGGGTACTCCTGCTAGCTCAAGTTTCGCCTCAGCTGGTAGAGGCTGACTAATGTCCATCTCTACACAGATTCTGGCAAAGACAGTTGTATTTCCCTCTATGGTATCTTTGGAGACTCCCAAAAATCTGCCTAGGGAATTACCTATTAGTTCCAACACCTGCTCACCCCAAAACTCCATCGGGAGAGCGTACAGTCGAATCCAGACCGGGACAGCCGTGGGTTCGATGCGGGGGTCGAAACCCACTCTCCAGGGTTGGACAAATAACCTTGCTGGTCCGTGGTTTCTCTTTTCTGATTCAAATGCTCTGTTTCTATCTGCTAAAGAAGAGAAACTAATGATGAAATACCCATTGCTTATAGGCCATAAAGAGTACTCACCGTGTGGCTCCCAGTTCTGGCGAACCCAGGTATGCAAAAAATTCAGTGTGGGTCGGATGCCCATGAATTTGCAGATCAAGTCGTGATTAGCTCGGTAGATGATTGTATCTTCGACCAGCATTGGTTCTATAACAATCTTAGGCCTGGAAGTGGATTGCGGGAGGCATCCATTAACGCGGTGAGCATTTGGGACATTGCCAACATTCTTGAGTATCATTTGAAAAGCATTCCGCTGAGCTCCATAAGTGGAAGGCGAGGGGTTATCTTTCAACTTCTCAGAATATGAAGTCTTTCTCCCAGTAGGAGAAACTGGAGGAGACCCCATCGGGCCCTCCCGGGACCACGAATGTACCTTCAGATGAATTCAAAATCAACCCCCCAAAACCCCTGGCAAGATCTTCTGGCCAGAATCCCTCGAGCAACACCAGACGCCTTCTCAGAAATTTTCTCGCCAAATCGCCAGAGCCTCAACCTCGCATCTTTTTTAACCGCCCGTATTTGCTTCTTCCAAATTCAAGTGATGGTTTTTTGGTTTTATGACAACATCTTAAATACTTATCTTACACCTTTGAATGGTGTATGACTTGAATTAGCCTTTCTCCTCCAAGTGAGATTCAATGCATAAATGCTTGACTTTCTTTGACTTTGTTCTTCCTCCTTTTTCAGGATAGGCACCTTAAATAGGATGAACTTCTTGCAAGTCATGAAAACTATCACTTGAAGGGTTACAAAGTAGGTGTCTTCAACGTACCCTTGGCAATGATGAGATTGGTGGTAACCTCCAAATATTATTAACTCCCTCCAAATGTAACTCCATTTTAGGTGAGCACTTGGGTCTTCATTAATGTTGGGATGCTTAGAGACTTTTTTCCAAGTGGCACTCAAGGCTTGTCCATATAATCCTTATTTATAGAGCTTCAAATATGAGCTTTCAACCCTAATTCTTCATTTATCTTTGAATCCTACGTGTGCTTGTTATGTTTCTTGAATGCAAGCTTTCTTTTGCACACTGGCTTGGTGAGGATGACGAATGGCTATAGCTAGATTACTCAACGGTTCTATGGCACACTTTTGAGCTCCTTTTTGGTGGATGTTTGCTTCAATGGATGCCTTAGGTATAGATCCTTTCTCTTCACCTATTTGCAAGTTTTTTAGCTTGTTCTAATACTGATTTGTGTCCCTCTTTAGTGCTTGAAAGATAGTATTATTTGTAACAGCTAATAGGTAGCCATTTTTCTTAGATTTTATGTAGCTAATATCTCACTGAATGCTACCCCTTATTTTTTTGTAGAAACATGTGATAATGCCTTCTTTCAATGGATTCAATTTTGTAGGTGATGTGCTACTTATAGGGCTGTATTGAATGAGGGAAAATGGTGTTTTTGAACACCTTTTTTCTTGGACGTGTGAGCCTTCCTCTTTGCTTGAATTCTGCCCTTCAATCTATTGGATATGACATCCTACTTGCTCCCCTATAAATAGAAATACTTTAGTATTTTCACAGGAACAAATGATATTCTTTGTAATAGTTGGATTTTGCACCAATATAAAGAATTTTTTACATAATCCTTCTTGCTTCTTCTTCTTTGGATGATAGTCAATCCAATATAATGAAATACTATTTTTGAATAGGGATTCCTGCACTTTGTACTGAAATGAATCCCTTATGTTCTCCTTGAATATTTATACTTCCAAGGTATCAATTTGAGGTTTCCTTCAAGGACTTCAATGGTGGCTTTATCATTTTTCTTGTAATGGTGGCTTCTTTTGGCCACAAAAGTGCTACAAATTTTGTTCTAGTTTTTGTGCTTTTAACAACACAAACTAATTGATAATAACTAGTTAAAAAATCAACTAGTATAGTGCTTAATAGATGCACTTTTAATGGTAACAATAATATCACCTTATTGCTCCACTAATTTCTCAAAAATGCACTTAACAATTCCACTACAACCTTTCAAGCATAATCTGGAATGAACCCTTGCAAATTTCACTACAAACAAAGTTGTAGGATCTAGTATTCTTTTTCTCTTTTTCCAAAGTAGAATATAGGTAGTTGATAATTAATTGTAACTCTGAAATCTAATCAAATCCTAATGTGCAAATGAACCTTAAAATGATTTTTTCTCTTTTTGCACTTATGAAGACTATAATTCAATTTTCCTCTTTGCAACTTTGACCCAATATAAGGTGCTTTAACAAATATGATAAGTAATCCAATTAATGAATCTACTTGCACTAGTAGTTGCTTACCTTTTTTCTTGGAAAGATTTTTGTAGAGGATGTAGATCGTGGTTTTTAGGTCAACCAAGCATGTTGCTTTAAATAGATTTTTACAACTTTTGTTAGCTTTCCAAAAACCTTATTTCTTCACCAAAACTATGTTCTTGAACTTTCTTTCACGAGCCTAGGATTCAGTGGCTTGTTCTTATCTTGTAATATTCTCCTTTCTATTGTAGATTTGGAGAAATATTTATCTCTAAAATAATGCCTTCTTGTTGAGAAATGCAATCTTCAAATCATTCATATTTGGCAAGCTTATTCTGTCTTCAAGTCTTCTTGTCAAATTTTGACTTCAAGCAGAATATTCTTCTCGAGATTTTGAATGTCTTGAGGTCTTCTATATCTTCATTGGTATTCCTTGCCAATTCTTCTTCTCATTTTTGGAATTATTTTTGGATGGCGATAATTGTCCCAAATATTTCCCTTATTATAAAATTTTTACTTGATGGAGAATTTCTCCAATGAGTTCTTCTAGGAACTCTTTTGATGATATTTATCTTGCTTCAGAAACAAGGCTCTCCAAGCCTTTTTCCTCAAGACCTATCCTAGGTCTTCCTTGATACCTTCTTATTCAAATTCTAGAATTGAGATGTCCTTCCTGGATCTCTTGATTCTACTACTTCTGGATTTGAACATGACTCTCCTAGTCCTTCTCGTTATTCCAAGAATGGACTTCAATGAGATCTTCATTGAATGTCTTAACCTTCAAGTTTTATTTAGGTGTTGGATTCATTCTAAAGAAGATACTCTTCTTAAATATCTTGTAGGAAGTTTTCCAACTCACTAAATCTCCTTTCCTTTCAACAAGTTATTAGTACTAAAATATGCATATGCTTTTGAATCAGGTACTCTCTTCTGGATTCTTCTTCAGGATCAAGGATTCTATGGCCTTTATTTAGATCAAGGCTTCTATGGCCTTTTTAGGATCAAGGATTTTGTGGCATTTTATGCTATGAAGTTGACTCTATCTATGGAGATCTTCAATATCTATATTTCACCACAACTCTTTCTCCTAGAGTATCTTCTATAGTATTCTTATATTGCAAAAACTAATCTCTGTACTATGAATGCACTTTCACCTTCAGGAAAAAAGTTGAAATCTTATAGTATTCTATTGTAGGAGGTGTACCAATCATATAAGAGTTAGTTTCTTACAATAAAATAAACTTTAGGCAATAGTAAAATTTTTACATCTCTTAGATGAGCTTGACTAGTTGATTCATCAAACTAGTGGATAAAATGTTGAGTCCTTGTCTTCACAATTTTTCTTACAACTTGTGGGAATACTCTTAAACAAATGAATCTCACAATATTTATTTTTAGCCTATTCTACCAATCTCAAAGCAGCAAAATTTACATACAGTAGGTCCAAAGGCACATTCGATTTGTAAAAATTGAAGCTATGGTGACTGGCCTAATTTTAAACAATAGTATTTTATCGAAGCTCTCTCTACCGCCTTGATTATTTTAAAGATTTTTGCAAGAGACTGTACACTATGGAAAATCAAGTTCACAAAAATTTAGGATCAATAATAATGGTGGTTCTCCTCTCAATCTACAATATCTAGATATACTGTGGCTAGATCTATCGTGACTCTAATACCACTATTAGAGGTAGATCACAATGGGAGATGGCAATCACAAGATGCAAAAATATTAGAGAAATTAAATTTATGAGATTACAAAAATATGCTATTAATAGAAATGATAGAAATGAATACAATGCTGCTATGGAGGAAATGGACACTCCATGCAAGTAGCTACAAGACAACATTGTATTCCATCACTAATGGAGTTACAAAACTATTCTACTAATACCTATTGTCTCAAAAATCTCTTACAATGAGGCCATTTTATAATGGAAGATAGATTCCTTTGCCAACACTCTACCTAGTTATACAAGGGACACCTTGCACATTTACAACTTGCACATTGACACTTGTGCATTTATTACATTACATAAAGTAACTAGATAGCTTCCCCCTAAAGTAATCTAAGTCCTAAGTATGCACCTAGGAAGGTATGTTTGCATGACCCAAATGATGTAATATAATACAAATCTAATACGTCTCTACCCAAGATGATCCTTGTACTAAAATAATCTCAGCTCGAGATGGTCTCCGAGTAGAGTTAGAACAATCACATATCTACAAGTCTACATCAAACAAAGGCTTTCAAGGTTAGGGTTTATACTTGTCTTTTTCTTTCATATTTTTGAAAACAAAAATGTAAATAAATATACAACATAGTTGCATGCATTTTAGTTTTTAAATTTGTTAGATTGTGACTAAATTAGATCATGACGATCCCCTTTCTGTGACCGTATCAGGTCAATACAATCTCCTATCTATGACCATCTCAATAAGAGATAGTCTCTACATTTCTTATTGGTTTTCCTGCATTACTTCTATTAAAAGATAGATCATCATTTAGAGAAAATAATGCATTTTTGCTTCATATCTTGCATCATTAAAATCATTGTGTGCTCTTTGTTTTCATTTTTGCAATAAAAGGAACTCACACACACAAAGTATTTAAACATCGATCAGTTGGATTTCATCACCAACTATCGATAGTAATCATGCAATGTGGGCCTTCATCTCCCACCATAGATTGGCCCCCTAAAATCCATAGTAGCCCCCATGAGTGGTTTTTTAGACTTCATCATTGAGAAGCCCCCTACTCTTGGGTACATCCTAGAGTGGGTTAGGTTTAGATGCCCTTTAACCATAAGGCTTAATAATTAGTGGAATGTAGTTATTGTTCTTATCCAAGCCCACCCGAGGGTGAAGTGAAAGCTCGAGTAGGAAAGTAGTAGGATTTAGATAGTGTGGCCCCTTCTTTGAAGGGGTATTTTATTTCTATAAGGATACCTATCACCTATCTATCATCCTAGGAAGCTATATTGACTATTTGTGTCACATTTCTTGATAAGGGGTTGTGCACAAGCTACCTTTTTCTGTAGCATTCATTCCATCCACCTTAGTCATTTTAGGAATAGGATTTCAAACAAGCACTTCAAAAACACAAAAGAAAAATAAATAAAAATCAAAATAAAAATAAAAAATAGAAGAAAATATTTCACAAATAAACAACATTAATGATAAAATAAAATTGCTTGTTTGCTTTGCTTGTTTTGTTTGTGTAGGTCAGAAAGTGCACTCCATTTGCCTAGCTTATGGTCGTGACATGGAGTCAAGCTCAATCATGAGAAAATACTCCTAATCCATCACCAAGAGTCATGGATCATTTTCAATAGGACCAACAAGAGGATTGGCCTAATGCTTCCTCTTACCAGGATCTTGATCCACCTGAGGGACAACATGTCCAATATGATTCACATACCACCTATCATCCTATTGACCCCAACATACTAGGTATCACCATTTAGAATCCACCTACAGGACCTGATGTTGATCATGATATCGACTATCCAAACCACGCCACCCTATGTACCCTCTATAAGGATACGTATCTCCGCATTGAGGCACCTAGGAAGATGTTACTGTGTATTCACATTTTGACTCATCCCACAACACCATTGGATGAAGAATAAAGGTATACTCCACACTAAGATAGAGATGCCCAAGTTACTATAACTAAGCACCCCTGGATGGGCCATGAATATGATTTTTTAGATGCATATACCAATCAAAATCATGAAAAACCTTCCACATCTACCCAAGTCCATTGTGCTTTAGCACCGCCTACCTACACAGAGCAAATCATTCACCCTCAACATCAAGTTAATGCAGCCTTGCATGGTCCTAGAAAATAAATTGTTGACCCTTCTGGGGTCGAGGCACAATGCACACCCATTCACATCACTGAGATACATGTGAATCACCCTCACATAGTTGACCCGATAAATCACTTTCATCAGATAGCCAAACCTAATTTGGATCATCAACAACTACAATGAATAATCCACCAATGGTTACCCATGCCTGTGCATCAAAGGAAACCAACCCAACATCATCTAGAGCACCCAACACAATAGTACAATCTTCCACCATCCTTGAATCAAAACCTTCCACCCTGCACACATCCAATTTCACTTCATCCCCAACACCACAGACCACCACCCATTCATTATCAAGAACCACTTCATCCTGAACAACATCAACTACACCCCTATCAACAAGAATATGAAACCTATGAGGAATTTCAACCAGAATATCAAGAGCAAATCGATACATGTCCTGACATACCTTATGGTGAAATTCTCACTGATAACACACATCCACCATCGCATCAACACCAAAATCCACCACCTCCACTTCGACAATATCAAAGGTGAGCAACCAACATAATCTCACCAGAATCCTATAAATTATTGATCGACCAAATCAATTCATTGGAAAAACAAGCCTCTGGTGTGGGTTACCAAAAACCCACCTTAAGGTAGCTCAACAATCAACCCATTCATCCATCCATTCCATCACCTCTATATCTACCTCATTTTGAGATGCCCAAATTAGACAAGTTCAAAGGTGACGAAGATGCACAAGAGCATGTAAGTAGCTTTATAAATACCTACTTTCATCTTCAAGATAGTGACCCCTAATGCTCAAAATATTTCTCATAACACTTGTTGGGGGTGCTTTGGAGTGGTACAATCATTTACCACATCATAGCATTTACACCTTTGAACAATTGGCCAATACATTTTTAGAACACTTTTCCTTTAGCATCAAGAAAAAGGCTACCTTGACTGACTTATATAACCTTCACCAATTTGAAGATGAGCCAATCATGGATTATGGTAATAGGTGGAGAGAAGTCATCACAAAATTGCCCTTCACCTTACCCATTATGGATCTCACTCGCATGTTCACTAGAAGTTGCTCAAAACAAATCTCACTCTTATTGCAACTTCAATAGTATCAAACTTTTGAGGAAGCCCTAGCCCAAGAAAAGGTCATTGAGGACATAAAAATTCAAGAAGGAGACATCAAAATCTAAAAGAAATAATGGCCTAACAAAAATGCCAAGGGTAACCAAACCCAACCAAAGGCATATCTTATGAATCAAGTCATTTTGAGTGCCCCTAGGCCCTCGAATCAAACTCCACCACAACCACCTAACTATCAGGATCAACCTCCACTAGCTCAATATCATCCACAACCAACTCATAAAACATTACAAAATCAACCTCCAACTCAACCATGTCGTCCACCTCACCAATACACACCACTACCAGAACCCTTGGAAATAATATTTCATCGATTGTGTGAGGCACAAGCAATTTCCCTCCCTAATATTCACCCACTAGATCCAAATCGATCAAAATTAAAATCTTATAGGGAGGATCACTACTACATCTATCATAGATAGAAGGGTCATGATATCCAATCATGCTACTCATTCAAGAACTTAGTGTAGGACATGATCGAAATGATAAGAAATTCAAATTGATAACCCTCTTGCCTCCTCCAATCAAAACATAGGTGTCTACCAAGATCCATTACCTCAATGTGGAACAAACATAGCACCTACCATTACAACTAAACAACCTAAGTAGGTCAATCAAGTGCACACCACCCCACCTAACCAAGGTTTTGTGGGAATGATAAACATTGTGATAAGGAATCGAAGATACCCAAATCAACCCACACAACTAGTGGATCCATCCAATATTCCTTCAATGTCATAGGCACCTTCATGATCAAATACAATCACTCCCCCACCTTGTCTAGTAATCACATTGAGAAATAGACTTACTCAAAGTCTCAAAATGGCATCAAAAAAACTCTCCATTTATGAGCTAATACAACAATCGACTCCACATTGTGAAGCTCTAATGGAGATTCTAAAATCTATTGAATTGCAACCACAAGATTCCAATACTTTCACCAACTTTGTGGGACACATTCAAAATTGCAAAGAACCTATAATAACATTTCATGATCATGAAATCAAGACAATACCTATTGAAATACCTGATCCACCACTACATATCATGGCTAGTGTGGATGGGATTACTTACAAGCATGTCTTGATTGATACAGGTTCTTCCATAAATATCATCACCACTTCCACCCTCAAACACCTCAATCTTCCACCATCACATATTGCATCATCCACCTTCATCCTGCATGCCTTCAATGATACCTTGTGTTCCACTATTGGGATAGTGGTCCTTCCTATTCAAGTTGGACTAAAAATCATTCACACACTCTGTCATATCTTAGAAGGTGCCATGCAATACAACTTGTTGCTTGGTCGACCCTGGATCAGAGATATGAAGTGTGTACCTTCCATATTGCACCAAAGCATCAAATATGTGCATGAAGGTCAAGTCCATCTTGTCCCGATAGATTTGGAACCATTTAAATTTTACCATATGGTTTCACATCCATATGAGTCCACCTTACCATCCACTCATTTGGATGTTCAACCTAATCACCCCATCAAACACTCAAATCATCCACCAAAAGCCTCCATTCCTTCATCATCACAACCATAATCACAACCACAATTATCAACTTCCATGGGAATCCTTTCTGATCCATCAGATCCTCCCATGAGGAACCCATCCAAGGCACCAATGACATCCCCATAACATGAACCCTCACCACCTACTACATCCACATCTCACTCATCCATTCCACCTCCCACACCTTCAATCTCAACCATCTCCACAACATCCACCCACACTCATTTTGTTCCTAAGAAACTACCCTTTGCCACAAATATCCCATCATAATCTACAAATCCATCTTCATCTACCCCTCCTCCATAGGTCATAATTCATATGACTAATCTGAGCCTTGGGGAATATTTAGTGCAAGATGTTACATTCACCCCTCTAATTGAGTCAATTAGAGACTTTGGTAGACCTCGCAATGCATCACTACCTATAGGTACCATCATCCCTCTTGGATTTTTTGAATCAAATAAATTTTATCTATGGAGGTATTGATACCTCTATGAACACACCTCTTATACTAAAAGAGGAAGAGTCATTTCTTGCAAACATTGATTATCTATCAAACCTATCCTTTGCTTTATGATACTTTTATCACTACCATTGGCATGAAAATGGCCTAGGTCACTACGAGCAAGGTCCTTGAACCCCTCTGGAACCACATTATCAATTGTCGATAGATAAGTCAGGATTAGGATACTCCATACGTATGCCTAATAAACTTCTAGTAGATTCTCTTCAATGCCTTAACCTAGGCCTTGAGGAGGACATATATGATAATGAGTATGTTGATCCTAGCCATACTCATTTGCTTAGCGATCATCTTCAAATTGCTATGCTATCAATGGATAATCCTATGTCATCTGATGAGGAGTCTAAAGATAATTTTGATGTGCTATCCATCGCTTCAGATAGCTCAGAGTAGGATTCCTCCTTCATTGTCCCTATCATGAATGTAGATGAGTTTTATCTTTGCCTATTCCCTAGGTAGCTCCCCATTTGGTGATAGCTTCTTCCACTAGAGGATCCTGTCATCCTCATTCCACCTCGATCACACCCTATCATCCCAATTCCACCTCAGCCACCTCTTGCGTATTTTTTCCACCATAGCATTAACCATCTCCTTCCACTCAATAATGAAGGTCATTCACCATCCATCAACATGATCTCCATTGATCTCACCACGCCACTTTTCTATCTAGGTAACCCTTCATAATATTTACCCCTTGATCTTGAGGCTATCGATTTTGATCAAGTTGCTCTCCCATCGTCGTTATTCGAGTTCCTTCCCTCTAAGAACATGCTACAATCATATCATCTTTAGTTTCAACCACCCTTAGTAGTTCTCCAAGATAATATAGATTCAAATGACACATCTAACTCCTTTAATCCAACTGATGATATTCATTTGATCCCCACTCCTCATCAATTGGAAGAGGGATCTCACATGTTAATAGAAGAGACCATCGATATTGACATCAGCACTGATCTTGAACATCCTCAAATTCTTAAATTGGGGAAATATCTCTCAGATATAGAACGTGCTACATTCACCACTCTTCTAACAGAGTATAGACAAGTTTTTTCTTGGTCATACAAAGACATGCCTGGTCTGGACCCAAACTTAGTGGTCCACAATTTGATGCTAAATCCAACAATCAAGCCTATCAAGCAGAAACTTTGAAAATTACATCCAATGATAGCTCTAATGATAAAATATGAATTACAAAAATTGTTGGATGTAGGCTTCATCCAACCCATCAACTATCCTGAATGGGTTTCCAACATGGTACCTATTGGGAAGCTGAATGGGGGGTTCGCATATGCATAGATTTTAGGGATCTTAACAAAGTGAGCCCTAAAGATGAATTTTCACTCCCTAGCATTGATACACTCATAGACGCAATTATAGGTCATGAAATGCTTTCTCTCATGGATGGTTTCTTAGGCTATAATCAAATTTGAGTCAATCCTGATGATCAACCCAAAATTGACTTTTACCACACCATGGGGGACTTTTTGCTACAAAGTCATACCTTTTGGTCTCAAAAATGTTGGTGCTACTTATCAATAGGTAATGACATACATTTTTCATGACTACATGCATAATATTATTGAAGATTATGTCGATGATCTACTGGCAAAGTCTTTATTGCATTGTGACCATATCGATGTTCTACGTAAGGTCTTTGATCACCTCTTGGAGCATAACGTTCGATTGAATCCTAAGAAGTGTGTTTTCGACATAACATCTAGAAAATTTTTAGGCTTCATTATTTCTAAACGAGGCATCAAAGTTGACCCAAACAAGGTTGAAGTAATCTTAAACATACCTCCCCCCACCAATCTTAAGCAACTTTACAGCTTACAAGGGAAGATACAAGCCATCCGATGTTTCATCATGCAACTATCGGATAAATGTCGGTCGTTTAATCATCTTCTACAAAAGGGGGTAACTTTCCATTGGGATCAAGATTGTCAAAAGGTCTTTGAGGATATAAAGCAATACTTGGTTTCTACACCAATATTATCTCCTCCTCAACTTGGTGCACCTTTTCTATTGTATATATCGGCCATTGACTTTGCCTTAGGGACTATGTTGGCCCAAAAGAATGAGGCTAATAAGGAGCAGGCCATCTATTACATTAGTCACACCTTAGTCAGTTACGAAGTCAAGTATGCTTATGTTGAGAAGCTCTGCTTAGTAGTGGTTTTTACCACTAAGAAACTTTGTCATTACATGATCAATCAAACAACTTATGTTATCTCCAAAGAGAACCCCTTATGGTATATGATGAGTCATACATATCATAATAGTCACACCACAAAGTGGATCATGCTTTTGATAGAGTTTGACCTTGAATTCATTGACCAATTACCAAAAGATCCCCAAAGGGTCAGGTCATCATAGACCAATTACCAAAAGATCCCCATTATGATGATAAGCCTCTTACTATCAAATTTCTAGATGATGTAGTATTTGCATTATCAAACTTGGAAGAACCATATGAGCTAGAAAATAAAGTTGATCTCACACTATTCTTTGATGGTTCTAAGTGTGAACAAGGGGGTGGTGCTAGAATCGTGTTCTTCACACCACAAGGGACTCCTATCCCCCTTTCATTTAAGCTTGATTTCCCATGTACCAACAATAATGTAGAGTATGAAGCCCTCCTTTTGGATCTCCAAATAGCTCTTGCCATGGGTATCAAGCGACTTAGCATTTTTGGTAATTTTGAGCTCATCGTCAACCAAGTCAAAGGGATTTATCAATGCAAATGCCCAGTCTTAAAGAAATACAAAATCCTTGTGGATAAATCACTTGCAAAATTGGAATGGTATGACATCGAGGCTATCCCTCGATTTTCCAATCATTTTGTGAATACAATGGCTTCCTTAGGATCCCTAATTCTAAAAAACCCTTTCAATAATGTCACAACCATCTATGCTAAAACTCTTAATCAATCCACACTTTTATGAGAGATTTCTATAGGAGAGCAAGATGTCCACCTAGTACAAGCAAAACCATATCAAGACTGGTTCTCTCAAATATGATATTTTTCTTAAAACTTGGTAATCTCCCTTATGGATTTTCGCATGCCACCAAATGCACATTTAAGCAAAAAGTGACTCGATATATCTTTCTAGGAGACATATTGTATCATCGAAGCTATGATGGTATTCTTCTTCGTTGCTTAGAACCCCAAGAATATACTTGGGTCATTTCTCAAGCTCATGATGGTACTTGCGGTGGCCACTTCAGTGGCATGGCTATCACGAAGTGCATCCTCTGAATGGGCTATTACTGGCCTACCCTAGAATAGGATTATTGCACTTATGTCAAAAGGTGCATCAAGTGTCAGCATCATGCTAATCTATCACACATACCTTCATAGGATTTACAACCAATACATTTGTTGTGGCCTTTCTCACAATGGGGCTTTGATTTAATTGGTAAAATTTTACCCCCATATTTAAGCTGACACATGTTCATCATCATAGCAACTGAATACTTCACAAAGTGGGTTAGATCTATTCCACATAAACATCATTTTTCATTTTGGTATTCCATCTAAGATCATTTTGGATAATGGGCCACCATTTAAAAATAAGGATGTTCAAGCTTTGTGTACAAAGTATCATATCAAGCATAGCTTTTTGACTCCTTACTATCCATAGAGTAATGGGTAGGTTGAGGCCTCGAACAAGATGATTATCGCCATCCTTAAGAAAATAGTTAATGATCATCATAAGGATTGGCATCTTCAATTACCTCTAGCACTGTGGGCTTATAGAACAAGCATTTGAACACCTATAGGGGCAACCCCATTTTCATTAGTCTATGGCACTAAGGCCATCATGCCCTTGGAGCTTGAAATTCCCTCATTGTGCATCTCATTACAAGAGTTCATCGATGATGACACCGCATGATAGGCTCACCTTGATCAACTCACTCTTCTTGATGAATAATGCATTAATGCTCTTGAACATATTCATGTTTATCAATATCATATTAAGAGAGCCTATGATACAAAGGTACATCTTAGAGAATTTCAAGTTGGTGATCTAGTGTTAAAGGAGAACCAACAAAATTCTAACTTACCTAGCCATTTGCATGATAAATTTACAATAAATTGGATAGGCCCATTCATCATCACACACAAGCTGGGACTAGGAACTTATCGATTAGCTACACTTGAGGGTGTTGAGGAACCCGAACCACTTAATATTCTCCACCTATGGGTATTTTATGCATAAAAATAAAAACAAAATAACAAAAACACAAAAACATAACACAAAATTTCATACCACCATCCACCACATTTTTCATTACACATCATTAATGCATTGCATATCACCATGTATTACACTTTGCATTTGATCATATTTGCTTATTCATGAACTCGGCTAGTCACATATTTTGTTGCATTGCATTAGGTATTTTGTTCGCCATAGTTGCATTCATCTCATCTTTCATTCAACATTTCATGTAGCATCATGTTTGTATGAGGGTCACTTATCTTGATGTAATATATTTTATCTTGGGTATACACCCCATTTCATTGTTCATACACATTCACATTTCCATGTTGTCTACCCACCTCTTGCTCGCTCCTAAGTAGTTGTTGTAAGGTGTCTAATGTGGTCTTTCGGTCATTCAACCATTCCCAGTTTTTCTTTTAGATTTTATTGCAAACCATCTTGATGTCTGGTGATAGGATCTCACTTTGGTCGTACTTTGTTTATCTCAAAATCCCAACACATTCTCACAATCTTAATTACGATTTTGAACAAGGAAATATGACACTACAAAGTAAGTCTTACCTCTTAAGAAAACAATTTCCCTTGCTCTTCCTATCATGCGCATGGTCTAAAAAGCTGAGAATTGACAAAAGGACAAGCTCATTCCCCCCCTCCCCCCAAAAAAATTCCCTTGCTCCTCCACAAAATGAGCAAGTCCCAAAAAGCAAAAATCCCTTTGCTCCTCTACAAAATGAGCAAAAATCCCCCACAAAAAAAAAGAAAAATCCCTTTGCTCCTCTACAAAATGAGCAAAATTCCAAAAAGCAAACTTCCTAAAATCCCAAAGAAAAAGAAAATTAGCTTGAATCCCTAGAATTCTCAGTTTTTGACAACCATGGGGCAATCTCCATCGAGGCTATAGATGCTTGATTGGTAGTGGAGTAGCCTTATGCATGGTGACACATTTGTCACATTAGCGACCTTCTTTTGTATAGACCAATGTCAGCTTGTGGTTGAGCTAGCTTTTTATGGCTTGCATTCAGAGTAGTTAAGTCCAACCAAGTACAAAATCGAGGTAATGAACTTCACTATGCACACATAGGGATATTGAATATCTTGGTCTTCCTAGAAAATTTTTATCTTTCAGGTTCTTGCATGGTTAGTATACGACTTTTGATTGGTCAACTAGGATGTTTGAGTCTCCTAAAAGCCCTGTTATTCCCTTGTGACTTCTCACTTTTTTCCATTCACTCCTTGCATGCTGCTCCATTTCATATTTATCCTCACCTGGCTTCCTTTCGAGTTTATGCCCTTGATGAAATTGTTTAAATCTTGATTTGTGAGACTTATACATATTTTAGTTCTTGCAATTAATTTGTTCATTTATTCAGTAGATTCATTCAACATACATTCACACTTTGCATTAATTAAGTTGTTGTGTCATTAGTACATCATAGGCATACCTAGTTCTATGCATACATAATAGCTCTATCATATCAAAAATATTCATTCATCTAACATACATGCATCATCATATCTACAAGTCTAGGCATACATCTATGCTCATCTATCATTACATTCATTCATCCATAATTACACATACATATGCACAATAAAAATCATAATAAGCATCAATAAACATCTTAGAATCCCTTTGCTTCTCTACAAAATGAGCAAAATCCTAAAAATCAAACTTCCTAAAATCCCAAAGAAAAAGAAAAATAGCTTGAATCCCTAGAATTCTTAGTTTTTGACAACCATGGGGCAATCTCCATAGAGGCTATAGATGCTTTATTGGTAGTGGATTAACCTTATGCATGGTGACATGTCTGTCACATTAGCAACCTTATTTTGTATAGACCAATTTTAGCTTGTGGTTAAGATAGATTTTGATGGTTTGCATTCAAAGTATTTAAGTCCAAATACAAAATCGAGGTAATGAAATTTACTATGAACACATAGATATATTGGATATCTTGCTCTTCCTAACATATTTTTATCTTTCAGGTTCTTGCATGGATAGTATATGAATTTTGATTGGTAAACTAGGATGTTTAAGTTTCTTGAAAGCCCTATTATTCACTTGTGACTTCTCACATTTTTCCATCTGCTCCTTGCATGATGCTCCATTTTATATCTATCATCACCTAGATTCCTTTAGATTGTATACCTTTGATAAAATTATTTAAATATTGATTTGTGACACATACATTTTTGAGTGCTAGCAATTAATTTGTTCATTTATTAGTAGATTCATGCATTCACACTTTGCAATACTTAAGTTGTTGTGTCATTAGTACATCATAGGAATACGTAGTTCTATGCATACATAATAGCTCTATTATATCATCATTTTTAATTCATATAACATACATGCATTATCATATCTACAAGTCTAGGCATATATATATGCTCATTTAACATTACATTCTTTTATCCATCATTATACATACATATGCATAGTAAAAATCATAATAAACATCAATAAACATCTCAAATATATATATATATATATATATATATATATATATATATATATATATATATAAAATGGGAGTACATGATACAAAATACTCGTAAGCTACAATATAATGGGTCCTTAGACCTCACATACAAAAATAAGCTAACAAGCAAGCTCCCACCTCATGCTAGCCTACACCCCCACTATATCCACTACCCTCAGTATCATCTCTATGATAATTCCCAGCTCCACTAGCCTTTGACATCTGAGAGGTACTCAAGGGTACAAAGCATGGAACAAGCAGTGGCACTGATGGCTCTCTTGATGCCCCATTTTATCATCTTCACTGAGACTGAGAAAATGATGACCATGATGGTAGCACCCCTCCCAACCTATAAACCTCTTCCTCCAGCCATGTCACATACTCCCACTCTATTTGATAGCAGGTATAGTATGTGGTAGACTTGATATATAGTTGAGCAACCTATACCCTAGCCTAGTCACCTCATTTTTGGCCTACCCACCTATAGATGACTGAGCCTACCCAGTTAGAAAACCTACCAACTGAGTCCATAGAGAATATTTATCTACCAATATTCTCTCTCTCTCTCTCTCTCCTCTTGAAGGCTTTACACCTAAGCCTATAATGTTTCTCTTTCCTCATATTAGCCCTACCATCGCTGCCTATATATCATTAAATCGCTCTACTCGATGGTATGCATTGTATCACTCTTTATCCATTGACCCTCTAGGATGTGAACCTACTCTCTCAAGATAGTGATCACCCCATAATCCCTATCATCACCCCATAATCCCCATCATCACCCCTATCACTCTTCATAGGTGCCTTTGCACCCATTACAGATCCTTGAGATCCCCCTATCTCTTGCTCCACTTGATGATGCACTCACCACTATAGTGGCTTCTAAGCTATGCTAGCCTTCTCCTCCTCTCTAATCATTGCCCATATTTAAAACTAGTGAGCAATACACCAGACATCATACTCTAGTGTATATCACTATAGCCTTAGGTATCAGGGCCTCATCACTCAAAGGCTCAACTTGTGGCCATGCCAACTAGGTATCACTAACCCTCTGCCTGTATATCACTATGGCCTTAGGCACACCCTGCCTCACCCTAAACTATTAGGTCACTCATGAGTACTAAAAGTACTCATGATCTATTCCATGCCATCCAATAAACCACCTCTGTCATCGCACTCAACTCATATGCTCAACCTCCTCAACCTAAATCGATCCTCCCCTCCATGGTCTCCATATCACATCCCTTAGCTATAATCCTATCCATGCATTTGCATAGTACTAAAGAATACCTTGATATGGGTGGCTCTTGCATCAATCTCAATCATGGCCCCAACTCATTGAATATGGGACCTTTGTATCTCTCATGTCCTTCTGCACCTTCCATGGAAACCTAGCTAGTCTATCATCTTGAAAGTGCTCACATCCCCATATTTGTAGGAGGAAGCTACACCCTAAGCCCAGTTGATCCCATTGGTGAATCTCATACAACTCCCTGTATAGTTGTGCAAGCAAAGTGGAGCCCCATGCCATGATCCTAGGCTTCTCCACCAAGTCCATCACAAGGTCTAGTAGGTTCCATGGTAACCTCATACCAAAAGAGTATGGTATAATAAAGTTAGATATCAGTGACATCAACACCATCTATCTAGATGTTAGTAGGTCTATCTCAAATCTAGTACCCACTCTCACCCCATCGTTGTTAGCATCACAATCCACATATCTTTAGTGCTCTTGATAAAATCATTGTAGCACCACCTATCTCTCATCAGTTGTAACAATAAATATCTACTCTCCCTCTATGAGGATTCATAGAATCTAGTAGACATCCTACAACATAACTATGATCTCTCCCGTGGTCATGTCAAAGGTGTTAGTCTAGCTATCCCATCGATCTATCAAGGTTGTTAGAAATGTATGGTTTGTATGGATTGACTCAACTCAAGTTGTGTGCTATAGGCCTATGGCCTTTAGCCACCCTCAATCATCCTTGAACAAATAATCACATATCATATCAAAAGCGTTTGTAAACCAATTTTGGGCTCTGACTAGTTGCCACCACAAAACTTTATTCAAATTCAAAAAAGCTTAAATCAAAACCATATTGAGTAAATATGATCATAAAAGCAAACCATATCGAGTTAATATGGTCATAAAATTAAGTCATCTCAAGTCAAGATGGTAACAAAAAAAAGTCATCTCGAGTCAAGACGGTAACAAAAAAAAGTCATCTCAAGTATTTATGATCATAAAAAGGAACCTACTCAACCTGATATGACCTCCATTTCACATAAAATAAAAGCAAAAACAAAAAAATAAGAGAAAGAAAAATCATAAAGTAATATCTACCCATATCCCACCCACATTTTCATTCACCTAATGCTACCATATTTCAACCATACCACCCATTCATTTATTTTTAATTTTTAAATTGGTTCATTCCATTAATAAAGAAAAATTTAGAATTTTCATCCTTACCTTTCTTGCACCCACTTCGTTGCTCATAGATGAACCCATCGGGTCCATTGTGTTGATTGAATCATCTGTTGATAGCACTTTTTTGCACAAAAATTGCTCTTCTACTTTTGATATTGATCTCCCTCATATCACATGGTAAAAATGACCATTTTTCCATAAAATCCAAATTTTATAGTTTTGCATGTGTGAGAACATTTGGGGTTGTCGCATGGCGTAACATGACCTTTTGAGATGGTCATGTTTTTACATAAAAAATATTAATAATAAATAAATAAATTATATAAAAAGAAACTATCTCGAGTTGATACTATCTTAGAATTTTACATTTTTCTAGGGCAACCATGCTAACATTCCCATTTTTTTCAAGCACTTCATCGCTATCATAATTTTAAATTTTCTCCACTAACTCATCGCTTTAGGGGTAGTCAATAACTAAAATATTTTTGTCTCAAAATCAAGTCAACAATCAAACACTTGAAAGTGGAATTGAATTCATCCAAGAATCATTGCCAAAAACTATCATACACCCTCTTTTCTAGGGAAAAAGTAAAAATCTCAATCAAACAAACACTTGGTATACCTAAAGCCTAAAGCTTGTAGACTAACAATGTCTACCTATGACTGAAAGGTTACCAAGATCAAATCAAATCCATCAATTTGTTGGAAGCAATGATTCAACAAATTATGTCCTTTCCATGATTGGGTATCCAAAATTAAATTTTATTTTAGACCTACATCACTCCCCTTCAAGGTCATTTTTCATCAATTAACATCACTCATCATCAATTCAACCATTTTAGATCATCTATTTTTGCTCTGCATTGTTCTTACACACAAAGTGTCCTAAAAAGGGGTATCTGTAGACACCTAAAATGCATCATCATGAGGAGACTCCTAAAAATCCTCCTTTCTAACTCACACAATCCACCTTGGGTAGCCCTAGGGCTAATTCAATGATTTTCTCTAGTAGCAGACAACTTTCCCCATGGGAAGCTTAACCATATCAACCCGATATGGTCATAGGGTTGTGATCATCGCAACCCAATATGGTCACACAAAACCAAAAACAAAAAAATAATAAGTAATAAAAATTTCCTGTCAGCACCACATCTGATTTTGTGTTGATACCAGTTGATCTACAGGTAGTAATATCACTTGCCACATGCAGTTATTTACTGGTGGCTAATAAGGCTGCCCCTGATTACCACTTGCCTCCTTTTCTACTTGCTAGGAGGCTATAAAATAGTGCCTCCCCCTTATTTATTAAATATGCATAATTTTAAATTCAAACACCATGAAGTGCTACCAAAATAATCTGCTAGACCCTCTCATTGTAAAACCAATATTGTTAGATCACCACCTAGGATTCGAAGCCATATTACCCTCCCTTGCACAATCACTCATGTTGCTCCATTGATCATCCACATGCACTCACTTGACTTCACACTCACAAAAACTCATTAGTAATAACATCACAGACCACCTCAAACCCTATCCATATCTAGATACACTGAAGTGTAGACCCATGACAGTGATCGTCTTACCTTAATATGGTTTGTATATAGAAACTATCTCAATTAGATATGGTCTTGATCAGGTGATTGATTTTCTAGTTTTCTTTGCATCATAGCTTAAATCTACTCATTTATCACTCTTTGCATCATAGCTTAAATCTACTCATTTATCTCAAAATACTGCTTGCATTTATCTGTTTACATTCAATTTTGTATTTCCAGATCAAACATAGGTCCAACCTTGATGGACCTCACATATGTTATTGATTTGCTGATGTTTTCTTTGTACACAGGTTATAGGACTCGAGGATAGTGCAAGGTTCCAAATTTGATCTGATGTGACGATCTCAGAAAATCCACTCCTCCAACAACATGCTAGCACAAAAATCTTCACATTGCACCCAAAGACACTCTTTCTGATAAAGATGGGAATAACATCCTCCTTGTATCTATTGTATCATTGGTGAAATCTCCTCAAGGGGATTCTTTCTTAAAATGTTGAAATATTAATACAAATAAATATAAAAAATTCATTTTTATTGGTTAATCAGTATGTTTTGCTCTATCTTGTTTGGTGCAAAGTTTGGTTCTTCACTACTATGTTTAGGCTAATATTTTGAAGCAAATACAGTTCCCTCATAGTAGTAATGTAACTAGTCCTAAAGGTTGGCAATGTATCTTTGTTAGGACTTAAAACTTTAAAACAACAAAAGAAACAATGAAAATTTCCATTAAAAAAAATAAGAAGAAAAATAGTTTAAAAAATTAAAAAATAAGATGCAAAAGAAAAGAGGAAGAAAACCCATTGGCAAGACACCATATGACTATAATTTTTAGCACATTCAATACATACCCATGAAAGTTTCATCTTCATCCTTTCATCATTATACTAATATACTATAAACAATTGGCTCTATGAGGTCATGCACTATCATTGTTTGAGCCTCCTTCATGGAGTATGCATCCTCTATACTTGAGCCTACTTCATGAAGAAAAAAATCTTGATATTTGAGTGTCCTTGTTAGAGCACTATCTATGCACATCCTACATGGATTTTATTCATTTTTTTGCTAGTTATTTGACAAATATGAAATTCTCTTCCTATGTTTAAAATAAGAATAAAATTATAAAATATTTAACAAGTAAAGGAAGATTAAACTTATGATTTCTAAAATGATGTTAACTCTTATTTTAGTTTGTTCTTATTCATCCATCTAAATATATCCACTTGATGGGAATTTGGAATGTAATAAAAGTGGTTCTCTTGGAGTTAATAAAACTAGTCATTTTAAACTCATACATTGTTTTAGATCCACATTCATTTTATACATCATGATAGTTTATTACTTATGATCCTTAGCCATTTTGAATTATTTGAAAAAAGGTTATGTCATAAGTATTTTTATTAAAACTTGAGATAAATAATAAGAAATATAAAAATAAAATACAAAATAAAAAGACAAAAAAATAAAAGAAAGGAAAATCCATGAAAATATAATGCACAAGTTGGTCCATTAACACACATGCACACACACATATACTGGTACATGTACAATCATTGATATGCATACCAAAGGTCTATAAATAATGTCTTAGTACATCCATATTGATATCCATTCTATACATATGTTTCTATACCCTATGCCCCACCCATAGTGGTATTTGATGTTTGGGTTTAGAGTCAAAACCATAAATAGGAACAAATGCTGCAAAATAGCAAGCTAAATGACATTATAGAGATAGCAATATTTGAGAAGAGATGTTTACTAAGTGAACCTCCGATTCAAAAATTACATGTCTATATAAAAATTTAGTGGAAGACAAAGAATCATGATAGTTTGAAGGTCCCCTACTTTTGCTTCTCCACACTAAGTATTCTATAGTTGGAAGATCTTGGTCTATAAACCCCTAGACTTAGTTAATCTATATAATTTATCATTCCTCACAAAATAACATAAACTTAGTTTATTTACAAATATATGAGGAAATATACCTAGATCAATCGATCCCCCTTGAAAAACAATGGTTTGCATTGCATCAAGCATGGAAGCTTCTTTTGGTTTGAGTGTTCATAAATCACTTGGCCTACTGACTAAATTGACCCGCTTGAATTACTTTGTATAGTTATGTGGACTATCTCTTAGTAGTTTTGGTCTATGTATAACGTACTTAATCCTTCCCTACGAATGCAAGACTTCCAATATTGATCTCCTTAATTGCCAACTACTCTATTGCTATTGAAGTTTCTAACAAATGTGGATAATATGACTTAAGAAGCTCAATATTAAATATAGGATGCAAAGCAAGGTAAGTTGGTAAATTGATCTTGAAAGTGTTCTCTCCCACTTTCTTGGTGATGAAGAGGTTTGATTTTTATGTGTACCTACAAGGCACTCTTTCTACAATTGCAACCAAACCTTATCTCATGCTTTGAAAGAGTGTGGAATGTGATATTGGTCATTGCATTGCTCGTACTTTGTATTAATTTTGCCTAGAAGGTCATAAAATTGTAGTTTTACATGCTAAATATGATCCACAAACTTCAGTTATTTTTATATATCTTTTTCTCTATATGGTATGAAATCCATGGGTTGGATTGGAAGAGCCACATCCATGAGCAAAAAATATTGAAAATAAAAAACTATATGAAAATGACTATGTTTGGTAGAGCTATGCAAAGATATATTATATTCATGTTGAATGTATGGTAGGTTCTCATCCCATGTTTGAGGATGATTTAAATTGTACATATGCAACTTATGCACAATCACCCTATTGATAAATTTTGTTTTTCATTAGTTTTAGGATGGAAAGTTTTAGATTGAGTGAGCTTTGTGTCCTATTGACAACAATCCTATTGGGCTAGTACCCCATGCAAACCTCGATTGCTAGTATTTCATGTCTACTATGACCCCTACCAATTCCCATGGCAAGTGCCACCTGCCAGTGTGGTAAACCAAAATCCCTATCACAACCCAAAAAATTACAATCATCAGTGTCATATCCCCATATCATTGTGGCATATCATCAACATGAAGATCACTTTGGTGGATATCATGTGTCAAATCCATTGATAATATTTGTAATGATGTTTGAGGTACTTGTGCTCTATAAATCATCCTCACCCTAATGGAGCTCATCAAAATGCACCACACATCCTCTAATGTGATGGTCATATCCCCCATAAATAACCAAAATGTGGATGACTCTAAATACCACCTCTCGATAAATATCATCAGTAGCACTCTATCAACCTCCACCCTAGGCATCTCTACTAGATGTAGTAGCCCCATCACCTATAGGCCATCCCAATCTGCCACTATAATATACCTCATCATATAAAGTGTTTGATCACCACTTTCTACTCTCAAGTACATCTTATTGCAATAACATTAATAAAATTTAATTAGTTCCATCATCATAATAAAAAAATAAATAGATAAATATTATAATAAAAATGCAAAAAGTAAGTTTTTTTCTCTTTCTTCTTCTTCTTCTTCTTCTTCTTCTTCTTCTTCTTCTTCTTCTTATTCTCTATTTTCTCTCACTTTGTCTCTTATGCGATTTCATACATTGTTCTCATAGTGCATGAAACCATGAATTCATATCCTATAATATTAGGGAACCATTCATCGTTAGATTCTTGGTTAAATTAATGATCATCCCTCAAATTCATGGTAGGGATCATGCGGTAAATTATCTATTTTTTTCAAATTTTAAAAAATACTTAAAACCTAATCTAGCCTAGTCTAGGGGTTTTGTTTAGGTGCATACTCATGCTTGATCTATTACAGTGTTGACTTCACCCCTTGCAATGGCCACATGATGTGTTGGTAGCGCCATCTCTTCGTTTCTTCATAACCCCTTTTCTTCTCTTTGTGTAGTAAAAATGAATTCATTTTCATCCTCCCCTCCTCTTTTATCCCTCCTTTTATTTTTTTCTTTTGATACTTTTTTTTCATCTTCTTTGTTCGTACGTGTCCACCATTTCACGTTTCTTCTAGAATATTGCATTCCTTCTAAAACTTGAGGGGCACTCTAGCCTTGGGGGCATCGATGTTATCAATGCCTCATAAAGCATGCAAAATTTCAAAGTGTTTGTAATGACACCATTTTTGCATCGTCCCTTCACCTAAACTTGCTACCCCTTTTAGTGTTCCTTTTTTTTCCCGTAGGTGTCTACAAATTTATTTGATGCATTTATTGAGCCATAAATAAATCAAAGAGGAGGAAAAGTGTAGACACAAAAAAAATTGACCCATCCAAATGAGTCATTTTCCCTTAGATTCCTTAGAAGCCAATCAAAATTGCTAAGTGTAAATTTTGATCTCCCTTATCCTTTTTAGTTTTTCCTTCTCCCTAGCCTTGTAGAATTCACAGTCATCTAAGATGGGGTGTGAATTTAGCATATATGGGGTTTTCACTCTCAAAACCCTAGTTTTGAGTTGACTTCTACAATGTTGATCCTTAACCAAGTTTTTTTTTTGTTTTCCTGCCTTCCTAACCTCATATAAATAGAAGGGTTGGGATTCCATTTTCAAGAGACAAATAGATAATGTTTTTAATAGATACTTTTGATATACTCTATTTTTTCTATGCTTTTTGTGATTCATTGACATAACTACTTTTAGTGAGCAAGTGGAGGAACCTTGACAATAGATCATATGCAATAATTGTCTTCTAGAGAAGGAGGAGAGGTCTATCATTTTAGTTGCTTCCTTCACTCTTTCATTTCTCTTGCTTCCACCATAGGCTAATCCAATTTTTCTTACATCATTAGTTTTATTAGATAATTAATTTTTTGTTTCCATCATATTTTTTGCGTTCATAGACTAGTTTAAAGCTCTATTGTGAATTCGTGGACCATCTATATGGGTTACAAATTCAATGAAACCCTAGGTTTCCTATATATTTCTCCTTTTTTAAAATTCACAGTTGCCCATTACATGACACAATTTTGGGTACAAGGATATGAAGGTAAGTTTGTAGTCCCCAAAACCCTCATTTCATCTAGGCCATATTTACTTTTTTTAACACCTCTTCTATTGTCATTTTGTTCTTTTACATTCTATTTTCTTGTTTCCAAAGGTCAAAAATTGCTTGTCATTTTGAATGGTCAGCTAAAAGGACCAAGAGGGCTTAACTGATGCACCTCCAAGCTCAGTCTCTTAGCAGCCTAAGTAGACCCCTGAACATTGACCATAATTTTTTCTAAGATTCTATCATTATTTTTTAGGTTACTCGAATTTGTGGTCAATACTTTTGAGTATTAAATTTGGATTTGTGGTTGAATATATTGGAGTACAAATATGGCTAGGATCAATCATCATATCAATTAAGTGTGTTGTTAGATATTTTAGGTTATTTGTTATGTGTCTAAATTCATTTCTATTTTTTGTGGCTAGTAGAATAAAATAAATTTAGAGTTTACACACATTCAATATATTAGCTAAAGAAGTTAAATTTGTAGATCATAATAAAATAAATCATTTGGTTCCATTTCTAGGCATCAAACAAAAAAGCATATAGCCTGCATTTAGGCTAGGCTTATTTGTGTATTCTATTGGACCCTTGCTTAGAAAGAAAAAAGTTTACTTTCTTGTAAATTTAGAAGTAGTCTTCATTGAAATTAAGAATCATTTTAGGATAGTATTTTATCTACCTACATTGTTGTTTTCCTTGCACTATTTTATAGTATTTCATTAGTTGTTGTAATTTAGATCATAGTTAAGACCACACTTATGTGTACTTTAAAAAAACACAACAAGCCTTTCATATTGGACTTAGAGTGAGTCCTAAAAATACTCATTGTGAACCCTTTAATCCCCAAAGCCCACCAATTATAGAGAAATAATAGCCTCATGGTTACCTCGACCCCTAGTGGATCCATCGATAATTGTTTGCATTGGTTATTTCCCCCTCTAAAAATTCTAACAAGTGGTATGAAAGCAAGTAGAATAAAAATCCAACTCTCCTTGTAATCCTCCTATCCCTTTGATCCAAAGAAGCTTAGAAATATATCTATTGAAAAGAGGTTTCTAGGGTAAACAACCCTACCAAATATTTATCAAATATTAACCTCAAAAGAAGAGATAACCAACTCCTCCATGAAGCAAAATCCATGGAAGAATCATTTTGGATGAACCTCAAAAAAGAATTTAAAATTATCTTTGTGAAGCAAATTCCATGAAAGAATTAGAAAACAAATATTCAAACCTCTTGCTAAGGAGTAATAATGGAATAATTAGGATATAAAGGCTACCATTTTCTCTAAGGAACAAATTCCATGGAAGAAGTTTTTAAAAGTTCACTACTAAGGAGCGATCATAGGATAAATCAAATCCTATCAGAGATTAGCTGTTTTAAATTCTCCAAAATAAGAGACAAAAAATTTTGTAACACCATCAGGACTCAATATTTGAAAGCATCTATTAGCCCACAAAAATATTCACACTTGTATTTGCAAGTTTGTATAATAGATATAGTTAGAAAGATAACGTGTGATAGGAGATTGCATCCATTTACCAAGGTAGCAATGAGGGTTTCAATTTTTTTCTTTGATTACTTATATTTTTACTCTCAATAAAGGAACACGATCTATATTTAGCATAACAACCACCTATGAAGGTGAAGATGTTCTCAACGTACTAGTCAAGAAATAGTTTTCTCACATGCCAAACACAAGCATGAACAAGCAAATAAATTGGTTTACAATTAGTAAAACTTCAAAGTTTTCTATATAGCAAAGCTCATGTGTTCCAATGGATCAAACCATTTCATATCAAAGATCCATATATATATATACATATATATATATATATATATATATATATATATATATATATATATATATATGTATGTATATATATATATATAGAGAGAGAGAGAGATATAGAAAGAGAGAGAAGAATTGTTATGTCTCAACTAGGTGATAAAACCTCTATAGCATCTCAGGTGATTTGGAGTCCCATATCTACAAATATCTCATCAAAAGTATACTTAGTTCTCACTCAATGGTCAGGAGAAAGAAAAACAAATCATCTACCATATGTTGCATAATTTTATTTAGAGATAAAAAAGTATCAAAATTCCTACTAGATCACTAAAGACATCATAGAAAAATCAAGGAAGTGCATCTATATGAAGTAGACATGTTGAAAGTTAAATATTAAAGTCATTAATGAACCACACCCCTAGACAGACAAGAATACCTACTAATGTTTTTCAATTCCTTGATAGAAAGAATACCAGATGTTCAGTGCCCAAGGCAAATTCATAGAAGTATTTTTAAAAAGCAAGCAACAAAGAAAAAATGATGTAGGTTTGTAAAACTAATTTTCCAACATTACAAGGGTTTGTTTGTAGTAATTATCTCATTTTAGGTGATTAAAAATCATTATTGAAATGAAACATGACAAAAAGCTATAAATTGCAAGCATTAATAAAAGAGTTGTGTACAACCAAAAATTAAAAATATTATAGGCAAAGTGGTGACCTTAAGACCAAGCATTAGAGTGTAATATTTGCATTGTGTTCCCTTGGAAAAATACACCAATAAACTAAAGGTAATAAAATTTCTATTTTAGTAAAATTCAAAGTTGCCTATTCTCTTGGATAAAATTTCATGGATTTCAATGATAAAAAAATATTAAATAAAGTAAATTCAAGGAAAATTAATCTACGCTTGCCTCCTACACCAAACTAATGGTGATAAAATAGTTAATTTCCATTTTATAAAAGTGAAATAAAAGGTTCATATAATATTGTTTTGAAAAGTGATTGGAATATTCTAAAAATATTCCTTGAAGATTCTAGTGAAGGAAAAATATTTATATCTATACATTTTTCTTGGAAAGGACATTAATTTTCTCACAATTTGAACTTCAATTAAGACTTTATTATAGGATTATATACTCGTTGAAAAAAAAAATCAAGGTTGATTCAATGAAAGAAAAAATATATATATATTTTTGAAAGTTTACTATTGCTAGTGGAGCACCAAAGTTCTTGTTGTCTGCTTCCCAAATATTAAGGTGGAATGACTATATTGCTTGGAAAATCAAAATCAGAATATAGCTCAAGTTTGAAGAAGCATTGCAAGTTGTATATGGAACCATTACCCATCTTGGAGAATAAAATTAAAATCAAAGAGAGTTCAACCAAGCAAATAGAAAGGCAACGTTAATCATCATGTTCAAATAAATAGATGAAGCACAAGAATACATTTGGAATTTAATCATAGCCAAAAATATATGGGAGAAGCTACAAATAGTCTTTGAAGTAATGAATCAAAATCAAATTCTATTTATTCAAAGCCATATCCATTTCTTGAAGATGAAGAGTGGAGAGAAACTGGAATTCATCAGGATAATTAATGAACTAATAGTGTCACTATAAGCATTAGGAGAAAATATATCTTATGAGAACATTGCTACAATTAATTTAATATCTCTCCCTTCAAAATATAATATTTTTGTGAAAACTTTATTGATAATTGAATAAACACCAAACTTTGAAAAGTTGGTAAACCTAATTCAAAAAATAGAGGTCTCACATACAATAGATGATGATGAATGCATGAGAGCATTTGATCTCTTCAACAACTAGTATATTTAATGAAGATACTCCTAATTAAGACACTAGAGGAGACACATAACTCAAACTTTAAATTCTATAAGTATTAGAAAATATTGAATGATTGTTTTTAGTAAATTATCTTTTGGAGTGCATGATTGGTAGAACCTAACACTCCTAGGTATCACAGTAGAAAGTCTACATTAAAGGATAGGGAATTTATCTCTCAAATGTATATATTCTAGCATCACCCTAGATATTATGTTTTGGTCATAACAAATAGATAGATTTATGACTATAATTAAATAAGGAGACATATGTTAGAGTTATTGCATCATCACCCATGTAAAATAGCAAGTGTTATAACCACCCATAATAAGGTCTATGCATGAACCATAGAAAAAATGTAGTTACAAGTTTTTTCAAAGGTTTTTTATGACTAAAATAAGCATTATATGTATTTAAATAACCATCATTTCATAATGTAAAGTATTAAAGCATTGATTTATAGCAATCTTGATAAGGTCAAGTATATATATGATGTAAAAATATATATCTCTCCACCAACATTATGAATAGATCTAGTGCTTCTATAATATTATATGTTAGTAGTACTTCATCAAGGTTGCTCATTGTATTTATGAGAAGTAAAAAATATGGAAGGGACATCATGAAGTGATTCCTTGACATTTTCTTATTTCTTTCCTTTCTCATTTCAAGACTACGAGATGTTGTGAGCTTAAAGTTGAGTTTTTTTGGTTTATTGAAGAACACCTATGTTTCTTCTAACATAATTCTTTGTCTTATATTAACCTACCCTAATGCACATACAAAATTCAACATAAAATACCTACAACTAAAATGTTGTTTTGATTTTGATGATGAAAGAAATGATGATTTTGTAGCAATCCTAGGGAAGCGACGCACCGTCCACCCACTCTATTTGCTATTATTATTAACGTTTAACATGTATTAAATGAAAAAGCATAAAAGAAAGGCATAGCTGAATATGCAAAGAAATAAAATAACAAATGCTTTGTATTGATATTTCCAAGATCCAATTACATATAAATCCCTCTATGAGATACCCTTCATTTGATACATGATTTTACACAAAGAGGGTAGTAGATATATAAAATATCCCCTAGCAAGGGGTGGTGCACCTTTTCAGGCTTCTTGATGATGCACACGAAACTATATGAGGGCTTACAAATGCCTCCTTATTTAGGTCTAATTCCTAGAGGGATCCTATTACTCTCGTATGTTGTAGATTTTATCCGATGAACATGTAGCCCTACAATCAATGAAACAACAAAACATGCTTAGATGTCTGAGATTGACTCCTCGGATGAGGCTGTTAGTATAATGAAATAAAATGCAATAAAACTAGTACTATGAATGCAAATAACTAAAATAAAGCTTATGCTAATGACAAAAATACGAAGAAAGAAAAATAAAAGAAACTATCACCAAAACCCTAGGTTAGGTTGTGGGCCATTGTCTAGGATAGTGATCGCTAAGGTGAAATCTATCTTTATTTATCCAAAGGCTATGGTATTAAATTGGCTACTAATGTTAAATGATTATTGCATGTGCATGGATGATTACCTCTCATATGGCTAGCACTTCATTGCTCCTCAAGGGTGCTCAAATTTTCTCTCCAATTTGATAGGGTTTCACTATGGAATGATCTCCAAGGGAAGATCTCCAAGTCTCTAGAGGCTATCCTTAATGACCCAACATATTCAAAATTCTAATATGTGATTTGTGATGTTCTCTCTTGATTGATAAAAGAGGTCCCCTAATGCTTTTATGTTTACTCCTTATAAAGTTTTTTGAAGCCCTAGGTAAATGTTCAAACCATAGGACTGGGTCACTCATGCGCACTAGATGTTAGCATGAGAATTTGAGCTTTTGTTTACCCTTGAGGGGTAGTTAACTAATGTCTAAATATAGACTTGAGTCTTTCATGTAGACTGGCTCTGAGGAGGAATACAAATTTTTCCCCGCTTGTCCTTATTGAATGTAGACTACCACTTTTTCTTGAGATTAGGCTAGATTGATGACAAAATGCTTTTTAGGTTTAGCCACTGTCATCTAAAATGGCTAATGTTTGGCCACTTTGAGTTGTAGTATCCAGAATCTAGCCACTCTAGTCCATAGCAGCCAGGTTTGTATGGGCTTAAAATGCCCCAAATAAATGGTGAAAACCACTTTTGATACTTGGAAGGTCCAAAGGTTTAGTCACATGACCTCTGAGTGTGCCTATGTGAGTAGTCTCCCTGAACATGACATGTTTTAGGTGTCTAAAGATGCCCCTTTTTACGATGCACTGAGTGGAAAACACAACGCGGAGCAAAAATGTAGACCACTATGTTTGCAGGGTGTATGATGATCATTGATTTGATCAACGTTGGATGTCCCATTCACGTAATATGACACACATCCTTGAATCATTGGTTCAACATGATTAAAGGCTTAATTTAGCAATAGGCTTGCACATGTCTACTTGCACTCATTCCTCAAATTCCATCGGGTAGCTTGTGTTGCTACAACAAAACCAACTAGAGGAGAGCTACAAATTGAAGATGTCATATTTGCTTATAAACCCAGTAAAAGAAGGAAGTTTTGAAAAAGTTGTATGCAGTCGTTTGTAGGATGCACACAATTTTGATATGATTGAGTGATATTTGGTTGACCTTGATTATGATTATTTGAATATTTGAACTACCCCCTCACATAAATAAATTGTTGAGGTAAATGCAATGAATGAAGAGACAAGTCGCTTGACCACTTTGAATAGCTTTGATTCATTTCTAGTTGTTTGTTCTTTTAATGGGAAAACCCCATCCAAGTGTGATTTCAATTGTTTATGATGATCACTCATCCCTATCCCAGGGAGAGGTTCGGCCACAAATAAACTTCTTAGGGAGTTAGGATGAGCGATTCTATTTGTGATTGTATTACATAACTTGGCTCAGTGTTTTTGGTGTCATAAAAGAATTAAGATGATTCCATTGTACTCGTGGAGTAGTCTGAACATCTTGATATTCTTCAAGGTTAAGGTGATGCATCATAATTCTAAAATGAATAATTTACCACAAGTAGCTCTATGGTAACTTACTCATCTCACCGATTTGCATGGAGTGCAAATCATTGAAACCATCGAGTTGATAGAGTAAGTAACTGAATACGAAGCTTACTCAAGATTTTTTTTTAAGTGATTTTTTTTGTTAATCTGATAATTATGATGATAAGGAGCCATCAAAATGTGCTTATTTGATTCTTTTACTATTACTACTGGAAGGAATCTGCTTGAACTTACTTGTGTATCCATCCACTATTAGGTCTAGTGGCCACTAAGTCCCTTCCTATGGCCGATCTCGCCCTAAGCGACCATGAAGTTTGAGCCACTGATGTTAGTAGCAGCAAAAACACGACTTGATGAGTACAAAAGGAATATAGGGTTTTGAATTTTCATTTTTTCCAACTGGAATTTTTCTTTCCAGAGCTCTAACAAGAAAGTAATATTTATGACTTGAAGTATCATTGCATTGGAGACTATGGCCGAGCAGGGAGAGACATCGACATGTGGAGGAGCCAAAGCTTCTCAGGTATTATCTCAAAACTTAACCCTAATTTCTTTTTGGGTAAAATTGAACCTCACTAATTAACCGGTAAATGAACCTCACTAAACTTTCTGGCAATGAACCGAATTCATAGTTAGGTTTAGGCTAGGTTTTGTTTTGGTGGGCTTACCCATATTTGTCAAATTTTTCAATTTTTTTGTCATTTTTGGCCTAGGGCATACATGTCTACCGTGTTGCCCATAAGCTGCTACTACTTGGAGTAGTCGTCTCAGCCTATAGTTTGGCCATTGTCACTCAGAGCGACCAGATTTGAATCCCAATGATCAAAAATTTGATCGTTGGGGTTTGGTCATTATTGTCCTCAGTGGCCAATCGACATTTGTAGCAACCCTGAAAAAGCAGTGCATCATCCACCCACTCTATTTATGATTATTATTAATGTTTAACATGTATTAAATAAAAAAGCATAAAAAAAATGTGTAGCTAAATATGTGAAGAAAAAAAAGAATGAATGCTTTGTATCGATATTCCAAGATCTGGTTATATATAAATCCCTCTACGGGATACCATTCATTTGATACATGATTTTACACAAAGAGGATAGTAGATGTATAAAATATCCCCTAGCAAGGGGTTATACGCCTGTACAGTCTTCTTGATGATGCATATAGAACTGTATGAGGGCTTATAGATGCCTCCTTCTCCAAGTCTAATTCCTAGAGGGATCCTCTTGCTCTCATATGTTGCAAATTTGTCTGATGAACTTGTAGCCCTACAATCAGTGAAACAACAACATACACTTAGATGTCGAAGATTGCCTCCCCAGACGAGTATGTTAGCATAATAAAAATAAATGCAATAAAACTAGTACTATGAATGCAAATAACTGAAATAAAGCTTATGCTAATGACATGAAAACACGAAGAAAGTAGAATAAAAGAAACTATCACCAAAACCCTAGACTAGGTTGCGGGCCACTATCCAAGACAATAGTCGCTAAGGTGGAATTTGTATCTATTGATCCAAAGGCTATGGGATTAAGTCGGCTACTAATGTTAAATGATTACTGTATGTGCACGGATGATTATCTCTCATATGGCTAGCACTTCATTGCTCATCAAGGGTACTCAGATTTGCTCTCCAATCCGACAGGGTTTCACTATGGAATGATCTCCAAGGTAAGCTCTCCAAGTCTCTAGAGGCTCTCCTCAATGATCCAACCTGTTCAAAATTTTGATATGTGATCTGTAATGTTCTCTCTTGATTGATAAAAGAAGGTCCCCTAGTGCTTTTAGGTTTAATCCTTATAAAGTGTTTTGAAGCCCTAGGTCAATGTTCAAATCCTAGGACTGAATCCCTCATGTGCATTGGATGTTAGCATGAGAATTTGAGCTTTTATCTACCCTTGAGGGGTAGTTAACTGATATCTATATCCAGACTTGAGTCTTTCATGTTGACTGGCTATGAGGAGGAATGCAAAGTTATCCCTGCTTGTCCTTATTGCATGCATACTTCCACTTCCACCCGAGATTAGGCTATATTGATGGAAAAATGCTTTTTAGGTTTATTCATTGTTATCTACAGTGGCTAAGGTTTCGTCGATCTAAGCTATAGCAACCAGAATCCAGCCATTCTGGTCCATAGTGACTAGGCTTGGATGGGCTGAAAATGCCCCAAATGAGTGGTGAAAACCACTTTTGATACTTGGAAGGTACCAAGGTTTAGTCACATGACCTCTGAGTGTGCCTATGTGAGTAGTATCCCTAAACATGACATGTTTTAGGTGTCTACATATTTCTTTTTAAGAGGCAAGGGTGCAAGAAGATATAGCAAAAAAATCTTGAGATGCAACTATGCAATTTTATTGAATTCCAAATCTTAAATATTAATTCAATACCCTATATTACTAATACTAACTAGTTATTCATTTTATGTTTGTCTATTTTATCAATAAATAGAAAATAAAACCTATTTAGATAGACAAAAAACATAATCTAATCCCTAAATGCTTAAATGATAGAGTTACTAGACACAAAAACGTGTTTCTACCACTACAGAAAAAAGTATTGCCTACTTGCAAAATCATCATTGATGTTATTGCTTACTGATGACACTACCCATTAACCTACAAAATAAATAAAAAATGATATAGTCAATGATAGATGGGTATGTCTAAATTGGTAGAGAATGGTTAATTATTTTGGATAACAATTAGGCCCTTGTTTACATAAACATAAAATGATACAAATGATAGAATGTAAAAAAAAAAGACAAGTGGAAAGATTTTCATTGGGTCATAATAGCATTGTTGGTGTTTTCACTCTATGTAAAACCAAGGAGTGATAGCACCACTGACTTGCAATTTGGTGGAAATTTTACTTTTGAGGGAAAAAACAAGATTAAATGCAAGAAATGACAAGCTTAAGATGGATATGATGAAGCAATTTGACTTAAATAAAAGAACTTGTCTTAGATTATTGAGTTTAATATTTGTATTATGTGCATTTATACCAATTCCTTGATCTTAAGTTGTGTCACATATAGCTATATGATAGAGAGAGATGTTAATTATTCCAAATGAGAGGCTAGAAGGGAAGAGACATCTATGGAGGGATAGGGATTCTTCATAATTTGTAGAAGTTTTCAGGAGACTACTTGATGAGGACTAGGAGGTATTGGAGGGTTACATACTAGGAGATATCACATGGAGTCATTTTGTATAACCATGTATAGGTGTGATGATGGAAATATTGAGATATTGGGATCCTTGGTCAAACACCTTAATATGAGTATTTGAAGGGATGATTCATGAGATTGGTATATTTTTAAAGGGTGTGTGTTGATATTGGAAGCACCAATTATGAGGTTGACTTTGAGTTATTTGATGACACCCTCATCAAGTATCTCATTTTGGAAAAGTGGATATTTTTGTGTGAAATTGTAAAATTAGGGCAATTTTTTTTTGTAAAAATGTCTCATCTTTCAGGAGCCATATCTGTGTGTAAGTTTATCCAATTCAGGTAATTCTTGGATCATATTGTGTAGAATTTGAAGAGATTTAAAATAAGTGGTCATATGAAGGAATCCAAGTAGTATTGAGGTAGATATGACCTTTTGAAGTTAGTCATCCGGAACAAGGATAGTGGCAAATTTTGCAGATTTTTTCTTAAAAAATATCTCATCTTTCAGAAGCCATATCTCAACGAGATTTTATCCGATTTAGGTAATTCTTGGATTAGTTTGTACAGAATTTGTAGAGATTTAAAATAAGTGGTCATATGAAGGAATATGAGTAGTATTGAGGGAGATACGATCTTATGAAGTCAGTCATCTAGAAAAAGGGAAGTGACAAATTTTCAAATCGTGAGTTTCTTGAAAGATAAAATTTGTTTAGTTCGGGTAAGCAAATCAGTTGCACTTTAAGAAAAATTGTAGATATAGTTGTCTCTATGGAATTTTAGCTTCAACTCAGTGGGAAAATGTTTATTTCCATAAAACCCTAGTTTGCATTAGGGCATGATATATATTGTCAAAAAACCCTAGTTTGCATTAGGGTATCAACTATGGAGCTACAAAAATTTTTAGGGGAAGATGATATTGATGTTAGGGATTTGTGGCAAAATTTTAAATCCTTGAATCATAGGAATTCTGTTTGGAAAAGTACGCTTTATTTTTGTCTTAATGGAGAATTTTTTTGTGGTTTTGTAAAATTCCACGCTTCTATGAAGATGAATACACTTGGGATGAAACAAAGCATGCATTCTTGAGTAGATGGGACCCATATAAAAATATAGCTAGTTTGAAGGTCACCATCAAGGGATATGAAGAAAAAATAAATATGCTTCAAAAAGAACAAAAGGAAATAAAAAGAGAGCTAGAAAATTTCAAAGAAGTGGTAGAAGATAAAAAATATGTCAGTATGCAGATAGAGGAAACCATACCTTTGGTAGAAGATAAATTAGAAAATGTACAAATGAATTTGTTTGAATCTAAAAATTATATTTTGCAGGTTCATGGAAGCATTCAAAAGGAATAGGTTATTATTTCCATTGACCCCGATAGCAGATGTAATTTTATTAATATTGCTTTGGCTAAGAAGTTGCTAGTTCAAGCAACAAAAATTAAGGATATACATCTAGAGGGTGAGAATGTTCATATTTTTGAAGATTTGAAGATCACCATGAATAAATATGTTTTACATTTAGATTTCTATGCTATTGAGATGGATGAGGAGGATATTGTTCTTGGTTATCCTTGGTTAGATTCTTTGGGTACTATTAACATTAATGTGCAAAAGAAGTTTATGAAGTTATGGTACAAGAAAAAGAAGATAACATTGCAGGATATTTCTCAGCTTAAGGAGCAAGGATACAAGAAAAATCAAGAAGTGGTTGTAGAAGAACAAATTGAAGAACCTAAAATAAAATCCAAGAAGGTAGTAGCAGCAACAAAGTCCATGGAAGAGGTAGCAGTAACTGATTCAATGGAAATAACAGTAATATATTCCAAGGAAGCTTTGATAGTAGAGCACAAGGACACATCAAACAAAGAGAAGCTGAAAGAACAATGTGTAGAAGAATTTAAAACAATGAAGCCAAATGTTGGGAAGTCAAAGAAGGTAGAACATCAAGTTAATGTTGCACCATATCGCTATCCACACCACCATGAGCTAAAATATTCTTGGAGGCATGGCTCAAGGCAACAATATTATGGTTCAACATGAAATCATAAGGGCACCAACTATGGCATTTTTTGGTAGAGAAAGCATAGGGATCCTAGTTTTTTAAGTGGATTATCAGCATCAAGGAAAAAGTGGACCCATCATTCAAGATATCAAAATACAAAAACAAAAGCATGGAGCCAAAAAAGTAGATTTGGATACTCAAGTAACAAAATGGCATACCAGCATCCATGTGTTTCACTTGGATGGATGGATGATCGAGATTGGTACCAGTTGTTAACTTTGCTTAGCAAATCATATTATCATGTTTCTTCATATGTTTCGAGGATGAAACATATGTAAGGAGGTTGGCATGGTAGGGTACCTAGGAATAGATATTTGGGGATATATTATTGTATTGTATAAGGGTTGGCATGGGCCACACATAACCCAAGGTTGATTGTATTATAATATTATATTATATTATAATATAATATTATATTAGTAGTAGGCTCCCCAAAGTAGAATAAGAATATGAATATATAAAGAAGATATATTTTTCATTGTAATCATCATTGAAGAATAATCTTATGTAATCGTCGTGCCCACGAAGTGTCTTATGGGACTTTTACCTCCTTGAGTGGCCTCTCATCTTGGGAGAAATTGTGGAGTGATTCCTTCATTAAGGATTATTATTGGTGTTTCCCTACCTTAAGGGTATTATTTATCTCTCTTTCATTTGTGGATTGTTATTGTGGATAATGTATTGTGGATGAATGATTTGATATTTCTACATAATGGTGAATGGTTTATGTTTAATAATAAAAGTTATGCAAAAAGTGGTATCAGAGCAATGATTTTGGCAAAGTGGGGATTTTTTTATGAAATTGCAAAATTAGGGCAATTTTTTTTTGGAAAAACGTCTCATATTTCAGGAGCCATATCTCTACGCAAGTTTATCCGATTCAGGTGATTCTTGGATCATATTGTGTAGAATTTGAAGAGATTTAAAATGAGTGGTCATATGAAGAAATCTAAGTAGTATTGAGAGAGATACTACCTTTTAAATTTAGTCATCCGAAACAAGGAGAGTGACGAATTTCATAGATTTTTTTTGGAAAAACGTATCATCTTTCAGAAGCCATATCTCTATGAAAGTTTATCCGATTCAGGTAATTCTTGGATCAGTTTGTGCAAAATTTGAAGAGCTTTAATATGAGAGGTCATATGAACAAAACATATTAGGTAGGTACCCAAAAATTTGTTAAATACCTTTTTTTGACCATTTATTTGTGGATGGTATGCATAAGATATTTTTTATTTGGTACCACTAAGTTGAAACAATTCTCTGCAAAAATTACTAGTAAATATGGGATCTCTATCACTTACAATATTTTTGGGTATTCCATGCAATTTAAAAATTGAATCCATAAATACCTTAGCCACTTTTCTTGCTGAAAATGGATGTTGTAAATCCTGAAAGTGAGCGTATTTGGACAGGCGATCCACCACCATGAAAATTATTGTTTTACCTTCTGACTTAGGAAGACCTTCAATAAAATTCATGGATATATATTACCTCTGACAATATAGAATAGATAACGGTTGAATAAACCATGGTTTTTTGACTGTTTCTCCTTTGTTGCGTTGGCATACTTCAAATTCAGCTACCCATTGCTTGATCTCTACTTTTAACCCTTTCCAAAAAAAGATTGTTTAACCCACATATATGTTTTCAAAAAACCTAAATGTCTTGCAGATGGTGAAGCATGTGATTCCTCTAAAATTCATGATTTTATTGACAAAATATGTCGAATGTAGATGCGATTCTTCCTGCGTAATATTTTATCATAATAGGAGAAAAGAAGGTGCTTGGATGACCCTGCTAACAATTCCTTAATTATTTGAGTTGTTTCACTATTGGACAACCATTCTTCCTATAACTAAGATACCCATTGAGAACACGGTCCTGATATGGCATTAATGACCACTTCATCTTCGTATTTCCTGGATAATGCATCAACTGACATGTTTTATTTTCCTTTATTATACTCAATCACAAAATCATATCCCAACAATTTAGTCAACCACTTGTTTTGTTCAAGATAAGAAAACCTTTGTTCTAAAAAATGTTTGAGACTACTATGATCTTATTTTATAATAAAATGGCTATTGATTAAGTAGTGTCTCTATTTCTCCACTGCGTGTAGAATAATCAACATTTCTTTTCATACATGAATCTAACCAAATTATTCCCTGAAAGGTGTTTAATTTTGAATTCCAAGGGATGACCTTCCTGCATTAATACTACCCTAATACCAATTTTGAAAGCATCACATTCAATGACAAATAGTTTTTGAAAATTTGGAGTTGTCAAAACTAGAGGCATACACATTGCTTCTTTGAGAGCCTCGAAGGCTTGAGTAGCTGTGTCAGACCAATGAAAAGCATCCTTCTTGGTGAGTTTTGTGATAGGACCCACAATTTTACCATAGTTACACATAAATTTATGATAATAGCCAATGAGACCCAAAAAACCATGAAGTTTCTTGATGGTTTTAGGTAAAATCCAATCCTAAATTACCTTAATCTTATTGGGATCCACTTTAACACCTTCTTGAGATACTATATGTTTTAGGTACTCAACTTCTTGAACATCAAAGGAGCATTTATATCATTTGAGAAATAACTTTTCCTTGTGTAGGATATGAAGAACTCTCCCCACATGTGATAAATGATCCTTCCATGATTTACTATAGATGAGTATGTCATCGATAAAGATACAGAAGACTGGATGAAACACTTGGTTCATGAGACTTTGGAATGTAGATGTGGCATTAGTGAGACCAAAGGGCATGACCAGGAATTCATAATGACCTTCATGAGTTCAAAAAACTATTTTGGGAATATTCTCTTCCCTAACTCGGATTTTTTGAAACCCTGAATGTAAGTCTAATTTGGTAAAGAATTTTGCACCATGTAGTTCATCTAGTAAATAATCAATGATAGGAATAGGAAATTTATCTTTGATTGTGATTTTGTTGAGAGGATGAAAATATGAACATATACACCAAGAATTATTTTTTCGACAAGCCAAAACTATTGGTGAGGAATAAGGGTTAGTACTATGATAAATGACACCTTATTCTAATAGTTCTTGGAAAATCTTCTCAATTTCTATTTTCTAGGGTTTGGGATATCAATAAGGATGACCATTAGGTGGGAGACTTCCAAGAACCAGGTGTATGGCGTGGTCATGGGATATTTGGGTGGTAGTCCTTTTGGTTCTTGAAAAACCTCCTCATAGTTAGCAACAAAGTTTTGGATATCTTTTTCTTGGAATTCTAGCATATCTTGGTCTAATTTTTCCATGCAATTGATGCAAGCTATGTGAACTTACAATTTTTATGGAAGTGTGGGCATTCCCTGAAGATGAATGGTCTTCCCCTTCTCTTGCCATTCCACATAGTGGTGCTTGTGATTAAAACCAACTATGGTTTCCAATTGTTCCATCCATGCAACACCCAAAATAACTTATAAATTTCCTAATTCCATAACAAATAGAGGACCTTGCCATGCATAAGTACCCATTTGTAATAAAATTGAAGATGTCTTACCTAGGCATTGAGAAGTTTCCTTGCTTGTCATTCTGAATTGAAATCTATCTTGACTAGAATAGTAGACGTGCAAATTTAATGCCCTTGCAAGTTTTTCATCAATAAAGTTGTGAGTACATCATGAATCAATTAATACTATTACCTTTTATTTCTGAATTAACCCTGCCACATTGATTGTATGGTGACAGGATAACCCCATGAGAGCATGTACGAAAATAGTCATGGTATCGTATTCATCTACCACCTCCTCGTTTTCACTCAGGTCTTTGATTGTGGGATCCTTAAGTGAGTTGTGTTCCTCTATTTCTTCATCTTCCTTGTCATCATATTCCGTTTGAAAGTTCTATCTTGGTATGCATGCTTGATATTTTGGATGATGATTGCGACATTTATAGTAGAAGTATCTTGATGGTTGATCGTTTCTGCAAAAGGAGTTATTGCAAAATTAAGTTCGACCATATGATTCATGTCATGTAAATGTACCCAATTGCATCTTCGTTTCTACCAAATTGGCAATCCTAATGCACTCATATAACCTCGATGGGTTTTTTAGGTCCACCCTAACTTTAACATTTTCTTTCAACCCATTTTTAAAAGCCGCTACAACCACCTCTGGCTATAATTTTGTTGCATAGTGAAGCATACTAGTATATTCTAAGATATAGTCCTCTATCAATCCTCTCTGTTTGAGAGACGACAACTAAATTATGTAGGAACCTATGGGACCTTCATCAAATCTGTGAAGAAAGGCATCTAAAAACTCATTCCAATGGTTGTAGTTTTTTTCCTTATGTTTGAACCCTGTAAACCATTGATAAGATTCAGTTCCTAATTTGGTTACTGTGAAAGGAACTTTTTTTGACTCCTAGAATTGGTAGAAGTTCAATATGCCTGCCATTTTCGCTATCCATACCCATGGATCATGACCTTCAAATGTGGGCATGTCAATGCATGGATAATTGGCTCTAGTAGAACCTCTTGGTTGGTGGTGAACATTGTTCCTATCTTGATCCTTGTTATTCCTCTGTCGTTGGATGTGATTTTGGTAAGGTCTATCAGAACCCCTTTGTTGCTCAAAAATCTCTTTGTTAACCATATCCTCATTGTTTCTATGGTCGTTGACATTTGGGAATTGACTATTATGACCTATTTGGTGTGTATAGTCTTCATAGTGAATGTCAGTACTCCAGTGGTTGGGACTAGGAGGATTTGGTTGGGATTGTTTGTTGAATACTTGGTGGAAGCTGGTAGTCATGTTATTAATGCTTTCTACTAATTGGGCTAACATCTCATCAGTGACCTTGGGACTACCAGTTTCTACTTGAGTGAGGTTCTCTTGGGAAGAGTTTGGAGAGGTATTAGATGCCATTTTGTTGATCAATGGATGACCCGAGTTATAGCTAACAATTCCTATAGGAGAAGAAGAATTTTGTGTACCTTTTTTTCTACGAGGTCTTCTTGGTGATTCCAAACTCTGGTCAATTGCATCCTCAAAACTTTATAAGCATAGATTTGACCATTTTTTCCACTTTCTACTCATATGCTAGTATAGTAATCACCTTTGATTCTGCAAAATGTTGATGAATTGGGGCAAAAAAAAAATTGGTTCAATTTTCGCTCTTAATGTCACCCCAACTGTGATGCGGATGTGATAGGTCTTTGTGCAATTATTTTTTTGATTAGAAATTTTTAATGACTTTTGAATGACTTTTCGATGACTTGTAGAAACTTATAGATGACTTTTAACAACTTTTGAATGACTTTTTAGTAATTTTTTATGATAATTATTAGCAACTTTTCAACGAATTTGGACGATTTTTAGCAAATTTTATTTTTTTACTATGCTATCATGAATGACAGTTGGCACTGACAGTTGACTTGGTATGTGGGATAGTGGGGACATGAACCCCCCAACGAGGATGCTACAACTGAAGGGACCATAGGACGTATGACACAACAAAGTGAGTAGAGCCCACAACATGTGACACCAATGACCACCTTGAATTGAAACAACAAGTGACACTAGTGACCACCATGAATCATGAAATGACATAGTCAACACATGAATCTAGGGATACGACATCGTGACTTTAGGAGCACGACATCCAAAGGAACCATGGGATATCAGGACGAAATGATAGGGAGGATGTGAAGGAACATGACACCTGAAGGGACCACAAGACACAAGGATGACACAAAAGGGAGGATGCGAAGGAACCAATCAACACACAGGATCGAAGGACAAGGAAAAATGTGGGGTCAAATAATGCGCAACATAGCTGGCAACAAGTGAGGATTCATGCGTGAGGAGAGGGAGGTCTTCGTGTGATCGAAGTCACGACAAATGAGATGTGCCTTCCTCATTTTAAACCCTTTTGTGCCAAACATAAAATGAATGTGGGATAAAGTATCCCTAACAAAATTAAAAAATTTAAATCGCAATTTAGTACCTTAGGTTATAATTGCGCCTGCGTTTTAATTCTCGCTCTTAATTTTTCAACGACTGCACGATGGAAATTAGCTGCATTTTTGCTAGTTTTTTGGTGATTCAAAATGGTTGGAGGGCCTTGCATACTTGATTATCCTCACTAGGTAATGTGCCAATATTGCTCTTATTGTGGAGACACATCCAAGATCTAGACATATTTTTTGTAGTGATTGGTACGTTGATATGCTCTCATGATGGAGATGCTCCATGAATAGATGCTATTGCAGCTTATGAGTTTTGAATGCCATTTGTAATTGTGCGTTACTCATGACTATCCCTCTACATAGATTTATCTTGAGTAGCCTATGTGAATTCTATGCCAAATATTTTAATTCCATCATGGGATTGTTCATCAAGTTTGAGAGTCATGTGAATAGAGGAGCAGTGACTATTGTTAAGATCAAACTGGATGATACCACTTGGAAGAAGATGAGTTACCTCTCCTTCATTATCTAGTAGTATATATAATTAATCACAGACTTACATGCAGATATTCCCAATGCAGAAACAATTAGAACTATACACGATGATTAAAATGAAAGGAACTAAGTGATAAATCAAATCTTGCCACTCAAGGAGGGCAGATCCCCGTCGTGAAGGCAAGTGCGATAATCGCAAATGAAACCGAATTGATAACAAGATGATAGATGATTCTTAAAATTAAAATCCAACCTAATTATATATAAAATAATCTCTTCTGGAAAACATAGCCAATAGTGGCTATGTTTTGTATGTAGTATAGATGGGGTTAGATCGTTGGTTTGTATCCCTAGATGGAGGTTATTGATTCTAATATGATTATAGTATAATATCCTTACTTGACAAATATAGTGATCCATGGAGAGGTTGGAGAGTATTGGTAGAGAGAGTGCAACCACTACTACCATGTCGTTGAGGTTTATCTCATGTTGTGGTTATATAGACAACTAGGTTTGGAAGGTATAAGTACTAATATCCATTTGTATAGACTAAGATATATTAGAAAGATAGGAATCTAAGTAGAACAATAATGGGAAATATATGAAGGAAGAGAGCATAAAATGTAACCCTAACTAGGGGAATACACTGAATAAACATTATATCACTAACTAGAGATGAGGAGGAAGAAGAGGAATAGGAGGTTTCCCTCATTCACAATATGGAAGTAGAGGTTAAAGGTATTAATGTGATGGGACTTTGATATAAAAGAGTTATCTTATGGGACAACACAAGAAAAAGTTAGTCTCTCAAGTTTGCAATATGTTGTGATGCAAGCCACAAAAAAATAGGTTGCCCCATAGGATAATGGAGGTAAGGAGGGGGAAGAAGTATAGACACCAATGGAAATTAGTGACATACTCAATTATCCTTGTATGTTTTTAAGAATTTTGAATTATATCTTATGACTTGTCATTTTGACTAGACATATGCATGACTAATGAAATGAAGTGAGATAATATAGAATGACTAAATTACAAGACTTATGAATATAAGTAGCATGTATGGATAGTGGATCTTTTTTATGCAAGGCATTTCTTAGTTGGTCAATTTTATTCCACTCAATGTTTCTACTAGGCCATCATTTAAAACATTATATAAATTGGTTTAGACACATGTGGATGTATTCATTCAAATTTTTATGTGGAGGATGTCTTAGTAGGATGAGTTAGCCAAGGTAACCTTCATATAAATATAATATATTTTTAGGATAGAATAGAAGAATATCATGATAACTACAAGATGAAAAATGACCATGCTATGGATACTTAGGGATATTTGAAATAAATAATCTTCATAAGGGAGAAGCCAGTTGATGGACAAGGAGTGGCATTTAGGTTATAGACTAGATATGAGCATCTGAGGATTACAATAGAATATCTAGGAATAGCTTCTTAGAATATGATAGGTAGCATGTATAAACCTCCTCAATGGAAGTGATCCAAGAAAATCTCTCCCAGACATACAAATGCTAAGATTTTGTTTCATGAGGAGTAACTAATTCTATAAATAAACTATGTCCAGGGTCTTCCAAACTAAAATATTCCAACTACAAAATACTTAGCATAGAGGAGCATCAATATTTGATCTTTTATATTTTTATTCTACATCACAAAATTTGAACCGTCATGACTTCTCATCTTCTACCAAAATTGTATATAGACGTGTATTATTTGAATTAGAGGTTCACTTGGTAGACATCTCTTCTCAAAAAATTTATATCTATTATTTCATTTCAAATTAATAAAATTAGCTTGTTATTTTATAACATTCATTCTTGTTTCTAGTTTTGACTCTAAATCCAAACACCAAATACTGCATCAATGGTAACAAAGCAGTCTATTTATGAGTGTATGATCTCAAAGATGATATTATGCTATCAAAATACTAGGTGCTAGATGCATTGCCCCTCTAACTATGTACCTAGTCATTTAAAATGATCTTATATGATAGAAAGAATTGAGACAATAGATCCTTTCAAAAAAATGGTAGATGAAACCCTTCAAAGATAGAAGAATTAGATGTTGGATCAATTTTCTAAAATTCTTGAACAACTATCATCTTCTAGTGATACACCATAACCATTCAGTGTCCCAACACCATTCAAAATTTAGGTGAACTTTGATATTCCTATTTTTGAAAGAAAAATTAATGTAGAAATAGTGGAGAATTGTCTATATTAGCTATTTGCATATTTTTCTATAATTCACTTATCTTATCAAGAGAATATCACTTTTTTCCTTCTAAAAACATTAATTCCAATCCAAAATTGGTACATGCAATGGTAACAATTATGTATCACTCTTTATCCATTTACCCTTTAGGATGTGAACCTACTCTCTAAAGGTAGTGATCTACTCCTATGGGTCCTCATCTCTATCATCACCCCTATCACTCCTCATAGGTGCCTTTGCACCCTTTGCATATCCCTGAGATCCCCCTGTCTCCTGATCCACTCGACTATGCACTCACCACTGTAGTGGCTTCTCGGATATGCTAGCCTCCTCCTCTCAAATAATTGTCCCTCCCTAAAATTAGAGAGCAATCCACCAAGCATCATACTCTAGTTTTGTCCTTGGATCCTCGATGTGTATGTCTATCAGGGCCTCATCGCTCAAAGGCTCAACTTGTGGCCATGCCAACTAGGTATCACTACCCCTATGCCTATATATCACTATATCCTTAGGCACACCCTACCTCACCCTAAACTATTAGGTCACTCATGAGTACTAAAATTACTCATGATCTATTCCATGCCATCCAATCAACCACCTCCCTCATCACACTCACCTCATATTCTCAACCTCCTCAACATAAATCGACCCTCCCCTCCATGGTTTCCATATCACATACCTTAGTTGTAATCCTACCCATGCATCTGCATAGTGCTGAAGAATACCTTGATATGGATGGCTCTTGCCTAGATCTCAATCATGGCCCCACCCCATTGCACATGGGACCTTTGTATCCCTCATATCCTTCTGAATGTTCCATGGCAACGTAGCTAGTATATCAACCTAAAAGTGCTCACATCCCCATATATATAGAAGGAAGCTACACCCTAAGCCCAGTTGATCCCATTGGTGAATCTCATACAACTCCTTGTAAAGTTGTGCAACCAAAGTGGCTATGATCCTAGGCTCCTCCACTAAGTCCATCACAAGGTCCAATAGGTTCCATGGGAACCTCATACCAAAAGAGTATGGGAGAATAAATTTATATATTAGTGACATCAACACTATCTATCTAGATGTTAGTAGGTGTATCTTGAATCTATTTTACACTCTCACCCCATCGCTGTTAGTGTCACAATCCATATATATCTAGTGCTATTGATAAAATCATTGTAACACCACCTCTATCTCGTCAATTACAACAATAACTATCTACTCTCTTTCTATTAGGACTCATAGAATCTAGTATACATCCTCCAACGTAACTGTGATCTCTCCTATCGGTATGTCAAAGGTGTTAGTCTAGCTATCCCATTGGTCTATCTAGGTTGTTAGATAATCCTGGTCCTCATTGATTGACTCAAATTAAGTTGTGTGTTATAGGCTTATGGGCTTTAGCCACCCTCAATCATCACACGCCATACCATAAGTATTTGTAAACCAATGTTGGGATCTGACTAGCTGCCACCAAAAAAGTTCTTTCAAATTAATAAAAAGCATAAGTCAAAACCATCTCGAGTAAATACGATCACAAAATCAAACCATATTTATTAGATATGGTCATAAAATGAAGTCATCTCGAGTCGAGATGGTCATAAAACAAATTCATCTCAAGTCAAGGAGATCACAAAAAGGAACCGTCTCACCCTGAGATGACCTCCATTTCACATAAAATAAAAGCAAAAAAAAAAAAAAAAAAAAGAGAGAAAAATCATAAAGTAATATCTACCCATCCCCCCACCCACATTTTTATTCACCTAACACTACCATATTTCACCCATACCACCCATTCATTTATTTTTAATTTTTAAATTGGTTCATTCCATTAATAAAGAAAAAGTTAGTATTTTCATCCTTACCTTTCTTGCACCGCTCCATCACTCATAGATGCATCCATCGAGTCCATTGTATAGATTGAATCATATATCGACAACACTTTGTTGCACAAAAATTACTCTCCTCCTCCTCATGTTTCTTCTCCCTCATATTGCATGGTGAAAATGACCATTTTTCCATAAAATCCATGTTTTATAGTTTTGCACGGGTGAGACCATTCAGAGCTATCATATGGTGTGACATGACCTTTCGAGATGGTCATGTTTTTGAAAAAAAATAATAATAAATAAATTATTTAAAAATAAACCATCTCGAGTTGATATTGTATTAGAATTTCATATTTTTCCAGGGCAACCATACTAACCATCTCATTTTTTCAAGTTCTTCATCACTATCATCATTTTACATATCCTACACTAACTCATCACTTTAGGGGGTAGTCAATAACTAATTTTTTTTGTCTCAAAATCAAGTCAATAATCAAACACTCGAAAGTGGAAATTGAGTTCATCCAAAAATATTTTCCAAAAACTATTATACACCCTCCTTGTTGTTTCAATAGAAAAAATCTCAACAAAACAAACACTTGGTATATGTAAATCCTAAAGCTTGTAGACTAACAACATCTACCTATGACTGAAATGTTACCAAGATCAAATCAAATCCATCAATTTGTTGAAAAAAATGATTCAATGACATGTGCCCTTTCCATGATTGGGGAATCCAACATTAAATTTTATTTTAGACCGGCATCAATCCTCTTCAAGGTCATTTTTTATCAATTAACATCAGTCATCATCAATTCAACCATTTTAGATCATCTATTTTTGCTTCACATTTTTGTTACGCATAAAGTGTCCTAAAAAAGGGCATTTGTAGACACATAAAATTAGTAATCATGAGGAGACTCCTAAAAATACTCCTTTATAACTCTCACAATCCATATTGGGTAGCCTCAATTCTAATTCAATGATTTTCTCTAGTACCAAGAAACTTTTCCCATGGGAAGCTTAACCGTATCAACCCAAGATGGTCTTAGGGTTGTGATCATATCAACTCAATATGGTCTCAGGGTTGTGATTTTCTCAACCCAAGATGGTGGTACAAAACCAAAAACAAAAAATAATAGGTAATCAAAACTTCCTATCAACACCACATTTGATTTTGTGCTGACACCAGTCGACCTACATGTAGTAGTTTCATCTACCACTTGTAGTTATTTACTGGTAGCTAATCAGGATGCCCCTGATTTTTGCTTACCTCTTTTGCTACTTTCGAGGAGGCTATAAAATGGTGCCTACCCCTTCTATGTTAAATATGCACAATTTTAAATTCAAACACCATAAAGTGCTACCAAAATAATATGCTAGGCCCTCTCATTACAAAACCAATGTTGTTATATCATCACCTAGGGTTTAAATCCATATTACTCTCCCTTGCATGATAGCTCATGTTGCTCCATTGATCATCCACATGCACTCACTTGACTTCATACTCACAAAAACTCATTAGAAACAACATCGCACACCACCTCAAACCCTATCTAGATCTGGTTACATTGAAGTGTAGACCCATGACAATAATTATCTTGTCTCGATATGGTTTGTAGATAGAAACTATCTCAACTTGAGATGGTCTTGATCAGGTGATTTATTTTCTAGATTTCTTTGTATCATAGCTTAAATTTGCTTGTTTATCATTCTTGTGTTAGTTTAGATCTCAAATTACTACATGCATTTATCTATTTACATTTAGTTTTGTATTTCTAAATCAAACACGGGTCCAACATCGATGGACCCAATATATGCTACTAATTTGTTGATGTTTTATTTGTACACAGGTTATAGGACTTGAGGATAGCACAAGATTCCAAATTTAATCCGATGTGGCAATCTCAGAAAACCCATTCCTCCAACAACGTGCTAGTACAAAAATCTTCATATTGCACCCAAAGACACTCTTTCTGATAAAAAGAGGAATAACATCCTCCTTGTATCTATTGTATCATTGGTGAAATCCCCTTGAGGGGATTATTTTGTAACATGTTGAAATATTAATAAAAAAATAAATATAAAATATTCATTTTATTGGTTAATCATTGTGTTTTTTTCTATCTTGTTTGGTGCAAATTTTCGTTCTTCACTACTATGTTTGGTCTAATATTTTGAAGCAACTACACTTCCCCCATAGTAGTAATGTAACTAGTCCTAAATTTTGGCAATGTATCTCTATTAGGACTTAAAACTTTAAAATAACAAAAGAAATAATGAAACTTTCCATTAAAAAAAGAGAAGAAGAAAACTAGTTTAAAAAATTAACAAAAAATATGGAAAAGAAAAGAGGAAGAAAACCCATTGACAACACAACATATGGCTATATTTTTTAGCACATTCAATACATGTCCATGAAAGTTTCATCTTCATCCTTTCATCATTGTACTATTTACTATAAACCTTTGACTCTATGAGGTCATGCACTATCATTGTTTTATTCTCCTTCACGGAGTATGCATCATCTATACTTGAGCCTACTTCATGAAGACAAAAATCTTGATATTTGAGTGTCCTTTTTAGAGCACTATCTATGCACATCCTACATGGATTTTATTCATTGTTTGGCTAGTTATTTGACAAAGATGAAATTCGCTTTCTATGTTTAAAATAAGAATAAAATTGTAAAATATTTAACAAGTAAAGGAATATTGAACTTATGATTTCTAAAATTATGTTCACTCTTCTTTTAGGTTGTTCTTATTCATCCATATAAATAAATACACTTGATGAGAATTTAGAATGTAATAATAGTGGTTCTCTTGGAGTTAATAAAACTAGTCATTTTAAACTCATACATTTTTTAGATCCACATTCATTTTATACATCATGATAATTTATTACTTATGATCCTTAGCCATTTTGAATTATTTCAAAAATGTTATGTCATAAGCATTTTTTCTTAAACCTTGATATAAATAATAAGAAATATAAAAAAGAAAATACAAAAGAAAAAAACAAAAAAAAGAAAGGAAAATGCATGAAAATATAATACACAAAGTGGTCCACTAACACACACATGCACACACACATAATTGTACATGTACAATCATTGATATGCATACCAAAGGTCTATAAATAATGTCTCAGTACATCCATATTGATATCCATTTTATACATATGTTTCTGTACCCTATGCCCCACCCTTAGTGGTATTTGATGTTTGGGTTGAGTCAAAACCATAAATAGGAACACATTCTATAGAATAGCAAGCTAAATAAAATTATAGAGATAACAATATTAGAGAAGAGATGTTTACTAAGTGAACCTCTGATTCAAAAATTACATGTCTATATACAAATTTAGTGGAAGACAAAGAGTCATGATAGTTGGAAGGTCCCCTATTTTTTTCTTCTCCACACTAAGTATTCTATAGTTGGAAGATATTGGTATATAAACCCCTAGACGTAGTTAGTCTATATAATTGATCATTCCTCACAAAATAACATAAACATAGTTTATTTGCAACTCTATGGGGAAATATCGATCCCCCTTGAAAAATAATGGTTTTCATTGCATCAAGCATGGAAGCTTCTTTTGGTTTAAGTCTTCATGAATCACTTGGCCTACTGACTAAATTGACCCGCTTGAATTACTTTGTATAGTTATGTGGACTATCTCTCGGTGTTTTTGGTCTATGTATAACATATCTAATCCTTCCCTACTAATGCAAGACTTCCAATATTGATCTCCTTAATTGCCAACTACTCTATTGTTATTGAAGTTTCTAACAAATGTGGATAATATGACTTAAGAAGCTCAATATTAAAGATAGGATGCAAACCAAGGTAAGTTGGTAAATTGATCTTGAAAGTGTTCTCTTCCACTTTCTTTGAGATGGTATAAGGTTCATAGCACAAAGGTTTGATTTTTCTATGTGGACCTACAAGGCACTCTTTCTACAATTACAACCAAACCTTATCTCATGCTTTGAAAGAATGTGGAATGTAATGTTGGTCATCGCATTGCTTGTACTTTGCATTCATTTGGCCTATAAGGTCATGAAATTATTGTTGTACATGCTAAATATGCTCCACAAACTTCAATACTTTTTCTATATATTTTTTTCTATATGGTGTGAAATCCATGGGTTGGATTGGAAGAGCCACATCCATGAGCACCAAAGGTTAAAAACCAAAATCTACATGAAAATAACTATGTTTGGTAGAGCTATGTAAAGCTATATTATATCCATGTTAAATGTATGGTAGGTTCTCATCCCATGTTTGAGGATGCTTTAAATTGTACATATACAACTTATGAACAATCACCCTATTGACAACTTTTGTTTGTCATTAGTTTGAGGATGGAAAGTTGTAGATTGAGTGAGCTTTGTGTCCATAATCTCCCCTAGAGTGACCAATAGAATTTATATAGGGCTGATACTTAGAGCATGTGTAGAGGACATATGTTGGTATCCTACCATTAGGGAGGCTAGTGATAGATGAGTTGTGGGAGCACATGATCATATGGTGACCATAGCTTTAGCACTCTATGTGGGTGGAGAATGAGGAGGATTTTTCTCATGTGCAACAAGTCAAATGGGTGATGATGGAGTGGTACAAGTCAAAGCTCTATAGGTTTGATCAAGTCCAATGATATACTATAGGATGTGCCAACCTTGTTAGACTTTTGATACAAGAAGGTGTGGAGGGATCAAAGGATAACTTGATATGGTAAGGTTCATAGAGGAGGACCTAGACAATACCTTGTATGGTGACCAAAGGGTAGATGACGTCGAGGTGACCTTCCAGTAGAGGAGATGGTATAGGAGTATCAATGTAGAGGCACCATATCATGGATCGAGGTATGTAATTGGTGGTGATAGGCCACCCGATAGACTATTAAATGATGATAGATAGGAGTAGGATAGCCCAAATAGACACGAGTTCAGGTTAGGGTGGAGATGGTGATAGTCAATAGGACTATTGTCACTATCTGTAGGACAACAAGGGCAAGGAAAGTTAGAGTTGCCCCAATAGTGGTATAGGTTGGGTCAAGTGGGATAATATGTATTACCTCTTTAATAATAGAGACAAGACCTAGTAAGATTGTAGGTCATGATGACCTATCTAGGGAGGTGGAAGAGATGTATATCATGATGACTCTCATGCAGCCAGAGATGGACCTAGTCTGAGAGGATAGGGCCAAGACGCTAGAGGGGCTATGACATGCTTTGAATACCATCATCATAGAGCATGACTAGGAGAGGGTACAGTGAGACATAGTTATTACAAAGAGAAAAACAATGATGGATAAGGTGGAATACCTTAGGAGGATATGGGTTGATTGGAGTGGTAACGACAACAAGTTCGAGTAGATGGGATGGTCATTATCACTAGCGGCCCATAGAACCAGGGTATCCACCTGCTATAGGGGGAGCTATAGAGGGTGAGAGAGGGACCAAAGGTATCGATATGAAGGGAGACCTTCTACCAGATTATATACTTCTAGGCCATACCAAAAGAGTATAGGGTGCCTATATTATCCTCCATATGATCATGAAGCTGATCATAGTCATGGACACGATCTATTTTATGATTTTTGAACATGCCTCCACCAAGACCACCTCCAACAGGTGAAGAAAAGGAGACAAGATCACCGAGTTAGGATAGGGATTAGGATGACATGCTAGTTTTGAGTGTGGCATGCATCTCTAGGGATGGTCAAGTGTGCTAGGCTTTTTATTGTGGCATACTAAATTGGCTACCATGTATTCCTATATTTTGAGTAATATATATGTGGTTGCATTCTTTATTATTATGTGTATGTTAATTTTATTATGCATGATTAGATGAATGAAATGAAGAAATGCATGAGAAATAAACTTAACTAATAAATGCATAATGAATCAATTTAACTAATGATTAAATAACTAGATAACTAAATGTAAACAAGAAAAGATGATGGAAAAAAAGAGAATATATATATATAAACTTGACTAGACTATTAATTATAATTTTTTTCAAATATTTTATAAAAAGTGATAGTTTTATAACTAAAATTTATTATTTTTAAAATAATATTTTACTTAAATAATAATACTAAACTACAAAAATAATATTTATATCGATGTATTTAAATAAAATTTAACTTTAAATTCTCTTTAAAAAAATAACCAAGCTCATACCACGACTTATGCTCATATTCACGACCTTTTCACACCCAAGTTGTTATTCGATTGTTTGAAACTAAATTAAAAGGTATTATACCTTTCAAATACGAAATACCTTAAATTATTTTGATGACAACAACATCGAATATTTTGTAATTGACCAGAACACTTAAAACTCCGGTCCACACGACACCGCGCTGCTCACGCACAATCGATAGACCAGGAACACCGTTCCCGTTTCATCGAAAAGGTAGATTCGCTGGAATTTCCTTTTATTCTGTGCCTGCAAACGTTTAGTTGGCTTTTTCTGCTGTTAGTGATTCTGTCCTTGGAAAAATAATCAACATATATTTTCATAGAGTAGTTTTAAAACTTTTCAAGATAGATAAAGAAAAGTAACATAGTTTAAGGTATACTTTCTTCAATACCATATGGCTCATGAAAATTTAAAAAAGGGTGTTCAATCTGTATATCCACGTGAATGTAAGGAAGGAATAGGATAATTCATTCATTTTTAAACTTAGGGTTATTAGTTGAACACCTTAAACTTCTTATTAATATTATATGATATGACCTTATGCAGTGGACTTTTGAACATTTAAATTTTTTTTTTTAAATTAAGAAATTTTAATTTGAGTCAAAATGAAGGTGAACCTTTCTAGTAAAGAGCTCCAAAAATTCATTCCTTCATTTCTCAAATATATTCCAAACATAGACTAAAGTGGGATGATATCTATCATGACTCTTCTTGAAGGACTTTGTGGCATAGAACAATGTATTAATTTGATGGTGCTTTAATACTTGATTATGTGCAATTGGGTAGCTATGTGATGTTAGTTGGTATGGAAGAATATGATAATGCTAACAAGTTGTCAATGTGTAGGATCATGTACGCTCGTAGGTGGAAGAAGTTGAGTCATCCACCAAAGACGAGGGTACTTGAGGTTGGAGAAGTGATGATAAGGCAACTCGGAGGTAACATGGATGGATACCTTCATATAGGTATGCATAATCGATTAGGGATAATCATCAATAACTAGCCACCTTGAGCCTCAAGTTGATAGCCTGGTAGCTATCATAAATTCTCAAATTGATACAGGTGACTAAAGTTGATGAAAAGACTCCCTCTATGTTTGATTGCATATGTTTGATTGTCTTTTACTTCATCACTATTTGCATTAGTAGGTTGAGAAATAAAGGTATGGATGGGTAGGATGCCTTTGAGAGCTTTTTGTCTTAATTAAAACTTCTTGCTCTCTGATTTATTTTTAAATAAAAAGAAAAGGTTTTATTTTTAAATGATAATGGAGTTTTATTTTTAAATAAAAAGAAAAGGTTTTATTTTGAAATGATAAATAAGAAGAAAAAGTTTTATTTTGAAATGATATTAGAGTTTCATTTTTTAAATAAAAGGATAGTTTCTATTATGAAATAGTAATAGAAATTCATTTTAAATTATTAAATATGATAATAGAAGTTCATTCTTTAAGTAAATGGAGATCCTTTAATTTAAAATGATAAAGAAGTTTCTTTTTATATAAACAAAATAAGTTGCTTTGTAAAAAAATGATAATAAACTCTCATTGGAAATAAATTGATTTTTTTTTTTTTTTATAGAGGAGGTTTTTAATTATATTAAAATGTTGAAATTCATCCCATCCTCCAATTAATTCAAAAATCTGCTGTGTGAAGAAATAAGATCTCATTCTGAGAATGGATGAGGTTTGCGTTGTGAAGAGAAGCTTCCAACCGCATTCTCTTCAAAGTAGGATTTCAAAACCTGTGAAGAATGATTTAAAAATGGAAAACATGTCTTGTTGTCTGCCAAGAGGATAAGGGAATTGAATGTGGATAGGTAAGGGATTAATGAGGAAGGAGGGCGATGGGAGAAGGAAGAAACCTTTGCTCCTCAGATGATAGGATGTTTTTGGGTTTTGAGGAAAAAAGAGATCAAGAGAAAAGAGAGGGATAGAACGGATGAGGGAGGACAAAATGAAAAAGGAGAAAGGGAAGAAAATCGAAGTGGAAAGGAGGTCGAGAAGGAGAATTGTAACTACGCCATCGAGCTCACCATTTTGGAAGCTTAAATTTATAGGTTGGTAGAAATGAATTCACCTCTCCTTTTCATTCTTGAAAATCTTGTTGGAAGTTGTCTTCTAGTGACATCTCACTAGTGGGGAAGGTGTTGTTACCTTTTTGTTTGTGTTGTCTCTATGAGGAGACATCGTGTTTAGATTTTAGGAGAAGATTTCCCCTTCTGTGTTTGTGGTCGGGGAAACCAAACAAACTTTCCAGTTGTTGTGTCGACGTCCTTGGTGCATTGTGAATCTCTAAGCCTCACACATTCTCCTGACTAAGCCACCAATATTTCCCTTACTATAACGATGTTACCATTCCTTCCACTTGCATTGTGTGCAAGTAAGCCACTATTGTAAGGATGACGTTGTCACCTCTGACTCACCATGGGTGAAAGGGTCACTGTTGGCCCAAGTGTGTTGTTGTCGCAATGTTAGCTAGTGTTGGGGAAGATTTTTGAACCCCCAAGTGCATGTTGTTTCATCCTTCTTGCCTCCTCCTATGTTATCTCCTTCCACCCTATGCTTCCTTCCCTAGCGATCATCGTTGGGTATCACGTAAGGGAAGCACCCATCCGTAGAAACCCTAGAGTAAGGTAAGGCATGAGGATAATCCTCAGCCAAGCCATGGTTGGTAGTGCTAGTCGGGTGCCATTTTGGAGTATCCCTTGTCTACCCGAGTGTACCATCATTGTTGTCCATGGTCCTTCATGGTGGTCATGTGTTTGTGGTTTCCTCTTTTCCAATCGAGTGGCATGCGCATTGTCCCTGGTATGTGTTGTTTAGTGGAAATGATTTTATTTGATAAATCCTTTTAAAGTTGTAGACTTTAGAGTATTAAAAGGGATTTAAGTTATTCATTAATTAAAGTTGGGAACTTTAGATTAATGAAATAAAAGGGATTTATGATTATTTATTAATTAAAGTTGGGAACTTTAGATTAATGAAATAAAAGGGATTTATGATTATTTATTAATTAAATTTGGGAACTTTAGATTAATGAAATAAAAGAGATTAATGATTATTATAATGGTTTCATTAATTAAAGTTGTGAACTTTAGATTAGTGAAAGAAAATGATTATAATGGTTTCATTAATTAAAGTTGTGAACTTTAGATTAGTGAAAGAAAATGATTATAATGGTTTCATTAATTAAAGTTGTGAACTTTAGGATTAGTGAAAGAAAATGATTATAATGGTTTATTGATGGATTAGAGTAGGTGACTTTGATTCATTGAATAAATGGAAATAGTTTGTTTGTAAATTAAAGGTATGGGACTTTAGTTTATGAAATGAAAGGAAAAGGTTTATTTATGGATTCAAGTAGTTGTCTTTGATTCAATAAATAAATATGAAATTAGATTGTTTGTGAATTAAGGGTATGAGACTTTAATTTATTGAACAAAGGAGAAATGGTTATTTCTTGATTGAAGGAACCTAGATTGTTTGGAAATTATGGGTATGGGACTTTAATTGTTGAATAAGGGTTGAGTAATTTAATTCCAAGTAAAACCTGTAATCTAGATGCATTGTTGAAAGACTCTCATAGGATGATGAGAGGGGAAATAGAAAGAGTAGTTTCTATGATATCAACTATGCTTTTAGATGGTTAAAGGCTTGATTAAATTGTATAGTTGCAATTTGGTAAAGTAAAGAAAGTAAATGCATTTAGAGGCATGCCTATCCTGAACCATGAGTGTCTTGATCCCCTACTATCCTCAATTGATCGATGGAATGAGATGGATGACTAAGGACGACAACTGGTTCACTTGCTTGGTTTGTCTTACCCTTTACTTATTTACTTATGCTCAAATAAATTAGAATTATGGGGAGATTTCCTTGATGAAATTGATGTAATATTCTTTGAAGTATGGAGGATTTGCCATACATGTTTATATGTAATAATTGCTTATTGTTAGAAGATGTACCTTTAAATTACTAATTGAATTATCCATGTTTTATATTTAAATCCTTTTCCTTAATGTTTATCTTCTTGTATGATGTTTCCTTTTTAGTATCTTTGCATGTTTTATAGATTATATTTTGTTAGATTTAGTATCTAGATCTATCTTTTATTTTCTTGCTTGAATAACTTTATAAAGAATGAGTAACAAGTTCTAGGGTGAACTTAGAGGATAACCTAAGGGCTTGAGACCCCCTTAGGGTGAACATAGTGGACCTAAGGGATTAAGACCTCTTAGGGAGAATGGTAACTAGGTTGTGGAAAGACTACATCCGAGTTAAGATAGCTTGTCGAAATATGATATTGATAGCTTAACTCATAGTACACGTAGCATACCTATGCATAATGGCTTGTGTAGAGTATGGAGATGCATGTACACCTTCTAATGGCTAAAGGTGATAAGTCTAGCTCATCGAGAATGATGATATGGATGGACTTATTTGCATGACATGAGATATGCCTATGCAGATGGACTTGCGTGAGGGAAATCTTGTGAGGTGTAGCTCTTTGAGAAAATTAGGGGATTTGTTAAAAATTAAGTTAATCTAAGGTTGGTTAGGGGTTTATGAATCCCTCTCCTTAGTAAAAAAAATATTTATTTTCTGTGTGTTTCTTGTTTCTTGTTTTTATGGTTGTTACATTTGGTATCAGAGCTCTAGGTACGAGGGTATAGAGCTTCTTATGTGCTAAAGAGATTTGGATGTCTCCAATGAAGGCTTGCTTAAAGGTTTAAGCTAAATTTGGGATGACCTAGAATCTCTACTTGCTAGAATCTAATGGGAATTAATCCCAAGAGTGGATGAATGTTATGATACCTCAGTATGGGCTTTGGTATTAATGATACATCATAATATTGGAATGTTATCCTAGTTAGATTGTTGATGCTTTGGCAAGAAGAACTCTGTATTGTGGCTTGAATTAATGGTATAGTTTAAGGTGAAGTTGTAACCTAATCCTTTTCTTGGTTGAAACCAGGTCAAGATGCCACCTAAGGCTAGAAAGGGGAGGCCTACACCTCCACTTAGATAGACTCAACAAAGTAATGTCGAAGAAAGGGTCCAGAATGAAGATCCAAAAACTTCCAATAGGGGAATGGAAGATCTCACTACTACAATTTCCACCATACAAGATCAGATGAGACAGGTGTTAGAAACCATTATGAACCAAAATTCACAAGCTAGAGGTTCAGAGGTTAACCAAGCTGAGGGGTTGACTGTGGAATAGTTACAAGCTAGAGCCCTCCTAGAAAAGGAAATGACAAGAGACCTAAAGAATATTTGTATCTCCAAGTTTGATGGAGAAGGAGAAGGAGATGCAATTGAGGCTTGGTTAAGGGAATTGGAAGTTTACTTCATGGTAAAGGGGTATTCTCTAGGAACCCAGATCATTTGGGCTACAATTTACCTTGAAGAGGCCACCCTAGATTGGTGGGAAACTTATTATGAGGAAACTAATATTGAACTAGTAGACATTCCATGGAAGGAATTTATAGTCATCTTCAAAAAGAGGTTCCTTACGGAGCATTTCTATGCCCTAAAATTCGAGGAGTTTGCCAGTTTAAGGCAAGGAACCAACATAGTGGAGATATACTACAAAAAGTTGGTAAGATTGTTGAAGTATGTACCTACCTATAATGAGAAAATGTGGGTTCATAAGTTTACTCATGGGTTGGAATCTAGGATAAAGCATGATGTAGACATGCATGAGCCTAAGTCATTACAAAATGCGTACGACCTAGCAAAGAAAGCAAAATCACACTTCCTTTACAAATATGACACCTTATCCAAGTAAGATCGACAAGCACTAAATAAGAGGAATAGCGATGGGTTTGTAAAATGGGAGGGTGAACAAAGTTAGAAGGCTAAAAACTGCCCAAATCTTGAGAATAAATCTAATGGAAATCAGAAGAAGTTCAAGAAGAACTTTTATAAGAAAGGCAACAACCCCAATAACGCTAAGCCTCAATCGTAGAAACCATAAACTCTAGTTCCAACAATCAAAGGGGAGGAGCAAAAGTTGAAAAAGTGGCAAGGGCCCAAGGATGGGTGTTACCATTGTAGAGGCCCACATTTTTCTAATCAGTGTCCACATTGACCAGGGTCGAGCACATCCAGTGCTAAAGGAAAAGAACATGCACACCAGATCTACGCTGCAACTAGGAGTCAGAAGCTTGAGGGGCAAACTACCCCATTGATTATAAAAGGTAATATTTTTTATAAGCAAGTGAATATTTTAATTGATAGTGGGGCCACTGATAGCTTCATTTCTTGTAAGTTAGCAAAGGATATGCCAGAAATGCTAGGATATTTGGCTCATGGATGGAAGGTCGAGTATGGTTCTAGATAAACCTACTCTGTAAACTAGTGTTTTCCTATGATAGAAATTGCTTTAGCTAGTGGAACCATGGAAGGTTGCTTATATGTAGCTCCACTTCATGCCTTTGATGTGATCCTAGGGATGGATTGGTTACAGGCCCATAAAGTTGTAATCAACTTCCAAGATAGATGGATTGAGTATTCTGAAGAAGGTAAGGAAAGACTAAGAATTCATAGCAAGTAAGGGGTATTTAAACCCCAGATGTTGTTAGCTATGCAGTTGAAGAAAGCCCTTATGAAAGGAGGGATAGTCTATGTAATTAAGCTAAATAAAGTTGGAGAAGATCAAAAGAAAGAGGTGTTGGAAAAACATCCAATTTTGTAAAATTTCAAGGATGTATTTCCAGAGGATTTACTTGGACTCCCTCCTGTGCGAGAATTTGATTTCACTATTGATCTTATGCCAGGAGCAGAACCTATACATAGATATCTGTATAGGATGACTCCTATTGAGATGCAAGAGTTGAAAGTACAATTGTAGGGGCTATTGGAAAAAGGGTTGATAAAACCAAGTGTGTCACCTTGGGGTGCACTGGTTTTATTTATGAAAAATAAAGATGGTTCTTTAAGGTTGTGTATTGACTATTGAATATTGAATAAAGCTATAATTAAGAACCGATATCCCCTACCTAGAATCAAATATTTGTTTGATCAATTGAGAGATGCCATGGTGTTTACTAAGATCGATATGAGATTAGGGTATCACTAGTTAAGAATACATGAGGAGGATACTCACAAGACAACATTCAAGACTAGGTATGGGCACTACGAGTTTACAGTCCTACCCTTTGGATTGACTAATGCTCCAACCACCTTCATGAATTTAATGAAATGTGTTTAGAAGGTATTTGGACTAATTTGTCCTTGTATTTCTTGATGATATCCTAATATACTCTTGAAACAAGGAAGAGCATGATAAACATCTCAATATCATGTTAGAGTTATTAAGAGAAAATCAACTCTATGGAAATCTAGCCAAAAGTGATTTCTATGTTTTTGAGGTATGATATTTAGGGCATATCATATCAGTAGAAGGAATTGTTGTGGATCTAGAGAAGATCAAAGCCATATTAAATTGGCCACCCCCTACTAATATTACTGAATTAAGAAGCTTCATGGGGTTAACGGGCTACTATAGACGTTATATAAAATATTTCTCAAATATTGTTATGGCAATAACTAACCTTCAAAATAAGGGGAAGGAATTTAAATGGATGAAAAAGTGTGAAGCTACCTTTGCATTACTAAAATAGAAGCTCACTACCACACCCATATTGAAAATTTTGGACCCTCAAGGAGACTTTTCAGTATGCACTGATGCATCGCTAGAAGGGTTAGGAGGAGTACTCATGCAAGAAGAGTCAGTAGTGGCATATACTTCAAGAAAGCTTAAAAAGCATGAAGTTAATTATGCTACCCATGATTTAGAGCTAGTTGTAATGGTGCATGCTCTAAAGGTTTGGCACCACTATTTGGTGGGGAGACCTTTTGAATTGAAATATGACCACCAAAGTCTAAGGTACATATTTACTCAACCAATACTCAATGTGAGACAGAGAAGATGGATCGAGTTTCTCATTGAGTATGACTTTGAAATTGAGTACATAAAGGGAAAATAGAATAAGGTTGTTGATGCCTTGAGAAGAAGGAGATACATAGCAACCATAACCAGGAGTCACATGAATCTCATGAATCAAGTGAGACAGGAGCAATATCAGGATGAATATTTCTAAGAAATTCGAGCTAGAATGGATAAAGACCCTAAGGGTAATAAGAAGTTTGGAATGATAGATGACCTTTTGTGTTACAAAGGTAGAATTATCATACCAAAATCGAGTGATTTAAGGAATCTAATAATGCAAGAAGCCCATAGATCTCCTTATTCTGCTCACCTTGGAGGGGCTAAAATGAGGGAAAACATGAGAAGAACCTTCTTCTAGGTAGGAATGAAGAAGGATATTACCGATTTTATCACTCGATACCTCGAATGTCAAAAGGTTAAGGTAGAATACAAGCATCTTGTAGGACAATTGTATCCACATGATGTACCTACATAAAAATGGCAGGTCATATCTATGGATTTTATAGTAGGTTTACCTAAGACTATGTACCAACATGATGCAATCCTTGTAGTAGTCAAAAAATTGACTAAGGTTGCACATTTTATACCTGGGAGCACCAAGGATGATGCTCAGGTGGTGGCTAATAGATTTGCCAAAGAAGTATTCCGATTGCATGGATTTCTAGAGGTAATCATCTCAGATAGGGATTCCAAGTTCACTTTCAAATTTTGGAAAGCCCTTCATCATGCAATAGGTATAAAATTAAATATGAGTTCGGCATACCACCCTGAGATAGATGATCAAATAGAATAGGTAAACCAAGTACTAGAGGACATGCTCCACATGTACTGCATGGATCACAAGTCTTGTTGGGAAGACTACCTACATTTGGTAGAATTCACCTACAATAATGGACATCACTCATCTCTAGGAATGATACATTTTGATGCCTTGTATGGATGAAAGTGTAGGATGCCATTATCTTGGGATAACCTAGAAGATAGAGTTGTGATTGGGCTAGAAATGGTCAGAGAAATGGAAGATCAATTGAAGGTAATCAGGCAAATACTTAAAGAAGTTTTTGATAGGTAGAAGAGTTATGTTGATTTGAAGAGAACTTCGAGAGAGTACTCGGTGGGAGACAAAGTGTTCCTAAGGGTTAAACCAATGAAAAGTGTGATTAAATCCATGAAGTTGAATTCATGGTTTGTAGGACCCTTTGAGATCACTAAAAATATTAGTTTGATTGCATACCAACTTGCTTTACCTCCTAATCTATCAAAAATCCATGACACCTTCCACATATCTTTGCTTAGGAAATATATTGCTGACCTTGAACATGTGTGGGATGTTTCTAATTTATAGATGGCAAATCTAGAGGCAATTGAAGTAATGCTAGTAAATATTCTTGAGTTCCATTCTAAGACTATGCGGAATCGGACTCTTGAGCAATGTAAGGTCTAGTGGGACCATTTCTCTGAAAGGAATGCCACTTGGGAGAAAGTGGCGGATATGCAAAAATATTTTCCTTTTTTGTTTGAAAAATTTTTAAATGTAATAATTTGCTTTTGTTTGTGGTTATGGTTGTGTAAAACTGGGAACACCCAAGACGGTGTTTAGTCCTAGTGGGGGAGGATGTCATGACCCTCCCTGAAGGACTTTGTGGCATGGAACAATGTATTAATTTGATGGTGCTTTAATACTTGATTATGTGCAATTGGGCAGCTATGTGATGTTAGTTGGTATGGAAGAATATGATACTGCTAACAAGTTGCCAATGTGTAGGATCAGGTACGCTCGTAGGTGGAAGAAGTTGAGTCATCCACCAAAGGTGAGGGTACTTGAGGTTGGGGAAGTGATGATAAGGCAACTCGGAGGTAACATGGATGGATACCTTCATATAGGTATGCATAATCGATTAGGGATAATCATCAATAACTAGCCACCTTGAGCCTCAAGTTGATAGCCTAGTAGCTATCATAAATTCTCGGGCTGAGACAGGTGACTAAAGTTGATGGAAAGACTCCCTCTATGTTTGACTGCATATGTTTGATTATCTTTTACTTCATCACTATTTGCATTAGTAGGTTGAGAAATAAAGGCATGGATGGGTAGGATGCCTTTGAGAGCTTTTTGTCTTAATTAAAACTTCTTGCTCTCTATTTATTTTTAAATAAAAAGAAAAGGTTTTATTTTGAAATGATAATGGAGTTTCATTTTTAAATAAAAAGAAAAGGTTTTATTTTGAAATGATAATGGAGTTTCATTTTTAAATAAAAATAAAAGGTTTTATTTTGAAATGATATTAGAGTTTCATTTTTTAAATAAAAAGAAAGGTTCTATTATGAAATAGTAATAGAAATTCATTTTAAATTATTAAATATGATAATAGAAGTTCATTCTTTAAGTAAATGGAGATCCTTTAATTTAAAATGATAAAGAAGTTTCTTTTTATATAAACAAAATAAGTTGCTTTAAAAAAATGATAATAAACTCTCATTGGAAATAAACTGATTTTTTTTTATAGAGGAGGTTTTTAATTATATTAAAATGTTGAAATCCATCCCATCCTCCAATTAATTCAAAAATCTACTTTGTGAAGAAATAAGATCTCATTCTGAGAATGGATGAGGTTTACGCTGTGAAGAGAAGCTTCCAACCGCATTCTCTTCAAAGTAGGATTTCAAAACCTATGAAGAATGATTTAAAAATGGAAAACATGTCTTGTTGTCCGCCAAGAGGATAAGGGAATTGAATGTGGATAGGTAAGGGATTAATGAGGAAGGAGGATGATGGGAGAAGGAAGAAACATTTGCTCCTTAGATGATAGGATGTTTTTGGATTTTGATTAAAAAAAGGAGTAAGAAAAGGAAATAGGGATAGAACGGACGAGGGAGGATGAAATGAAAAAGGAGAAAGGGAAGAAAATCAAAGTGGAAAGGAGGTCGAGAAGGAGAACTGTAACTATGCCATCGAGCTCACCATTTTGGAAGCTTAAATTTATAGGTTGGTAGAAATGAATTCACCTCTCCTTTTCATTCTTGAAAACCTTGTTGGCAATTGTCTTATGGCGACATCTCACTGGTGGGGAAGGCGTTGTTGCCTTTTTGTTTGTGTTGTCTCTGTGAGGAGACATCATGTTCGGCTTTTAGGAGAATATTTCCCCTTATGTGTTTGTGGTTTCCACTATTGTGAAACCAAACCAAACCTTACCTTGTTGTGTTGACATCTTTGGTGCACCGTGAATCTCTAAGTCCCACATGACCGCTCTCCTCACTGAGCCACCAACCTCCCCCTTGTTGTAACGATGTTGCCATCCCTTCCACTTGCATTATGTGCAAGTAAGCCACTATCGTAAGGATGACGTTGTCACCTCCGACTCACCATGGGTGAAAGGGTCATTGTTGGCCCGAGTGTGTTGTTATCGTAACGTTAGCTGGTTCTAGGGAAGAGCTTTGAACCCTCGAGTGCATGTTGTTACATCCTTCTTGCCTTCACCTGTGTTATCTCCTTCCACCCTATGCTCCCTGCCCTATCGATCATCTTCGGGTGTCACGTAAGGGAAGCACCCATCCGTAGAAACCCTAGAGTAAGGTAAGGCATGAGGATAATCCTCGACCAAGCCATGGTTGGTAGTGCTAGTCGGGTGCCATTTTGGAGTATCCCTTGTCTGCCTAAGTGTACCATCATTGTTGTCCATGGTCCTTCGTGGTGGTCATGTGTTTGTGGTTTCCTCTTTCCCAACCGAGTGATGTGCGCATTGTCCCTAGTACATGTTGGTCAGTGGAAATGAATTTATTTGATAAATCCATTTAAAGTTGTAGACTTTAGAGTATTAAAAGGGATTTAAGTTATTCATTAATTAAAGTTAGGAACTTTAGATTAATGAAATAAAAGGGATTTATGATTATTTATTAATTAATGTTGATAAAGGTTGTTTATAAGTTGGGAACTTTAGATTAATGAAATAAAGGGATATTAATGATTATTATAATGGTTTCATTAATTAAAGTTGTGAACTTTAGATTAGTGAAAGAAAATGATTATAATGGTTTCATTAATTAAAGTTGTGAACTTTAGATTAGTGAAAGAAAATGATTATAATGGTTTCATTAATTAAAGTTGTGAACTTTAGGATTAGTGAAAGAAAATGATTATAATGGTTTATTGATGGATTAGAGTAGGTGACTTTGATTCATTGAATAAATGAAAATAGTTTATTTCTAAATTAAAGGTATGGGACTTTAGTTTATGAAATGAAAGGAAAAGGTTTATTTATGGATTCAAGTAGTTGTCTTTGATTCAATAAATAAATATGAAATTAGATTGTTTGTGAATTAAGGGTATGAGACTTTAATTTATTGAACAAAGGAGAAATGGTTATTTCTTGATTGAAGGAACCTAGATTGTTTGGCAATTATGGGTATGGGACTTTAATTGTTGAATAAGGGTTGAGTAATTTAATTCTAAGTAAAACCTGTAATCTAGATGCATTGTTGAAAGACTCTCATAGGATGATGAGAGGGGAAATAGAAAGAGTAGTTTCTATGATATCAACTATGCTTTTAGATGGTTAAAGGCTTGATTAAATTGTATAGTTGCAATTTGGCAAAGTAAAGAAAGTAAATGCATTTAGAGGTATGCCTATCTTGAACCATGAGTGTCCTGATCCCCTACTATCCTCAATTGATCGATGGAATGAGGTGGATGACTAAGGATGATAGTTGGTTCACTTGCTTGGTTTGTCTTACCCTTTACTTATTTACTTATGCTCAAATAAATTAGAATTGTGGGGAGATTTCCCTGATGAAATTGATGTAATATTATTTGAAGTATGGAGGATTTGCCATACATGTTTATATGTAATAATTGCTTATTGTTAGAAGGATGTACCTTTAAATTACTAATTGAATTATTCATGTTTTATATTTAAATCCCTTTCCCTTAATGTTTATCTTCTTATATGATGTTTCCTTTTTAGTATCTTTGCATGTTTTATAGGTTATATTTTGTTAGATTTAGTATCTAGATCTATCTTTTATTTTCTTGCTTGAATAACTTTATAAAGAATGAGTAACAAGTTCTAGGGTGAACTTAGAGGATAACCTAAGGGCTTGAGACCCCCTTAGGGTGAACATAGTGGACCTAAGGGATTAAGACCCCTTAGGGAGAATGGTAACTAGGTTGTGGAAAGACTACATCTAAGTTAAGATAGCTTGTCGAAAGATAATATTGATAGCTTAACTTGTAGTACACGTAGCATCAGGGTTATGCATAAGCATGAAATATCATAAATTGGTTATATTTAGTATTTTTAAAATTTTAAATTTTCTAATTTGAAACATTTCACTTGGGGCCATTCACCCAAAATTTATGTGGTGGAAGTTTTTTTGGGGTAAATTAGCCCTTTTTTTACAATTATTGTCCTTTTTTTATTTTAATTCACCGGCCACTTTCACCCAATTCCATGGACAATTCACCTTCAAATTATATATGATTTTATTTTTCCTACCAAATTCACTTCATATACTACCTGTATATATACTGTAGGGGGTATGGGTAAACATACATCTAAAACACTAACTCAAAAATAGCTCAAACAATGAAAAACTTGATAAGGTTGCAGAGAAGTGTCTGTCAACATAAGCCAATCGGTTGCAAAGGAGTGTCAATCGGTATATGATTATTGATTGCAAATAAGTGTTGATCGACATAAGACGATTGGCATAAGCCAATCGATTACAGAGGAGTAACAATCAACATATACCTATCAGTTGCAGAGAAGTGTCGATTGCCATAAGATGATTGATTACAAAGGAGTGTAAATAAACATAAGCCAATCAGTTATAGAGGAGAGTCTATAGGTATAAGCCAATTGATTGTAGAGATGTTTCTATCAACATAGGGTGGTCGGTTGTAGAGGAGAGACTATCAACATAAGCCAATCATTTGTAGAGAAGTACTTTTTGGAAAAAGTTGATTAGTTGCAGAGACGTATCTATGAGTATAGGTCAATCAATTGTAGAGTACAGTCTATCGATATAATTCAATTAGTTATAGAGAAGAGTCTATCAGTATAAGGTGATATATTGTAGATAAGAGATTGTCGACATAAGCTAATCAGTTGTAGAGACATGTCTATCAGCATAATTTGATCAGTTGTAGAGACATGTCTATCAGCATAATTTGATCAGTTGTAGAGAGAGACTGTTAGCATAAGTTAATCAGAAGTATCTTTTGGTATAAGTTGATTGGTTGTAGAGACTATCGACATAAGCCGATCAATTGTAAAGAAGTGTCTATCGGTATAAGTTGATCGATTGCAAATATGTGTCCATTTGCATAAGCCGATCGATTGTAGAGGAAATATTATTGGCATAAGTCGATCAATTTTAGAGAAGTGTATATCGATATAATATGATTGGTTACAGAGGAGATTCTATTGGTAAAATTTGATTCGTTGTAGAGGCATGTCTATCATCCTAATCCAATATATCGTAGGGCAGTGTCAATCAGTATAGGCCAATCGGTTCCAAAGGATTGACAATTGTGAAAATAGGTAGAGTATTCTTCTTCCACTATTTTTTTTCCAAATCTCTTTTTCTTCAGTTTCATAGGCATTGTAGGTTCACTATATGCAACTATGGTAGACAAGTATTCATGTCATCTGGTTGTGTGTTAGGAGCATTTTTCTTGTTAGAGACCGCTTCTTGTCTATTATAGTATGTTTTATAGGTAGTTTAGAAGCACTATCTGCAGTTGTGATCAACAAGTATCCATGTCATATTATGTGTTAGGAGCATTTTTCTTGTCAAACTGCTTCTTTTCTATCAAATATCACTCTATAGGGTAGCATAGGTTCGTCTGAAGATTCATAGATTCTTTATGGAATTATAGTTTAACCTTGGTTACTAAGAAACACAAATTTTTAGAGGTATGTATGTTATTTTCCTTCAATTTCATATTCATTTCTTGACTTATAAAGGTTTTTCTTTACGAATACAATGTCACCTACTAAAGATGGAAATAAGGGAGTCCAATATTCTGGTAAAAAGATAATTCTAAAATATTTTACACAAATATCAAAATGTACTAAGGCATCAATATCTACACAACAAGCAGGTACAAACACCTTTTACCATCAAATAATTAGTTTTTCTCTATTATTCTTAATATAAATTTTTCCTTTATTAATAGATAAATGGTTATGTACTTATCTACCTCTTTTTAAATGCTTTGTAAAATTGTATTCTATTAATTATTTAAAATAGTACCTTTTTACATCCAAAAATGATAGAGAACACCAAACATTGAATGTAGTAAACACTATCAACCCTGATGTGCATTCACTCGAAGATATTCCAGTGGATGAGATGGGACCACATGATAATTTTCCTAATAAAAACATTTAACAACCACTTCAAGAGAAATTTAGACACATCAACTAAAAAAGAAAATAATAGTACAATTAAAATGTAGACCTCTAGGGAATCTTGTAGTAAAAAATCTAAACATCAAAAGATAAGCGAATGGACCATTGAAAGGGATTTTAAAAATGAATGGGCATAGTTATACCCCTTTATTGAGCAAGATGAGACAAAAAAGTGTGTAAATACGTTATTTGTACTTGGAATATGGAAAAGGATTATTTATTGCAAAATAAGAAAGACACAATAGAAAAAAAACTATGGAAAAGTTTACATCAAATAAATACAAAGTGATAGAACAATTAACAAATTTCATAGGTGGAAGTATACATCCAAATGTGTGCATGTGAGATATGCACTTGAATATGAAAAAGTAATGAAACAACAACAAACTCTCATTGATAAGGGTGGAACTATCAAGGACCAATTTTAAAAAATAAATAATACTGTGATAGCCTCAAAACATTTGCAGTTTGCTATTGTATATAGTGTTCTAGAAAAATATCAACCCATATCTGATTTTTTTTATTTTAAGCAACTACTTCAACTAGTTGATGTACAGAACCTTACAAGTTCACATTGGTCATATCAAAGTGGTTAGGAAATGGTAAATATCTATCACTAGTTTAGAAGGAAGACCTGAGAGAGAATGTAAAACAAGCCAAGTTTATTTCACTTTCCATTGATGAGGTAAAAACTGTTGATAACACATATTGATTTGCATACATGTTTACACATTCAAAAATCGTTTGAGACAACCTCATTTACTAACACTATATAAGATGATTGAAAATTGTAATGTAGAAAACATTTACAATGTTGTTGTAACCAGTTTAAAGGATATTTCCGAAATGGATGAAAAGGAAATCACCAAAAATTTAATTTGTATTGGAGTTGATGGTGCAACTACAATGCAAGAAAAAAGGAATGATTTTTCTGTTAGGCTTTAGATATCAGTTACCCCATATGTGATTCCCATTAATTGCATGGCTTATTGAATGAATCTTACATACAAAATTATGAGAAAATTTTATAATGTAGCTAGAGTGGAAGACCTCATCCGTGAAATACACTCATACTTTTCATGCAGTCTAAAAATGTTTGCAGAGTTTCAACAATTTTATCTAGGTGTAATCGAAGGCAAAAAAATATTAAAATATGTGGACACCAGGTGGATTTCATTATTTCTTCCTACAAAAAGGGTTTTTTCAAAATATCAATCCTTGGTTGGGTTTATGTATGCGCATCGTAGGGATGTTGACAAGGTAAAAGATTTACTATTTTGTATGACTGACTTGGAAACTCTTATCAGATTATGTGGTATTCTTCCATTGTTGCAAGAAATGAATTATTTGATTAAACTTGCATAGGAAAGGATAATTTATATTGTTGATTTCATCAGGATGAGAAAAAAAATATGTATGCTTGTTGACAATATTTACTTATCCGAAAAAAAAATTGAGGATCCCAAGTTTGATAGTTGGAATACATTAGTTGAATTCAATGATCCTAACAACTTTTTAAAGTTCAAAATCAATGATAATATTTGTATTGATATCTATGGAAATATGATTCATTTATATCTTTATTAAAAGTAGTTAGATACACTTACATATGATGTTGAACAAGTGCCTGTAGCACATTCCAGATTCGATGAGGTTTTGGATAGCACTAGGAATAAATTGAAAAGAAATGCAAATACATTAACAAGTGAAATAAGAGATCATTTTAAGAGATATGAGACACTTGAGGCCATGGTTGTTGTTAATATCATCTTTTGGAATCTTTGTGTTGACCACAGTAGTAGAAGTGAGTTGTTTGTAAAATATATGGGTAATATTATGACACATTTTTCTAAAAGTGTGGAAGTAAATGGTATTGAAATCAATGGTATTCTAAACAAAGAACTTCTGAGACAACAATCAAACAATTTTGGAATAACAATGGATAATCAAATTGCACATTTTAAAAATCTACATGTAATTGGTTCAATCACGTGTTTCTAGAAAAAATTGTATCGAAGTAGTGTCTTACAAGAAACTATGAGTGAAAGCTTTCACTCATAGGGAAACTTACCTACCTCATACGATGACACATACATTCTTAAACAATTTTCCAAATTTTTTGTCCAACCTGTTACTAAATTTTGATTTAACAAAAGATTATGCACTGAAAACCCTTTCATATTCAACAGATCCCAAAATAATTGTCTGACATAGCATAGATATATCACTACTTTCACTCATGCATAGATATATCCACAATTTAAACCCATGCATAGATATATCCTTCGTAAAATCACTTGAAAATTGAAATATAAAAATAACATAGCATAATACATGGAAAATGAAAATCTAAACCCGTTTATAGATATATCCATCGTGAACTCACTTTGAAATGTAAAAACAATATAGAATAATATAAAAGATAATACTCATTTTTATACAACAACAAGAATGACTATGAATAAAATGAAAATTTAAACCCATGCATAGATATATCCTTCATAAAATCACTTGAAAATTGAAATATAAAAACAACATAGCATAATACATGGAAAATAAAAATTTAAACCCATTCATAGATATATCTATCGTAAAATCACTTTGAAATATAAAAAAAAATAGCATAATACAAAAGATAATACTCATTTTTTTACAACAACAAGAATGACAATGAATAAAATAAAAATTTAAACCCATGCATAGATATATCCTTATTAAAATCACTTAAAATTTTAAATATATAAACAACATAGCATAATACACAAGACAATACTCATTTTTATATCACAACAAGAATAACTTTGAATAAAGTGAAAATCTAAACTTATGCATACATATATTCTTCATAAACTCAAGCATATTTGAAATCCCATAATACTCAAGAGATAAAAATAACACACTATTATAAATGTAAATAGTATAATAGTAAATTCATAAAAGTAAGTGTCTTGTTTTCAAACGAAAACATATGAATGTCATAAAATTGTCTTTTTGAAATATCAAAATTTTAAAAGTAGTTTCAGGATTCAACATCTTTTTCCTATTCCATTCCTTTTTCCTCTTCCATGACTTCCATGACTTCCACATTCTACAATCCAACGGTTCCTCCCTCGGGCTAGGTAATAGTACTCTCAATTGCTCCAGAACTGACAAGGATTTTCTCAACACTTTACAATACTTCGAGCAAGGTGTTTTCCTCTTTCCCAACATCTTCGAATATTGGTGCAAGAACTTCTTTACCATTCCCCTTTAGCAAAACATTAGGATCCAATCCATTTTAGATAATTATTCTCCTAAAAGTGTTGTTTTTTCGATTGCTTCCTAAGTTATTTTTCATTGCCATAGAAGCATTTAAGAAATCCTTTGCCATCTTGAGATAGTCTTGTAGGTTTTAAACCTGCTTCTTGAGATTATCATACTTTACTTGCAAAATAAAAAATAAGTAGTCAGTAGATATTTACATTTTAAAAAAGAGAACAAATTTATTTTTGAACACATTAGTCAAACCTCGGAAACATTCTTTGTAGCTACAGTAACAACAACTTTTTTCTTATCATATGCCCATTCATTATAATAAGCTTGGGCCTTAACATTTATATTCTCCAATATGTTAAACATAAACCTTAAAGTTTCATTTATGTAAGATGTAGTAACTTGTACAATGCTAAATTTTTCTTGATGTAGTAGAGCCTCTATCTTCTCAGGTTCATTTTCAACTAAAGAAAAAAAAATTCTCATTTTTTTGAAAAATAATTTGAAAAAACTTGTATTCAAATAAATATTATTTACAAGTTGGGATGAGACTTTTCCCAACCTTAGCCAAAGAGAATATATTTTTACAATAGTAAAAGAATGTTTGCATTGGAGCCAAATCTCTTAAACCATATTTCTACAATGGTTGTTCACCTGTTTACAACTATAAAAAAAGATCTACATTGAAACACAAATCTCCTTTATAGTATTTCTGGAAAGGTTATCCAAAATAGTTAAGCACTAGATTTTCTCACCAACTTGCCTAATCATCTCATCCTCAATAGCCATGTCACTGTACCACTAAACCCCTACCTCCTTCTCAGTGCACATCTTAACCAGGAAGTCTGCCACTTTATTTAGATCTCTACTCACATAAAATGGAATCACATCATCTAATTCCCTCTATAATTCCTTAATTTGAGTGACAAGAATCCTCAACCTCCATGTTTTCAAAGCAAAGTTCCTCATGCAATCTAGAGCTCCAACCATTATTTGAGAATCTGATTCTAGGATTATCCTCCTGTGACCTTGTTTTATCGCCCAAATAGAAGCATATTTGATAGCTAATACTTCTGCTTCATTTTTTGTGGCTCTTCCCAAACCTTTAAGTTCCCAATAGAGCACTGTTCCAAAATGATTCTGATAAACCACTCTAATTCCAACTCTACTTGAATTGCCTTTTGCAACTCCTTCAGTATTAATTTTAATCCAAACTTCTGGGGGTGGTTTCCAACTAGCTATATCCTGCCCCTATTGCACTTCAACTTCCTTCTCCATTGACCCAATAACAACCTGAGTTTCCTCTTTAGCATAGACTACCACAGTTTCTGTGACTTTTCTCCAAATGACCTACCAAACTCCATCTAAATAAGAAAAAGTTTCTCTAAAAATTTTGGCATTTCTCTCTAACCACACTTGCCACCAAATAAAGTTTAATCCAAACTCCCAACCAATACAAATAGCTTTAGATTTAAATATACCCCTCTTCCATCTTTCCCAAATATTAATCCGATTCAAATTACCATTAATTTGAATTTTATGATATAAAAACCATCTCTCCCAGATTTGGGGCATGAATGGGCACTCAAACATCAAGTGATCAGTTGTTTCCTCACTCTTGTAGCATAAAACACATTGATATGGACCAATTATTCCACTACATCTGAGATTATCAAAATTAATAATTACATTATGCGTGAACTTCCAGGCATAAAAGTTTACTTTCGATCAACCCTTGGACTGCCAAATATTTCTCCAATCCTCAACCTAATATGTATGAAGAGGAGGCTCTAGAAGGATCTTATCATATCCATCCTTCATTGTGTATACACCAAGGTTCCCATAGCCCCAAGCTAATTCATCCTCCTCATATCTACCTGTGAGAAATATTTATGCCAAGATTTTAGTCATGATGGGTGTCAAATCTGGAGGGATTGAAATTGGCCACTCATCCAACTTCTTAAAATACTTAAAATTATAATCCCCCAACTAACTAGTGTTGAAATAACTTTCAATTTGGACCCACACCCTGATTTATATGGTTGTTTTTATTGGTTGCAGTTCAATAAATTCAATAATTATAGGTGGGTATTGATCCCATGAATCTGTCCAAAATGGTGCCTTCTCCCCTCTTCCCACTTTCCAAAATAATCCATATTTTACTACATGAGATCCTAACTTGAGAGTCTACCACACTAAGGATCCATTACCATCTAAAGGGAAATGACCCACCTCATTTGGGTTTACCTATCCCAAATATTTACTAGTTAAGATTCTATTGAATAAAGAAGTTGGTTGGGAAATCCACCTCCAGTAAAGCTTTCCAACCAAAGCTTTATTATTTAAATTTGATCTTCTCAGTCCCAAACCTCATTTTACCTTGGGTTGGGTTACTTTCTCCCAAAATACTAAGGCCCATTTCCTCTCTCATTTTACTCCTTCCCATAAAAATTTTCTAGCCATCTTGTCCAACTCTTTCCATATGGTATGTGGAGCAACAATAATAGAAAATTTATAAATTGGCATGGCCTGAATGACTGACTATAAGAAATTTAATCTACCCCCATAGCTTAACCATTTGTGATACCAATGATTAATTCTTTCCTTGATACAGTCTAAAATATTCCTCCAGATATCTATTTTAGTTTTTTAAAATGCAAAGTGACCCCCAACTATACTACTGGGAGAGAAGTCCTTGTGAATCCCAAGATCTCTAAAATTTTGTCCTGAAGCCTTTGATCAAGATTGAAAAATACCGCTTTGTATTTTTTATCATTGATGACTTGGTTTGTAGCCCTAATATAGACATTAAGTGTATCTCTAATCATTATTGCTTCCTTAAAGTTGGCCACTCCCACCAATCCTGTGTCATCCACAAAATGTAGGTGAGTCAAAACTTCCTCACCCACCTTGATACCTGTTAGAAAACCTTGTTGTCTTCTCCTCAAGATGAGTCTACCCAATACTTTAGCCAATATGAGAAAAATATAGGGAGAGCAAGGATCTCCTTGACGAAGGCCTCAAGTAGCTCCAAATGGTTGTGAGGGAAGACCCTTGATTAAAACTGAGTATGTAGGAGTAGAAACACAACTCATGACCCATTATATCAAATCCTAAGAGAAACCAAAGGCTACCATCATATTTGACAAGAATCTCCACTCCACCTTATCATAAGCCTTTGACATATCTAATTTTATGAACATTCCTCTATTACCAGATATTTGCATTGAATGGATTGCCTCCTGAGATAGAACCACACCATCCAAGATCTGCCTACCCTCTACAAAAACCCCTTTCTCTGAGGAGATAATGCTATGTAGAATAGGTTTAATCCATTCAGCAATTACCTTTGTGATTAGTTTATATATGGCATTGCATAAGGTAATAGGTCTATAATATGAAATATGTACCCCCTCCTCCCCTTTTGGAATTAAGGTAATGAAATTATGATTTAATGCTTTAAGAATTATTTTACTACCTTTGGACTCCTCTATAACAACCATTACATCCTCCTCCAATTTATCCTAGAAGGCCTAAAAAACTCAATTGGAAAGCCATTTGGACCTGGTGTTTTTTCGATGCTCATTCCAAAGACTACATTCTTTAGTTCTTCTCTATCAATGGGTTTAAGTAGGGCCTGATTTTATTCTTCAGAGATAATAGAGGGTATGACAATAATAACTTCTTTTGAATCCTCTTCATCTTGCACCATACTTTTCTTAAATAGTTTAGAAAAATAATCCATTGAATGGAAATGTATACCTGGAATTATATAAAAGGAGTGTCCGTTCTCATATTGAAGAGCTTCCATGTTGTTCATATGTCTCCTAGCACAAGAAATCCGATGGAAAATTTTGGTATTTTTATCACCTTCTAATAACCAAGTGGTTCTTACTCTCTATTTCTAGTAGGTCTCCTCTTGGTTGTCAATGTCCTCAATCACTTTACGCAATGCATCATCCTCTTATTTGAGATGCTTTGTAATTGTTCCTTCCCTAAAGTATTTTTTTTAACCTCATCCCATCTGGACACCAATGGAGCTCTTTGGACTTGGAAGTCTATCTTGTTAGCTCGCCTTTATTATTTCAGTTGATATTTGAAATAATGAAGCTATTTTTGGAAGGTAAACATTGTTGTCCCATATGTTGGGTAGCCTTCTTCCCACCAATGTGGAATTTTCTTTCGAAGTTCCTCTTTTTGTAACCAAAAGTTTTCAAATTTAAATGGTTTGTGATGTTGCACTGTATTGATCCCTCCTTCCAACAAAATGGGAAAGTGATCTGAAACTAGACCCTCCAAAATCTAAAATTTCATATTCCATTTTACAAATGCTTCCTCTGAAATAAAAAAATACCTAACTTCACCTTCTTTCTATGTGGCTCCCTTCTCTTATTAGTCCAAGTATAGTTGTTTCGAGGGTATTTACTATCCACCAAGTGTAATTCCTGGACTTGGGTAATCATAAGTCGATCCCCTATGTCCAAAATTGAGGTTCCCCCTTCCTGATCTCTAGAGAATAATTCAGCATTAAAATCCCTAGCAATAATCTAGTCTAACTCTTCCCTTGAGACCCTCATGTTATGTACAAATTTCCATGGATGCATATGACCATATAGGTTTTGAGCCCCATAAAAATTTATGATTAAAACATGTACAATTGTGAAATTATTTCAAAAATGTGATGTGAGAACACCCCTCCAAGCTATATGTTCTATTGCAGTCCATTCAAGAGAGTTACAAAGAGTAACTATCCCCCCTGAGGCCCCTTGGGCAGCCACTTCCATATGACCAACACCCCTCCAAAGTTTGTTAATTGTTTTACACATAAGATCCAACGATATTTTTGTCTCTTGGATAAGAAAAAAATTTGTTTTACATTTTTCTAAGAGTCTTTGAATAGCATATTGATGGGTTCTACTATTTAAACCCCTAACATTCCATGATTGTATAATCATTGGTTACCTTGAGAGCAGTAAAAGTCTATTGGCCTCACCGATCCTCTAGTGATCAGTTTGTCTCCTTGAACTGCTATCAATTATTTATTTTATTTTCTACCCACTCCTTGAGAGCTGCTACTTTTGATCTCTTTTCCACCTAAGTTATCCCTAGAGTTGGCATTTCTCTATTCTTTTCTGCTATGCCCATGATGACATCCTTAATTATTGGTTGCTCTTGGTTATGCACTATCAATACCCCTACACTCTTTGACTGCGGTAACTCACTATACTCAATTACTTGCTCTATGATAGGGGGAGATGAAAGAGGATCTTGAACATGGCTGTTATTATTTTTATTATTCCTATCCACTCCTTCCATGAATTCTTCTTCTTATTAGTCCATTAGTGTCTTTAATATCTCATACCTATTGGAGGGCTTAAGTTAGGTTTTATCTTTACCATATTTTTTCTTTTGCCTTATCCTTCTTTTGGGTTGTTCAAAACCATCTCCCTATGCGTATTTACCCTAAGAAATATTGGTTGGTTCTTTTTTGATTGTTGACTTAACCTCCTTAGGAAGATTTGGCATTCCTAGAGAAGCCTCCATTTTTATGTTTATATTATTTGGACAATATTGGGCCAAATACCCATATTTGTGGTAAACTATGCATCTAAATGGCAATGCCTTATATCCAGTTGTTGAATCCAAGATAGTCCTACAAGTTCGAGTTCCACCTATGCCAGAAGAGGCTGGCTAAGATCCATTTCCACACATAATCTTTCATAAACAATCGTGTTTCCTTCTACTATGTCTTTTGAAGCACCCAAATGTCTTCCAAGGGAATTGCCGATAATTTCCAATACCTAGTCACTCCAAAACTCCAATGGAAGTGCATATAAATGGATCCAAACTGGGACAAAAGTGGGTTCAATTCGAGGATCAAATCCCACTCTCCAGGGTTGAACAAATAATCTTTCTGGACCATGATTCCTCTTTTATGATTTGAAATCCTTATTTCTATTGAAAAGTGAAGAAAAAATAACAATAAAATATCCATTGCTAATAAACCACAAAGAATACTCATCAAGAGGTTCCCAATTTTTTCGAACCCAAGAATGCAAAAAAATTATGGTAGGGCAAATACCCATGAATTTACAAATCAAATCATGATTGGATCTATATAAAACTATTTCTTTGACCATCCTTTGCTCAATGACAATATTTGGCCTTTAATCTGACTGTGGCAAGCATCCATTAACTCATTGAGACGTTGATCTATTTCCAGCAGCCATAAAGAGTATTTTTAATGCAGTTTTTGTGCTTCTTCAATATTTTATGGAGATTTATCCTTTAACAAATCTGCAAAAGAACTATGTCTCTCTAGAAGAGGATCTGGAGGTATCCCCATTGGGCCTTCCTGGGGCAACAATATTGTCTTCAAATCCACAATAACCAAAAATCTCTTTGGCTACCCAACAGATGCCCTAGTTTTCTCTTCCAGAGCTCCCCTATTGAAAATTATTTCATAGCATTTATTCACTGAAAAGTTTTCTCTTTTTAATTTTTTTGAATCAGGAATTAATTTCCTTTATCAATATTTTGGCCTGATACTCCCATTTTTTAATTTCTATTATATTTGGAAGTAGTGATTCCTTAATGGTTTCTTCAACGTTATAAAAAACTAACTATTTTTTAGAAATATTTACTCCTTCATCCTCTGGTAGAGGATGAGCCTAAGGGGTGTTGGTTTCCCTAGGAGGATATTTGCTTGAACATTTTGCTCCTTCATTTTGAGGATCTTGAAACAATTTTGATACTTAAAAAGTAGTGGGTGTGTTGCCTTGTCAAAATAAATCTTTATTAAGTGGAACATTATCCAACCCAACATTATCCAAGGCAACATCGACTATTGATTTTGATGTCAGAATTGTTGTATAGGAACTTAACACATCAAAATAAAAATTGGTTACAAAACTGGTTATAACACTTATGGATAGAATAAGAGACCTCTTGCATAGGCATAGATGCAAATGGAATGTGGGTGCATTGTACATCTAAAAACACAAAATAAAATTTAATAAAAAATAGTAAAATTTTGGTAACAAATTTTGTTAAGGTAGTGTGTAAAACTTACTTCCCAAAGATGAAACCTCTTGTGCAACTATGCCCATTGGTAGTTGACATGTATCCGTAGGTGGACTTTTTTGAGTATTAGAAGAACTATATCTTATACATTTCCTTTTTGATCGTATTCTTAGTGGTGGCATTGTTTCCTCCATAGGTGTTTCAGAGTCTCATGATTCCTCTGGATTTTTACCTCTGAAAGCAGCATCCCATTTTGAAGAGGAATATGATGCCATTTTCTGTGTTTTGTATAAAATTTTAAAATTATAAAAATAACAAACATATGAAAAATAAAAAATATTACTTCAATATTAACTAAAAATTACCTGAACCTACCATTCTATCATGGTTGCATTTTCTAGGTTTGAGTGCCAAGAATTCGATACTTGAGTTTTCTACAAATGATAAAAATATTCATAAAAAAACAAGAATATAGTTGCTTGTGCTTATTGTCAATGAAGGTGAAGCATGGATTATCACATTCTGGATATCCATTCTGATCCAATGTGAGACATAGGTGGACCAGTAAAAATGTTGGTGTGCAATACAACAAACCAAATATGCTAAGGTCCACATCAGAATTTATTTCAGTCTTCCTTGTAGAACGAGTCTAGCAAGGAAGAATTTGTAACATTCTTGAAGAAATTTATTCTCAATAGCTGGTATAGTCAAACCCCTTCTAGACTTGGTGGTCGTAACTGCAAAAAAAACAAAATCAGTAATTGTAGGTACTAGAATTAAACTCGATTAAATAAAAAAATGTAGTTATACCTTCAAAATATTTTGGCTTCACTTTGAAGGTGGTCTCTAGGTAGAGTTTTTCATCATTAGTTAATGTGAATTTTGATGTGATTGGATCACAACTAGTGTGGGGCAATGCTATCAACATGGTGACATCAGAGGCTACAAAAGAAAATATGACTTTTTTGTTGTCAATGACAACATGTACCTTACCTAAATTAATGTTGTAACCTACAATTATCTTCTCCAATAGTTTAGTGTTTGTGTCAAACTGCGACATCAAAAAAGGATATGAACTCTTAAAGAAGGCACTTCAAATTGATCTAGGTACGTGCTTAGTACATGAATTTAATGAGGATAATGCACTATAGTTGGTCCAAATCTCCAATATTAAATAATATACAATTATTCTCCCTATTTCCATAGGATTCAAACATTTTACCTAGTATTTAGAGTTTACCTTCTTAAAATTGTCCAAAATTATACTAACAAATATGGCATGTAAAAAGAAAAATCCTAAATACAAAAATATATATTTTATTTTATTAATAAATAGTATGATCTTAAGTTGTTAAAAAGTGGCTTTCTAATGATAAAATGTAGGTTGAATCATGGTAGGCACTATAAACATGATAATATTAATACAACTATGTGATTTATCCAAATATCTTAGTAACATAGTGTGGGTAAAATTTTGTGTCTTTCCACCCATGTTTTTTGCAAGATGAAATATTGACTAAATTTTGGAGTTGGGCTCTGGCATCAATGGCTAGATTAGGGTCTCAATGGCAGCCATTTGGTAGAGGCTTATCATTAATGGGTAGAAAAATAGGTGGCCACTAAGCAAGGATTAATCCCAAAATCTGATCTTATTCAAAAAATGGCTAAGTTGGTGATCAAGTGGATTCTTGGATAGATAAGTATCATGTGCGGATCCCAAATCCCCACTCAATAGTTGGGCAAAATTTTTTAATGAGGCACTTGTATCTGCTTACCAATAGATAACCCACCTTATCAAAGGCAGAGATTCTAGAAGATGATGGGACCACCACCCTGACTAAGGATGAAGCCTAGGCAGAGTTTCAGGAGAGCGGTAATTGAAATTCAGACCCAATTCCCCATCCAATTGAAGACATTTCGATGGGTGGAAATTTGAGATAGAGTGCAAGCCAAAGTGTCCACCTAGTATTGCAAACATTAGAAATCCCAAGGAAGATACATTAATTATCCCAACTACTTAAGTACATGCTTTCCATGGGTGGTAAGGTGGTGATTTGAAACAATGAGGCTCCCAAGGCAATCAATTTAGTCACTCATCCACCTAATTTAACGTTTATCATTAAGTTGAAGGGGTGGACTAGGTAATAATTCAATGCCTAGCAAGAGTGTTAGAATTATTGAAGGCCTAGATTCATGTATAAGGCTCCTGAGCCCTTTTGAATAGTTGACATTCTCCTAAGGAGCAATGTACCAGCTGAATGTCTATCCATATCTACAATATCTTCCTACCTAACACTATTAATACTTATAATTTGAATCTATTGTAAAATTCTCTATAAATAGTGGAATGCCAACCATTCCAAATGGTTGCTATGTAGCTATTACAATTTATATATAAATCTTTATCTGTTTATAAATACAAGTGTATCACTGTTTGATATATGACTAGTGCTCTTGCAATTTGTTTCATGTATGTGTGTGCTAATGTTTATTTTTGTGATGGCTATCTAAGCATTCTCATTTAATTCTATTATCTATATTTTATGGGATTTGCTAGGTAGTTCTAGAATTCATATTCACATTTGCATTAGGGAAGAGGGTTTATTTCTTATAAAGCTTTTAGGGTGGGAGCACTCTAATTTTATATCCTAAATTTCATGCACCCATTCACCAGTTCTAGAATTTGCCTTTGACCCACCAGTGATCAACGTAAGGTAAGAGTTCCATCGGTTGATCTATTAGATGGCATATATGTGTTTCCTCTTGTAGGGTTTGCAGACCGTGTGTCTTTATGTGGTTGCATCCATCCTTGTAAATTCTAACTATGACCTTATTTTTTTATTTCTAGCTCTCCCTTTTCCTTTCCCTTGTTTATAGGTAGGTAGCTAGGAACCCCCTTCAGGAACCAACCTTCTCCAGAGATCAACTGCTCCACCTTCCTCGAGCATAGAAATCATTCAATATTAGCATTGATCTATGGGCACATTAGGATTATCCATCCCCCATGTCTTCCTTTTAGGCTAGATTTACAACCAATAGTTTTTGGTATGCTCGCTAGGATTGAAAGGTCTCATTTTCTAATCTGATTTTGGTGAAGCTCTTGTTTGTAACATATTTCTATTCACCTAGTGAATACACTTTGTGGATAACCAAATTTTCTTTGACTGGTTGTCTTTCAAAGAGAATAAAAATGTGGAAAATCTTCTTTGGAGCCTGAAAGGTCCCTATGCTTAAGGAAATTAGAGTTTGGTGACACTCTATTTTGTCTATATATTGCCAAAGAATCACCTAGTGAATCCTCTCAGCAAGTAGATACAAATCCTAAAACCAGTTACCTCTTCAATTCACTAACAATATTTCTATTCCCTGGAGGAATCAATATTTTATGAGTAGTCATTACCTCATCAATGGATAAAGTGTGCTCATCTAGTGACTCTAACCTAGTGGTAGAATAAAAAAAAAATGAAATATTGGTAGCTCGATGGCTTAGCTGAGCTGTCCTAGCTGGAATGATGTAGACCCCTTAAATATCTCAAGCCCACAAGATATTCCCAAGGTAGTTTTCAAGGTACTTCCTAGTTATGATGGTATTTAAGGGGTTGTGTGCGAGCATTATCAATATGTAGCCTCTTTATCTATGATTCATGGTATTATTTTTGAAAGTGTGATGCTTAGGCTCCTTGATCTTTCTCCTAAAGGAAGAGCATTATTATGGTTTAGAACCTTGGAGCATGGAAGCATTCAATAATAGGTTGACCTCATAGAATCTCTCATCATTACATTCAATGCTTTTGTAGATCCTTTCTTGTTGCTTAGACAAATTACATTCATTAAGTGGGCCTATTATGAAGCCATAGTTGACTTTAATATCCGCTTTACAAGAACCTAGAGGAGGATACCCCATGAAGCCAAACCATAAACTTATTAGGCATAAATATACTATTTTCATGTTTTTGAGCCTGGTGTAAGCCTCCTAATACAATAATTAGAAGAAAAATAGTTCTCACAAATATTCAATGAAGCATATCATGTTGAAAGGATGTTAATACAAGTTGAAAAGCTTACTGATAGGAGCCCCCCAAAAATTCTTTTCTCTCGTGTATCCTTAGTATAAAATTTGGCACCTTCAAATATTATACCTATGCAGTCTCATGCTATGTTGGGATCCTTCCCCTCATTTTCACATGAGAATGTGCAGCAAATACAATAGGATCTACAAACAAAAACCCACTGGTTATTTGAATAAGTTATCCACATGAAGAGAAAGTTATCGAATGAGGATAAGAGGTCTGGTGGTTGGGAAGCCAATGCACAACACCAACTACAAGAGAGAAGAGTACAAAGGAAAGATTAGTCCTTTGGCTCGAATGGACACAACCATATACTCCTCAAATTGGGGATTTTTATTGCCTGTAATTATTTTCAGGAGGGGCATGATAGGTAGCATATAATTTTTTATACAAGGTAGCAAGGGCATAACAGTGTTGTACCATCATCTTCATCAGCTCTAATAATGGTAAAGGCAAGCCTTGAAGCACCAATCCTCCAAAAATATGCATCCCTTAGCTAACAAGAAATAGATTCTACTCAAAAACCCAAGAATTAATCTGGGTTGATTTTAGATAAGGTGGCAACAACTAAAATGGTTCGGCATTGAGAGCTCTGTTGCCACCTCATTAATACTCTTGAGATACTATAATAACCAAATAACAAGTATTATATCTTTATAAAGACTAAAATTTATCCCAAAATGGATGAAGTATGGGTAACAATGCAAGTTGACCTATATGAAGTACATTTATGTTTCTCTTTCCTTCACCTATCCTATATGCTAGTTGTTGCTAACTATCTTAGTTAGTAACATTGGTTCCCTTCCTGCGGTTGCCTCTTTTCCTATTTCCTTCCCTCCTCCCCCTTATTTTTATTGTTTCATGGGTCTTTATTTCCTTGCACTTATTATTCTCTTCTTTTGCCCTATTCCCATGCCTTTTTTGTGTTGTGTCCCCTTTTGTTGAAATAGTGTGCCCTCCTTCTTCCCCCTTCTTAGCTGCCCTTCTTCTAGTTTATTATTTTAGTCCTAGTCTCCATTATTCCTCATTTGTTGTATTTTTTTCAAGTGTCTTTCTAGGTTCCTTCTTCCTATAATGGAATTCCCTTGTGAGTTTCCAAGAGTGTGGGTGAAATTTTTTCTTTCTACCCATACTTTTTGTAAGATAAAATATTAACTAAATTCTAGAGTTGAGATCTAGCTTCAATGGCCAGAGTAGGGTCTCAAGGGTAGCCAAATGGTAGAGTCTTATCATAAATGAGTGGAAAAACAAGTGGTCGCTAAAAATTAAGTAATCCTAAAAGCCCACCATATTCAAAAAATATCTAAGTCAACAATCCAACGAATTCTTGGGTAGATAAGTATCATGTGCAAACCTAAAATCTCCACTCGGTAGTTGGGAATTTATTTTTAATGAGGCACTTGTACCCACTTTCCAAGATAGAACCCACCCTATAAAAGTCATAGATTCTAGAAGACGATGGGGTCACCTCCTTAACTAAGGACGAAGCCTGGGCAAAGTTTTGAGAGAATGACAATTGAAATTCAAACCCAATTTCTCACCCCATTGAAAATATGTTGGTGGGCAAAAATTTAGGATATATTGCAATCCAAAGTGTTCGTTCGATGCCACAAAAATTGAAAATCCTAAGGAAGATACATTAATTATCCCAACTACTTAGGTGTGGGCTCTTCATGGGTAGCAAGGTGTTGATTTAAAACAATGTGGCTCCTAAGGAAATCAATTTAGTCCTTCATACACTTTATTGAAGGGTCATCGTAAAGTTGAAGGGGTAGAGTAGGTAAGAATTCAATGCTTTACAGGAGTGTAAGAGTGATTGAAGACCTAGATTCAATAAAAAGGCTCTTGACCTCTTCCAGACAGTTGATATTCTTTCAAGGAGTAGTGTACCAACTAAACGTCTATCCATATCTATAATATCTTCCAACCTAATGCTATTAATGCTTGTAATTTGAATCCAATGTAAAATTCCCAATAAATAGTGGAATATCAACCATTCCAAAGGGTGGTTGTGTAGCTATTACAATTCATATGTAAAGCCTTCTCCATTTTGTAAATACAAGTGTGTCACTGTTTGGTCTTCGACTAGTGCTCTTGCAATCTATTTCATGTATGTGTGTGCTAATGTTTATTTCTATAATGGCTATCTAAGCATTCTCATTTAATTTTTCTATATGGATTTTTTAGGATTTGTTAGGTAGTTATGGAATTTGCATTTGCATTTTCATTAGGGAAGAGGGTTTATTTATTCTAAAGCTATTAGGGTGGGAGCGATCTAATTATGCATCTTGGATTTCATGCATCCATCTCCTTAGTTATAGAATTTTCCTTTGAACCATCGGTTATCAGTGCAAGGTAGGAGTGTCATCAGCTGATATGTTAGGTGGTACACCTATGTGTCCTCCTGCAAGGTTGGTGGACCATGTGTCTTGATGCGATTGCATCCGTCCTTATTAGTTTTGGCTACAACCTCATAATCCTTTATTTTCTTTCCTAATTTTTCTTTTCCTTCCCTCCATTTGTAGGTAGGTAGCTAGGAGCCGACCTTCTATGGAGATTGACTGCCCTAACTTCCTCAGGTGCGGTGACCATTCAATGTTGGCATATCTCCACAAGAGAATAAGGTTTATCCATCCCCCTTGCCTTCCTATTAGACCAGATTTATGACCAACACTTAGTAATAATATAATAGATGGGACACATACATTCAAGTTGGTATAACCAATTAAAAATGTATTTCACATTTTATTTTATTTATTTGTCTAATTTTTTTTTTATTATGTTTATTTTTTTAATATATTATAGCAGGAAGAAATTAATTGCTTTATTATTGAAAACATATTATTGAGTTAGTTTTATCTATTGTTTGATCCTTCAAATATCTTAAACTAAAAATTGTAAGATTGTGTGTAAGATTGCTAAGTTTTATTTTTCCTCCAATGTTGCTCTTAAGTGGGAGTGGAAATTGGCATCAACTCAGCTTCAGTCTAATCCTTTCAATGAGGAGCTTTAGAGGCACCTTGCTATGGTTAAACACCAGCTTCTGATAGTAGAGTACTATGATGCCAAAGGGACACAAATCAAGGTGAGGTTACACTGGCTCAAACTTGAAGATAGGATGTCCAAGGAGTTATTTCATCTCTTGTATCCTCATAATTAATTTTTAGGTATTGAAGCATTTAAAATTAATGGATAATGTGTTTCTAAACTTCCTAGTATTCTCTCTGCTTATGAAGAGCACTACCATACTGTATTTGTAGCTTAGGCCCACTCACTACAATGTGACCAAGATCTTAAATCCCACCTTTCTGTTATCCCAGAGAATATTTTTGTGTCTCTCATGTGTGTGAGGATTTGTGCATTGCTTTATTACTTCTATTAATGATATTGGTTAATACTATTATGGAAATTTATTATAATTGATAATATTGGATAATATTGATTGGGAAAGAAAAGTAAAAGTTTTATCTTATACTATTCACCCCCCTCTTAGCATAAGCTTGTGTTCTTCAGATCCTCCAAAGAGAGAGCCTTTTCATATATCTTCATGGATGTAACCCACATTGGGTGAACCAATTACCTATTACAATTTTTATGGGCACCCACCCAAAGGAGACTCCAATCCCCTATGCTCAATTTCATGGACCTCTATCCACATGAGACACCAATCCTCTTTTATCAAATATTCTCCAAGCCTTCTCACAAGTCTTGCTCAACTCTGCTCCAAGCCTAATCACTAGGCTTTCTCAAACCTAATAAAATCACTTCTCAAATCTATCCACAAAAACTTGCTCAAATATCTTCTCAAAACTACCCACAAAAACCTTCTCAAACTGCCCACAAAAATTTTCTCAAAGCATTCTCTAAATCTTGCATATACACAATGCTCATATATATACCCAAAACCAAATATGAACAATCATACAGATTTCCTTTTACAAATATGATCTACAACACTTGCACCTTTAATTTCAAAACATTCAATACATATGCACACCTTGTTTTCAAACCCTAGCACATGTGTTTTCAATTTTATACAAAACCAAACTTACTTTCAAGCACTAATGCACACTCACTCAATTCTTATTTCACCACCTTGAGAATGAGTTAAATCACCATACCTCAATTTTTCTTGATGAATATGTGCCCTCAAAAACCTATCTCAAATAATATATTTTCTTTTGCCACTTCAAAAATAGATTAGAAAAAAAAACTTCCTCGTAAAAAATTTACATAATACTCTTCTCAAAATATGTGCACATTAATTTCTGAAAATAATGCTCTATTACTCCTCTTTGGTTTCACAAGATAAAGCTTTTAAATATAAACCAAACCCTTCAAAATATCAAGCAAATATTATAATCAATAAAAGGACACAATACACCTTATAACTCCCTCTTTCAATATTGCAAAAATAACCCTTATCACACTTAGATAATAATACAATTTTATCTTAAACTTATACACCATAAAACTCCTTAAAACAATATCCTCCTATAAAATACAATATTAAAAATGAACTAATATACCATACAACTCCCAATTTTATAAACCAGAAAATGCCTTCATATAAAAATATATTTTTCAATTAAAACCAATGCACCATACAACTCCCACTTTACTCTTAATCAAATTCAAATCAAACTCTTTACTTTACTACCACAATGCATTCAGATTTAATTTATTTTAAAAAAAGTATATGTACCTTATGCACTATTGCAACTCAAACCAAAAACCTCCAAGAGAGTGCTACCACAAGTGCCTTCAACCAATTGTGCAACCGCAGCAGGTAGCACCAAGGATGAGGAACCAAAAATATAACTCTGATTTGCGTTAGCCCAAAATTTAGTGCACACAATGAAAAGACATCAGAGTATTTTGACCCTAAAACCTCTGCTACAATAGCGCTCACACAACCAGCTAGTTGTTGGACCATCCCATCCAGATGGAACGTCTCAAACGTACTCAAGATATGTCACTATCTCACATTAGCACCCTTCAAAATTTATTATTTTTTTGTCGTTCGCACTTGGAGGGATATCAACTTTAGCACCAAATATTAAATGTTTTTTGCATCAAAAATCATATCATAAAACATTAGCACTTAGTTTATAGAAATAAAACCATTGCCTCCTTATTTATATGCACTTCAATGTTTCTTGGAGAGTCAGCTCACATTTTCATATGGAGATTTAAACTTACTTTGCACACGACATTGGTGCCAAACATACACCCTTATGTTTATATTATAATATTTAAAAATATTTTAAAAATGAATCTTAATACCTTTGGACCTCAATGAAATATTAAACCTTGGTCTTCTTTTAAAACCCTTTTAAAAAATATACCTTCTTATTCCAATTTAAACTTTTCTCTTAAACCTTTGGCCGTCAAATAAATATTTAAACCTTGGTCTTCATTTTTAGCTCCTTTTAAAACTTAACCCTGCGTTGTATTTTAAATATTTTGCCCTTAATAAGTAATAAATAATCCTTTATTTTTCTTTGATCCAAACACTATAAAACCTCTTGGACCTCCTTTATAATATTTAAAAAGAAATATTATAAACTTTTTCTCTTCACCAATTTTCCTTATTGTGAGATAAACCTTGCCTTGCATAATTGTCTTACCTCAGAAGAATATTTCTACCTTACCATGCTCTCTTTGACATCAATGACCATGTGCCTTTGACATCAATGACAAATCAATATTTCTAATAATCTCCCCCTTTTTCATTTATGGCAACCCTTCAAAAAAAATAATTCCTTTACTGCAACTAGATGCCAAACTGCTCCCCCTTACTAAATTCTCTCCCCCTTATTGAATTCTCTCCTCATTACTGAAATATCTCCCCTTTTGACATCAATGGAAAAGGGCTCCTTGGGGCTAAAAATAAGATATTTTAACATAGCTCCCACACAACCTCCTATCCTTTATGTGATTAATTTTTGGATGGGAGTAAGATTACTCCCAACTTTCCTCTAAGATATTCAAAGGTTTTCTTTGGAAGTGGCTTGGTAAATATGTCAGTAATATGTTCCTTTGTAGTAGCGTATTCCAATTTAACTTACTGATTTATCACCTGCTCTCTCAAATATTTGATAAAAATGTGCTTGGTCCTTGAATGCATTACTGGATTCTTTGAAATATTTATGGCACTTGTATTGTTACAAAGTATGGATATTGGCTGATCATGCTCTATTTTGAAATCTTGTAATATTTTCTTCATCCATAAAACCTATGTACAACAAGCAACTGCTACAATGTACTCTACCTCTACTATGGATAGGGATACTGAAGCCTCTTTATTGCTTAGCAGATAGACTAAAAAATATCTAAGAAAGAATGCTCCTCCACTTGTACTCTTTCTATCATCAACAATGCCTGCAAAATCCACATTTGTGTATGTTGTGAGAGTGAAATTATTATCCCTGGGATACCATATTTCAAATTCCATAGTTCCTTTTAGATACATAAGGATTATCTTTACTACATGTACATGTATTTCCTTTTGTGCTACTTGAAATATTACCACTAATACCACTGCTTGCATTATATCTGGTCTAGTAGCTGTGAAAGATAGTAAACTTCCAATCATGGATCTATACAATGTTTGATTTGCCTTAGTATATTCATCATCTTTACTCAACTTGCATCATGTAATCATGGGGGTACTTATAGGTTTGCAATCATCCAGTTTAAATTTCCTTAATATTTCTTTGATATACTTGGTCTGAGAGAGAAATATGCCTTTGTCTAACTGTAAAATTTATAAACCAAGAAAGAAAGACAACTCACCAAGCATTGATTTATCAAACTCGTTTTGCATGTATTTTGTAGAATTTTGATACATCTTATCATTACTACCTCTAAAAATGATATCGTCCACATAAAACACTATAATAAAGAAATCATCTCCTTCATTTTTGATGTATATATCGCTATCGACTATACCTTTCCTGAAAACTTGCTCTTGGAGATACTTATTATAGACACCTAAAATATGTCATGTTTAAGATACTACTCATATGGGCACATTTTAAGACCATATGACTAATCTTCGACCTTTCCAAGAGCTAGCAGTGGTCTTAACCACTCAAAAGGGGCAGTTATGGCCCATTCAGGCTTGACCACTATCAATCAGAACGATCACCAATGCTAGTTGCTAAAGCTAAGAGCGGCCACATCTAACCACTGCTCTAGATAGAAACTAGCACTGAAACACAATCTGACCATAAATATGAGCCTAGATCACATATTTTGACTACACTTGTATTATTTGCGAGTGGTTTTTGGTGTGGATATCGCATAGCTCCTATTGACTGCCCCTTCAATGCACATATATGATTGATCCCTTCCCTCAGATGGTCAGTTACATGCATATTTCGATATTGCTTCTACAAGAAGCCAAGATATGGATCTAGATCTAAATCTGAGAGGTCTACATATGCATCATATTAAGAAAAAGTAAATATAATTAGTATCATAAATTTTTTGTAGCGGAGCCCTAGAAAATTGGAGAGTGATTCCATACCTCTTTGAGGAGTAGAAAAGCATTTTTCGGTTAAGCAACGACTATGCGCCATCTAAGAATTCAGATCAAGACATTCTCCACCACAAACTAGTGTACACGATATAGAGTCAACCCTTGAACATCAATTCATATGAAGGATTGAGTGTCACTGCCCCTGTTTTGAAAGAAAAAATGTTTCATTTAATGGTTTTTGTCCTTGACAATGGCCTGTAGGCATAGCCTTGGTTTTTAGACACTATCTCTCGAGCTTTGGCATAGGTATTTTATTATTTTCTATTTTATCAAATAGTATTAGCATAGATCTATTTTTCTTAATGCATTTCCATGGAAAATTTTGAGTTATCAACATATTATTGCTTAGTTTTGATTCATTATACTTTTACTATGCTTTTATATCATTCTTTGTAGATCTAATAATAAAGCCTCATCCTGAGAGGTTGCATGTGCTACTAATCATCGGATCCCAGGACAGGTTCGAGGACCAAGTCAAATCATTCAAATATTCAGATCCCTCTAGGCAAGAAAAGGAGAAGGCATTAGTAAGCCCTTGTACAAGTTCATGTGCAATATTGGGAGGCCCGTAGAGTGCATTGTCCCATCCTGAGGGACATTTACCTTTGCTTCTAATAATTTTATCAAATAAGGGTATCCCTAATAAGGATCGATATGTAATCAAAGTTTCAAAAGAATTAATAAATGATATCTCTTTGTTTTGTCACTTTCATGTCATTTATGCATTTGTGGTCTTTTATTTTGATATTATGCTACAAGTAGACTAGGTACAGTACTTCTTGGGGTCATACATATGGCAATCATGATGGGACCCCCACCTGGTTTTCTATTTTTAGCTGCTTTTCTAATTTTTTTATATTTTTTTTGTGTGCAAGTCTGACCGCTCTGAGTGATAATGACTAGAAGATAGAGGTTGCTTTTGAAGATAGCGGCTAGAATCATCCGCTTTGGTCGATAGTGACCAGTAAAAAATCTACAATAGAGGTCATCCTATACTTCATCATATGTGGATTTCAGGTTGGGGCAACTCTCTATTGTTTTTCCTTTCTTTTTCTATAATTTATTTCTAGAACACTGGAGGGAAAATATCACTTTAATTAGGAAAACATAGAAGAACATTAAAATAAAAATGCATAAAGCTTCTTAGTTTTATTAGTTTTCTTCTAGTCATTTCTAGAAACAGTGGATCTCTATTTTTAGATCTGCTCTAATCTCCAACGGTCTAGGTTTGTTTTGTAAATCTTGCTTGCAAGGGGGCCAACTAGTGGCCATTATCTCATGAAGTAGAAATGCATTCTCTAAAAGTCATTGAAATATTTAGATATGCATTTTTATAAAACTAAAATGTTTTTTATTAGGCATGTAGGACAAAGAGAATGAGTGTTTCTTGATGCATCTATTTCATCATGCAAAATTAAAAATAACCCCACACATAATGTATTGTAGCAAATGTGAACACCTTTAGTGGTAAAAAAAACAATTTTTTTTTTAAACTTCGGACGGCGGGGAGTTTAATACGGCGGCAGTGTGCTTTACCTCTCACCGACGCCATGTGGTGTAGTGGCTAGAGGCTGTGGGTAGGACACAGAGGTCCTGAGGTCGAATCCCGTCGGGGATTTCGTGACGAACAAAAAAAAAGGTTTTTTTTATTTAATTCTTTTTTATTTTTTGTTTTTAAAGTTTTTTTAAAAAAAAAATTAATTTTTTTTATTTATATTTTTTATTAAGTTTTTTAAAATAAACTTTTATTTAAAAAAATAATTTAAAATATATATAAAAAAAGTTTAAAAAAATTTTAAGGGACTTTTTTAACAAATTTTGAAAAATTATTTTTTTTAAAAAGGGGTGAAAAGTTTTTTTAGCATCATTATTGTAAACCAGTGCATTCGGTGAAATTTTTTGAGTAGATTATTTGGTCATCTAGATGCTATCATGCATTGCTCTCTCTGTTGAGAAGAGATACTTCTGATTCCTTTGACAGGAAAGTCCAGCAGAGTGGACTTCATACAGTGTTTTGTCAGTTGGAAAACCAAGTGATTGCACATCAGAGAAAACCAAATTCTAGATACAAGGCAGATTCAAAAGATAATATCTTCAAGCAAAGAGTAGTTGAATATGAGACGGTTGAAATAGTTCCTGAAGGACAATCAAGTGACAACTATACTCCTGCAGTGCCTGAAGTTGAAACAAGTGAGAGCTATACACCTCACTCTCCTGATTCAGAACCAGAAGAAGCAGAAGCAGAAGCCGAGGAAAAAGAACCAGTGGAGGTGAAACCTGCAATTGAAGAACATGTTGTTCTCAAAAGGCATCTTGAGCAAGTAGCAGTAGCAAAAGAAGTCATTATCATCAATGACGATGAAGCAGACAACTTCACCTTTCCAGTTTTGGGAAATCCTCAAGAAGAAGAACGCCAAATCAGTGAGAATTTTAAGAAAGCTAGATTTGATTTAAATCAGTAAATCAGTAATCTATTTTGTAATTCTTGTACAGCTTTTTTGAATTTGAAATAAAAATTGCTTTCTAAAATGGCTTCCAATACTAGTTTACCAATCCCTGAATTCAATGGTAGTGATTACGAGTATTGGTCAATTAAAATGAAAACTCTGTTTATTGGCAAAGGTCTTTGGGATGTAATTGAAGAGGGATATACTGAACCTTCAACTGTTGAGTGGGCAGTTTTGAGTGGTGCTGATAAAAGGGCTAGAAAAGAAGCACAGAAGAATAATTCTTTTGCCCTTTATCACATTCATGCCACCCTTGATAAAAGTATTTTCCCTAGAATAGCTTCTTTTAAAACTGTTGAATCTGCTTGGAATGCTTTACAAGAAAGTTATAGGGGTAGTGACCAAATCAAACAAGTTAAACTCCAAACCTTGAAAAGAGAGTTTGAAACTCTTAAAATGCAATAAAATGAAAAGGTTGGTGATTACTGCATGCGTGTGAAAGTCGTAGTAGATAAGATGGTCACTTTAGGAGAAGATGTAAAGCCTGAAGTTATAGTGAAGAAAGTGTTGAGAACACTTCTTCCTAAGTGGAATTCAGTAGCCATAATTATAGAGGAATCTAAAGACCTAACTTCTCTGTCTTTTGAAACCCTCATTGGCTCACTTCTCTCACATGAGGAGAGATTATAGCCATCTCCTACCACAAGTTATGGAGGAGATGATAAAGCCTTTGCTTCTCAAGAAGGCAGAGGTAGAGGTCGTGGCAGAGGAAAGTCTAGAGGAAGAGGTAGAAATAATCAGAGAGGTAGAATTCCTAACAGAGGAGGAAATCAGAATAGAGGAGGATTCTCAAACAACAGTGAACAATAGCAGAATAGATGAGGACAACAAAATAGAGGGAAACAATCAAGTAGAGGTAAAGGAGGAGATAAGTCAAAACAATCTTGCTACAATTGTGGCAAACTTGGCCATTATGCTCGTGACTGTTGGACTAAGACTTCACAGGGAGATAGTAGCAGCCAGAGCAGTCATTTTGGAAACTTTGGAGAAGAGGAAGAGGCCACAAATCTCTTTCTCTCATATGGTCAAGAATATCAGAACATGAATGATACATGGATCTTGGACATTGGATGTTCAAACCATATGAGTAGCAAAGAAGAAATATTTACTACTCTAAACTCCTACAAATACAACATCAAATTGGGAGATGATAAATCATTGGCAGTCAAAGGCATTGGAGCTATGGTAGTTCCAACTAAAGGAGTCAAACAAGTAAGTGATATCTATTATACAAACCATATCCAACATAATATTTTAAGTGTTGGAAAAATGTTAGAAAAGAACTACAAGTTGCTTTTTGATGAGGGTAAATGCACTATTTTTGATAAAAATAACAATAATAGAATCATTACTCAAGTGCCAATGTCAAAGAATAGATTTTTTCCTTTAAAGTTTGGCCAACCAAGGGAGATAAGTTAGCAAGTGTTGCTATTTCCAATCCAAGTGTTCTATGGCACTTGAGATATGGCCATTTGAATTCTGCTAGTTTGAAAATGCTAACTTCCCAAGCCATGGTCACTGGACTTCCTAAAGTTTAGGATGGTAAAGAATTCTGTAAAGGGTGTGCTCTTGGAAAGCATGCCAGATCAAAGTTTCCTCATGGACAAGCATGGTGGGCCAGCTATCCTCTCCAGCTTATGCATAACGACATCTATGGTCCGATGCAGACATAGAGTCTGGGTAACAAATCTTACTTTCTACTCTTTATTGATGATTATACTAGAATGTGCTGGATATATTTTTTGAAACATAAGGATGAAGCATATGAATGTTTTCTCGATTTCAAAACAAGAGTTGAAAGTGAAAGTGGACATTTTGTAAAATGTCTTCGATCAGATAGGGGAGGAGAATATTCCTCTAATGAGTTTGTGAATTTTTGTAAGCAACATGGCATTAAGAGGCAGTTCACTGCTGCCTACACTCCATAGCAGAATGGTGTTGTAGAGAGAAAGAATCACACTATTGTGGAGATGGCAAGGTCTATGCTTCAGATGAAGCATTTGACTAATTCATATTGGGCAGATGTAGCCAGGACCAGCGTGTATATTTTGAACAGAAGTCCTACTTCAAGTTTGGAAGGACAGACACCTTACCAAGCATGGTATGGTAAAAAGCCAAATGTTAAGAATTTCAGAGTGTTTGGCTCACTGGCCTATTCTCACATTCCTAATGAGATTAGGAAGAAGCTCGATCCAAAGAGTTAGGCATGTATCTTTGTAGGATACTATGAGAATACAAAAGCTTACAGACTCTATAATCCTCGGACTAGAAAGCTTGTGATTTCTAGGGATGTGATTTTTTATGAAGGGGGAGAATGGGGTAAGCCCCAAATATTCAGTGATGTTGAGGCCACTGATGTAGTTGCTCAGCAGGTGCAACTGTAGATACCATAGAAAGGAAAGTAGTCTCCTCCCGCAAATCCTCCAAGTCCATCTTCTGATTCTTCTTCTTCACAAAGTCCTTCTCCACAGCGATCTGTACGTTCATCACCAATGGACATTGATTCTCCATCCAAAGGTAAGAGAACTCTATAGTATCATCCATCATCTTAGATGTTGGATAAAAATTTTTCAAGAAGATACACTAGGAGTCAAGCTAGTGAAATGGATTCTATTTTACACAGATTAGAAAGTATGCACTTGTATGGTGATGATGTCTCCCAGCAGGAACCTAGGGGAGATCAAGTTAACTATGCTTTGTTAACTAGTGCACATCTTGAACCTTCTAGTTATGAGAAGGCATGTAATCAGAAAATATGGCAAGATGCCATGAAAGAGGAGATAACCTCTATAAAAAACAACGACACTTGGGAGCTGGTAAAGCTTCCTAAAGGTAAGAAATGTGTTGGATGTAAGTGGGTCTACAAGACCAAGTTTAATGTTGATGGTAGAATTGAAAGGCACAAGGCGAGACTAGTTGCAAAGGGATTCACTCATAAATATGGAATTGATTATGAAGAGACTTTTGCTCCTGTAGCTAGACAGGAGACTATTAGAACAGTTCTTGCCTTAGCTGCAAATAAGGGATGGAAAGTTCAACACATGGATGTGAAAAGTGCATTTCTAAATGGTTACTTGACAAAAGAAGTGTATGTTGAGCAACCACAAGGATTTGAAGAGAAAAACAAGGAAAATCTTGTTTACAAACTAAAGAAGGCACTTTATGGCCTTAAGCAGGCACCATGAGCTTGGTACTCATGCATTGATGGGTACTTCAAAGAATTTGGGTTCACCAGAAGTAGAAATTAACCCACCCTTTACTACCTCCAGTAAGGAAATGACATCCTCATAGTTTGCTTGTATGTGGATGATCTCATATTCATGGGTAGTAATGACAAACTGAATATGAAGTTCAAACACTCCATGATGGAGCAGTTTGAGATGAAGGATCTTGGCTTAATGCACTACTTCCTTGGTATGGAGGTTCATCAGTCAGATACAGGGATCTTCATCTGTCAACATAAGTATGTTCGGTACATGCTTAAGAAGTTTGCTATGGAGAAGTGCAAACCAGTTGCAACTCCAGTTGAACATGGGATCCAATTAAGCAAAGATGATGGAGCATCAAAAGTTGATGTGACCACTTTCAGAAGCATGGTTGGGAGTTTGATGTTTCTTGCCAACACCAGACCTGATATTTGGTATGTTGTTTCTCTTGTTTCTCGATTTATGTCTAACCCTTCTGAGTTGCATTTGCAGGCAGCTAAGAGAATTCTTAGATATGTAAAGGGTACATGGGATTTTGGAATCCATTACCAAAAATTTAACACTATCAAGCTTGTAGGCTTCAGTGATAGTGATTGGGGTAGTAACATTGATGACATAAAATCAACCTCAGAGAACTGTTTTAGTCTGGGATCAAGACTAATAACTTGGAGTTCCAAGAAGCAAACAGTAGTAGCACTATCTTCAATAGAAGTTGAGTATATAGCGGTCAGTCATGCTAGTACTCAAGCTCTATGGCTACGAAAGGTATTAGAAGAACTTGGAGAGCAACAAAGTGGTCCAAAAAGGATATTCTATGACAACATTAGTGCCATTCAGTTGACATACAATCCTGTACACCATAGTAGATCAAAGCATTTTGATATGAAGTACCACTTCATCAGAGATATGGTGGAAACTAAAACTGTTGAGCTTCAGTATTTCCCCACTTTGGATAATGTTGCGGACATCTTCACCAAGGCATCGGCTAAAGCTCAATTTGTAAAGCTGAGAGACTGTATTGTCAAACCTCTCAACTTTAAGGGGGAGAATGTAGCAAATGTGAACACCTTTAGTGGTTAGGTTAGGTTAGCATTGTCGACAAATGTCGACAGGTTTTTTAATTAATAATTTTCCTCTTCCCCTTATCCCTCCATTTCCTCCATTATTCCCTCTTCCTCCTTATCCCTCCAACTCCCTTTCCCCTTATTCCTCCAACTTCCCTTCATTTCCTCTCTGTCAACTTCCTCCCTATCCTCTCCGTATAAATTAATGGACATTTTCCTATGTTCATGTTGTTAATGTAATAGCTCTGCACTTAGTTTAATATTAATATTTATTTAATATTTCCTATTACCTCCTGGTCCAAATTTGACACGTATCACATAAACATCAACAATGTTTGGATCTCACATCCAACCCTCTGATTGAGACCAATGGTGGATGTCATTACCACTTGGTTGGCTCGCTTGAAATTGTATCATCAGGACCCGCTCATGGCTAAGGCTGACCCAAGAACTTTCTTATCCATGCAAAATAGCATGCACTCCTCTTCGAAAGGGTGTATCACTATGCAAGGTGTACTGGGTGAGGGTTGATAGTACCTATGCTACCTTGTTGAGTATGCACTTCACTACCATATTTGGCTTGTACACGTATATAGGTGAAATCATTTTAAAATTCTAAGTATATCATCAATGAAATGCAAAACATGATGAGAGTTAGTTTGTAGCTACCAAAAAATCAAAAAATACACCAAACCAGTATAGGAACACCAAGAAAACTTAAAAGAGATAAACACTTGTTTACTTTTTTTGTGTGTTTTGAAATTTACATAAAAATATAATTCATAATTATCATGATCTACATGAAGAGCAACCACCCTCGATCCAACATCAAGGTGGAAGCTGACACTCTACACAATCACAATTGCAAGGATGTTGAGCTACCCACACACAATGTCATTGAATAAATTTCAGTGATCCTTAGGGGTGATACCTCAACCCATAAGGGACTCCTCGAGAAACCCCATTTAGAGAGTCATATACCAGTTCGTCTCATAGTATATATGAGGAGGCCTCAAGGCCTCCCTCATCACATAGACATGAGGATACCTCAAGGTCTCCCTCATCACATAGACATGAGGAGGCCTCAAGGCCTCCATCATCACACAAACATGAGGAGTCCTAAATAACTCCATCATAATATAGACATGAGGGGACTTCAAGGCCCCAATATTAACATATACATGAGGATGCCTCAAGGCCTCAATCATATCATAGGTATGAGGGGACATCAAGACCCCAATATTCACATATATGTGAGGAGGCTTCAAGGCTCTAGTCCTCACATAGACATTAAGGGGCTACAAGATCCCAATCTTCACAGGACACAATTAGGTCAAATAAACCCACTAAGGGGTATAACACAAGGGTTGTGTCTAGTCACAGACCCAAAGCACCTCCTAGAATCCTTGAATATGGGAGGATACCCATATATCATGATCTCATTGGGGCTAATGGGACTCCACGAGATAGGTTGTGGAAGACTAGACAACTCGATAAGTTGGATCGGGTTCTCTCGAGACCAGCTCAAAGAAGAATTTCTACCACACATTCTATTTTAGGAATTTCATGTAGCCATCAAACTACAAGGTACACCAATGAGCCAAGGGAAGCTTCAAAGCATCCCCATAGCATGTGCACTACCTCTAACCATGTGGGTACAGAACATAGATCACTCTACACAAAATAGGTCACCTTGATAGATAATGATAAGATCATAGTTGGAGCCTCTCCAAGAGGCCTATCCATCAGGACTCATTGCACAAAGTTGTAGGATCATGAATATTTAGTGGAAAACAAGTTTTACTGCATACATAGGTTATATACAAAATTGTCGCTACATTTAGGTTATAGGCAATCCTCCTAGGTGGTCCACCCTAATGTGCTCCCAGTCTCATATTTTAATAAGTGGACTACAAGCAATGCTAACTCATCCATGTCGTTGAATCATGTAGAGCTCATCATAGCATTGGGCTAGCAATGTGATCCCCCAATCCATAATAATGGTATCATCACTATCCAAAAGGTATTGAACCATAGCCAAGAGTTCCATGGGAACCTTGCTTCAGAGAAATCCGATAAAAGCATGTTACATATAACATGCATCAAAATGGCTTACCATCGTGTGAATACATCCTCTTGGTACCACCGAGCTACGGAGTTCATGAGATCCAAATACCCTCTCAAAGAAATCTCTATCATTGATGAGGAGGACATGATAGGGACTCCATAGAAAGGGATCTAAAAATCCTGTACACATCCTTCAGAGTGATAGTCATCTCACTAGTAGGGATATGAAAGGTGTTCATCCTAGAATTCCACCTATGTGAGATGGCGATAATATTAGCCTAGTCTAACATAATTGTCAGAAACCTCACAAAATACATTAGTCCCTAGGCATAAAACCAACCCCAGTTCATATCATCCATCAGGGGTAGAAGCCACACAAGTAAAGTAGGGTCTGGAGCCTATGAATATAGAAGCTAAAAGTGTAAAATAAATACCTAATTAAATACACTTAACTAAAAAGAGCAATAAAATGAAAAATAGTGCAAAAATTAACCTAAGATAGATTAAGTATATGAACAAAATGAGCAAATGCACCTAAACAAACAATAAAATCAAAATTTGCACTTTAAAAAATTCAAAAAAATCAATTAATTTCATTAAAAAAAATCAATAAATTTCAATAATTTTTCTAAAGTTGTGTGGTCGCTCATGCCAGTAGCGGTGAGCTACCAACGGTCAAATATTTAATTGTTGGAATTCAAACTAGCCATTGACGATGATAGTGGCCCCTCTTTTCCAATTAGGGTCCGCTTTGAGCATCAATGACCATGATACAACATGCCAACGACATCTTCCCTCACCCAAAAATATCAAAAAATTTATAAGCAAAAACTAAATAAAACCCACCTAAATTAAGCTAATCCTAGACCTATTGACTAGTTTGGTTCATTGCCAATAGGTTTAATTTGGTTCATTTTCCAATTAATTAGTGTGGTTCATTTTATCGAATAATAAAATAAACAAAGCTAAGGTTTGAGAAATACCTATGATTCATCGACTCCTCCACTCATAGATGCCTCGCACTGCTCTGCCATGGTGTTTAGAATTCTACAAAATCCTGGATCACAATCACTCTCTCTCACCTCAGAGCTCATATGCAAATTTACAACTGGAAAATAATGAAATTCAAAAACCTAATTTTCTTTTATATTTTTTAGTTTTTCCCCAGCCATTACTGGCATCAATAGCCTAAATTCTCTAGTCGTTGATGCTGACAATGGTCATGAATTGGCTGCATATACTGATAGTGGCTAGCAAGTAGCAATAAATACACTTGATTTCTCACCATGAAGAACCTCAAAATGGGCAATTAAGCATATTTTCTGTTCCAAAATGAACAAAAATTGCAAAATAACAAAAAATTAAATAAATCAAAAATAAAAAACAAAATAAAATCCAGAAATAACAAAAAAATAAAATAACAACAAAATATTGAATGTGCCTCATAGTTAGTTATTTTCTCTATACACTTGGTGGTTGCAGTGACTGGTACTCCATGCAATTCGACAAGATGAGTAAATTACCATAAGGCCATTTGGGGTAAATTAGTCATTGCTCAAATTGAGATGCTTCAGTCTAGGACATCATTCCACATGCATGTAGAATGAATGAAAGTACATCACATCTCGTGGTGGAGAACCAACGATTCTCTCTTTAATACCATAATTCCTAGCATTAAAACTTTAATCGTGAAGAAGGCATTGGTGGCTGGACTTCCCCACAGTTATGAGGATTTATCCCAATTCTTCTATGATATTTTTAGCAAATAATCAAACATAGTGATTCAACACAAGCTTGAATGAAATTGTTATCATCTTAATTCCCTAAGAAGGCCATTGCAAATGGATCGCTCTGTGGGATAGAGATGTACAATTACTAAAAATGGTTGAAATCACACCTACAATGGGATCTATCTATAAAAAATAAAACCTCTAAAAAGATCCAAATCATTCATCTTGGTCCAGCAACTCATCACTTTATTCATTTTCCTTCCCTCATTGACTCATCATTTAAGGGGGTAGTCATAATATCAACAAGCATAATAAAAATCAACAAAGGATCACTCAATCATGTCAAATTGAATTCATATTACGAATCATTACCAATAAATTTCATAAGCTTACCCTTTGATGGGGAAAAAAGCAAATTTGACAATTAAGTTTTTAGCTCTCCTCCTTTTGGATCTATAGTAGCACTAAAGCTACCCGATCGCCTGATGGACGTGTGCAAGCTTTTACAAATTTAAGCCTTCCATTTTTTTGGAAGCAATTATTCTAAGATGCACACCTTTCGCATGACTGGGGCATCCAATTTTTATTATATCAATGATCATCACACACCCTATAATGTGGCCCTAGATGGTCTATTTTTGCTTAGCATTGTGTTTTCCTATAATGCATTCCAAAAAGGGATATTTGTAGACACCTAAAATGCATCATGTTTAGGATACTACTCATATGAGCACATTCAAATACCATATGACTTATCTTGGACCTTTCCAAGAGCTAGTAGTGGTCTTAACCACTCAAAAAGAGTAGTTCTAGCCCATTCATGCTTGGCTGCTATCAATCAAAGTGGTTGCCAACAATGGTCACTTAAGCTGAGAGTGGCCACATCTAGTTGTTGCTTTGGATAGTGAATAGCACCAAAACACATTTTGGACATGAATACAAGCCCATATCATGTAGTTTGACTACACTTGTATTGTTTGTGAGCAATTTTTGGCATGGATCTCCCAGAGCTCCTCTTGACTACCCCTTCAATGCAAATATGTGACTAATCCTTCCCCCTTGGATGGTTAGTTGCATGCAAATCTGGATCTTGGCTTCTCCAAGAAGCCAAGATCTAGAGCTAGATCTAAATCTAGGAGGTCTACATATGCATCCTCCCAAGAAAAAGTAAATATAGAGAGTATCATAATGTTTTTGCAGCAGAACCCTAGAAATTTGGAGTGATTCCATACCCATTTGATGAGTAGCAAAGTGTTTTTCAGTTAAGTGATGACTACAAGCCATACGAGCATTCATATCAAGAAGTTATTCACCACCAACTAGTGTACACAACACATAGGTGAATCTTAAACATCAATTCAGATGAAGTATTCAATGTCATTGCCCTTGGTTAGAAAGGAAAAAGGTTTCATTTGTGTTCATTGTCCTTAACAGTGAACTACAAACACAACCTAGGATTTTAGACACTAACTCCCAATTTTAAGCATAGATATTTTATTATTTTCTATTTTATCAATTAATATTAGCATAGATCTATTTTTCTTAATGCATTTCCATGGTGATTTTTGAGTTATCAACGTATTCTTGCTTAGTTTTGCTTCATTATACTTTTACTATGCTTTTATATCATTCTTTGTACATATACTAATAAAGCCTCATCCTAAGAGGCCACACATGCTACTAATAATTTGTTGTTGTTTCTTGTATGTAGGTTACAGGTTCTAGGTCCAAGTCAAAGCATTCAAAGAGTCAGATCCCTCCAGGCAAGTGAAGGAGAAGAAGGCATCAGTAAGCCCTTGTACAAGTTTATGTGTGAGACCAAGAGGTCTATGGAGTGTACCGTCCCCTCACGATGGGCCTTTACCTATACTTATAATCATTGTATAAAATAAGGGTATCCCTAAGAGGGACCGATATGTAACCGAAGTTTCAAAATAATTAATAATAGACATCTCTTTGTTTTATTACTTCTGTATCATTTACGCATTTGTGGTATTTTATTTTGATATTATGTTGCAAGTAGATTAGGTGCATTGCTTCCTAGGGTTGTACACTAATCCAACCTTGAGTACCAAGCCCTAGAGGCTTGCTTAAGTCCATAGAGAGCTTTCTTTAATTTGCATACATAGTCTGGCTTATCTATTAGGTTGAAACCATCTGGTTGCTCAATGTAGACTTCTTCTAAGTAACCATTTAGAAAAGTTGACTTTACATCCATCTAATATACCTTGAATTTTTTGAAACTTTAGAATACCAAAAACATTCTTATAGTCTCAAGATGTGCAACAGGAGAAAAATTATCTTCAAAATCAATCCCTTCAACTTGTGCATATCCTTTGCGTATCCAATATTGCTTTATTTCTAACAACCTGACCATCTTCATTTAACTTATTTCTATAGACCCATTCGGTTCCAATTACATTCTTACCTTTTGGACATGGGATAAGTTCCCAAGTCTCATTCTTTTATATTTGGTCTAACTCTTCATCTATTGCCTTGACCCAATGTTTATCTTCTCTTGCTTCATTGAAATTCTTGGGCTCAATTTTAGATAGTAGAGAAATATTTGCATGTTCATTTATTCATATTATCTTCCTCCTTGTTTGTCTCTCATCTAAATTCCCAATAATCAATTCTCTTGGATGATTCTTTACACATGTCTGGAAAGTGTCTTTGGTACTCTTGGTGTCTCTTCTTCTATTTCTTCACCTTCTTCTTCTCTGCAACTTTCTCCTTCTTGATATGCAATCTCTTGAGCTGATTCTCTTGGCTCTATCTCTTCATAAACTCTTACATTTGCACTTTCCACAATGAAGTAGATGAAAGATGCCATTTGATCCAATAACTTGATATAACATAAATTTTCCAGAAATGTTGATTTTATTAATAAAAAAAATGCTTTAGGTTACAAATTGTGAGTATTCTCATTCTTATTTAACAAATGTATAATAATCTTGATGATATATTTTGAGGGATCCTCAATGTAGGTAGGTTTCATGTGTAATGTGTACCATCGGTAGTTTTGTTGTTGATATTTCCCCTTTGCACCTATTTGGGACTTGCAAAAGAGAGTTAGTGTGTTTGGGGGCTTACCTTAGTCAGGCCCCATTTTGAAGAAGACAAATCAATATTAAATATGCAAATAAAAGTGATGTAAACTAGAGAAATGACTATAAAAACATGAAAATAAGTATACCTAATAGATTTGATGTTGCAGGCCTGCTATAGGATCAATTCACATGGCAAGGGGTGAATTAGAGTCTAGATTCGTAGGGCAGGGGGAAAATTGAGATGCAGGTACTTTCTACTATAGATTATTTGTTTGGATGTGCTCCTGAGATGATTTTAATATGTATGTATGGTGAAAATATATTAGATTGTATTCTGGTTGAATTTTTACAGAGTTTTTGTAAGATAGCTAAGAGGGAGAGGGAGGTAGAATATGAGGGGAAGCCCTATATTTATAGAGGAAGAAGAGGTTAGGGGAAGGTGTTAGATAGTCCAACCCTTAGATTCACTCCATGTTGGAGTTAGGTTAGGGTTTTAATAGGTGTCAAACCCTCATGCCTTAGAGAAATATCTCCTCCTCACACATGTGTGAGGAAGAGTTAGGATTAGATAGGATTAGTTAGATCTTAGGTTAGGTTAGGATTTAATTAGGATATTTGGAAATATCCTAAGTAATATCATGTGCACACTTGTGTGGAAGTGTGCTTAGGGCTAATTTGATTTAGAACCCTAATTAATCTTACTTAAATGGAAAAGTACATTTGATTAAATGTTAATGATGAATTAGATCACTAATCAACCTAATTAGACTTTTTTAGAGTGACAAGAGCCCATGAGGGCTAATTAGGTGTAGGGAAAGGCTTAATTTACCTTGGGGGGGCTAATAAGTGGTCTCCTAGTGGGTAGGAGAAATTTTGGAGGCATTTTACGTAGTTTTGTAGGTTTAGGAGCCTACGGATGACTAAAATGGCCTATGTCAGTCTACAAGTGTGTATGTAGATGTGCAAGTGTTGAGAAGTGAGAATGTACAACTTTTAGGTGGTTACATTTGCACCTTTTTGTACTATGTTGTGTGGAACACAATTTAGTGTAAAAATATGAGATGTATAAGATATGAGATATTTTGAATTGAAGGAGAAGGGAGAAGAAGAAGGCAAAAGAATGGGATCTAATCAAAGGTATGTAGCCGCTCGAAGCGTGACCATACAACATTGATCAATAACCAAAATAAGGAAAAATAAGAAGAAAGAGAAGAAGGGAAAAGAATGAGAAGGGGAAGAAGAAGAAGGGAAAATAATGGGATCTAATCAAAGTTATGTAGCCGCTCGACGCATGACTATAAAACATTGATCGATAACCAAGAGAAGAAGGGAAAAGAAGAAGAAAAATAATATGAAGAGAAAATAATGAGAAGGGGAAGAAGAAGAAGGGAAAATAAGAAGGGAGAATGGATGAATGCAGATGATAATATGGAGGTGAATGAATGCATATGGATCACTACGAATGCAATGCGATGATTTGCTAATTCTGTACAACATTTTGTAATGTCGTACTAATTTCTTGTGAGGGAAAATTATGAATACTTTGCTTTTGCAACCAATGCAAGATGATCCAAATACAAGTAGAACACATCTCTATCCAAATTTTTGCTTTTGATGGATTGATGAGTGTAAGGTGACATTTATCAAACCATTTGAGCTGGGTGGCATGGATTATTCAAATGTACCATTTGGTATTTGGTCAAGGCCAACTAAATTCCAGAGTGACATCTCTGTTATTGGGTTATTCAAACATACCATTCAATATTTGGTCAGGGTTGACTAAATGATAGAGTGACATCTTCAATATTATGTGTGGCTCTCGTGATTTAACAAACGTCTAATTTAGGATGGAGTTTATCTTGAGATAATCTTCAAAAAAATTATTTGTAGATAGATGTGATATCCATGATTTGGATGTTTTATTGTTTGTTTGAATGCAAAGCATATTTTGGATATGAATACCCCCTCAAACAAGGAATTAGCAATTTAGTGAATTAATGCGATGAAGTGATGATGAGGCGATTGATAGAAAAAAAGGGATGATAATAAGGATGATAAATTAAATGGATATTAAGAGGAAAAGTTAATGTAGGGGTTGGAGTAATGATCTGATGATTTTGGAGGTAGGAGCTTCAATTCGCATGGCGAGGGGTGAATTAGGGTTTTTAGGTGTTTTAATACATTTGTGACGTGCGTCGAGGGTCATTTGAAATTTATGAGTTGGAGAGCGAGGAGCGCACAAAATTTGGTGATGCAAAGCACTAACATTTGAAGGATTTCAAGGTAGCGATGGTGAAGGGATAGACTAGAGCTGGTAGTCAACGCGGGGATCCATTGGTAAGTGGTCGCAACTTGCTTTTGTTTTATTTTGTTGTTTTTAGAAAAGCATGAAATAAGGAGGGAGTTTTTTACATCATTTTTTGAAATTTGCATAACATTTTATGAAAAATGAAACACAAAGTGTTAAAAAAGCCAAATGGGTATCTAGATGTGTGATTAGATTTTCAATTTCACTAGTTTTTGTATTAGTTTGATTGATTTATGGGTAGTGTAGTTGAGTGAATGGGGTTTGATGTTGGGAGAAAACAGTGTGCTATTTTTGAAATATAATTGCATTTTTTCCTAAAAGTGGAAAATGGGTAGTCAGATGTGTGACTGTATTTTTGTTTTACCCTCATTTAGCGTGTGATGTTGATGTGTGATTTTTTCATGTGAGTCGGTTGTTGGAAATATGTGTAAGATTTTTTGTCATTTGTCAATTTTGTTTTACCCTAGTGGCAAGTAGCTATGACTTAGGGCTTTGGCAAGTGGGAGGACCCACGATCGAATCTCGATGGCAATTTTGGTGAAGGTTTTGGTTTTGGTGCCAAAGGAAGCAACGCATTCATTTTTGGTTTAGGCGCCAAAGGGAAGCATATAGAGCATGTGGTGCTCCTTGCTTCCAAGGTGAGCACCTAGCTCACGTGATAGTTGAAGTCGTAGCTAGGGCACTGGTGGAAGTGCAGCGTGGGTTCGATTCCCACCAAGGGCAAAAGGTATTTAAATTTTTAAAATTTAATTTTTGTCCTAAGGTTGTTTGGCATAAGATTTTAGGGAGATATAAGGTTTATGAAAGTTGATTTTTATATTGTGATTTTTGGTGATTAGAGTGTTGAATGGAGTGATAAGGCTTTAGATGGTTTTGAATGTTATTTCAAAATAAAGTCTTATTTGGTTTAATATTTGAAAGGAGTAATAAGGTTAATTGAGTTCTCATGTTTTGTATGGTGAAAATAATTTGTGAGGAAATTATTGATTAAAATTCTGAGAAGGTTTTTTCTACCTAACCCTTAAAATTGGCAAATAGAGTAATTGTGATTGAGACAGGTTTTTAAGGGCAATTCTTCATCAAAAAAAAGGTATGGGCACATCTTCCTTGTGAGTGATTGTTGGATGTTGTGAATGCTAAGTTGGAGTGAAAAGGGTTGTTTGATAAGCATTGTTGAGTTTGATTGTTAAATGTTTTTATGAGTGAAATTTGATGACAAAAACCTTGTTTGATAAGCATTGTTGGAAATATTGAAGTAAATCTTTCATATGCTTGAATTAGGGTTTGTGCAAGATCATGAGTATCATTGTTATGTGAAGTTGAGAACTATCTTGAACTAGGGTTTGTGCAAGATCATGAGTATCATTATTATGTGAGATTGTTTGATAAGCATTGTTGGAAATAATTGAGTGAGTGTTCATATGCTTGGACTAGGGTTTGTAAGCAAGGAGTGTTTCATTGAGTGATTGATTGAGTGGAGTTGTATAAGCCTAGTCAAGTGGAAGTGTTGAAGTGATAGTTCAAGTTCTGTGAAACAAATTGTTCTATATTCTAAATTGATTTGAGAAAGAGATTGAAAGTGATTGAGCATTGTTGTGAGTGTGAAGCATATTGAGTCTCTAACAATTCTCTATATGTTTCTGTGAGATTAAACAAGATTCTATGTGAAGCTTGTTTGTGTGATTGAAGAGGATTTTGTGTTAGATTGAGTTGAGTTGAGTAAGATTTTGTGGAAGCTTACAATAAAGTTTTAATGTAAGTCTTGGTGAAGACTTGTTGAGTAGATTGGACAAGTTCTAGAGAGGACTTGTGGATAGATTAGTGTGAGATTTTGTGGAAGCTTACAATGCAGAGTTGAGATAAGTCTTTGAGAAGACTTGAGAGCAGATTTGATTGATTGATTTGTTCAAACCTTGGGTTAAGGTTTGGGGTAGATCTAGCAGAGTTGATTTGTGATTGAGTCAAGATTTGTGTTAAGGCTTGAGGATAGATTTGTGCTAGTTTAGGTGTAGATAGAGATTGAGTATATTTGTGCTAGATCGAAAGGACTATGTTTAGTATAAATTATAGACATATATTGAGAAGATTTGTGCTAGATCAAAGGACTATGTTTAGTGTAGATTTGAGGACAAAGATTGAGTAGATTTGTGCTAGATCGAAGGACTATGTTTAGTGCAGATTTGAGGATAGAGATTGAGCAGATTTGTGCTAGAAGGATGATATTGAGAGATTTGCTAGATTTAAGGACTATGTTTAGTGTAGATTTGAGGACAAATATTGAGTAGATTTGTGCTAGATCGAAGGACTATGTTTAGTGTAGATTTGAGATATGGGTATTGAGTAAATTTGTGCTAGATCGAAGGACTATGTTTAGTACAGAATAGATATAAATATTGAGCAGATATGTACTAGATCAAAGTACTATGTTTAGTACATATTTGAGATAGAGCTTTTGGAGGTGATAGAGTATAGAGGATAACAATATCTAGTGGATAGAGGTCCATTAGCCAAGGTAGTGAAGACAGGTCTTCTATGTGAGGGCATGAGTCTTCAGTGGATAGAGATCCATAAGCTAGTGCAGTGGAGGTAGTAGTTCTTCTAGAAGATCACCAACCAGAGCAGAGGAGAAGGAGTTCTCCTATGGATAGAGATCCATGAACTTGATTAGGGGATTGGTGTCTCCTTTGGACAGAGGTCCATAAACATTGTAATAGGGAAAGGATTCCCAAGAGATTTTTTGAGAAAATTTTAGTGAAATATTTTCTCCGTGGAGTAGCCCACATTGGGTGAACCACGTTAAATTGGTGTCTCTATTGTGTGTGGTGATTTGTGCATTGCTTTGATTACTACTATTGATATTGCTATTGATACATTGCATAATATTGATTGGGAAAGAAAAGTAAAAAGTGGTCTTATACTGTTCACCCCCCTCTTAGTATAATCTTGTGTTCTTCAATTGGTATTAGAGTGGGTTCCTTTAGAAGATTTTAACAACTTGAAGGAAAATCTTACAAGAACACAGATGGATTCTCAGAGTGGATCCTCAAGAAATTCAGCACCATTGTTCGATGGGAATAATTATACACTATGGAGCACAAGGATGAAGTTTCATCTAATGGCACTTGGAAATGAAGTGTGGGAAGAAGTTGAAAATGGATACACACCACCAACAACTCCACCTACCAGATAAATATGGTAAGCTTCTACATCATTATAATTCAAGAGCAATGAATGCAATTCAAAAGGGCTTGCGTGAAACAGAGTTTATAAAGATTATGCATTGCAAATCAGCAAAGGAAATTTGGGATAAGTTGCAAGGCATATATGAAGGAGATAAAAAGGTCAAAAGGGCCAAGTTGCAAAACTTCAAAAGAGCATTTGAAGATCTAAAAATGAAGGATGAGGAAAATATTTCTGCATATCTACTTCGTGTGGATGAAGTTGTTAGCTCCATGCAAGGACTTGGGCTTGAATTTTCAGAACCTGATGTGTGTGATAATATTCTAAGGTCACTTCCAAAAAGGTTTAGTGAAAATATTTCAGCTATAGAAGAGTCGAAATATATTGATATTTTGACAAGAGATGAATTACATGGCATTCTCACAGCATTTGAGATAAGAATAAAAGAGGAACCTATTCCCCAAAAATAAGCAACATTTAAATCCACTAAGAAGACTAAGGGTAAGAAGTCATATTCAAGAAATGAGCTATCCAGTGATGAAGAAGCCAATTATGGCAGAAGGAACAAGGACTCAAGAAAGTATAAAGGTACAAAATCAGTTAGATGTTTTAAATGTGGAAAATATGGTCACTATGCATCTGATTGTCCAAAAGCTGGAAATAGCAGTGGTGATGAGAAACAGGATCATAAGAACAGGGATGCAGGAAGGCACAGGTACCAAAAGAAAAATAGGGATGGACAAGGTACACAAGAGAATAAGTTTTTCCAGAGGCATAAGAAGAGTTTCTATGCAGATAAGGTAGGTAAGAGCTCAAGTGATAGTGATGATAGTTCCTCAGATAATGATAGAGATGAAGTTCTATTTTTGGAAAAAGAAAAAGAAGTGGTTAGGAAAAGGACACCAATAATCCTCAAATATTTTAGATGTGGTAACTTTGGTCATCTTGAGGATAGTTGTACAAGGAATGGATTCAATTTCAGTGATGATGAATATGAAGATACATTTGAAGGACCAGAAGAGAATCTTCTTATGGCACTAGAAGAAGAAGGAGGTGATCCTATAGAAGACAAGTCAGAAAAGAATGAAGATGTTTTCAAAGGTAAAAAAATAGAGGAAGAATCAGAGAAAGGAGAAGTTGATCTTGAGGGAGAGCTTATTCATGCCCTTGATGCATTAAAGAAGGTAAGAAAGTAAAACTCCCAAAATAAGCTTCAGTTTCAAGAATGTGATGAAGAGAAAGGAAAGCTTATAGAGGATCTAAATAAGTCAATGGCTAAGACAAGGAAGTTCAAAGATAAGTTAGAAGCAAAGGTCTTAGAATGTGAAAGGTTAGAGCATGAAGTAGCTTCACTAAAGAAGGAAGTAAAAGAGTCTAAGGATAGGTTACACAGGTTTGGGAGAAGCTCAAAGAATTTGGATAAGATTATCAAGACACAAAAACCAACATCAAGCAAAAAAGGACTTGGTTTTGAACAAGTACAAAAGAAACAAAGAGAGGAGTCAATCTCAAGTTCTGAAGAAGAATAAACTTTAGAAGAAGAGAGTGTAAGAGAAAGTGAAACTTCTGAGGAAGATTTGGATAACAAAAAGTTCAACAAAGAAAGGAACAATGCACAAATGAGGAACAGATGGAACAGAAACCAGCACAGGGTAAAAGAAACTAAAAGACCAATGAGGTCAAGGCAAGGTAGTTTCAATGGATGATGCTTCTCATGTCATAGGTTTGGGAACAAGGCTACATAGTGCAGGACACATGGAAAATAGGAATATGGAAGCTTCAAAAATAGACAACTTTTTCAAGGGTATTGCTACTCTTGTAATCAGTTTGGTCACAAGGTAGTGAATTGTAGGGTTCATGATAGGAATAGATATGGCTTCACCAAGAGAAATCCCAAGATATTTACACCTCCAAGGAATAACAACATTAAGTGTTATAAGTGCAATAATTATGGACATACAACAAAGTGGTGTAGAGTAGAAATTCTAGAGACAAGCAGGAATAGAAATAGTCAGAGGAATTAGAAGGATCAGATGAGGAGGAAAGTGGACAAAGGAAAATATTAGTGCATGTTGGGAGTAGAAATACTCCCACCCTAGAATTAACCACCTCAAGAGGAGGTGGGGGAGGGGCTAAGCTAAGAGTCTCATTCTTAGCCCCGAGCCCCAAAGGTGACCCTTTGCCATTGATGACAAAGGGGGAGATATTTGAGTTAGGGGGAGAGCATTCAGCGATTTCTGGGGGAGCAAAATAGAAAAAGGTAAAAGGAATGGTAAAAAGAAAATGGGTTGCCATCAATGACAAAGGGGGAGATTGTTGGAAATATGAGCAAGATTTGTTGTCATTGATGTCAAAAGTTAGTTTCAGTGAGTAGTACAAGAGGAAGGATGTCAAGAGTCAGTTTTAGAAATAAGAAGGTGATCAGATAAGGTCTAAAGGAGAAGTTAGAAGGCCCAAGAAAAATAATATTATAATATTTTATTATAATATTAAAGGTCTAATGGAAAGACCTAAAGTAATTAAATTAATTATAAATTAATTATAATAATTTCATTATAAATTAATTTGTAATTTAATTTAATTAACCCTATAGTTATTAAATTAATTATAAGTTAATTATAATAATTTTATTATTAATTAAATTATAATCTAATTTAATTAACCCTAAAGTTAGGGTTGCAAGGAAAAAATAAATGCATCGATGTCATGAATAAATCCCTCCATCGACGTCTAATATTGTGGTGGCACAATGGTATAAATACCATGTGCCTTGGTGGCAAAGAAATTACCTTCGTTCAAATTACTCTAAGCCTACGATTTCTGTGATTTTCGTGTGAGGAAGAAGACAAAAGTTTTTTTGTCTTGTATGTGCCAGCGAAGGAACAATGTTGGTGAGGCTCTAAGCCTCATATCCATCGATGGGTGGGGGGTGGGGTTGGCCTAGTGGCAAGAGGCTATGACTTAGGGCTTTGGCAAGCAGGAGGACCCACGATCGAATCTTGACAGTAGTTTTGGTGAAGGTTTTGGTTCTAGTGCCAAAGGAAGCAGCGCATTCATTTTTGGTTTAGGCACCAAAGGGAAGCATATAGAGCACGTGGTGCTCCTTGCTTACAAGGTGAGCACCTAGCTCACATAGAAGTTGAAGCCATAACTAGGTGCACTAGTGGAAGCGCAGCGTGGGTTCGATTCCCACCAAGGGCAAAAGGTATTTAAATTTTTAAAATTTAATTTTTATCCTAAGGTTGTTTGGCATAAGATTTTAGGGAGATATAAGGTTTATGAAAGTTGATTTTTATATTATGATTTTTGTTGATTAGATTATTTGAATGGAGTGATAAGGCTTTAGATGGTTTTGAATGTTATTTCAAAATAAATTCTTATTTGGTTTAATATTTGAAAGGAGTAATAAGGTTAATTGAGTTCTCATGTTTTGTATGGTGAAAATAATTTGTGAGGAAATTATTGATTAAAATTTTGAGAAGGTTTTTGCTACCTAACCCTTAAAATTGGCAAAGAGAGTAATTGTGATTGAGATAGGTTTTTAAGGGCAATTCTTCATCAAACAAAAAGGTATGGGCACATCTTCCTTGTGAGTAATTGTTGGATGTTGTGAATGCTAAGTTGGAGTGAAAAGGGTTGTTTGATAAGCATTGTTGAGTTTGATTGTTAAAGGTTTTTATGAGTGAAAGTTGATGATAAAAAACTTGTTTGATAAGCATTATTGGAAATATTGAAGTAAAGCTTTCATATGCTTGAACTAGGTTTTGTGCAAGATCATGAGTATCATTGTTATGTGAAGTTGAGAACTATCTTGAACTAGGGTTTGTGCAAGATCATGAGTATCATTGTTATGTGAGATTGTTTGATAAGCATTGTTGGAAATAATTGAGTGAGTGTTCATATGCTTGGACTAGGGTTTGTAAGCAAGGAGTGTTTCATTGAGTGATTGATTGAGTGAATTTGAATGAGCCTAGTCAAGTGGAAGTGTTGAAGTGATAGTTCAAGTTCTATGAAATAAATTATTCTATATTCTAAATTGATTTGAGAAAGAGATTGAAAGTGATTGAGCATTATTGTGAGTGTGAAGCATATTGAGTCTCTAACAATTCTCTATATGTTTCTGTGAGATTGAACAAGATTCTATGTGAAGCTTGTTTGTGTGATTGAAGAGGATTTTGTGTTAGATTGAGTTGAGTTGAGTAAGATTTTGTGGAAGCTTACAATACAGATTTGAGGTAAGTCTTGGTGAAGACTTGTTGAGCAGATTGGACAAGTTCTAGAGAGGACTTGTGGATAGATTAGTGTGAGCTTTTGTGGAAGCTTACAAGGCAGATTTGAGACAAGTCTTTGAGAAGACTTGAGAGCAGAGTTGATTGATTGATTTGTTCAAACCTTGGGTTAAGGTTTGGGGTAGATCTAGCAGAGTTGATTTGTGATTGAGTCAAGCTTTGTGTTAAGGCTTGAGGATAGAGTTTGAGGATAATAGGATGAGTGAAGATCAATTGGATAGATATTGATTAGATTTGTGCTAGACCGAAGGACTATGTTTAGTACAGATCATAGAAAAATATTGAGTAAATTTATGCTATACCAAAGGACTATGTTTAGTGTATATTAGAGATAAATATTAATCATATTTGTGCTAGACAAAAGGATTATGTTTAGTATAGATTTGAGGATAGATATTGAGTAGATTTGTGCTAGATCAAAGGATTATGTTTAGTACAGATTTGAGGATAGATATTGAGCATATTTGTGCTAGACCAAAGGACTGTGTTTAGTGCAGATCTGAGGACAGATATTGAGTAGATTTGTGCTAGATCGAAGGACTATGTTTAGTGCAGATTAGAGGATAGAGATTGAGTAGATTTGTGCTAGACCGAAGGATTATGTTTAGTACAGATCTAAGGATAGAGATTGAGCAAATTTATGCTAGATCGAAGGACCGTGTTTAGTACAAATTTGAGATAGAGCGTGTGGATTTTAGAGGTGATAGAGTATAGAGGACAATAATCTCCAGTGGATAGAGGTCCATTAGCTAGGGTAGTGAAGATAGGTATTCTGAGTGAGGGCAAGAGTCTTCAGTGGATAGAGATCCATAAGCCAATGCAGTGGAGGCAGCAGTTCTTCTAGAAGATCACCATCCAGAGCAGAGGAGAAGGAGTTCTCCTATGGATAGAGATCCATGAACTTGATTAGGGGATTGGTGTCTCCTTTGGATAGAGGTCCATAAACATTGTAATAGGGAAAGGATTCCCAAGAGATTTGTTGAGAAAATTTTAGTGAAATATTTTCTCCGTGGAGTAGCCCACATTGGGTGAACCACATTAAATTGGTGTCTCTATTGTGTGTGGTGATTTGTGCATTGATTTGATTACTATTATTGATATTTCTATTGATACATTGTATAATATTGATTGGGAAAGAAAAGTAAAAAGTGGTCTTATACTTTTCACCCCCCTCTTAGTATAATCTTGTGTTCTTCAATTGGTATCAAAGTGGGTTCCTTCGGAAGAGTTTAACATCTTGAAGGAAAATCTTACAAGAACACAGATGGATTCTCAGAGTGGATCCTCAGGAAATTCAACACCATTGTTCGATGGGAATAATTATACACTATGGAGCACAAGGATGAAGTTTCATCTAATGGCACTTGGAAATGAAGTGTGGGAAGCAGTTGAAAATGGATACACACCACCAGCAACTCCACCTATAGATAAATATGGTAAGCTTCTACATCATTATAATTCAAGAGCAATGAATGCAATTCAAAAGGGCTTGTGTGAAATAGAGTTTATAAATATTATGCATTGCAAATCAGCAAAGGAAATTTGGGATAAGTTGCAAGGCATATATGAAGGAGATAAAAAGGTCAAAAGGGCCAAGTTGCAAAACTTCAAAAGAGCATTTGAAGATCTAAAAATGAAGGATGAGGAAAATATTTCTACATATCTACTTCATGTGGATGAAGTTGTTAGCTCCATGCAAGGACTTGGGCTTGAAGTTTCAGAACCTGATGTGTGTGATAAGATTCTAAGGTCACTTCCAAAAAGGTTTAGTAAAAATATTTCAGCTATAGAAGAGTCAAAAGATATTGATCTTTTGACAAGAGATGAATTACATGGCATTCTCACAACATTTGAGATAAGAATAAAAGAGGAACCTATTCCCTAGAAAGAAGCAGTATTTAAAGCCACTAAGAAGACTAAGGGTAAGAATTCAGATTCAAGCAATGAGCTATCCAATGATGAAGAAGCCAATTATGGTAGAAGGAACAAGGACTCAAGAAAGTATAAAGGTACGAAATCGATTAGATGTTTTAAATGTGGAAAATATGGTCACTATGCATCCGATTGTCCATAATCTAGAAATAGCAATAGTGATGAGAAACAAGATCATAAGAATAGGGATGCAGGAAGACACAAGTACCAAAATAAAAATAAGGATGGACAAGGTACACAAGGAAAGAAGTTTTTCCAAAGGCATAAGAAGAGTTTCTATGTAGATAAGGTAGGTAAGAGCTCAAGTGATAGTGATGATAGTTCCTTAGATAATGATAGAGATGAAGTTCTATTTTTGGAAAAAGAAAAATAAGTGGTTAGGAAAAGGACACCAATAATCCTCAAATATTTTAGATGTGGTAAATTTGGTCATCTTGAAGATAGTTGTACAAGGAATGGATTCAGTTTCAGTGATGATGAATATGAAGATACATTTGAAGGACCAAAAGAGAATCTTCTTATGGCACTAGAAGAAGAAGGAGGTGATCCTATAGAAGACAAGTCAGAAAAGAATGAAGATGTTTTCAAAGGCAAACAAATAGAGGAAGAATCAGAGAAAGGAGAAGTTGATCTTGAGGGAGAGCTTATTCATGCCCTTGATGCATTAAATAAGGTAAGAAAGCAAAACTCCCAAATTAAGCTTCAGTTTCAAGAATGTGATGAAGAGAAAGGAAAGCTTATAGAGGATCTAAATAAGTCAATGGCTAAGACAAGGAAGTTCAAAGATAAGTTAGAAGCAAAGGTCTTAGAATGTGAAAGGTTAGAGCATGAAGTAGCTTCACTAAAGAAGGAAGTAAAAGAGTCTAAGGATAGGTTACATAGGTTTGGGAGAAGCTCAAAGAATTTGGATAAGATTATCAAGACACAAAAACCAACATCAAGCAAAACAGGACTTGGTTTTGAATAGGTACAAAAGAAATAAAGAGAGGAGTCAATATCAAGTTCTAAAGAAGAAGAAACTTCAGAATAAGAGAGTGTAAGAGAAAGTGAAACTTCTGAGGAAGATTTGGATAACAAAAAATTCAACAAAGAAGAGGAACAATGCAAAAAGAGGAAAGAAATGGATGGAAAAAAACCAGCACAGGGTAAAAGAAACTAAAATACCAATGAGGTCAAGGCAAGGTAGTTTCAATGGATGATGCTTCTCATGTCACAAGTTTGGGCACAAGGCTACACAGTGCAGGACACATGGAAAATAAGAATATGGAAGCTTCAACAACAGACAACTTTTTCAAGGGTATTGCTACTCTTGTAATCAGTTTGGTCACAAGGCAATGAATTGTAGGGTTCATGATAGGAATAGATATGGCTTCACCAAGAGAAATTCCGAGACATTTGCACCTCCAAGGAATAACAACATTAAGTGTTATAAGTGCAATAATGATGGACATACAACAAAGTGGTATAGAGCAGAAATTCTAGAGACAAGCAGGAATATAAATAGTCAGAGGAATCAGAAGGATCAGATGAGGAGGAAAGTGGATAAAGGAAAATATCAGTGCATGCTGGGAGTAGAAATACTCCCACCCAAAAATTAACCACCTCAAGAGGAGGTGGGGGAGGGGCTAAGCTAAGAGTCTCATTCTTAGCCCCGAGCCCCAAAGGTGACCCTTTGCCATTGATGACAAAGGGGGAGAGATTTGATTTAGGGGAGAGCATTCAATCAGGGGGAGAAAAATAGAAAAAGGTAAAAGGAATGGTAAAAGAAAATGGATTGCCATCAATGACAAAGGGGGATATTGTTGGAAATATGAGCAATATTTGTTGTCATTGATGTCAAAAGTCAGTTTCAGTGAGTAGTGCAAGAGGAAGGATTTCAAGAGTCAATTTCAGAAATAAGAAGGTGATCAAATAAGGTCTACAGGAGAAGTTAGAAGGCCCAAGAAAAATAATATTATAATATTTTATTATAATATTAAAGGTCTAATGGAAAGACCTAAAGTAATTAAATTAATTATAATAATTTCATTATAAATTAATTTGTAATTTAATTTAATTAACCCTATGGTTATTAAATTAATTATAAGTTAATTATAATAATTTTATTATTAATTAAATTATAATCTAATTTAATTAACCCTAAAGTTAGGGTTGCAAGGAAAAAATAAATGCATCGACGTCATGAATAAATCCCTCCACCGATGTCTAATATTGTGGTGGCACAATGGTATAAATACCATGTGCCTTGGTGGCAAAGAAATTACCTTCGTTCGAATTACTCTAAGCCTACGATTTTTGTGATTTTCATGCGAGGAAGAAGATAATTTTTTTTTGTCTTGTATGCGCCAGTGAAGGAATAAGGTTGGTGAGGCTCTAAGCCTCATATCCATCCGATAGGTTGGCCTAGTGGCAAGCGACTATGACTTAGGGCTTTGGCAAGTGGGAGGACCCACGATCGAATCTCGACGGTAGTTTTGGTGAAGGTTTTGGTTTGGGCGCCAAAGGAAGCAACACATTCATTTTGGTTTAGGCACCAAAGGGAAGCATATAGAGCATGTGGTGCTCCTTTCTTCCAAGGTGAGAACCTAGCTCACATGGAAATTTAAGCCACGACTAGGGCATTGGTGGAAGCGCAACGTGGGTTAAATTCCCACGAAGGGCAAAAGGTACTTAAATTTTTAAAATTTAATTTTTATCCTAAGGTTGTTTGGCATAAGATTTTAGGGAGATATAAGGTTTATGAAAGTTGATTTTTATATTGTGATTTTTGGTGATTAGAGTGTTGAATGGAGTGATAAGGCTTTAGATGGTTTTGAATGTTATTTCAAAATAAAGTCTTATTTTGTTTAATATTTGAAAGGAGTAATAAGGTTAATTGAGTTCTCATGTTTTGTATGGTGAAAATAATTTGTGAGGAAATTATTGATTAAAATTTTGAGAAGGTTTTTTCTACCTAACCCTTAAAATTGGCAAAGAGAGTAATTGTGATTGAGATGGGTTTTTAAGGGTAATTATTCATCAAACAAAAAGGTATGGGCACATATTCCTTGTGAGTGATTGTTGGATGTTGTGAATGCTAAGTTGGAGTGAAAAGGGTTGTTTGATAAGCATTGTTGAGTTTGATTGTTAAATATTTTTTTGAGTGAAAGTTGATATAGTGCAAATCAGAGATAGATATTGAGCATATTGTGCTAGACCGAAGGACTGTGTTTAGTGTAGATCAGAGACAAATATTGAGCAATTTTGTGCTAGACTGAAGTATTATGTTTAGTATAGATCAGAGACAAAGATTGAGAAGATTTGTGCTAGATTGAAGGACTATGTTTAGTGCAGATCAAAGATAGATATTGATCATATTTGTGCTAGACAAAAGGACTATGTTTAGTACAGATCAAAGATAGAGACTAAGTAGATTTGTGCTAAATCAAAGGAATGTATTTAGTACAGATCAAATATAGATATTGAGTAGATTTGTGCTAGACTAAAGAAATGTGTTTTGTGCAAATTAGAGATAGATATTGAGTAGATTTGTGCTAGAATGAAGGACTATATTTAGTGAAAATCAGAGATAGAGATTGAGCAGATTTGAGCTAGATCGAAGGATTGTGTTTAGTATATATTTGAGATAGATCTTTCAGGTGATATAGTATAGAGGATAATAGTCTCGAGTGGATAGAGGTCCATTACCCAAGGCAGTGAATACATGTCTTTTATGTGAGGGTAAGAGTCTTTAGTGGATAGATATCCATAAGCCAATGCAGTGGAGGCAACAGTTGTTCTAGAAGATCACCAGCCAGAGCATAGGAGAAGGAGTTTTCCTGTGAATAGAGATCCATAAACTTGATTAGGGGATTGGTGTCTCCTCTAAACAGAGGTCCATAAATATTGTAATAGGTAAAGGATTCCTAAAAGATTTGTTGAGAAAATTTTAGTGAAATATTTTCTCAGTGGAGTAGTCCACATTGGGTGAACCACGTTAAATTGGTGTCTCTATTGTGTATGGTGATTTGTGCATTGCTCTGATTACTGCTATTAATATTTCTATTGATACATTGCATAATACTGATTAGGAAATAAAAGTAAAAAGTGGTCTTATATTTTTCACTCCCCCTCTCAGTATAAGTTTGTGTTCTTCATCTGGTTGAACTTGACTGTGATGTTGGCGATGATTGGTGTGCTATTTTTGAAATATGTTGAAACTTTCACTATAAAAGGGCAAAATGGGTATTCAAAAATATATTTTGTTTTTGTGTGTTGTGGCATTTGATGTGTGTTTGAATTTCGTGCCATGAGGTGTATTTGGGTAAACATGGAATTGGCTATTGGGAGCCAGATATGCACTATTTTTCAAATTTATTTGGACTTTTACCATGAAATGGCAAAATGGGTATCCAAAAATGTGACTATGTGTTTTTTTATCATGTTTTGTGCATTGTACATGATTTTGCATCTCGAAATATGTGAGAGAGTAAATGAATGATTTTGTAGTTGTGAAATGTGTTCTAGTGAATTGTTTGAAATTGAATTGACTAGAATGAGTGGTAATTTATTTTTTTATTTTTGTTTGTGTGAAATTGACATGAATTTTATTATGAATGAAATAGGTGAAGAATATTGAGCCACGACATCATGTGCGGATGATGAAGGCTGAATTGGAGGAGATTATGAAGAAGAATGATGAGGATCAGGAGTGGTTGGAGGTAGTGTGGTTGAAAGGCATTTGGGAATGCGTAAGCATTCATGCTAATCGAGCTTACATATCAGCCTTATGTGAGAGGTGGGATCCTGATAGGAATACCTTCCACTTTCGAATGGGTGAGATGACGATCACCTTGGAGGATGTGTACAAGATTTATAAGTTGCCGATTGAGGGTGTTCCAGTGAGGGCAGCTATGGATGATAGTCAGGAGGTTGTGATGGAGCATGCATTTGGTGCATGGTGGAGGGAGGTAGACATTAAGAAGATGGATTATGAGTACCTTTGGCATCAGGGCATGTTGTTAGATCATTAGTGTGCAATGATGATGATGATATCGACCTATGCACTACCAGATACTTCTGGGGTATTGTTTACCTAGAATATGTTGGATGTGGTATGTGACATGGTGGAGCATAGGGTTGTGTTTGCGTGGGCACCTACACTATTGGCCTAGGTGTACAGGGAGTTGCATGATGTAGTGCATGTAGGGAGGAAGGGATTGAGTTGGACTCCTTTGCTATAGGTGTGGGCATGGGAGCATATAGCCATAGAGCGACCATCGTTGTTGCCCTGTAATGCTCATGTGGAGGGGAAGACTCACTTGCCATATGCATTGAGATGGAGGACAGATGAGGAGAAGGGGATGAAGAGGCCACATGAGGGTGATCCTTTATTTTGGAGGGTGAATTTTGGGGAGTTGGAGGCTAAGGACATTTGTTGGAGGCCCTGGAGGGGTGGAGTAGTGTGGGAAAAGGATGAGGAGAAACTAGGAGCTATTCATTGAGGGTGATGGGTAGTGGGTCGGTATACTTGGTAGGTTGAGTTCTTCTAGTTTAGTAGGGTGATGCGATAGTTTGGTTTATGGTAGGATGTTCTAGAGGCACCTATCATGATTTACAGATAGTGGGGTGATAGAGGTAGTCACCCTATAGTACTACCTTGGACTAGTGAGAGGGATCCATCGATGATCATTCTAGATGTGGATGATGTAGGTACAACACTAGAGTATGATACCTGGTGGGTGACTCAAAGTTGGGAGGTAGGTAGGGGAGTGATTGATTAGTGGGTGTAGCCAAGTAGTGGGGTACCTAGGTGAGTAGTGAGAGGTACCTGATCTAGGCCATAGGGGGAGGTGAGGGATGAGGCTGAGGTTCCTCTTTTTTGATCGAGGTGATGGTTGGGTAGCACATCTAGTGTGGCTATAGAGAGAGTAGCAGATGCACCGGTAGGTGGTGTAGAGTAGCCTATGGAGGAGCCTATGATGATGGAGGATGTGAGGGAGGATGTTGGGGTTGATATGGGTGTCGATGACTTGATTGATGTGAGAGATTTTGATGACATTAGAGATATGGGAGAGATACCCATTGAGGAGTAGGAGAGGTTAGAGGTTGATGAGGAGTTGTTGATGTTGTATGATAGGGTATGATAGTTAGAGGGGTAGCTTTGTACCAGTGAGGAGGGTTGGGTGGTAGATCGATAGAGATGGAGTGAGGAGCATAGGGATTTGGAGGAGTGATTGGTGGTTATAGAGGTGGTAGGTGCCACTAGGGAGAAGGAGTTGGAGCTTCAGGTTGTTGAGTAGCATGAGTGGTATGTGGTGATGGAGGTGAGGCATGTAGAGATAGTAGTGAATTTGGAGCATCTGACTAGAGAGACTATGGTGATTGGAGAGAGGTTGAAGGGTGAGATACATAAGATGCAGTATGTGATAGAGATGAGGGATGTTGAGTGAGAGGCTCACTTGGTAGAGATTATTGAGTTGCATGTTGAGGTTGAGAAGTGGTAGTGGGATGTAGAGTTGTGAGTAGCGAGGTCCTTATAGATGTAGTTGCATTGAGGGTAGAGATAGAGCAGATTGTAGAGGGGTAGCGAAGAGGTGGGGAATCATATGAGGGAGGAGATGGTGATGTGATCAGATTATGAGATCCTCTTGATGATGCATGGGATTCCACTACTATATTATGGTAGGTCATGATCATGGTCAAGATCATGATCATGAGCACAGACACATTCATAGTAGAGTCATCGAAGTACGACCTCGATTGCATGGAGGGGAGTGGGGATAGAGGTGCCAATGGTATTGTCAGGAGGGAGTGTGGCTCCTATGGTGACTCAGACATCCATGGTAGGGGTAGAGTCTAGTAGGGTGGTAGCAGCACATGGAGCGATGTAGGGTATGGTGACTCATGAGGGGAGTGGAGAGACTCCTGGTGATCGGTAGAGCTGATGCTTTTGGTTTGTAGTGATGTATTGTTGGTTTTTGTAGCCTGTAGGTTGATATGATTATGGGTTATGGACTTGTACCCATTTTGTAGCCTGATGGTATTTTTTATCTTGATATATATAGATACCTATTGTGTTGTGGCTCTTATATATATGTGTTGTGATTTGATTTGAATGTGTGTGTGATTTCTTGTGTTTTTGTTGTGTGAAATATCGGTAGGTAGATGTACCATGGATGAATATATGTGCATATGGTAGTATGTAAGAAAATGATATCACTGTAGTGTAGAGATACTATGAAGTGATGTAGTGGAAATGCATGTAGATAGATGTGATGATGTAAGATGTAATAAAATTAAATGCATGTAGGATAGATGCAAGGATGCATGTATGTGAGAGCTGAAATACGCAGAGGAAGCACTTGTATCATAACATAACCTATGGTGATGTGATCCATTCTGTAATCTCAAGGATGTAGGATAGTGTAGTGTGTATGCAACAATTTTGACAATCATAGTTGTAGCAATCAAACCTCATGATAAATTGAGTAAGATCTGTCGACAACTCATAACTAACCTGGCTAGGTCAAAGTCTATCAAGGACCTGTGTGTGCAAATGAGTGATGTTCATTTATCCATTTTGAGGGAGGTAGGATTAACCCATTGTAAACATAGCCAAAGTAGCTAGCTCATCCACAAGTGTGTAGTGATCTGTACAAAAGAAGGTCACTAATGTGATAGATGTGTCACCACTTGTAAGACTATTCCATTGGCAGGCAGGCACTTAGGGCCTATTGCTGGTGATGGAAATCATCCCATGATGTTATGTTAAACCTAAGGACCAAAGGTGATGAAGCATAACAATTGTGATATCTAGAGGCTTTTCCTTTTGTTTTCTACCCCTCATTTATTGCTTGTCTTTTTGTGGTGCTCTTTTCTTTCTTTTTTTGTATGGGCATTGGCTTTTGTTTTCTTCCCCTTTTTAGATTTTTGTTTATGCTTATCCCTTTGTTTATCCCTAGGTTGTATGTTGATCATGCAAATGATAGGATGAGTAGGGGAAACCATTTTCTAGATGGTGATATCTATGCAAGGTGTTATCTTCCCTAGACTCAAAATTTGTTTAATATGTGACCTGTGTGAATGGTCCTTGAAAGAAGTTGAACTAACCAAAGAAAATTGTAAGGAGTGTAATAACCTATCAGCTAGAGGTGACATTTGATTGGCTAAACTAGTGAATGGTCAAGAAAATGCAAGACACCATAGATCCTGTAATCTCGAGAAAGGGAGTGGACATCCAAGTGGTAATGCTAACAAGTGTATGTGTTATTCCTTCTTGGGGCACATTTATGTAGATGGAATATACAAACATGAATGAAACCATAGAAGAAGGATGGATATGTGCAATGAATGTAATGTGAGATGCATTATGAAAGATCCATATCTACAAGAGGAAATATGTATGATGCAACTAGAGAAGATTGTAAATCATGTGGAAATATGGATGTGTAGGATGATGATGATGAAAATAGAGAGTCATGATGATGGTTGCCCCAACATGTGGGGGAGATGTAGCAACCAGGAGAAAAGCAAATAAATGAGAAAGTACATGTGGGATTGATGGGTGTGGATAGAGAATCCAGATGAAAGATGTAAAATAACATGAAAGTGGTGAAGTGTGACAAATATGAGAAGCTGAAACAACAATGTAAAAGAAAAGGAAAGGAAAAGAGAAGAAAGGAAGGGAGAATCAGCATAGGAATGTAGCCACTCGAAGCATGACCATTCAACAATTCTAATGAGGAAGGAGGTGAGGATATGGAATGGAAGAAAACAAATAACATAGAATCAAACAAGAACTATGTGAAATGATGTGGATCGGGTTGTGAGTGACTTGGTGAAGTGACAAGGTGACTTGGATTTTGGTAGTTGGTATAGTTGGATGGTTGTTGGAAGTAGTGAGGTGTAGGAGCAAATGAATCTCATGATGGGGTGGAGTGATGTACTAGCTAGTATGGGGGGATTTGGAGGTGAGTAGGTGAGAGGGATTGTTTAGGATGTGAGTGAGCATCATCGAAAAGCATATCTTAAATAATGGATTTGAATGTATGACATGCATCGATGTCATGCCCTGGCTGATGATGGTAGATGCAAAAGTGGTTTTCATTGTAATCACATGGCTTAGGGCATGAAGGATCAATAGGGCAGATTTTGGGTAAGGCAAGGAGGCCCTGGTGAAATAGCTGGTGGAATGTTTGAGATAATGGTGTGAATAGACTGGCCTAGGATAGATATACGGGTTGGGTAGCGATGAACATGGAGGAGGTGGTGTGGGAATGGGTGGTCGAGTCAGGGCATGCGAATCGGATGTAGATCAAGTTTGAGAATGAAGGGTAAGCCTAGAAGAAGGTGATGTTGATCGGGTCATGGTAGAATGATGTGAAGAGGATTGGTAGTGATAATGGCTCAAGTGTAACTTAAGATTGTCAAGGTGGGAGAGAATATGTTGAATGTCAATGGGGGAGGTGATGGAATCAAGGAAGGTGGGGATCAAGATTCAAGTGGGTATATGGAATGGAGGTATGAATGTGAGGAAGGGGATGAATGATATGAGGAGGGAGGAGAATGGAACTATTATGCTAATGGTGTAATAGGTTGGAGTGGGAGGCCATAGAGTGGTGATGGTGGCATCTGAAGGATAGGTGGTGTGGGGATGGTTATAGAAGATGATATTGATGGGATGGGGGAATGTGAGTGGAGGTAGCATGGGTAGCATGGTAGTGAAGGGATAAGTCATAGGGTGACATCCCAGTTGGTAGAGGTGGAGGTAGTCCTATAGAAGATGCATGAATGGGTGTAGTGCCCCTATTAGGGGGGTAGTAGGGTGGTACAAGTTGGTGAGCTAAGGAAGGTGGTAGATATGGATCCCTAGGGTCAACTAGGTGAGGTGGGGATGACTCTTATGTGCAGGAAGTTGATGGGTGAGAGCACTCTTCCTTATCCTCAAAGGAAGATAAAGAGACTTGACTATCTCCTGAGTGAGGGGAATAGGAAGCATGCCTATGGTGGGGTGAGCTATGGTGGGGTGAGTTGTGGTGATCAGAATGTGATGAGGTGGAGTGTTGGTGTACATGAACCATGTTGGGTGGCTGAGCTAGATTGGCTGGGGTAACTGGTATGGAGGATAACATCTAGGGGTCCTACATGGTGGAGGTGAATGTATGTTGGATGTGTGTATCTAAAATTAGGTCTTATCATTGAAGATGTTACCATTGACGTTGTAATACCTACAAAAACTGAAATACCCACAACATATAAATGACATAAAAAGTAAAAGTGGTTCTGTTGTGTAATAGAAAGTGAGAGATCATGTGTGGGATGTGGTGTAGTGTATGTGTGATGTAAATCGAGACTGTGTTGTGATGACCCTATATACACTGTATGTGGTTGTTGACCTAGATAGGCTAGGCATTGAATGTGCATAGGTGAATGATGTTGATAGGCTTGGGTTTAGTAAAGCCTTCGAGGTTTGCTAATCGATAGGCACTAGAGCCAAATTTTTGTGTAATGATGTATGGGCCTAACTAGTTAGGAGTAAATTTGTCTCACTGTTGATGAGGTTGGCTTGTGATTTTTTGGTTTTCCTTGAGAACTAGGTCACCAATTTGGAATTTGTATTGATGTACCTTACTATTGTAGGCATGATGAAGGTGGTCTTGATAGACCCATGTGTGTTCGATGGTGTGGATGTGACGCTCATCCAAGAGCATTAATTGATCAAGATGGGCTTGATAAGTTGTGTCATCATTGATGAAGTCTTTCATGGAGACTCGTAGGGAAGGTATCTCAAGCTCAAGGGGCATAATGGCTTCGATGCCATAGACCAAGGAGAAGGGGGTTGCCCTAGTGGGTGTATATATGCTCGTACGGTAAGCCCATAAGGCAAGAGGCATCTGATTATGCCAATCATGATGGGATTCTACAACCATTTTTTGAAGGATGGAGCAAATAGTTTTGTTGGTAGCTTTAACCTGGCCATTACCCTATGGGTAGTATGGGGTTGAGAAGCTATGGTGGATATTAAATTTGGTATAGAGGGCATGGATATTTTTGTTTTTGAAGGACTTTCCATTATCAGAGATGATTTGAGAGGGAATGCCAAAGTGACATATGATGTGATCTGTAATAAATATCATGATCTTGGCTCCTATTGTTTGGACAAGTGGGATAGCTTCGACCCACTTTGTGAAGTACTCGATAGTAGTGATAATGAATTTATGGTTGTTTGATGAGGTAGGTGTGATCTACCCGATGAGATCGAGGCCCCATTGTGAGAAAGGCCACATGGATTGAATTGGTTGAAGAGCTTGCGAAGGAAGGTGTGTGAGGTTGGCATGTTGCTAGTATTTTATGCATCACTTGACATATTCATAATAGTCATGTTCCATTTTGGTCCAATAGTAGCCCATGCGTAAGATACACTTGGTGATAGCCATGCCACTGAAGTGGCCACCACAAGTACCATCATGGGTTTCTTGTACTACCCATTGGGATTCATGCGGTTCAAGGCAATGTAGGAGAATACCATCATAACCGTGGTGGTACAAGATGTCCCCTAGTAGTGTATAACGAATGGCATATTGTTTGAATGCTTGATATTGAGCATGTGGTATATCGTAAGGTAGGAAGCCTAATTTGATGTAATCCTTAATTTGGGAAAACCAAGGATCATGTGGTTCGGTTTGGACAACATGAATGCCATCATCATCTATATGAGGTAAAGATGAGATAGCTGATTTGGTAAGCGTATGAATAGACACATGCATAGTATCTAAAAGAGGATTTTGTGGTATCAATGATCCTAAGGAGACCATTGTGTCAGCAAAATGATTGGAGGAATGTGGGGTGACTTCGATAGCATACCACTCAAATTGGGCGAGGAGTTGTTGGGTGATTTGCTTATATTGTTGGAGAATGGGACAATGACATTGCCATATCTCTTGGACTTGGTTTACAATAAGGAGAGAGTCTCCAATGATGTGAAGGCATTGAATGTGCATGGAATGCACCTATTTTAAACTGAGAATAAGGGCTTCATATTCTACATTGTTGTTTGTGCAAGGAAACCCTAGTTTGAATGAGAATGGAAGGGGTTCTCCATCTGGGGTGAAAAATACTATGCCTGCACCCCCAATGTGTGTGTAGTGGGAACCATCAAAGAATAATGTTAAGTTGATAGTTATCTCAGGTTCAACATATTCTTTGGGTTCTATGATATTAAATATGGAATCATCAGGGAGTTGAATGATGAGAGGGTGAGTATCTAGTAATGGGGCCTCTATGAGCTGGTCTATGATGACCTACCCCTTAATGGATTTTTGTAAAATGAATTCTAGGTTGAATTCAGTAAGGAGCATAATCCATTTAGAAGTATGAGAGTTATGATAACTCTTGTTCATCATGTAGCAGAGTGGGTTGTCATGGGTGATGATGAAGGTGGTGTGATTGAGCATGTAATGGTATAGTTTTTGGGTGGCAAAAACTATAGCCAAGCATAACTTTTCCATGTATGCATAGTGGGTTTCATAACTAACCAGAGTATGACTGATGTAATATATGGCTCTCTCATGATTGAGTTCATTCTTCTGGGTGAGGAGTGTACCAAGTGTGAAGTCCGTAGCGGAAATGTATAGAGTGAATGGCAACTGTGGATTTGGGGGAGATAAAATCGGTGAAGAGGTAAGGTAGGCTTTGATTGAATCAAAGGCTTTTTGGTAGTTCTCATCCCATTTGAAGGTGACCCCATTTTGTAAGAGGTGATTAAATGGCTTGCATTTGTCTGAGAGTTGGGCAATAAAGTGATGTATCGATTGGATTTTGCCTTGCAAGCTACGTAATTGTTTGAGGTTTGTGGGTGGAGGCATCTCAAGGATGGCTTTGACTTTGTTAGGGTCAACTTCAATGCCTCGCTGAGAGATGATGAACCCTAAGATCTTGCCTGAAGTGACACCAAAGATGCATTTCTTTGGGTTTAGGTGAACGTTGTGCTCTAAAAGGTGATCGAAGATTTGGCGTAAGTCAGTGAGGTGTTGTGAATGCTCTTTTGATTTCATGATAAGATCATCGATGTAATATTCCATGGTTTTATGCATGTAATCATGGAAAATGTAAGTCATCACGCGTTGATAGGTTACCCCAACATTCTTGAGGCCGAAAGGCATGACCTTGTAGTAGAAGGTCCCCTAGGGGGTTGTGAAGGAAGTTTTATGTTGGTCGATAGGATTGATTTTGATTTGATTGTATCCAAAAAATCCATCCATAAGGGATATCATTTCATGGCCTACGATGGAATCGACAAGTGAGTCAATGTTTGGTAAGGGAAAGTTGTCTTTGGGACAAGCTTTGTTTAAGTCATGAAAATCAGTGCATACATGAACCTCACCAGAGGGTTTTGGGACTGGTACCATGTTAGAAACCCACTCGGGGTAATCTATGGGAATGATGAAACCTACATCGAGGAGCTTTTGGAGCTCCGATTTTATGAGGAGAGCAATGGTAGGATGCATACATCACAACTTTTGTCTGACGGGTTTGGCATCTTTGTCTAAGGTGAGATTATGAACCACTAGGGAAGGGTCAAGGCCAGGCATGTCCTTGTAGGACTAGGCAAAGACTCTAATATATTCCTTAAGGAAAGTAGTAAATGTGATGCACTCTTCTGGTGAGAGGCTAGCAGTGAGTTTGACTATGTGTGGGTTTTTGAGATCATCTCCAATGTCAACCTCAATAGTATCTTCCATAAGCATGTGGGAGCCATCTCGAAGTTGCTCGAGGATTGGAATAAGATGGAGGTCATCGATAGCCTCTGGTACATCAAATTCATCATCTAGGTAGATGCCTGTATGGTGAACCCATGGAATGTGGGGTGGGGTGGAAGGTGAAGGAGCATTCACAACATGCAAGACATGGGGTGAAAGTAAGAAATCATGCGGCAAAGGTGTAGGTGAAATATGTGTAAATTCAAGGATATCTGGGTTGGGTGTGTCATCACGAATCGATTGATGTGTGTATCGAAGTGGAGCAAAGAGGTCTACATCAACCACGTTAACCGAAGCCATGGGGGATGTAGGTGGTGAAGAGTCTGATGATGAAGACTCAATAACATGTGACCATCCAAGCAAACTTAGCAGAGGGTGCAAGATGATAGGTGGAGAACGTGATCGAGTAATGGAGTGATGGAGTTGTCGATGCATAGGCAGTGATCTAGCCAAATGTGGTGGTGATGGTGGAGGAGATGTCATGTCATATTCTGGGTAGTGAGCATCTAGAGATAATGCAAAAAATTGGTTAGTTAATTCATCGACACAACATGATGACGTAGTGTCGGAGAAGGGGCATTTCCTGAAAGAAGTCGAATGGAACAGTAATGGTCGAATGAGGAGATGAGCTCTCCTCCAAAATATCCATGTTGATATATTCCTCCAAAGTGTGTGTTGGAAGCGGGGAAGGGTGCAAGGAGAGATCCTGAAGCTCATCCTCAAGTGTGTGAATGGCGGTGGGGCGATAGCCTAAGCTAGATTTGTCTGTAGGTGATTGGACGTGGGGATTGATGGGTGTGCGTAACCCTTGTTCATAACATCCTAATCCAAATCCATGCCAATGGAAATACCAAAGATAGCGTAAAGTAAAATGGGGATTAGACATGTGATCTAATGTACCATAAAATTTGGATTGTGGTGGTGGAGGCACTGCAACCGGGAGTGAGGAGTCTAGTCCTGCATAAACAAAGTTGGTTTGATTATCGGGAGGACCTAATTGTACAATAGTGCCAATGGTCAATACTGAAGCCGAAGGATAGTCGTAGTCACGCGTGGATTGGATGGTAGGAGGTCGTACATGAGCATCACAAACATTATAGTCACTTGGACCAGAGTTCATCATGAAGATAGAGATGTGAGGTGATGTACGAGGTGGTGAATCTAAATCAAAAGAGGAGGGTGAGAGCTGAGACTCTCGTATTGTGGCACTAGAGGGGTGCAACTATTGGTCATCAAGGTGAGAAGCTCATTGTTCTCGATCGTGGTCTTCAGCTATCATAGGTGGGATAGGATGATCTGCATGCGGGAATTATGGAGTTGAGTCAGTAGATGTTAATGTTGGGCTGCGAGGAGATGTGAACATCTAGGTCATGGATGAAATGGAAGTGGGGGTGTTTGAGGCATAGGGAGGATAGGAGGTTCCATAGAGGAAGATGGGCGAGATGTCATAGTAGGCCACTGTGGGGGTGACAAAGAGGGTGTCGATTGTTGAAAGTATTGAGCATATTATGTTGTCATTGATGTCAAAGAGAGCTTAGCATGGCAGAAATATTATCCTATGGTTGGATAATTATGCAAGGCAAGGTTCATCTCAAGGCAAGGAAATTGGCAAAAAGATAAGGTTATAATATTTATTTCTAAATATTATACACAAGGGACAAAGGTTTGTAAGATGAAGCAAAGCAAAGGTTCATGAAGTTTGATGATAAAAATAACATGGTACAAGCTTGGAAAATGAAATGTTCATGTGGGTTTATGTTAACAAGTTAAGGATTATAATATTTAAATATTATAAAAAGGTTTTAAAAAGGACATGGAACAAGGCTTAAAAGACATGAAGAAAAATATTTAAAAGTAGTGGACCATGGTCTAAAAGGACAAGAGGAGAAAGAAGTTTATTTTCAATAAACCAAGGCTTAAAAATAATAAACATTATAATATTTTTAAAATTAGAATGCCAAGTTTTAAAAGGAAGATGGCGCCAAAAATAAGTTTGAATTTGAGCACCAATGTAGTCCAAGGTAAAGGAGGGCACACCATGTTATTCGAGCATCGACGTAGACCAAGGAAAAGGAGGGCACACCATAATTATTTGAGTGTCAACGTCATCCAAGTAATGAAGGCAAATATATATACCCAAGGTTTTACCTTATAAAATCATCACTTGCATTTGCATATTGATTCCCATTAGTGGAGTGAACAAGCGAATGGTAGAGATAGTGAGTAATTTGAGGTGCATAGTTTAGAAGATATTCATCGAAGAATTTATTGATGTCACACTTGTTGGCATAGCATAGTTGGTCATTGGTCGTGTGTTAGAGCGCTAGGCAGAGAGAGGTCATGGGGTCGATTCCCCTCGATGATAGTTTTGGGTAGAAGAGCTTTCATTATTTCGAGGTAGAGTTGAGTTAAAATATGTGGGCCACATTTTTGTGTCACAAAGTTATGCTAGCATGGTTGGTTGTTGAGCACTTTGGAGAGTGTTGTCTTGTGTGTTGGTAGATTTTGAATCACGACAGCATAAGATGTATTTGGTTTTTATTGAGCACAAAAATTAGAGGCATAAAGATTTATTAATTTAATTTTTGCAAGGTTTAAATGTGGTTGGGTAGCAAGTTTTTCTAAGAGTTTTGTTAGAATAGAAGTGTTGTTGAGAAATGTGTCCAAGAGCTATAAGGGTTGTGCAAGTATTTTAAATTTGTTGAAAGTTTAGAAGAGAGTCATGAGGTGTAATAACATTGTTTTATTTCTGTAATGCTTACATGAAATAAATTAACATTAAGATGCTTTGGGTATTGTATGAAGAATAAAATATTACATTATTAGAAAGGAGAGAAAAGGGTGTATTTGTGATCATTGTAATTTGTAATTCATGCACATCATAAGAAAAAGGTTTAAGGGCTCTACATGTTGTATTCTTGTGAAGACGAAAAGGAATAATAAAGTATTATTTTCAAGTTTTATTATGCATAATTTTTAGAAGGTTTTTATGTGGATTATTTGAAAAGTGATTTTGTTATCTAATCCTTGAAGAAGTACAAGAAAGACAATTTGTTTTTTAGACAAGTTTTTGTGGGTACATCTTCATCAAAGAAATTTTGAGGTATGGTGATATAACTCTCTCTATATGTGGTTTTAATTTGAGGAAATATTTTTAAGGTGGAGATAAAAGTTTTGATTAGTGTGCATTATTGGAAATATTTGAGCTAAGGTTTGAGAACAAAATTGTGCTTCATTGTTGAATAAAAGTGGAGACACATGCTAGGGTTTGAGAACAAATTGTGCATCATTGATGAGTGAAATTGGAAACACTTTTTCTAGGGTTTGAGAACAAGTTTGTGCATCATTGTGAAGCATTTGGGCATTGATTTGAGTGATTGTGAAAGTGTTTGAAATCAAGTTTTGTGAAACAATTTGTGCATTAGGTCTTGAGTTACTTTGGAAGAGAATACATTGATCATTTGTATTGCATATTATTCTTTATATGTTCTTGAAATAATTATGGGTAGAATATGCTTGAATTACCTAGTTGTAGAAAGCATTTCTGAAAGAGATGCAAGCATTTTTTTAAACATCATTTGTGTGCAATATTTGGGATTGGTTGAGCATGAGTGATGAGCAGTCTTGAGAACAAATTTGTGAGTTGTAAGTGAGTCTTGAGCAAAGTTGAGAAAAGGTTTGTGATCTGGTTTGAGCAAGCCTTTTGAGAAGGCTTGTGAGTATTTTGTGCAGAAATAGTAAGCATATTTAGGAAAAAATTGAGGTATATTTGTGCATGTAATGTGTGCATATTTAGAAAAAAGTTAAGATAAATTTATGCATGTAATGTGTGCATATTTGGGACAGAGTTAAGATGGATTTATGCATGTAATGTGTACATATTTGGGATAGATTTAAGACATATTTATGCATGTAATATATGCATATTTGGGATAGAGTTCAAATAGATTTGTGCATATAGTGTGTGTAGATTTGGGGCAGAGATGAGAGCAAATTTGTGAGAAAACCTAAGTAAGCCTCATGAGAAGGCTTGAAACAAAGTTTAAAAAAAGTGTGTACTAGATTTTGAGGTTACCAGATGAGATAGGAGATGTGTCTCTTATGGATAGAGTTCCATGACCTAGAATAAAGGATAGGAGTCTCCTATGGATAGAGTTCCACGAACTAGACCAAAAAGGGGATATAGTTCTCCTCTGGATAGAGTTCCATGAGCCAGAGCAAAGGATAGGAATCTCCTATGGATATAGTTCCATGACCCAGACCAACAAGGGGATAGTGTTATCTATGGATATAGTTCCATAAAAAATATTGAAGGAGAGGAGTCTCTTGTTCATAGAGCTCTACGAACCAGACTAGCAAGGGGATAGAGTTCTCCTATGGATAGAGATCCATAAACCAGAGTTAAGGGATAGAGTTCTCCTATGGATATAGGTCCATGAACTTGAGCATAGGGGATTGAGATATCCTTTGGACAAAGGTCCATAAACATTATAATATGGAATTGGTTCCCAAAATATTTATTGAGAAAATTTAGAAGAAATATTTTCTTCATGGATGTAACCCACGTTGGGTGAACCACATTGAATCTGTGTATCTCATTTTGTGTGATGATATGTGCATTTATTTGTTGTTTCTATTGATGAGATTGGTTAACACTTCTTTGGAAATATATTGCAATTGATAACATTGGATAATATTGTTTGGGAAAAAAAGTAAAAGTTTATCTTATACTGTTCACCCCCTCTCATTATAAGCTTATGTTATTCAATTGGTATCAAAGTGGGTTCCTTAGAAAAAGTCTAAAATCTTGAAGGAAGATCTTACAGGAACACAAATGGCTTCTTAAAATGGATCTTCAAAAAATAAGGCTCCAATATTTAATGGAAATAATTATGCTTTCTGGAGTATGAGGATGAAGACTTATTTGATGGCACAAGGATATGAAACATGTCAATATGGGTTCACACCTAAAAATACTCCTCCCACAAATAAGGATGGAAAACAATTATATGTAAATAATGCCAGGGCTATGAATGGAATCTTAAATGGATTGCGTGAATTAGAGATTGTGAAATCTATGCAATGCAATTCAACAAAAGAAATATGGGATAAATTGAAGCAAAAATATGAAAGATATAGCAAGGTTAAGTTGGAAAAACTTCAAACTCACAAGAGGAGGTTTGAGGAATTGAAGATGAAATATGAGGAATATATTGCTATGTACTTACTTCATGTTGATAAATTTGTTAATACCATGCATGAACTTGGATTTAAAATTGAGGACTCTAGTGTTTCTTAGAAAGTATTAAGATCACTCCCTATGAGGTATGATGCAAAGGTTTTAGCAATAGAATAGATGAAGGATCTCGATAAGTTGACAATGGATGAGTTACATGGAATTCCACAGCTTATGAAATGAGGATAGAAAAAGATCAAAATTCCAAGAGAAACAACATTCAAAGTTTCAAAGAAGACCAAAGATAAGGAACCAAAACCAAGTGATGAGTCAAGCAGTAATGAAGAAGCAAACTATATGAGAGGAAATAAGAAATACTCAAGAAAACGCAAATATATGAATACTGTGAAATGTTTTAATTATGGTAATTTTGGTCACTATGCATCTAATTGTCCACAAGCTAGAAGTAGTCACAATGAAGAGAAACATGATTATAAGAAAAAGGAAGAAATAATGTAGCCATGAAAAGAAAAATAGGTATGGTCAAGGTAAGCATGAAAATAGATTTTTTCAAAGGCACAAGAAGAGTTTATATGTTAAAAGAGCAAGCAGTTCTTCAAGTGATAGTGATGAAAGACTCTTAGATAGTGAAAAATAAGAGATTCTATTTTTGGCAATAGAAGAGGAAGAAGACACTCCTATTGAATACCAAGTAAAATAAAAAGAAGATTCTCTTATAATTGAAGACCTAGAGGAAGTATCATAAAAATAAGAAGCCACAGTTGATCTAGAAGAGGAACTTATTATTGCTCTCAGATATTTGAAAATATTTAGAAAGAAGAACTCAATACTAAAGAGTCAAGTTCAATAATATGAGAAAATAAAAGAAAAGCTTCTACAAGATCTCAAAAACTCAAAAGTTAAGGCAAGGAGATTTAAAGAAGTCATGGTTGAAAAGTTAGAAGCAAAAGAGTTAGAATTTAAAATATTAGAACATGAAGTGGTTTCTCTAACGATGGAAGTGAAAGATTCTAAGGATAAGTTGCACAAGTTTAGGAAAATTTTAAAATATTTGGATAACATTATCAATGCACAAATATCTTCATTTATCAAAATAGGACTTGGTTTTGAAGAAGGTCAAGAGGTACAAAAAGAGGAGTCAAGCTCAAATAAAAGAAAGTTTTAGAGGAAGAGATTGGAGAAGAAACTAAGAATTATGCTGATAAGTTGAAGAGTGGAAGCTTCATTAAGAAATAAAATAATGCACAAACAAGAAACAATGATCATCACAAAAAAGGCAAAGAAAGAACTAAGAGACCAGATTTTTCAAGACAAGATGAATATTTATTCCAAGGACATTGTTTTTCATGTAATCATTTTTGTCACAAAGCTATGCATTGCAAGGTTCATGAAAAGAAGGATTATGGATTCACTAAGAGGAACTTCAACTCATTCAAAGATGGATATTTCTTTCAAGGTTATTGATACTCATGTAATCACTTTGTTCATAAAGTTATACACTATAGGGTTCATGACAAAAATGATTATGGCTTCACCAAGAGGAACTTCAATTCATCTGCACCTTCCAAGAACTACAACATCAAATGTTAAAATTATAATAATTTTAGGCATAATGCTAAGTGGTGTAGAACAAAGTTTTTAGAACTTCCAAAGTCAAGCAATAACAAGGACACTAAAAAGTATCAAAAGGGTATGACTAAAAAGGTGTTGAAAAAGAAGGTTGAAAAGGAAGAAGAGCATTGTAATTTGGGAGTAGATTTACTCCCACCACAAAATTGATCACCTCAATAAGAGGAGGTGGTGATGGGGCTCAGCTAAGAATATTTTTTTTAGCCCTAAATGACCCCTTTGCCATTGATGTCAAAGGGGGAGAGTTTTAGTAAGGGGAGAAATCAGTAAGGAAGAACAACTTCTTAGGGGAAGCAAATTTGGAATCTAGTGGTAGTAAAAGAATTATTTTGTGAAAGAGTTACCATCAATGAAAAATAGGGAGATTTTTGGAAATATTGAGCATATTGTGTTGTCATTGATGTCAAAGAGATCTTAGCATGGCAAAAATATTCTCCTATGGTTGGATAATTATGCAAGGCAAGGTTCATCTCAAGGCAAGGAAATTGGCAAAAATATAAGGTTATAATATTTATTTCTAAATATTATACACAAGGGACAAAGGTTTGTAAGAGGAAGAAAAGCAAATGTTCATGAATATTGATGATAAACTGAATATGGTACAAGCTTCGAAAATAAAATGTTCATGTGGGTTGATGTTAAAAAGTTGAGTATAATATTTAAATATTATAAAAATGTTTTAAAAAGGACATGGACCAAGGCTTAAAAGAAATGAAGAAAAATATTTAAAAGCAATGGACCATGGTCTAAAAGGGCAAGAGGAGAAAAGATTTTATTTTCAATAGACCAAGGCTTAAAAAATAATACACATTATAATATTTTTAATATTATAATGCCATGTTTTAAAAAGAGGATGGTGCCAAAAATAAGTTTGAATTTGAGTGCCAATGTAGTCCAAGGCAAAGGAGAGCACACCATGTTATTCGAGTGCTGACATAGACTAAAGAAAAGGAGGGCACGCCATGATTATTTCAGCACCGACGTCATCCAAGTAATGAAGGTAAATGTATATATACCCAAGTTTTTAACTTAGAAAATCATCACTAGCATTTGCATATCGATTTTCATTCATGGAGTGAATGAGTGAATGGTAGATACAGTGAGTATTTTGAGGTGCATAGTTTAGAATATATTCATCAAAGCATTGATTGATGTCACACCTACTGGCGTAGCACAGTTGGTTGATGGTCATGTGTTAGAGCGCTAGGCAGAGAGAGGTCATGGTGTCGAGTCCCCTCGATGACAGTTTTGGGTAGAAGATATTTTGTTATTTTGAGGTAGAGTTGAGTTAAAACACGTGGGCCACCTTTTTGTGTCACCAAGCCATGCTAGCATGGCCGGTTTTTGAGCACTTTGGAGAGCGTTTTCTTGTGCGTTGGCATAGGTTGAATTGTAGAAACATAAGATGTATTTGGTTTTTTTTTAGCGTAAAAATTAGAGGCATAAAGTTTGATTAATTTAATTTTTACAAGATTTAAATGTGGTTGGGTAGCAAGTTGTTCTAATAGTTTTATTAGAATAAAAGTGTTGTTGATAAATGTTTGTCTAGGATGTATAAGGGTTGTGCAAGTATTTTAAATTTGTTGAAAGTTTAGAAGGGAGTCAAAAGGTGTAATAAAATTATTTTATTTATATAATGCTTGCATGAAATAAATTAATATTAAGATGCTTTGGATATTGTATGAAGAATGGAATATTGCATTATTAGAAAGGAGAGAAAAGGGTGTACTTGTGATCATTGTAATTTGCAATTCATGCACATCATAAGAAAAAGGTTTTACGGGTTCTACATGTTGTATTCTTGTGAAGACAAAAGGAAATAATAAAGCATTGTTTTCAAGTTTTACTATGCACATTTTTGAGAAGTTTTTTATGTGGATAATTTGAAAAGTGATTTTGCTATCTAACCCTTGAAGAGGTACAAGAAAGGCAAGTCATTTTTTAGATAGGTTTTTGTGGGCACATCTTCATCAAAGAAATTTTGACGTATGGTGATATAACTCCCTCTCTAGGTGGTTGTACTTTGAGTAAACATTTTTAAGGTGGAGATAAAAGGTTTGATTAGTGTGCATTGTTGGAAATATTTGAGCTAGGGTTTGAGAACAAAATTGTGCTTCATTGTTGAATAACAGTGGAGACACATATGCTAGGGTTTGAGAAAAAATTGTGCATCATTGATTAGTAAAATTGGAAACACTTGTGCTAGGGTTTGAGAAAAAGTTTGTGCATCATTGTGAAGCATTTGGGCATTTATTTGAGTGACATTGAAAGTGATTGTGAAAGTGTTTGAAATCAAGTTTTGTGAAACAATTTATGTATTATGTCTTGAGTTACTTTGGAAGAGAACATATTGAGCATTTGTATTGCATATTATTCTTTATATATTCTTTAAATATTTTTGGGTAGAATATGTCTAAATTGCCTAGTTGAAGAAAGTATTTCTGAAAGAGATACAAGCATTGTTTTGAACATCATTTGTGTGCAATATTTGGGATTGGTTGAACCTGAGTGATGAGCAATCTTGAGAAGAATTAAAAATAGATTTGTGATTTGTGAGTGAGTCTTGAGAAGTGTTGAGAATAGTTTTGTGACATGGTTTGAGCAGACCTTTTGAGAAGGCTTGTGAGTATTTTGTGCAGAAATAGTAAGAAAATTTGGGATAAAGTTGAGACAGATTTGTGCATGTAATATGTGCATATTTGGGATAAAGTTAAGACATATTTATACATGTAATGTGTGCGGATTTGGGATAGAGGTAAGACAAATTTGTGCATGTAATATGTGCATATTTGGGATATATTTAAGACAAATTTGTGTATGTAATGTGTGTATATTTGGGATGGAGTTGAGATAAATTTGTGCATATAGTGTGTGTAGATTTGGGGTAGAGTTGAGAGCAGATTTGTGAGTAGACCTGAGTAAGCCTCGTGAGTAGGCTTAGAATAGAGTTAAGAAAAATTGTGTACCAAATTTGGAGGTGACCAGAGTAGATAGGAGAGGAGTCTCCTATGGATAGAGTTCCATGAACTAGATAAAATAAGAGGCGTATCATGTGGATAAATTTCCACAAACCAGATCAGCAAGGGGATAGATTTCTCCTATGGATAGAGTTTCATAAACCAAAGCAAAGGAGATAAATCTCTTATGGATAGAGTTCCATGAACCGGACCAACAAGGGGATAGAGTTCTCCTGTGGATAGAGTTCCATGAACTAGAGTAAAGAAAAGGAGTCTCCTATGGATAGAGTTCCATGAACCAGACTAGCAAGAGGATAGATTTCTCCTGTGGATAGAGATCCACAAACTAGATTTAAGGGGATAGAGTTCTCCTATGGATAGAGGTCCATGAACCTGAGAATAGGGGATTGAAATCTCCTTTGGATAGAGTTCCATAAACATTGTAATAGGGAATTTATTCCCAAGATATTTGTTGAGAAAATTTAGAAGAAATATTTTCTCTGTGGACGTAACCCACATTGGGTGAACCACGTTAAATATGTGTCTCTCATTGTGTGTGATGGTTTGTGCATTGCTTTGTTGTTGCTATTGATGATATTGGTTAACACTGCTTTGGAAAGATATTGTAATTGATAACATTGGATAATATTGTTTGTGAAATAAAAGTAAAAGCTTATCTTATACTGTTCACCCCCCTCAGTATAAACTTGTATTTTTTATCAACGTTGGATGTAGGTTTATGGAAGAGGATGGTTAGAAGATGCGAGTAGCCAAAGAGAAGGTGGAAAAAAAGGTATGGTAGTTGGATTAGATTTTATGATAGTTGATGAAAGTGGTGCAGACACTGAGGTATGTGTCCCTGATGTAGATTGTAGTAGTGAGGTTGATGTGGAGGGAGATGTTGATGCTCCAATAGATTGATGAGATGAAACAAGAAAAAGTTGTGTAGAAGATAAGGAGGATCCTAGTGGAAGGTCTGTGGTGTTGTAGAATTTGAAGGGGTCCTCACCAGAAGGAACATAGTGAACAAGTCTATTGTAGATATATTTGAGGTAATGGTGTAATGTAGAAGGGACACAATGCATGTCCCTAATCCATGGATGGTTGAGCAAGATGTTGTACTACATATCACCTTGTATAACATGGAATAGGATAGAAATGGTGTAGATTCCCACTTGGATAGGTAGGAAAATGGATCCTACTGTAGGTCGTATAGAGCCATCAAATGCTCAAAGTTTGAATTATGGTGTGGTGAAATGAGTTGGAGGAATATGCAGGTGGTAAGCTTGCAATGGAAATGATTCTGATAGAGGAACCAATATCAACGATAACATGCTTGTAGGTGATAGTGTTAATGGTTTCTTGGATGTGAAGAGGAGGATCTACTCCTTCACATATAATTTTAGTAATCTCATGATCATAGAAACTAATTGAGGTTGAAGGCAGCATTGAATGTTTCCCACAAAGTTCACAAATGCATTTATGTCATGAGTTTCAAGATCAATAGATCAAATAATATCATTCAACACCTCATGATGGGGTTGAGATTGTTGCAAAATATCAAATATGGATAACTTGGTAGGAGTGTTACACAACTGGTGGGTAAGGCTACCCTGAATGGTAATGAAATTTTGTGGTGGGGGTGTAGTGTTCGAAGTCATGGGAAACTATGGAGAAATAAATGGTGCAGGTGGTGAGACCACTGGTGTAGTTTGGCATGAGGGATACCTTTGATTGCGAGTAGTGAGGTTAACCATGCCAACTATGCCACATGAAGGAGGATATTGTTAGATGCTATTAACTTGTCCAGGCAGCCCTATAGGATTAGGTTGAGTTTGTTGGGGATTGGTCCCATTATGTTCAGGTAGGGGATTTTTGTAGATCCCCAAGTTTTGATTTTGGGGGGCGAGTGGGTTGGAGACCTGGATGGTACCCCTATCAATGAGATCTTGGACAAGACCATGGAAAGAGTGATAAGATTCGATATCATGACCATATTGTTGATGGTATGCACAAAAGGCTTGCTTCATGTATCCTTGAGTCTTGGGTTGATTTGGGTCTAGCGATCAGATTTTGGGTAGGTTGATGTGGCTTGCATCATACAATATCTAGGAAAGGACTGGTAAAGACTTAGATAGTAGGATGAGATTGCATGTTTGGTCCTATGGGTGAAGGCCTTGAGGCTATTGTGGTTGAGGAGGAAGAGGTGCACTGGTTTGGAATGGTTGCTACTGAGGAGAAGGAGGTCGTGGGATGGGTGATGGAGCTAAGGTAGTTGTTACCATGTTATTGGCTTGTGGTGGCCTAGGAAAAGGCTGATTAGGTGTATTTATATTAACATGAAAATTAGAATTGTATGAGGGTTTTTGTCTTAGCTTGATTTTTCCTGATTGGACTTTGATGTCCTCGATGACTTTAGCTTGGGTGATGTCTTCTTCAAAGGTGCATCTTTGATGAAGTTGCATGGAAATAGAGATGTGCTTGTAATAAATTTTGGAGAAAAGTGTAACAAGTTCAATGGTTTGGAGACTGTGATCTAGGTCATGTATGACTGATCTCCATCGAGAAATGAAATCAATAATGGACTCGTTGTCAACCTATCATAGGATGAGGACATTTGAGAAGTTTATTTTATTTTTGATGTTGATAGAGAATTTTTCTAGGAATGAATTGGCCAGTTTTTCAAATGTGTATAGGCTATGGTGTGAAATCATGTTGTACGAATCAAGGGCTTGTCCCCCAAGAAAGAGGGAGAAGGTATGTAACATGAGGGGATTGCTAGTATGAAGCTAGTAGAAAGCTGAAAGGTAGTTACTAACATGTTATCATGGATCCTCTTTGCCCTTTTACTTATAAAACTTTAGGATCTCAAAGCGATAATGATAATGAGGAATGGGAACTAAGGTATGGACTGGCTCATTGTAGAGTTTTTCATAGGTAGGTTTTTGTGGTCCATAGATGGTGGTACAAAGATTTAGCATATTTACTTCATCTTGAAAGAGTTGAAGTTTGGATTTTATAGGTGTAGAGGATGATGCTAAGGTGGGTGGGTCCTGATAGTGTGGTAGATACTGGATTTGTTCTTCACAATATTGGGAAGGGACATATTGCAACTGATCCTAAGGAGGTGGTTTTTAAATGATGTATGGTTTTGTAGTAGGTGGAATACTAGGTTGTGGAACATACATCTATTGAGGATAATAATATTATGGTTGAGGGGTGTGCGGTTGTTGTATAGGTATTTGTTGGAGAGAATCCTATTGTAATGGTTGAGTTGTAGGATGCGATGACCAAGTAGGGGGAGGCATAAATAATGTGGGTCCAATAGATAATAGTAAAATGGCCTAGACAAATGATGTTAAATGTGGACTAGATGAGGTGTCATATGATGGGTCATGCATCTATTCTAAGGTATGAGATGTGGGAATGCTAAATTGAGTAGAATATCATGGGGGAGTAATAGTATAGGCTAAAGGTCATGGACCATGGGTGGGAATGGGACCTACAGTCAGGATCCAAAATGGAGGAGGAGGGAGTAATCTAAAGGTTGAAGTGGATGAAGGTGGAATAGAATATTTGGTATGATGTGTCCCAGGAGGATAGGATGTAGGCATGAGTGATGAAGAAGGGGTAGGAGAAACGTTTGAGGTAGGATCTTGAGAGGGTGAAGTAGTAAATGTGTATACTCTATGTTGGGTGTAGGCATTCAGTTGTAACTATTGGTGTTAATTTGATTGTGTTTGAGGAGGTAACTATGATATGTCCCCAAAGGATGGGAAGAATGATTTTTGGGGAAGTGGTAGTGGTAACTCTTGGTAAGAGTGTTGGTATGATGGTAGGAGTGGCTCTTGTTTTTGCAAGAGAGGTTGTTGTGATGGGGTTTGCAATGATGGCACCTGAGTTCCTGGTGCATAAGAGGAAGGGTCTAAAATCATACCTATGGTAGGGGTGAATGATGCAACCTAGGGACGAGTGCATTTTAACAAGGAGGAGTCATTCTCAAAAAGGAATTGAGATAGAATCTGGAAGAAGGGGTGCACAAAGGTAGGATAAGTAGGTAGGATCTTCTCATCGATGGTGAAAAAATAAGTGGGATGTCTTGGAGTTGTATATATGATCACAAAATATAGAAGGTGGGTTGGGTGAAGGAGAATGAGGAAGAAGTGGATCATATTCACAAGACAAGGTAGGAATCTCATCAGAAGAATACATGTGTGTGGAAGGTATATGTGAGTCTATGGGTAGATCAATTGTGAGTGTGTGGGCTTCCCCTATAGGAGAGGAATAAGGATATTGACTAGAAGGGGTGAAGAATACCTCCTCATTAAGGCACACTTTCTCGCATTCTTTACTATGTGTGGTGATATTTATGGTGTCTTGTGTGATGAATGTGGGCTCAAAAATATACAAAAAATAAAATATAAGGTTTTGGGTGTGATGTTCAAGGGGTTTTTGAGTAACCCTATGAATTTTGACAATATTCTAGACTTTTAAGTAGGATTTGTAGGTTAGGGGATGAATTGAGACCTGATTCATAGGTTGGGGGGGAAATTGATCCCAAATTGTGAATATGATAGAAACTAAGAAATTATAGGCTATAGATAACCAACAAAAAGAGTGTTGAACCATTAAATGTGCTAAAACCAATCTATTATTATGTAAACAATGTGAAAATAGAATCAGTTCTAAATGCAGAAAATAAAATATTTATGTGTTTTCATGTGTTTTGATGTTGAAAATATACTTCCTACAAAATATCACAAGATATGGGGTGATAACTCTAGAAATATCACAATATATGGGGTGATAACTCTAGAAATATCATGATAGTCATCGATATGGAACCTCCTACAACACCCAAGGGTGCACATAATATAACAATGTTGTAATAGGTAAATAGTGACCTGTATAGAAGGTGCAATAAAATGATAACCTATAGGGAGACTCAAGATGCACTAATGAGTCCTATAACCTCTTGCAAGAAGAGGCGGTAATGTTTAAGACTTGCTACTTGCCCATCTAGGCTTTTTATTCACTCTTAGGTGAGCTTAGTCAATGAAGACAGTTACCATGTTCACTAATTATGTAAGCCTCATGAACAAAGGCATATAAACCTATCCCACTCCGAAGGCTCCTTATGGTGATGAATTATGGAAGATCAATCTCAAAAGTGGGGGATTTTTCGATGATGAAATATATAAAACCACTCATATGGGGATTCTAGATGTCTAGGGGGGTGAGCTTCTAGAGGGTAAAACTCCTACCTCACCAGTCTCGAGTGATGAATTGGGTATGAAATCCAATCTCACCACTTGTGTGTACCATGTGAGTGTGTGGGTTCTTGTTGTCTAACGATGATGTAAAAGCAATAAAGCTAACTAGATGCCTTTTTGAAATGTAAATCTATCCCTATATGCATTTTTGGAAGCAAAGCTAGATTGAGATGCATTTTGAAAAAAAGATAATCCTATGTGCTTTTTTAGAAAAGAAACAAGGATCTTATGCTATGAAGCATGTTAACAAGCAATGTAAAAAATGTGAGAAGAAGGATTTGTGGAACCTTAAGTTTGAAACATGAAAGAAAAGTAATAGATATTGTACAAAAATAAATTAGAAATTCTAAACTAATGATATGGAAAGTGATGTGCAAATTACCCAGAGGATTTGTGAAAGAAATAGGAAAATTTCTAATCTAAAATGATATGGAAAGAAATTTGAAAATTACAATTTACCTAGAGGATTTATGAAATAAATGGGAAGTTCTAATCTAATGATGAGAAAGGGATCTAAAATTTACATTTTACCCAAGGGATTTTGAAACATGCAAAAAGATATATGAAAAACCCTAATCCTAAATGCATGCAAGAAATATGAAATTACTTTTTGTGCAAGAAGGAATTTGAAGTTGCTTTCATGAAATATGCATAAAGAGATTTGAAAATCCTAATTCTAAATGTGAATTTTACAATAGAAATTTTAAATATACTTTTTGAAAGAAAGTGAAGGGAATACCATAAGCATGAAATTGGAAACCTCTTTGAAATGTGATTTGTAAAAGGAAATGAAAATGTTCTTGAAATAAATCAGATTGAACTTTTTGATCTACAAGTAGGTTTTTGAAAAGAAGAATTTAAAACTTATCTAATGCAAGAGAGACAACTTCAAAAATTGACGATTCACAAAGAGAATGACATAAAATATAATCCTATCCTAATGATCTGAGCAAAAGTAAATGTAATTCTAGTTTAGATAAGTAAAGATAAATCTGAAACAACCTGATACAGATGATTTGAAAATGAAGAATGCATTTAAAGGGAATTTTAGGCAATGACATGATGCATTTTGTAATAAAAAAATTTCTTGCACATGCATACTAGAAACAAATAAGTTTAAGGAAAATACCTGGTTCCTTTTGTTCTAGATGGACTATTCTGAGTCTTTGCTATAGACCTCTGCAATTTTGAGGGTTTTTGGAGCAGTTACACTGGATTCGCAAGGCAGGGGTAAATAATATTTAGGAGCCCAAAACTTTTATTCTGATGACCTAAGGAGATTTTCAGGGATTTTAGAGTCTCTATTCTATATGGAATGATACCTGCAATAGCACAAGTAGTATAAAATTGTGTTATATTCGCAACAAAACTAGTATAGAAAAACGCTTTGTGGGGGTCCCACCAGGCATGCTAGAATGAAGTGGATGAAAGATGCCATTTGATCCAACAACTTGATATAACACAAATTATCTAGAAATGCTGATTTTATTAATGAAAGAAATTATTTAGGTTACAAATAGTGAGTATTCCCATTCTTATTTCACAAATGTACAACAATCCTGATGATATATTTTGAGGTCTCCTCAATGTAGATGGGCTTAATGTGTAATGCATACTTTCCCATTTTCACTTGTTTGGGACCTAAAAAATGGAGTTAGTGTGTTTGGGGGCTTGCCTTAGTTAGGCCCCATTTTGAAGAAGACAAATCAACATTAAATATGTAGATAGAAGTGATGTAAACTAGAGATATGACTATAAAAACATGAAAATAAGTATACCTAATAGATTTGCTATTGTAGGCCTATTGTAGGGTCAATTCACATGGTAGGGGGTGAATTTGAAGTTTGGATTCATAGGGAAGGGGGTGAATTGAGCTGCAGGTAATTTCTAGTATAGATTATTTGTCCAAATGTGCTCTTGAGATGATATTATGATGTATGTATTGTGCAGATATGTCAGATTGTATTCTAGTCAGATTTTTGTAGAGTTTATTTAAGTTAGCTAAAAGGGAGAGAGAGAAGTATAATATGAGGGGAAGCCCTCTATTTATAGAGGAACATGAGGTCAAGATAAGGGTTTAGATATACCAACCCTTAGATTCACTCCAAGCTGAAGTTAGGTTAGGGTTTTAATAGGTGTTAAACTCTCATGCATTAGATAAATATCTCCTCGTCACACATATGTGAGGAAGAGAGGATTAACTAATGTTAGTTAGATCCTAGGTTAGGTTAGCATTTAGTTAGGATATTTGGAAATATCCTAACTAAATCCTGACCTAACCTAGGATCTAACTAACATTAGTTAATCCTCTCTTCCTCACATATGTGTGACGAGGAGATATTTATCCTAACTAATCTCATGTGCATACATGTGTGGAAGTTTTCTTAGGGATAATTTGGTTTAGAACCCTAATTAATCTTATTTAAATGGAAAAGTGCATTCAATTAAATGTCAATGATGAATTAGATCACTAATCAACCTAATTAGGATTTTTGATAGGGATAAGGTCCCATGAGGGCTAATTAGGTGTAGGTAAGGGCTTAAGTTACCTTAGGGGGGCTAATAGGTGGTCTCCTAGTGGGTAGGAGGCCTTCTGGAAGCATTTTATCTAGTTTTGTATGTTTAGGATCCTACAAATGACTAAGATGGTCTATGTCAGCCTACAAGTGTGTATGTAGATGTGAAAGTGCCAAGAAGTGAACATGTGTAACTTTTAGGTGTCTACACACAATTGTATGTGATATTTTATTATAGCATTTCTAGGCTTTGCTCTTTGTGGAATACCCAAGTAAGATACCCTCATCGCACTTGGAATCAAACTTACCCAAATTTTTCTCTTCTCATATGATATAGCATTTGCTTCTAAATTCTTTGAGATATTTTACAGTAACTAGTCTTTCCTTCCAAAGCTCATATGGGGTTTTGTGGTGGTTTACTCTTACTTGAGCTCTATTTATAATAAAAACTATTGTATTAATTGCTTCTTTCCAAAAATAATCTAAAATATTAGACCCATTTAACATAGCTCTGGCCATACCCTAAATAGTTCTATTTTTCCTTTCAACTACTCCATTTTGTTGTGGAGTTCTTACTACTAAAAACTGTCTCTTGATTCCATGCTACTCACAGAATTCTATAAATTTGCCTGAAATGAATTCTTCTCCTCTACCTATTTTATTTTCTACTACTACTTGAATACCTTGAATTTTTCAAATGCTTCTGATTTTTCCTTTAAGAATGTTACCCAAGTCATTCTAGAGAAATCATCAATAAATAACATGAAGTAACTTTCACCTTGTAAACTTGTTGTCCTTTTAGGACCACATAGATCAGTGTGAACTAGTTACTTAGACTTGGATGAAGTAAATTCTTTTGATCTGAAGCTTGTTATTACTTGCTTGCCATGTTGACATTGTGCACAAATTGTGTTTGGTGGTTTTGTTATTTTGGGAAAATCTATGTCTACTTGTTTGTTGCTTATTTTCACTATGTTATGAAAATTCAAGTGACCCATCCTTATATGCCATAACTAGATTTCATCCTCTTGTGACAAAAAGTATTTTTTCCCTTTGATGTCACTCAACATGTAGAGATTGTTAGTAGTTCTACTGGAATCTGCAATAATCTTTCTTGTTTTGGATTTTCTGATCTCACATCCATTTGGGTGAAATGTAAGTATGTGTCCTTGATCACATAGTTGACTTACACTTAGTAATTTGTGCTTCAATCCCTCAACATATAACACATTTTTTGTTTTGATCTTCCATTATCCAAACTCAGAGTCCTTTTTCCAACAATTTTAGCTTAATCGTTATCACCAAATTTTATGGTTCCTCCATTTATTTTCTTGAGATAAAGAAATTTACTTTTATCACCTATCATATGGCTTGAACAAACACTATCAATATACCATTGATTTCCTTCATATTGCACATGGAGAGCGGTTTGAACTAACATGAATTTTTCTTTTTCTTGTTCCTTATTTTTCTAGATGTTTGAAGATATCTCTTTCTGAACTGGTTGACTATCCTCTTTCTTTCTTGACTTAGAAAGTTTAGAAAACAATGTTTTGCACCATTTAGCTTTGTATCCAAAATTTTACACTTATAACACATGACATTTTTGAGAGGTGCAAAAGAAATTTTACTAGTGATGACAAAATCATTTTTTACACGAACCCTACATTGTGCATCTTTGTGACCATATTTGTTACATGAAAAAAAATAACCATGAAAGAAGTATTGAAACCTATTTTATTGCCTGCGATTGACTTTTTTCCATGATGATTCTTTGCTTTCTTCCTCCCTGATGCTTTTATTTTTTAACACATCTGCATAATTCATGGGGTCTTTATCACTTACTTTCTTTGATGTCCCTTTTGATCTTGATTCCTCCTTTTGTAACCTTGTATTTTGGTGTGTCCTATTCTTAGATTTTTCAACTTCTTTTATGAGAGATTCAATATCATATTCCAATTATTTTACCTTTAATTTCTCAATCATTACTTTTTCAATTCTTTTTGCTTCTTCAACCTTTACTTTTAAATCTATGATATCTTGTAGAAACCTTGCCTTAATTTCCTCGTCATCTTGTACTTGAGTTTTCAATCTTGAATTCTTCTTTCTCATTCTTTTTTATTCTTCAAGGGTGGTGGTAAGTTCCTCTTCTATGTGGACCAATACTTCCTTTTCCTTTTTTGAATATATTTTATTGATTTCAACCATAGGAGAAATTTCTATCACATTAGTAGCCATGTGTGTTCTTGTAAGATCTTCCTTTAAGCTGTTAGTCTTCCTTGAAGGAACCCACTCTGATATCAATTGAAGAACACAAGCTTATATTGAGAGGAGGGGTGAACAGTATAAGATAAAACTTTTACTTTTATTTCCCAATAAATATTATCAATTGTAATAACTTTCCATAGTAGTATTAACCAGTATCACCAATAGCATTACTAAAACAATGCACAACTCATCACACACATGAGAGGCATATTTAATGTGGTTCACCCAATATGGGTTACGTCCATGGAGGAAAACTTTCTTATAATTTTTTTCAATAAATCTCTTGGGAACCAATTCCCTATTACAATTTTTATGGGCACTCTCCCAAAGGAGAATCCAATCCCCTATGCTCAAGTTCATGGACCTCTATTCACAAGAGAGACCAATCCCCTTTTCTCAAATTTTCTCCAAGCCTTATCACAAGGCTTTCTCAACTCTACTCCAAGCCTACTCACTAGGCTTGCTCAAACATAATCAAATCACTGCTCAAATCTATCCATAAAAACCTTCTCAAAATTTCTCAAATATTTGCTCAAAATTGCCCACAAAAACCTGCTCAACCTGCTCAAATCTCTACTCAAATTGCCCATAGAAATATTCTCAAAGCATTATCTAAATATTACATATACACAATGCTCATATATATACCCAAAATCAAATATGAACAATCATACAGATTTCCTTTTACAAATCTGATCTACAACACTTGCACCTTTAATTTCAAAACATTCAATAAATATGCACACCTTGTTTTCAAACCCTAGCACATGCGTTTTCAATTTTATACAAAACCAAACTTACTTTCAAGCACTAATGCACACTCACTCAATTATTATTTCACCACCTTGAGAATGATTTAAATCACCATACCTCAATTTGTCTTGATGAAGATGTGCCCTCAAAAACCTGTCTCAAATAATATATTTTCTTTTGCCACTTCAAAAATAGATTAGCAAAAACTCCTCTTCAAAAATTCACATAAAACTCTTCTCAAAATATGTGCACATTAATTTATGAAAATAATGCTCTATTACTCCTCTTTGGTTTCACAAGATATATATTTTAAATATAAACCAAACCCTTCAAAATATCAAGAAAATATTACAATCAATAAAAGGACACAATACACCTTATAACTCCCTCTTTCAATATTGCAAAAATAACCCTTCTCACACTTAGACAATAATACAATTTTCTCATAAACTTATACACCATAAAACTCCTTAAAACAATATCCTCCTATAAAATACAATATTCAAAATGAACTAATATACCATACAACTCCCACTTTTATAAACCAGATAATGCCTTCATATAAAAATATATTTTTCAATTAAAACCAATGCACCATACAACTCCCACTTTGCTCTTAATAAAATTCAAATCAAACTCTTTACTTTACTGCCACAATGCATTCAAATTTAATTGATTTAAACAAAAATATTTGTACCTTATGCACTATTGCAACTCGAACCCACGACCTCCAAGAGAAAGCACTACCACTAGCGCCTTCAAAAAACTATGCTACTGCAACAGGTAGAACCAAGGATGGGGAACAAAAAATATAACTCTTATTTGCATTAGCCCAAATTTCAATGCACACAATGAGAAGATGTTAGAGGGTTTTTACCTTGAAACCTCTACCACAAAATCACTCACACAACAAACCAGCAGCTAGGCCACCCCAACCGAATGGAATGTCTCAAGAGTACTCAAGATATGTCACTATCTCACATTAGCACCCTTCAAAATTCATTGTTTTTTTATCGTTCGTACTTGGAGGGATATCAGCTTTAGCACCAAATATTAAACATTTTTCACATCAAAATTCATATCATTAAACATTAACGCTTATTTTTTATAAATAAAATTGTTGCCTCCTTATTTATATGCACTTCAATGTTTCTTGGAGAGTCAGCTCACGTTTTCATATGGAGATTTAAACTTACTTTGCACATGATGTTGGTGCCAAACATACACCCTTATGTTTATATTATAATATTTAAAAATATTATAATAATGACTCTTAATACCTTTGGCCCTCAAAGAAATATTAAACCTTGGTCTTCTTTTAAAACCCTTTTAAAAACTTTGCCTTCTTATTCAAATTTAAACCTTGCTCTTAAACCTTTGGCCTTCAAATAAATATTTAAACCTTGGTCTTCCTTTTTAGCTCCTTTTAAAACTTAACCCTACCTTGTCTTTTAAACCTTTTGCCCTTAATAAATAATAAATAATCCTTGCTTTTTCTTTGGTCCAAACACTATAAAACCTCTTGGACCTCCTTTATAATATTTAAAAATAAATATTATAAACCTTTTCTTTTCACCAATTTTTCTTGTTGTGAGATAAACCTTGCCTTGCATAATTGTCTTACCTTAGAATAATATTTTTGCCTTACCATGCTCTCTTTGACATCAATGACCATGTCCCTTTGACATCAATGAAAAATCAATATTTCCAAAAGGATCTAGAGAAAGCTCTTTCTCAGATGGCCAATGATAATACCTTGGTCTTGATGGTTTCCCTTGTGAATTCTACAAGTCCCTTTGGGACACTATTGGGCCTAATCTTCTCAAAGTCTATCAGGAGGCCTTCTCTAAGGGTTATTTTCACCCTAGTATTAATGAAGGGATTATTATATTTACCCTTAAGGTCATTGATCCTGAAGTCATCACCAATTGGAGGTATATTACTCTTCTTAATATTATTTATAATATCATTGTCAAGCCCCTATATTTATGCATATGCCATCTCCTTCCTATTATAATGCACCCAAAGTAAACTAGCTTTATTCAAGGTAGGTTCATCCTTGAAAATATTATTGATGTCTGGTAAGGCATGGAGTGGAATTGTAATTCCAACCAATGATCATTATTCATCAAAATTGACTTTGAGAAAATGTATGATAGGATTTACTGATCGTTCATTCTATCCATGCTCAAAGCTCTTTGTTTTGGGCTCTGTTTCATTAGTTCTATGGATATTTTGTTTACTAAGGCTTCAACTAATTTATCCATTAACAGAAACAAGACCTCAGCCATTGGGCTCTTTTGATCCATTATACAAGGTTGTCTTTTGGTGCCATCCCTTTATGTCCTCATTGCTAAAGGGTTTGGCTATTTACTAGCTCACCATGCTGCTTAGGGGTCTATTTGATGAATTTATCTCCCTGAATGTCAGACTCAGTTGATCAATGATCATTTTTTTGATGACTCTTTTCTCACTCTTATTGAGGAATAAGGTGTCATTCATCAGGCGCTTGCCTTCTTGGACACTTTTTGTTTGGTTTTTGGATCCTCCATTCAATGGAAAAAGAATCAATGTTATAGGCAGTCTCTTGACCTGATGCACCACTAACTTAGTCAATATTAGTGGAAGAACATCTAAGAGGGGGAAATACTTCATTTTTTAGGTATTCCTTTTGTATTTAACAGTTTGTTTCTAGAGATGTTGAAGTATATTATTAATAGGGTGGAACAAAAATTTACCTACTGGTCCACCAAAAAACTCTCCCTTGTTGTTAAATTCTAAATTTGTATCAAAGTTCTTGTGGCTACCCATGTTTATTATTATTCCTATTGGGTCCCATCAAAAAATTGCTATAATAAGCTTGATAAGATTTTGCGAGAGTTTTTATGGTCCTCTTACAACAATGGTTTAGAATTCCACCATGTTGCTTGGAAGTATTGTTGTCTTCCTAGAAGCCATGGTGGGCTTAGCATTCACAATACCCAGTGTCAAGGTTTGGAACTTTGTGATAAATGGGTCATCAGAGCCCTCAAATGTAATGAGGCCTAGAATATTCTCATTCAAAACTATATTAGTGAAGGTTCCCCTTTTGGTTGTAAGAGTTGGAGGAGCATGGGGTTCCCTTCCCTCCTTGTTGCCCTTGTGTTTATCAAAGTGTTAGGATCCTTCGTCATTAGGAGCATTTGGAAATCTTGGGAGATTTTTAAGCCTTGACTTATATGGAATGGCCAGAGCTTTTGGTATGACCTCTCCATAAACCAAATGAATGTTTGGTGGTCGCTTGTTATCACCTACCAAAGTTCCCCGCTTGTCCATGTTCCTTGGGTTCATGCACTTAAAATATTTTGCAAAATTTTACAATGCATCAATAATTTCTTTTCTAACTTCAAATCCAAATTTGGGCTTAGTCACTCTGATAGGGATACTTTTGATGTTGTCAAGGCTGCTCTCTTTGACTCCATGTTACACAAGATTTTATGTGCGTTCGCAATGACCTTGGTAGAAGGAATGGAAGTGAAATCTAAAAATTTTGCTATGAAACTATAAGGCTTTATTGGGGTATGGATGACTATCTCCTTGCCTCCCCATGATTGATAAGCTCAATAAATGGTGGAAGGTCTCCTCCCCTTGGCATTTTTGGAAGCACAGGTTCCAGACTACTTGGGCTTCTTTCTTGGAGTCAAAATTTCCTATTTTGTTTGGAGTCTTTTGCATCAAGGGCTCATGTTGGGGAACATCACTAGCATTTATGTATCCCTAAACCTTATTGATTTTTTATCTTTAATCTAAAGACTTTGTCTATAATTTTTGGGTTTGTGCTCATGCTCATCCCCTTCAGGACAGGATTTTTTCTTTTTTTATATCATATTCCTTCACCATGTTTGAGTGGAAGCATATCATTTTGGGAGACCCATGTCCTTGTCAGCTATTTTATTTAAAGTGTGGCACTTATTTTATATGGAAACCAGGTTCAACATATGAAGAGATAGAAATGATTGTATCTTTGGTAAGTGTTCTTCCTCTTTGCACATCTCTACTTTTGAGAAGTCTAATATTATTTCTTCTATGTATTTTTAGATTATAGTTCAAGCCAATAAGGTGGTAATGGAGCTCACTCATCTTCAAAATATTATTGATCAGTGGAAAAATGCACCATCCACAATCAATCATGTTCCTCCTATCCCAGCTCAAGATCCTTACAGAGATGGTCATGGCTACTTGACTATTCCTCTCTTCTCCACAACTCCTCGACTAGAATCTTGGGATAATTGAGGAGCTTCGATGATTGCTTCCAGCCAAGAGCCATTTTTTTATAGCTAGGAGGATGCTCCATGTACTTATGGATAGGTGAGGGACTTAGTACCAAAGTCTCTTGTTGCTACTGTTCGATGGGAATTAGTCCCAAGGATGGCTAAACCTATATAATGGAGCCTCATCATTATGTAATTAGTTAGTTTTGTTGGTCATCAGTTTTGTAAGGCAGTGTTAATTAGTTGTAAATTGTTTGCTTGGGTTCCCACTCTATTTTAATGTTAGTCTTACAATGGCACTAAGAGGGGGGGGCGAATCAGTGTAGTTCTTAAACTTAAATACACAACTCTTAAAACTGAAATAATGAAACCTTAAAACTAGATAAAGCAAGTATCACAAGAGAACATCACACAACACAAGATTTAATGAGGTTCACCAATGTGGCTACTCCTCAAGAATGACTGCTTGGACTACCATCCAAATCCAGGCCTTTGCAAAGCACCTACTTTACAATCAATTTACCAGCACCCACTGGAAGGAGCACCAACCCCTTATTTATTTGCACCAACAGAAAGGAGCACCAACCCCTGATTTACCAGCACCAACTAGAAGGAGCACCAACTCCTGATTTACCAGCACCAACTGGAAGGAGCATCAACCCCTGATGCCAAGCACCAACTTGGACTTCAATTCTAAAACTATAAGTTTTACAGTGAGATACCTTTGCTTTTGCAAGACCCTGACTGGTCTTCTTCACCTTTGCGATCTCTACGCACTCTGCTCTCTCTATGCAATCACTTCGCACACTCTGCTTTGTTACAGTCAAACTTCATGATCGTCTTCTCCCTTTTGCGCACTCTACTCTCTTTGTGAATTTTGCACTTAGCATGATTCGATACGACTTGCTCTCTGCGCACAACGACCGTATATCGCATACATTCGACACACCTCAAATCTCAAAACAACCCTCCTTTTATAACAAAATTTTTGTGATGAAAACCCTAATCTTAGTCGTCTTGCATAACAAATGAAAACCCTAAAATTAGTCGACTATTCGTCGGTCTTCGTTGGCTTCAACTTAACCGCAAAAATACATGTTGTGATATCGCGACACTTTTGCTTTCTCTCTCTTTCTCTTTGCATCGGACTACAAAAAAGCTACATGTCGTGATATCGCGACACTTTTTCTCCTTGCTCTTTCTCTTTGCATCGGACCGCGAAAATACATGTCGCGATATCATGACACTTTTTCTCCTTGCTCTTTCTCTTAGCTTTGGCCCACAAAAATACATGTCATGATATCATGACACTATTTTCTCTCTCCTATTTCTCTTTGCTTTGGTCCGCAAAAATACAACATGTCGTGATATCGCGACACTATTTTCTCTCTCCTCTTTCTCTTTGCTTTGGCCCACGAAAATACATGTCACGAAATCGTGACACTATTTTCTCTCTCCTCTTTCTCTTTGCTTTGGCCTGCAAAAATACATGTCACGAAATCGTGACACTATTTTCTCTCTCCTCTTTCTCTTTGCTTTGGCCCATGAAAATACAACATGTCATGAAATCGCGACACTATTTTCTCTCTCCTCTTTCTCTTTGCGTTGGCCCACGAAAATACATGTCATGAAATCATGACACTTTTGCCTCCGTATACTTCGTCTAGCTTTTGTCGAGAAATCATGACACTTCTGCTTTCGTACTTAGCTTCTTTGCTTTTGTCATGAAATCGTGACACTTCTGCCTTCGAAGTCTTCTTCTCTGCTTTTTTCGTGAAATCACGACACTTTTGCCTTCAAAGTCTTCTTCTCTACTTTTGTCACGAAATCGCGACGCTTCTATTTCTCTGCCAGCTTGCCCTTCTTGAGTCGCGAAAATGCGACATGTCACGAAATCGTGACACTTTTTCTTTCTCTTCCTTCCTGCCCTTTTCGAGTCACGAAAATGCGACATGTCACGAAATCACGACACTTTTCCAACTTACTTTCTCTCTCCTATTTTAGTCGCGAAAATGCGACATGTCACGAAATCGTGACACTTTTCCAACTTACTTTCTCTCTCCTATTTTAGTCGCGAAAATGCGATATGTCACGAAATCGTGACACTTTTCAAACTTGTTCTCTTTCTTCGAACTTGTTGCATGAAATCGTGACACTTCTTCTTGCTTTCTCTTTTTCTTCCAACATGTCGCGAAATCACGACAGTTTTTCCATTTGCCTTTTTCTCTTCCAAAATGTCACGAAATCGCGACAGTTTTTCCACTTGCCTTTTTCTCTACCAACATGTCACGAAATCGTGATAGTTTTTCCACTTGCCTTTTTCTCTTCCAAAATGTCACGAAATCGCGACAGTTTTTCCACTTGCCTTTTTCTCTTCCAACATGTTGCTAAATCGTGACAGTTTTTCCACTTGCCTTTTTCTTTGCCAACATGTCGTGAAATCGTGACAGTTTTTCCACTTGCCTTTTTCTCTTCCAACATGTTGCAAAATCATGATAGTTTTTCTTGCCTGTTGTATATGTCGCAATATCGTGACACTTTTCTTACTTGTCTTTTTCTTTGATCTTTTGCATATGGGCCACTTTGGTCTTCTTGGAAAATCACTGTACATACTTTGAATAACCTTTGAACTCCTGTCTTCTGCATCTGAATAGCTTTTGAACTTCTTGTCCACTGCATCAACAGATCTATCTGATTGTGTTGACAACAATGACAATATTGTTGCTGCACCTTGCTCAACAATCTCCCCCTTTGGAATTGTTGGCAATACATGTGCAATTTCCTGTAACTCTTCTCCCCCTTTGACAATAATACCAAAAGGCTACTGCAGACTCCCCCGAGTCCATGCACAACATTCTCAGGCACAATTTATTACACTTAGCAAAAATCATGAACATGAGCAAAAAGATAATCAAATACTTAAATGCTCCCCCTGAGAATGTGATCCTTGTAGCTAGTCAATTCTTGGGAAGTGTGACCACTCCCAATTTATTGTGAAGGTACTCAAAAACTTCCTTGGGCAATGGTTTTGTGAAGATATTTGCTACTTGCTCTGTAGTTGGAACAAAATCCAACTTAACCTCACCTTCTGCAACTTTCTCCTTCAAAAAATGATACCTGATAACAATGTGTTTTGTGCGTGAATGCATAACCAGATTCTTGGAGATGTTAATGGCACTGGTGTTATCATACTTAACTGATATTGGCTCACTGAAGCAAATACCAAGATCTTTCAGGGTTTGTTTCATCCACAATACCTATGTACAACATGTTGTTGCTGCAATATATTCTGCCTCTACTGTTGATAAAGAAACGACTCTTGTTTCTTATTGTGCCATGCGACCAATCTGTCTCCAAGATAGAATGCACCTCCACTGGTACTCTTTCTGTCATCTACACATCCTACCCAATCTACATCTAAATACAAAATAAGGGTGAAGTATTTACCTTTTGGATACCATAACCCATACTCCATAGTACCCTTGAGGTATCGAAGAATCCTCTTCACTGCTGTCACATGAGTCTCCTTGGGATTTGCCTAAAATCGTGCTACCATGCATACTGCCTACAAAATATCTAGTCTGGTAGCTATCAGGTATAGTAAGATTCCAATCATAGATCTGTACATGGTTTGATCAACAGGTGGAGACTTGTCATCCTTGCTCAACTTACAACCTATCGCCATGGGAGTGCTAACTGGATTACAATCCTCCATTGTGAATTTCTTTAACATCTCTTTTACATATTTAACTTGAGAAATAAATATGCCCTTCTTGCTTTGATTAACTTGCAACCCGAGGAAATACGACAGTTCACCAATCATTGACATTTCAAATTCTTTTTGCATCTTATTTGCTAAATATTTACACGACTCATCTTTGTTGTTGCCAAATATGATATCATCTATGTATACAACAAGAACAATAAGATGCCCATTTTCTGTTTTGACATACAAATTACTATCCACCATACCTTTCTTAAACCTTTGTTGAGTGAGATAGTTGTCTAGCCTTGCATACCATGCTCGGGGTGCTTGTTTTAAGCCATATAATGCTTTCTTCAACTTGCAAACCAAGTTTGGATCATCACCAAGTTGGAAACCATCTGGTTGCTCAATATAAACCTCTTCTTCAAGTTTCCCATTCAAAAATGCTGATTTCACATCCATTTGATAAACTTTGAAATTCTTGTAGATTGCTAAAGCCAAAAATATTCTAATTGCCTCTAGTCGAGCTACTGGTGCAAAATTTTCCTCAAAGTCAATACCTTCAACTTGTGCATAACCCTTACATACCAATCTTGCTTTATTTCTGACTACCTGTCCGTCTTCATTCAATTTGTTTCAAAAAATCCATTTAGTTCGATTATATTTTTATTTGCGGGTCTAGGTACTAACTCCCAAGTTTCATTTTTCTTGATCTGATCTAATTCTTCGTTTATTGCCTTCATCCAACTTTCATATTTTCTTGCGTCAGTAACATTTTTGGGATCAATGCTAGATAATAGAGAGTAGTTACTTACTACTCTTCTTCTTGTCTGAACACCAACTTTGGGGTCTCCAATTATTTGCTCTCTAGGATGATTTTTTTGCCAGCTTTCTGTTTTGAATTTCTTATTTTCTTCCACTTTTGAATCACAACTTAAATCATCTGTGTCAATTTTTTGTATCTTTTCCATTTCGTTTTCCTCATCTCCTTCAATAACCTCTTCATAAATTGGGTAGTTCGTTTCATAGCTAATTACTCGTTCTCTACCTTCATCAAATTTAACATCGACACTGTCCACAATTTTCTTTAGCCTCTTGTTGTAGCATTTGTAAGATTTGCTTTTTGATGAATAACCAACAAAAATACCTTCATCTGCTCTATCTTCAAAATTACCAAGATTGTCTTCAGTTCTTTTGATATAGCACTTGTTGCCAAAAACTTTGAGGTATTTTGTTGTTGCCCTTTTACCGAACCACAATTCATAAGGAGTTTTGCTTTCATGTGTTCTCAGCATGTACCTATTTTGGATATACACCATAGTATGGACTGCTTCTTTCCAAAATATTTATGCTACTCTGCTTTCAACCAACATAGTCTGTGCCATTTCCTGCACTGTCATGTTCTTTCTTTCTACCACTCCATTTTGCTGAGGTGTTCTAGCTGCTGAGAACTATCTCCTAATACCATATTTTTCACAGTATTCTACAAACTCCTCTGAAATGAATTCTCCTCCTCTATCTGATCTTAAACATTTGATCCTCTTTCCTGTTTCATTCTCAACTTGGTTTTTGAAAATCTTGAACATATCAAAAGCTTCTGATTTATGCTTCAAGAAAAATATCCATGTCATTTTGGAATAGTCATCAATGCACAACATAAAATATTTGTCACCATTTATGCTTTGTGTTCTCATGGGTCCACATAAATCAGTGTGTATTAGTTCCAAAGGTTTGCTTGTGTAGTATTCTTTTGTTTTGAATGTGACTCTAGTTTGTTTCCCCTTTTGGCATGAAGCACAAATGTTGTTTGCAGGTTTCTTGATGGTGGGAATATCTCTCACTGCTCTTTTTGAGGTGATTTTTACTAGATTGTCAAAACTGATATGCCCAAGTCTCTTGTGCCACAACCAATTTTCTTCTTCCTGTCCAATAAAACAAGCTCCTTTTGAAGTCTCTGAGAGCGTGTACATGTTTCTAGATGTCCTTGATCCAGTTGCTATCAATTTTTCATTGTTTTTTTTTTGACTTCACAACCCTGCTTCATAAAAACTACTTCATGACCTTTATCACAAATCTGACTTACGCTCAACAAGTTATGTTTCAGACCATCCACAAACAAGACTTCTTCTAACTTAATTTTTTCGTCACTAATTTTAACTGAACCTTTGCCAACTATCTTAGCTCCATCATTATTTCCAAACTTTACTTAACCACCTTCATATTTTTGTAACTTCTCAAATTTTTGTTTGTCACCTGTCATATGGTTGGAGCATCCACTATCAAGTATCCATGGTACATATTTATTCTATTCTTTGAATGTTGTTTGTACGATTAAGGATTCCTTTTCTTCCTTAAGTTGCTCTTTTCCTTTCCACTCTGTTTTGATAGTAGTTTTGGGCTCTTGTTTTGCCTTTCCCTTATCAATAGTTTGTGCATGTTTTATGGGAAGTTTTCTATTTTGTCTCATCTTATTTGGTTGAAATTTTCTTCCTTGAAACTGATTTGATGCAAATGTACTTCTATAGTTTCTTGCAATGTGCCCAAAATTATGACAGTTATAACATTCTCTTGTATAATTCATCAGAGGAGAAAAAGCATTTCTACTAGTGAAATTCCTTGGTCTTACATTATATTTACAGTCTGAGATTTTATGTCCATAGCCATTGCATTTAAAACAAAAACCAGAAAAGGGATAATTGAACCTAGGTGATGGTCTTTGCCATGTTGCCATAGGAGCCATAGGTCTTCTTCTTCTTTGATGTGTGACATTGGTGAATCCATCATTGTTAGTTCTCCTTTCGTGCCTGGCATTGTTGCTTTCTTTTGCATGAGACATTTTTCCTTGATCAACCTATTTCTTATCTTCATTCTTTATGGATTCTACTTTTCTGGCCTTTGATCCACTTGATGATTCTCCTTCGATGAAACCCAGACCAAACTTGATGCCTGCAGGCCTTTGGTCATTTATGATCTTATCCAGCTTCATAGAACTTTCTTCACGTTTGTGATAACAACTAATTTTCTTATTCATCTCTTCTAGTTGCATTCTCAAACCAACAGTCTCTTCTTCTAGCTTGCTGTAATAATCTATTTTCATGGTTATTTGCACTTTGAGATCTTCAGAGATTTTCTTGGATTCTTCTATTTGTACTTTCAAACTGGTTATGATTTCATTTGCATCCTCAAGATTTCTTGAAAGTTTCTTATTCTTTTTCTTTTCTATCTCCCACTCTTCAAGTGCAGAGATCAACTCACCTTCTAGATCTACTTCAACCTCAGGGTTTTCACCACATACTTTAGAGTTCACTCCTTCTTCCTTTTATGATTTTACTTCTTCAAATGCCATGAAAAGAGCTTCACCTTTTCCTCTTCAGACTCTTCACCGGAGCTGTCTTTTGATGAACTGACATTCTTGGAGATGAAAATTTTCTTCTTGAAGTTGCCTTTTCTAAAATTCATTTTCTTCTTCCAGTCACTTCTTTCATGGTGCGATCCTTCATCATTTTTGTTCTGCTCTTTAAGTGGACATTTAGTCACAAAATGCCCAATGCCTCCATAGTTGAAACATTTAAATGGTAGCTTCCCTCTGTATTTTCCTTTTCCCTTTTTTAGTTTTCTAACAAAGTTAGCTTCCATTTCATCTGATGTCTCTTCTTCCTCGGACTCTTGTTTTGTGTTTTTATTTTTAAGGGCTTTAAAAGTCGCTTCTCTGTCTGTGGGTTTAGATCTTCCTATCCTCATCTCATATGCAATCAAAGAACCATACATCTCATCTATACTGAAATAATTTAGATTTTTAGCTTCTTCTATCACTGAGACTTTGGAATCAAACCTTTGAGGAAGAGATCTTAGTACCTTTTTCATGATGATAGAGTCTCCAATATCCTCGAGTCCTCTGATCGCATTAATGATTCCATTAACTCTCAGCATATATGCCTCAATGTTTTCATCGTCGTTCATTTTCAATGCTTTGAACTAAGCTCGATGTGTCTGTAACTTGGCCTCCTTGATCTTATCATCTCCTTCATGAATACTCCTTAGTTTGTCCCATATCTCTTTTGCCGTATTACAGCTCATGATCTTTACTAGTTCACTTTTTGCTAATCCACACAAGAGAGCATTTTTTGCTCTTGAGTTGTTTTCAAATAGTTTCTTTTCGTTAGCCTCTTTTGGAGGAGTGATGGGTATTGTGTATCCACTAACTATTGAATCCCAGATGTCGTAACCCAAAGCACAAAGATATGTCTACATCCTAATTCTCTAGAATGCGTAATTAGATCCATCAAACAATGGTGCTTTGTTTTATGAGAAGCCTTCACCACCTGCCATTGTGTTACTTCCAAGATCACCCTAGCCGATTAGGCTTGTACAGGAACTTGGCTCTGATACCAATTGTTAGTCTTACAATGGCACTGAGAGGGGGGGTGAATCAGTGTAGTTCTTAAACTTAAATACACAACTCTTAAAATTGAAATAATGAAACCTTAAAACTAGATAAAGCAAGTATCACAAGAGAACATCACACAACACAAGATTTAATGAGGTTCACCAATGTGGCTACTCCTCAAGAATGATTGCTTGGACTACCATCCAAATCCAACCTTTGCAAAGCACCAACTTTACAATCAATTTACCAACACCCACTAGAAGGAGCACCAACCCCTTATTTATCTGCACCAATAGAAAGGAGCACCAACCCCTGATTTACCAGCACCAATTGGAAGGAGCACCAACTCTTGATTTACTAGCACCAACTGGAAGGAGCATCAACCCCTGATGCCAAGCACCAACTTGGACTTTAATTCTAAAACTATAAGTTTTACAGTGAGATACCTTTGCTTTTGCAAGACCCTGACTGGTCTTCTTCACCTTTGCGATCTCTGCACACTCTGCTCTCTCTACGCAATCACTTCGCACACTCTGCTTTGTTATAGTCAAACTTCACGATCATCTTCTCCCTTTTGTGCACTCTTCTCTCTTTGCAAAATTTGCACTTAGCATGATTCGATACGACTTGCTCTCTACGCACAACGACCGTATATCGCATACATTCGACACACCCTCAAATCTCCAAACAACCCTCCTTTTATAATAGAATTTTTGTGATGAAAACCCTAATCTTAGTCGACTTGCATAACAACTGAAAACCCTAAAATTAGTTGGTTGTTTTTCCATCTTCGTCGGCTTCAACTTAACTGCAAAAATACAACATGTCGCGATATCGCGACACTTTCGCTTTCTCTCTCTTTCTCTTTGCATCGGACCGCAAAAAAGCTACATGTCACGATATCGCAACACTTTTTCTCCTTGCTATTTCTCTTTGCATCGAACCATGAAAATACATGTCGCGATATCGTGACACTTTTTCTCCTTGCTCTTTCTCATAGCTTTGGCCCGTGAAAATACATGTCGCGATATCGTGACACTATTTTCTCTCTCCTCTTTCTCTTTGCTTTGGCCCGCGAAAATACATGTCACGATATCGTGACACTATTTTCTCTCTCCTCTTTCTCTTTGCTTTGGCCCACGAAAATACATGTCGCGAAATCGTGACACTATTTTCTCTCTCCTATTTCTCTTTGCTTTGGCCCATGAAAATACATGTCACGAAATCGTGACACTATTTTCTCTCTCCTCTTTCTCTTTGCTTTGGCCCACGAAAATACATGTCACGAAATCGCGACACTATTTTCTCTCTCCTCTTTCTCTTTGTGTTGGCCCGCGAAAATACATGTCGCAAAATCGTGACACTTTCGCCTCCGTATACTTCATCTAGCTTTTGTCATGAAATCGTGACACTTTTGCTTCTATACTTAGCTTCTTTGCTTTTGTCATGAAATCGTGACACTTCTGCCTTCGAAGTCTTCTTCTACTTTTGTCGTGAAATCACGACACTTCTTCCTTCGAAGTCTTCTTCCCTGCTTTTGTCATGAAATCACGATGCTTCTGTTTCTTTGCCAGCTTGCCCTTCTTGAGTTGCAAAAATGCGACATGTCACGATATCGCGACACTTTTTCTTTCTCTTCCTTCCTGCCCTTTTCGAGTCACGAAAATGCGACATGTCACGAAATCGCGACACTTTTCCAACTTACTTTCTCTCTCCTATTTTAGTCGCAAAAATGCGACATGTCACGAAATCGCGACACTTTTCCAACTTACTTTCTCTCTCCTGTTTTAGTTGTGAAAATGTGACATGTTGCGAAATCATGACACTTTTCAAACTTGTTCTCTTTCTTTGAACTTGTCGCGAAATCGCGACACTTCTTCTTGCTTTCTCTTTTTCTTCCAACATGTCGTGAAATCGTGACAGTTTTTCCACTTGCCTTTTTCTCTTCCAACATGTCACGAAATCACGATAGTTTTTCCACTTGCCTTTTTCTCTGCCAACATGTCACGAAATCGCGATAGTTTTTCCACTTGCCTTTTTCTCTTCCAACATGTCACAAAATCATGACAGTTTTTCCACTTGCCTTTTTCTCTGCAAACATGTCGTGAAATCGCGATAGTTTTTCCACTTGCCTTTTTCTCTTCCAACATGTCATGAAATCGTGACAGTTTTTCCACTTGCCTTTTTCTCTGCCAACATGTCACGAAATCGTGACAATTTTTCCACTTGCCTTTTTCTCTTCCAACATGTCGCAAAATCGTGACAGTTTTTCTTGCCTGTTGTATATGTCACGATATCGCGACACTTTTCTTACTTGTCTTTTTCTTTGATCTTTTGCATATGGGCCACTTCGGTCTTCTTGGAAAATCACTGTACATACTCGAATAACCTTTGAACTCCTATCTTCTGCATCTGAATAGCTTTTGAACTTCTTGTCCACTGCATCAACAAATCTATCTGACTATGTTGACAACAATGACAATATTGTTGTTGCACCTTGCTCAACATTTAACAGAGATAGTTTTTAGTTGATGGCGTTAGCCACATGGCATGTTTATCTGTCTCTTTGTTTTGTTTGTAAAAATGTATACTCTTAATTTTGTAATATAATGCTTTTTTACAAATTGTAATTTAAGATGTATCTAATATTTTAAACTTATGATAAATATTTAATTTAAATTATTAATTATTTTATCATAATATTTTTACTATTTTCTTCAATGGGTTTACAAGGTTCCTGGTTCCCTCATATTGAGTGGGTTTTGAACCTTAGACCTTCCAAAGAGAAGCCAAAGCTCTTACCAACTTTCATAATGTTTTATTATTATTATTTTTAATTTATTTTTTATTTTTTAAATATAAGAATTAAATCAAACACAAATAATTATTTTTTACTAACCAAAGTAATTTCTTTATAAAAATATTTATTCTTAAAAGAAAAGGTAATACTTATATATTAAATTTTAAGCTTATATTATATCTTCAACAAATATAAAATTTTATTTAGTTACAAATTGATAGTATTAGAACTTTTACTTATCATTAAAACTTGTAGCTCAATAAAACTTTTATGTAAGTAAATAGAATAATATAAAGACAAGATTTATTTTAATATTTATTTATTTATTTATACATACAATATTTTTAATATTAAAATGATAATAAAATATATTTAATAATGAATTGATGGAATCATAAATAACCTCAATTAATTAAATTCTTTTACTTTCAAAAAAAATATCTAAGTTAAACTCTTCTCCAATAATACTTGCATCATTGTTGAACTATTATGGACCATCATTAAGTACAACCCTTTATAATACCATATAATTAATTTAAAAAAGTAATAAAATAATACAAAATTATCAATTTTTAATAATATTAATACTTTAAAAATTGGTGTAGGTTTTTTTTAACCTAAAATTAACTCGTTGAAATCTTAGCATGTAATGTCTAAGTTTCTTAGTGGTAAAAACCACTACTAAGCATAAATTTTTGACATAAGCATATCTTGTTTCATAACTTACCAATGTCCGACTAATGTAATAAATAACTTGCTCCTTATGATTCTCATTTTTCTAAGCAAGCATTGTCCCTAGCGCAAAATCTGTTGCGGAGACATAAAGATGAAAAGGGACTCCTAAAAAATGTGGCGTAATAATTGGTGGTGAATCCAAATACTTCTTTATGTCATCAAATGCCTCTTGAAATTTATTTTTCCAAGAGAATTTCACCCCCTTCTATAGCAAGCGATTGAAAGGCCTGCATTTTTCTGAGAGTTGTGCAATGAATCGTCAGATAGATTGAATATTTCCTTGTAGACTACGCAACTCCCTCAAGTTCATTGGAGGTGGCATCTCGATAATGGATTTGAACTTATTAGGGTCCACTTCAATGACTTACCTGGAGATAATGAATCCTAGAAGTTTTCCTTATGTGATGCCAAATGTGCACTTCTTAGAATTTAACCTTGTGTTCAAGCAATCGATCAAATACTTTCTCTAAGACTTCAATGTGCTTAAGACGTGTTTTTGATTTGGTAACCAAATCATCCACATAATCCTCAATGATTTTATGCATATAATTATGGAATATGTATGTCATGGCACGTTGATATGTAGCTCCTATATTTTTAAGGCCAAAGGACATGACCTTGTAACAAAATATGCCCCAAGGTGTTGTAAATGTTATCTTGTGTTGGTCATTAGGATTGATTCGAATCTGATTGTATCTTGAGAAACCATCCATTAGTGGGAGCATTTCATGGCCTGCATGGGATTCTACTAATTGATCGATGTTAGGTAGAGGAAAATCATCCTTGGGGTATTCTTTGTTTAGATCATGAAAATCAGTGCATACGCGTACCCCCCATTCGACTTATGAATGGGTACCATGTTAGAGAGCCACTCTAGATAATCAATTAGGACTATGAAATTCATGTCTAGTAGTTTTTGTAGCTCTTATTTAATAACTAATGCAATAGTTGGATTAATTTTATCAATTTTTTTCTTGAAAGGTTTAGCATCTAGCACCAAAGTAAGGTTATGGACCACCAATTTGGGGTCAAGGCTAGGCATGTCTTTGTATGACCACACAAAAATATCCTTATTTCTTGTCAATACGTTGATCATACATTATTTCTCCTCTACAGATAAATATTTTGCAATTTTGACGATTTGAGGATTATCCACATCTTTGCTAAGGTTCACATCTATGGATTATTTGATCAACATGTGAGAACCTTTCTCTATTTGATGTGGAGTTGGGATGAGATGGATATCATCCTCCACATGCTTCAATGTCTCAAAGGTCTCCCCCTCTACTTCGATTGGAAAAATTGAGGCATAGGAGGGTGAATATTATTATGGGATGTAATAATTTGAAGCTCGTAATAACTCTTCGAATAGTATGAAATTGGTAATGGATGGCGGGGATGAAATTTTATCCATTGTGATAAGGCTAGCGTCGACCTGAATCAGCTTCATGAAATTGTACAGGTTATGGAGTGGGGCGAACAAGTCAACAAAAATCACATTGACTTGGTAGAAATGAGGTTCCTACGATTCAAGAGGTGATGACTCACTCTCTCTAGGTTGTAATTGACCTAAGATGGGCAAATGGCGATGCTGTGAGAGTAGCCAAGGTGGTGGTGAAGGATCTGCTTCAAGGTGCTCACACTCTTTATTGAAGTGAAAGATGGTATGATCTATGGGAAAAATATTTGTATACCACTCATCTTTCTTGATGGGTTTAGCAAGAACCACATCATCTTAGGTACTATCAAATATTTGAATGATCTAGTCTAAATTTACTTCCATTTGTCATAATTCCCAAAAATCTTCATTGTATTAATCAAACGAACATAGGAGGCATTGTATTATATGAATAAATAATACAACATAGGCCTAAGAATAGCCCGTAACCTATGAAACCACCCGAGGCGATAAATAGCAGAGTTGTTACAACATTGTTATAATAACAACAAAATGCCTAAAATGTAATAACCAAATAATCTACGCTAACATCCCCCATTTATTACATTATTTTGCAATACATAGAGAGCTGCAAAACAATTCAAATTTGACACGTGCAAGTGCCTTAGTGAAAATATCTGCAACTTGAGCATCGGTGGGAATGTACTGAACCTGAATTCGGTGCCTTGGAACTTCGTCTCGAATGAAGTGACATTGTGTGTCAATGTGTTTGGTTTTCTCATGATGCACTAGATTCTTAACAAGGTTCAAAACACCCTGGTTGTCGTAGAACAAGTGTATTGGAGATTTTTATGGATGACCCATACTTGTCAAAATGCGACGCAACCATATCACTTCACACATAGCTTCACGTGCGGTGCAATACTCTACCTCTGTAGATGAGATAGCAACCACCTATTGCTTCTTGTTGTGCCAAGAGATAGGACCGGATCCAAGATGAAATATATATCCTGAAGTTGACTTACGATCATCATATGACCCGACATAGTCAGAGTCCGTGTATCCTTGCAAGAAGAATTTATCATTCCTCTTGTATTCTAGGCCATATTCCATAGTACCATGGACATAGTGAAGAACACATTTTGTTGCTTTCCAATGAGTGGTCTTAGGCTCCTACATGAACCTCGAAAGATAGTTGACAACAAATATGATATCTGGCCTAGTATTTGTCAGATATATGAGACTCCCAATCAGCTGTCGATAGAGAGTACCATCTACCTGAGGTGAATCATCATATCATGATAACTGAAGTCTTGATTCCATTGGAGTTGCCATCGACTTGCAATCAGTCATGCGATATTTTTCTAACAGTGTCTTGGCATATTTTTTTTGAGTCACTTTGATGTAGTGCTCCTTCTGGCTCACTTCTAGACCAAGATAATAATGGAGAAGTCTGAGATCTGTCATCTCAAAATATTTACACAAGTCTCTTTTGATAGTAGAGATCATAGTTTCTGAACTCCCTGTAATGAGCAGATCATCAACATAGAGTACAAGCAACACTATCTCAGAACCTTGTTTCTTGAAATAGAGGTTTGCATCTGATGGACATCTCTTAAATCCATGCTGCATGAGGTGATTATCCATTTTTATATACCAAGATCGAGGAGATTGTTTTAAACCATATAAGGATTTGACCAACTTGCACACTTTCTGCTCTTGGCCTTCCACTTCAAATCCTTCAGGTTGTGTCATGTAGACTTCCTCTTGGAGATCACCATTCAGAAAAGCACTCTTGACATCCATATGGTGAACTTTCCACCCATATTGTGCTACCATAGCACAAAGAACTCGAATGGTGGTCATTCGAGTAGTAGGTGCAAAAGTTTCCTCATAGTCAATGCCTTCCTTTTGCGCATAGCCCTTTGCAACAAGGCAGACCTTATGCTTATCAATTGTCCCATATACCTTGTACTTGACTTTGTACACCCATTTGTAGCCAATGGGATTCTTTCCATGTGGCAGATCGACAAGCTCCCAAGTTTTGTTCTTTTTCAGAGACTTATACTCAACATCCATAGAAGCCTTCCATTGTGGCTCACTAAGGGCATCTTGTACTGAAGAAGGTTCATGTTCATTCATTGAAGATATAAACACCCTGTCATCATCTATATCCATATCCTCTATTTCTCTCTCTGGATCTATAGAAAGTTCCTCAAAATATTGACAAAGATCATCAACCTCAGTAGTCTTTGTTGTTGCTCTTTCCTATCGAGCCATACTGCGAGTACGAGGTCTATCCAAAGTCAAATTTGGTGGTGTGGATAACTTTGAGTCCCTGATTGTACTTGTATACCATTTTGGATTCTTCTTCTGTGGTGATGAAGAAGACAAAGAAGTAGAAGGACCTCCAGTCTTAGGTGATGAAGGGAACTTCTCATCTTTAGATTCCACAAGATCTAGGTATACATCAAATGTGCTTTGTGATGTGAAAGCCTCATCAAAAATAACATCTCTACTGACATGAATCTTCTTGGTCAAAGGATCAATCAAACGATAACCCTTAGAGTGCTCATCATAGCCAAGAAGAATACACTTCAATGTCTTCTCATCTAGCTTCTTCCTTTTCTCTTTTGGTATGTGCATGAAAGATTTACATCCAAAAATGCGAAGATGAGAGATGGAGGGTTTTCGACCACTCCATGCTTCCTATGGAGTCATTCCTTTTAGGGCCTTTGTGGGTGCCCTATTCAACATATATACTATAGTGGTGACAACTTCTACCCAAAATTGTTGCCCAAGACTAGCTCCTGTGAGCATACAACGAACCATTTCCATGATAGAACGGTTCCTTCTCTCAGCAACTCCATTTTTTTGAGGAGTATAAGTAGTAGTTAATTGTCTCATGATCCCATGTGCAGTCAAGAATGCAAAAAAATCTTTAGAGGTAAACTCCCCCCTCGATCTGAGTGGAGGGTCTTTATAGAAGTCCCTGACTCCTCAACAGATTTCTTGAATTGCTGGAAGAAACTAAAGGCTTCAGATTTTAGATTAAGAAAGAACACCCACATCTTTCATGAGTAGTCATCCACAAACAACTAAAAATACCTCTTCCCCCCACAAATGATTGGTGTGAAAGGACCGCACAAATCGGTGTGAATCAACTCCAGAGGTTTCTTTGCTCTTGTAGAGCTCTTCTCAAAAGGTACTCTATGCTGCTTTCCTGCCAAGCAATCAGAGCACACTAGCAATGTGGAAGAAAGGGAAGGAAGACCCTTTACCATCTCATACTTACTTAGCTCAAGTAAGTAGCTAGAACTAAGATGCCCATATCTCTTGTGCCATAGGGAAGTTGCCTCCTTTGTAGAGACTGTCATGGCAACATGGGGAGTAGAGATAGCATCTAAGGCAAATAATCCATGCTTATATGAAGTTTTTGCAATGTTCTTACCCCTCCTGGTAATAGAACAACACTTCTTGCCATCCTCAACACGAAAGTTCACAACCATATCTTTATCCAGAATTTGTGTGATTGACAACAAATTGTTTGCCAATCCTGGAACATAGAGGACTTTTTCAATATGACACTTGCCATCAGGAAGAGTGACTAAAATTGTACCCTCTCCCTGAACCTTGTAGGTTTTGTCATCAACAATAGTGACAGGTTTGCCCTCTTTGGCCTCAAATGATTCAAACCATGATTTGTCACCAGTCATGTGCTTACTAGTGCCAAAATCGACATACCATACAAGATCCTTTTTCTTGGAGGTTGTGGTAGTCATGAGCACCTTGTGTGCCCACTCAGAATTCAAGTTAGATTCTTCAACAACAACATTCACTTTGGGTTGCTTGTTCTTGTTTTGTGGTTTGTTTTGGCCTTTCTGTTTAGGTTGCTTATTCTTGTGCCAACACCTGTTTGTGTCATGGTTGTCTTTGTCACAAATTTTGCAATATCTCTTCATTTGTTGAGGTTGTTTCCATTTTGAATCTTTGTGAGAATTTCCTCCCTTCTAAAAATTACCTTTCTTCTTAGAACCCTTCTTGTTGGAATAGAGGGTTGTATTAGAAGAATCATCTTTCTGAAGTTGGCGTGCCTCCTCTTCTTGAAGCAGATTGACCAACTCAACAAAGGTAACTTTTCTTTGTGACACCTGAAGGGAGGTGATCAATACCCTATAAGAATCAGGTAAAGCTCTCAATACTACTGAAGTAAGGAGCTTATCATCCACAGGTTCTCCCAAAGAATTCAATTTTGCTTTCAACTCAAACACTCTGCATAGAAAGAGTTCAATTATCTCACCCTGCTTCATACTCAAACTATGAAGTTGAGATTGAAGGTAAAGAATGGTGGAATCATTCTTTCCCTCATAAATGGTTTGAAGGGCATCCCATGCCTCTTTACCATGTTCTTTTTCTGCAATGTGAGGTTGAACTTCATCTGAAACAACAAGCAAGATGAGCACTCTTGCTTTACTATCTTTCTTATCAAATGCTATCTGATCTACAGTTGGAGCTGTAGCTGCTGTTGATCCAGCTGCTGGTGAAGGTCTTGTTGTTGCTCCAGAAACAACATCCCATAAGTCTTCCATGACAAGGACTACCTTCATCTTGTTTTTCCATGGTGTGTAATTAGGACCTTTCAATAACTGATGAGCATCAGTCATAAACTTTGCAGCCATAGTGAGGGTTCCTTATAACACTAAATGGTCCCCCTTTCTATATACCTTTGTGCCAAGCCTATATACCATACAAAATACCCGCCCTTACGTGAGGGAGACTATAGGTATTTTGAAAGATAAAAAAAATTACCCGCCCTTACGTGAGGGAGACTATAGGTAATTTTTAGAGATCATACGATACGTGGAACTTAGGTGGTACTGAAAGGGAATCGTCTCGTTGATGGCACCTACCATAGAAAGTCGTCAATCCTCATGCGTGGGGTATAACTTCCCCTAAACACTTCGGATGTCAGAACTTTCGTCAGGATTTACGCCTAAACACAAGAACGATTAGGGTAGTGGATGGAGTAAAAAAATACAAAATTGGTGACCTTATTCCTCCCCGATGATTGATAGAGAACAAGCTCAGACATCGTTTTGGCAGCTATATTAGGCGGCGGATACAGTAGCCCAATCACGACAGCATTACCTGTAAGTGCGGGCCAGAGGTATCACAAATACCGAACATTGTAGTGCAATAAATTGCACGGATGGGTTCAATTATTTTGGGGACTTAAGTGTGATTGATTTTACTTTAATGAAGTAGTGCAAATGTAAATGAAAAAAATGCAACATACATCAAAAAAGTGCCCACAAAAAAATGAACCTAAGGTGTCGGTTTCCATCGAAAATGCACCTTTTACAATTTGCCAATTTTTCCTTTTCAATGCTGAAAAAATTACTCACTATCCCCCTTGAATTTGTACTTTTTGAAAAAAAAAATTACCCCCCTTCACTTTTGCAAAAAAAAAATGTGGAGTTTTGAAAGGTACATTTGAAACTCAAGTTTTAAAAGTTTAAATTTTAGTTTTCTAATGATTCAAAAAAATAATTAAATTTAAATAAAAGTTTTCATAAGTTTTAAAAAATAAAAATTTAAAAAAACATTAGAAAACTTTAATATTTAAATAAAATGACCTTTTGAAACATTAAAAAATAAAATAAAACTTTAAAAAAACTTTAAGAAATCAAAATTTTATACCTTATTGGGCAAATTGGCTTCAATGCGCAACAAAATATTGTTTGAAGTGTTGCGCGTGGGGCTTGAACTTGCAATCAGTGGCAATGCAACAACTCTATAGCAGGGGAGCGACCGTCTCGACTACCATCATCGAACGATAGAGAAAAGCACAATACATGGTTTATCTTTGATTGTCCCTGACAATCGAAGAAAAGAAGGATGTAGGACTTTTTAGTCCCACATCGACCATGCGAAGGCAATTTAGGGGTTTAAAAACAAAACCCCCTCCTTATGTTTTGATTGCCTTCAAGCAATAAAAAAAATAAATGCCCACCTTTTATTGTCCAACGCAACAAATCAGTAATTGTTGACATATCACCCACCAATCAGTAAATTTCACGTGTCATCCTCAGATGCATCATTGCCACCTCAGTTATAAGGTGACCAGTCACCAACTATCACCACGTGTCACTAGGTATGTGGGTTTAAAAAATCGTTTTTTCCACCTTAGATCTCACCATGTGTGTCTCCTTAAAGTGCATGCCAACTCTGCAGTTTGATAGAGTCTGTGTCTAGTTCCTTGAATTATGTGCCAACTCTATAGTATAACAAAATTTGCTTCCAGTCCCTTGAATTACGTGTCAACTCTGTAGTATGATAGAGTCTATGTTCGATCCCTCGAATTGCATGTCCATCGAGGTCCTCCAAGGTTGGGTCTATCAGATCATCATAGTTTGAGTGCCAACTCTGCAATCTGACAGAGTCTACGTTCGATCCCTCGAATTCTATATCCACTAAGGTCCTCCAAGGTCAGATCTATCAAGATCATCACAGTCTGAGTCCTATCAGTCATCGATGTCCTTAAAATTGCATCGTGCATCAGGTCACGTCCTTATCCGTTCCAATAAGATATCTTGAAAAACATTCTAGTCAGATATCTCAGGAAACATGCCTACAATGTTGCCCAAAAATCGAGTGCATACTATGCAAGCTTTGATACCATATTAACCAAACGAACATAGGAGGCATTGTATTAGATGAATAAATAATACATCATAGGCCTGAGAATAGCTCGTAACCTACAAAACCACCCGAGGCAATAAATAGCAGAGTTGTTACAACATTGTTATAATAACAACAAAATACCTAAAATGTAATAACCAAATAATCTACGCTAACACATCAGAGATATAGTCCTCAAAATATTCATTGGAGATGTAATCATCTAGAATGTGATTAATCATGAATGTATGCAATACAATCTCTGGGAAAGCCTCATGTAGATGAGGCACAAAGTGAGGGTCTAGGTACTGGTCATTAGTATCATCACAATCATCACACTCCTCACTCTCTTCCTCCTCTTCTTCATACTCAAGAGTGAGTCATTGGAAGTTTTGGTTGAAGGAAGAGTGTATGGTAGAAGGTCTATACCCTAGACTAGAGTAGTCATGGGATTCTCTGTATTTGGGCTCAACAATGTGGTGTGGACCCTGCTCATGTCGTCCAAGTCCATATCCCTACCATTTGACCCTACAAAAATATCACAAAGAGAAATCTGGGTTGGACAGATAATCTAAATTCTCATTAAATTATTGCAAGGGTTCCTCATAAGGAGGAGGTGGATCAGATGAATTATCTAATCCCACATATATAAAATTAATCTTGTTTAATTGGGAACCCATTTTGTACACTACACCTATTGCTAAAGGAGGATTACACGAGCGACCATAGTCTCTGACTGACTCAATAGGTGGTGTAATTGTGATACTCTCAATGATGTACTCGCCAATGCTTGGATTGGCGAGATGTACTACAACTTGGAATGGTTGGTATGATGATGGATCAGTGGATGCGGAAGGTGCTTTTGGGATAGTTTATGGCTTAGGTGGAGGTGATGGCTCCTCTCAAATAGGTGACCCTATCTATGAGACTATAGGCAGTGATGTTTGGGATGGATGAGATTGGATGGGATTGTTAGTTGATGGGGTGGGTTGAGCTATGAATATGAATGATGTTTATGAAGTGAGTGGTGTGACTGATGGAGTTGATGATTAGTTAGTGGGATGATCAGGTGCAGTGGAAAAATGGAATGTGGTGGTTTAGGGTTATCTAGATTTGACACTTTTAGATGAAAAAGCAGGGTCAACTATTGGCAATTCCTCTGGGATGGAGGATTTTGATGAATTGATATTAATGGGAGAAATTTGGATAATGAGTGGTTGGATGGCTAGGTGAGTTGATGGAAGTAGTGGCTCATAAGAATTTGAGATCAAGTTGTAGTATTTGAAAAGCTTTGTGTCTGCTAGGATGTAATGTACTTTAACTTCATGTACATATTTTATGCATTTGTGCAATGTTGAAGGCACACACTTCATCTCCCTGATACAGGAACATCTAAGAAGTATGTTGTACTACATCACCCCCTCCAATATGTGGAAGAGGACATGTATAGTTTTGACCCCATGGTGATAGGAAGAACCACGTTCCCCACAGTTGAGCATAAAGCATCATTAAAGTCTCTTAAGGTGAAGGTGGATAATGTAATGTTGGATGGTGGTATATTAAGGTTTTTGATGGCAGGAGTGGTAATGAGGTTTATGGAGGAGTCGATGTCAATAAGGACTCTTTTGAATGACTTCCTATCAATATGAGCTAGTATGTGCAATGGAGGATTCAAAAAATATAATGAAACTTTCTTCTCCTCAAAATCATAAAATGTTATCAATGGCTTCATGCATTTTTGTACACTCTCCACAAAGGAGTTAAAAGCATTGGGGTCTTCTTATTGTACTTGTATAGATCTTAGGATTTCCATCAATGCTTCTCGATGTGGGGTGACTATTTTATCAACTCATAGATTGGCAGTTTTGCTAATGTCATTTTTAAACTTTTGGTTAATCAGTTGCCTAGGGTGATAGTTTAGCAAGATGGATTGCTTGGATTATGAAATGGTGAAGGTGGAATGATGTCCCTAGTTGTATGGGGACACTTGGTTGTGTTGCGAGAGCTTGGGTAGGGCGATTTTCTTGTTTATGCCTGCGGGTGACCACACTAATAGCCCCTACAAAACCTTGGTGTAGTTGAGACACATAATTAACTTGGTTGGGAGGAACTGTAGAGGTTGATGCTCCCTTCGCTTGTTGATTTTCCTCATGGTGAGGCAAAGGTGTCTGATATATACCAAGGTTCTAATTGGATTGGGCTAGTGGGTTATCAACTTTGATTTTCCCTACTTCCAATAAGTCTTGTAAAATACCCTTAAGCCCATGGCAAGTTTCAACGTCATGTCCTTTTAGTTGATGATATATGTAGTATAAATGCTCTCTATAGCCTTTTTATTTCATCTTGCTAGGGTCCTCGAGTTTAATATTTGGTAATGTGAAAAGTTGTGTCGCATACAAATTCTGAAACATAGATGAGTAGGGCTCTTGTAATGGTGTGTAACTTCACCTAGGCCTAAAGTGATGTTGTTGCCTCTCTACAGGTTGCGTTTGGTTTTGCACCTGCTGTGGAGGTGGAACCGCTTGATAATTCGATTATTGCAGTTATTACTATTGTTGTTAGGGTTGTTGGATCTAAACTTGAGCTTTTTTATTAGATTGTGAAGGTTGGCCCAAGACTATATGATTAACCTGAGCAGCTTTGGATTGGATGTGGTTATTCCCCTTTTGGTTCTTGTTATGCCACTCCTTTTTCTTAGGCTTGATCTCACCCTATTGGATTTTTACCTCTTCTATCACTCTGGCTTGGGTGAGTGTCTCATAGAATGTCCTATACTGCTACAACTGTAGTAATAAAGATATGGGCTTGGAACAACTCTTCATGAACATTTTTGTTATTTTTAACATTGGAAGGGAGAATGGTAATTTGATCATAACCACCCTCTAATGATTACCAAAATCATGGACCGATTCATCATCATATTGCTTTAGACTAAGAAAATCAATCAATGTGGTTTTCTTTTGGACATTTAGGGTGAATCGCTCTAAGAATTGGTCCACAAGCTACTCAAAAGTGTAAACACTCTGATGCAATAAGTGATTGTACCAATCTTGGGCTTCTCCTCCAAGTATCTGAGGAAACATGTGTAGCATGAGTGCATCATTGTTGTTGATCCTGAAACACACATTTACAAACATTATCACATGCTCTCGAGGGTCCTATTTCCCCTTAAATGTATCAAGCTTCAACATCTAAAAATCTATCAGATAAGGCAGTGCGAGCACCGAATCATGGATCAAGTGATTGAGTAGATGCCTTAATGTTGGATTTTGATATTGCAAACCTGGGGCTTGCATGGCAAGGCTATCAATCTGGTTCTGTAGGAACTAGAACTTAGGATCACCCATAGGGTTAAAAACCTAGTTTACTTGATACTACTGGTACCAAGGTGCATTGTATGTGGGTGGATTACAGATGATGGGGGATGCTAGGATAAAATGTATGATGATGTGATGGTTTATGAAAGTTATGATATGGATGAGGTGATGGAGGTATGATGACATACTGACCCGATGAGTTAGCATACATGTAATGTGGTGGATTAGTTGTTATGGTAGTGGTTGGGGGATGCAATACCCAAGATAAATTTTGGATAAAGGTATGGGTTTGGTGAGAGGTGGATGGTAGGTTATTCTCAATCCCCTGCAAATGTTGATTAGGATTAGGGTTAACTTTGTGATTAGCATTATCCAAAATCATTTGTTGCAGTTGTAAGAAAGCCTATTGCATGGAAAGTGTAGATGACATGGGTACAACCATATATGAGGTGGTTGGTTGGGTTGGTTATGAGACAACCATGGTAGTGGATGTGAGTGGATGGTAGGTAGAAAAAGGTATTTCCATCAAATTAGGTATGATATGATGTATGGATCTTGTAAGGGCAGTAGGCAAAATGGATGTGGGGATCTATGAAGCAACATGATTTATCGTTTGGTATAGGGGGTTGGTGCAAGTGATGTTCTGTTGAGGTAATGTGAGGGGTGGTTGGCTAGAGGATGGTGGATGGCTAGCCAAGGTAGTAGTAGTCAACTCAAAAAGTGGATTTGTAAAGACTTGTCTAAACTGCTACGGGTGTGTGAAGGTGGACTCCTAATGCATTGATGGTATGGTGTAGGATGATATGGTAAGGGGTGGTAATGATGGAAAAACCATTTCAACCGCACTTAGGTACATCTTAATGACATCTATATCTACAAGTGTGACATGACCATATTTTGGTGTGGGTGGCTCACTCCTAGGAGTCTCAAGAATAGTGGTATGGATAGCCCTATGCATAACATCTATGTCTAAAATAGGGGCACTACTAGAGGGCCCTACATTTATGCTCTAGGACATAGGGAGAGGCATACTACCTTGCCCTACCACCGAAGTGTTAGGAACCTGACTAGACTAAGATGTCATGGGGAAAGACAATTGACTTTGATTTAGTGCTAACTTTCTGGCCTGACCATGGGTCGTTACCATATGCTAATAGGCAATGATATGTAAAATACAAATGCAAGTCTATGTAAGTGGAATGAAAGTACATTACAATACAACACCCAAAGCAAATAAACAAACAAGATTTTTGGTCCTAAGTTTGTGCAAGTTTTTTATTTTGATTTTTTTTTAAGTTTTTTTTTTTTGTTTTTTTTTTTGAGTTTTGAAAAGAAAAATACGTGTACAAAATTTTTTTCCCTAAATGAATCTAGAATTTTACCTATATACTCACAGCTCAACAACCTGGTTATGAAGTCCGATTGCGTAAACCCACCAAAGTACAGAGATGAATCCCATACTCAGTTAGGGAGCACAGGTCCTACCAGTCATTATCGAGTCTCACTTGGTCAACGTTATACCCTTCGAAGAGAAATACGTGCAAATTTACCAAGCTACGACAATTCTTGGAGTTGGCCTTGGCAAAAAATAAGGTAATAATGTTGGTGGTTTGGTGATGAAATCCAAACCTAGTGGTGATGAAATCCAGTTGTTTGAAAATGTTTAATGTGAGTGTGTGAGGCTTGTCTGATTTATTGTGAAATGCAAAATTAATATGTGATTCTATTTTTATGCCTAATGCAAAAATACAGGAAATAGATAATAGAAAACAAAATGGATTATGGGCTAAAAGCTAATTTTAGGTATGAATTTTGGCCTATTCTATTGTTAGGGACCAACCACAGGTCAACGATTGCTTCTGGTAAACTACGGATGCGCAGTTTGCCAACCATAGGCATACGTTTGAGATATCCCAATCATAGGTCTGTGGGTTCAACTGTGCAACAGAAATGGACAAGTCAAGTCTAATCTCTAAAAAATATGCCCAAGTTATTGCTAACTAAGCAATGCAGCATGATCTGTTCCTAATATGATAAATGCATATCCTCTTGATTTTTTTACTTTATTGTTTGGATGGATGTAAATGTAATTGAATTTACCCTAAGACCTAAATGCAGACAATGGCATACAAGACCAAGACCTTTAATATACCTAAATGCATGTTAAAACTAGAAACAAGGAGATAAGAAAAAGATGGCATAGGGGTATAGACCTGTGTTCCTTTCACTGCTCCATCCAGTTGTTAACCATAGATTCGTGGTTCCACAATGCAGTCACCATACGTAAGTGTTTCTCCAGATACCAAACCGTAGGTATGCAATTTTGTCTTCTCAATCGTAGGTTTGCATTTCTCCAAATCCTTCACCGTAGGTGCACGATTTCCCAGACCCAAAATCGTAGTAACAGGTCCAAATGTAATAGTCCTCGAATTTGTCGACCCGATATTGAATCCTCATGTGCTTCAAACTCTCGAAATGTGTATATATAGAAAATACATATCAATAACTAATAAAAGCATGGCGGAAAAAAATGGAACCCTTAGGGGGTCCCACCATGATCGCCATTTTTGTAGCCAAAATAACAACACCCAATAATATAAATTAAATGGACACTTGTGATTGCAAAATATCTCTTTTTGTGTTAACAGGGAAGCTTGAATATCTCGATATTACAATAGTTTTTTATTACCCTTAATGTTGGGTGTAATATTACAATGTATGATACAAAAATACAAGTATTCTATATGATAAAAATGATGGCTCTTCTCCAAACAAGTAAGAGGGTTTTCTTCGTCCTTTCTGCTACAGTCCAAGGTTGAGTGGGCTTTGGTATCCAACAAATGCAATACCACTCTAGCTACAATAGATTCTCCAAAGTACTTATCTCCTACACATAAAAACCAAAGAGGGTTAGTAGCACCTGCCAATCAAGATAAAAAATGATGCTGTAAAAACCCTAACTAAGTAATCGTGGAATATAGAAACAAAAGCAAAAAACTAGAAAGCCTTGCAAAACATGTTGTTACCGATCGTGTTCTCTATTCTATGAAACTGCAAAAGCATGGTGATGGGCTGGTAACCACAGATGTGTGGTGGTGAAACCACAGACACGTAGTTCCTACTGTGAAATTGCGAACCAGTGGTTTGGGATGAATGACAAAAATACCTCAAAATGAGACCTTTGGGCTCGAAATTTGGCTTCTCCTTGGGATACATGCAAAATTCTAATCCTATTTTGATAGCCTGATAGTGTTAATATTTAGCTCCCTTTGTTTGATGGGGTGAGGGTGCCTTTATAGGCCTCTTAGGATTTTGGACAAAAATAGGAGGTGGTAAGCTTGGGTTGCCAAGTGGTAATTCTGGGTTGCCAAATGGAGGGAACATTTACAGTGAGTCACCTAGTGTGCCTCATTTAACTGGGGTCATGTGACTACAAGTGGAGTGGTGTATGGGATTTTACCCCATGTGAAGGGACAAAGGGGACAAGATTGGATGAGATGTGGCAAGGATGTTGGGTGAGGTAGCTATGATACATGTCTAGTGGGTAGGCATGGTATCCTAGGCTAATTTTCCAGATTTAATAAATCTGAAAAATAGGATAATGTGTAGGATCTTATATCCCTAACTTCAAACTTAGGCATATAACTTTATTATGCAGGATTTTATGGTGGGGTGACAAATGTGATATTATGAGTGACCAAATTTTGGTATCTACATGTAATTTAAGATGTATCTTATATTTTAAACTTCTGATAAATATTTAATTTAAATTATTAATCATATTATCATAATATTTTTACTATTTTCTTCAATGAGTTTATAAGGTTCTTGGTTCCCTCATATTGAGTGGGTTTTAAACCTTAGACCTTCCAAAGAGAAGCCAAAACCCTTACCACTACAACTTTCATAACTTTTTAACTATTATAATTATTTTTAATTTAATTTTTTTTGTAAATAAGAATTAAATCAAACACAAATAATTAAATTTTACTAATTACTTTATAAAAATATTTGTTTTGTTCTTAAGGAATAAAAGGTAATAATTATATATTAAATTTTAAGCTTATATATTATATTTTCAACAAACATAAAATTTTATTTAATTACAAATTGATAGTATTAAAACTTTTACTTATCTTTAAACCATGTAGCTCATTAAAAATTTTATGTAAGTAAATAGAATAATATATATAGAAGACTTATTTCAATATATATTTATTTATTTACAAGAATTTTAATTAAAATATTAAAATGATAATAAAATATATTTAATAATTAATTGATACAATCATAAATAACCTCAATTAATTAAATTCTTTTCACTTAAAAAAAATCTAAGTCAAACTCTTCTCCAATAATACTTGATCATCATTAAGTAAAACCTTTTATAATACCATATAATTAATTTAAAAATAATAATAAAATAATATAAAAATATTCAATTTTTAATAATATTAATACTTTAAAAATCGGTACGGGTTTTTTAAAACCTAAAACCAACTCGTTGAAAGGTACAAAGCCACAGACAAAATGTTTGCTAAAGTGAAATGGGATTCAAAAATATCTTCCGATATATCAAATTCATATATGAATAAATAAATTTTATTATTTATATGTTACCCATATGTTACCCGTCTGAATAGTGCATTTAACATATATATATATATATATATATATATATATATATATATAAAACAAAATTAAAACCCTAGAAAAATATTAAGATAAATTAAATTAAATTAAAGATTCGACTCCTTTTAATACTTCAGAATATCATTAATGACCTTAATTTTTTTATATTCTGGACGGTTTAATTGTTTTTAAAATCTATATTTTACAAAATGCGTATTGTATTTGGTTGCATTAAATGTTTTGAAATTGACCGGCGAGTCAAAATCTGAGCTCAACGCAGTCAGACTACAGCTTGCAACAGCAGGGCACTGTATGGGCATTGGATACCTCAGTACGTTTCTGTAATGTCTGCTGGTTTTTGTTTGAACTCTCTTAAATAATTATTGAAAAACGTTCGTGGGCAAAGCTCTATAAATAAGGCGAAGCCGTATTATGTATGGTAAATCCAGAGCAGGCTGGGTTTAAGCGGAGCAAGAGAGGAGCTCGTACCCTCTAACTTCGAAGAAGGCCAGGCCAGGGATTTTGTGTTGCCGATGGAATCTCAGCCAGATCCGGTTATGCGTCCAGTGGAAAGCAATCGACTGCGAAAATGCGCACCACCGGCCCTGAAAATCATGCCTTCTCCTCCAGGCGATCTGGTTATTAATGGGACTCCTGTTCCTATTCCTCTGTTATCGCCCATATTCCTTGGAGACCCACAAATGGAGTGGAATAAAGCAAATGGAAATGAAAATGTTGCTGTATCTGGAGGCAACAATAACTCGAAATCTGGGTAAGATGTAGGAAACATCAGAATAGGATGTTTTGATCATCAAATCGTTTTATATAATATATAGTTCCAAATGTCAAAAATTACTGTATTTTACATTTTGATACCAGTCGCCTATATCAGATAGACCATATCGGTCTTGTAGGGTTTCTACTTATTTCTGTCCATGAGTTTGAGAATTCCATCTTCCGGTCACTGTTTTCTCACATCTGTAGATTTTTTATCCCTTTCTGTAGTAAATTTAATGTAAGAATTGTTAAGATTTTGTTTGTAATATGGAAAATTATACAAACTTAATTGAGAATTATAATTTAAACAACTAGAAATGTAGTTTAGATCGAAATAATATCTCATAGTAAAACTTTTTAATTTTTATATCAAAATGATAAAATCCCATAGTAAAAATTGATACTGTGTATTGACAGGCCTGCAATATTGTCATTTTTAGTGCACAGGTGTTAGGAGTATTATATTTAGATATAGGCGAACCTTATCCGAAGCTTGATCCGATGAAGATAGTGACAGCCCGTGCACGTGAACCTGATCACGTGTAGTCCTTTTTTAATAAAAATATATTTATTTATTACTATTACTTTCTGTTATAACATGTCTTCACGTGGCTTCTGCTTGACTGCAGCCGCTGTCTAAAGCAATATAAAACTTGACTGGACCAAGTTGGCCTTGTAGAGTTGGGATTGAACTGATTATTGTGCACGCTTTGTAGCTTTAGTTTATAATTATTGTTTTTAGATGTTATGTGTTGAGATTTTACAACGAAAACTATTTGCATTGATATTATAAATGGATAAATGGATAGGGATTTGAGTGGTTTTATTCCTTGTTAAATTTTTGGAGGAGGTAGGGTGGGCATGTTTTTTTAGGTAAATAGCATAAGTACCTTCTCCTACCTCCTACATAAAGTGGAATCAAAGGTATAATATATTATGTTTATAGATTTTAATAAATTATTTTACTTATTCCCCTTCAAACTTGTAAGAATCACCTTCGTAATTTTCTAGTTGTCTAGATTCAAATAATACTATGTTAGGACCTTCTTAATTTTTTAGTTGTTTAGATTCAAATAATACTATGTTATGTCTTGGCACATTGATTTTGACATATATAAACTTTCACTCTCCTAAAATTATTGCTTTTCACTTTAAATAATAAGTTAAAAAATATTTACTTTCCTTGAAATGCCAATTACTCATAGTTTGATGAAGACTTTTCATTATAGCTATATTATATATTTATTAGCTTTAACTATTACAGTATACTATGGATTGCCCATACAAATATCCAAGTTAAAATTATTTTTAAATATATATTAAATTTATCAGGGAAAAATATAAAATTTATTTAATTAGTAATGGAAAGAAGTAAAAAAAATTGGTAGTTCACAAAAAAAAATCATCAAAAGAGTTATAATATTAAGGTTAGGTTGCAAAGGAATTGAAAATGACCCATGAATTGGGAATAATAAGCCTGATAAGTGTAAAAAATAAATTTTAATGCTTTTAATTATAAAATACTAAAGTGATGTCTTAGTCCGATTAGGGTAACAGTATTTTTTTTTTTTATAGATAGGTAAGAGGGTTTTGAAAGGACCTTAAAACTTTTACAACTTGTCAGTAAAAAATGGAAAAACCCATCAAAGAATAAAAGGAAGTCATTCCAATGCCAAGGATAGTTTCAGCAACCCACCAGATAAGAAACAAAAAGAAACCATCCCTACACACAAGTGTGTCAAGGATGGTTCAACGGACCAACTTATAAAATAAGAACCCCCCAAACAAAACCAGGTAAGAAGTTGAAAGATGCAGACATCCATCAAATAAGAAACGAAACCCATCAAGATGGTCTAAAACCAGAAACTATCCATCAGGCATTGGATAAAAACCAATTAAAGCCCAACCGTGGGCCTCCATATTAATCTTAAGGATTTTCTTAGTCATAAGCTTTAGTGGTGATGTCAATCTTAGCTTCTTGAGGATTACCATCATTCATAGTGGCAATGATTTTCCCAACCTAGAGAAACGTGGAAGAGGTCAAACTCAAGATTTTAGCCATGCAGGCCCAAGGTTCGTTCTTCTTCAATATTTTTTCAGTATTCAAGGAGCGCATTTGTTTGGAAATGCCTGACTTTAATTTTTTTTCTTTGACCAAGGTCATCTCAAGATTTGAATCTAACTGGTCAGGATCCATCTTTTTGGGCTTGGTTCCCGAAGCTCCCCTTCTGGACGAACGGTGAATAGAACCTGCTTTGCCTAGAGAGGGGGTGCAAGCTAGAGTAGCTTTACCTTTGGTTTCTCCATTAGAGTCGCTCTCTGAATCATCATTGATGACTGATGCTACAAGGATCTCGACCTCTTGGCTTCCAATGACCATGAGGGTCACTTTATCATCCTCCTACACCACATGCATGTACAACAAGAGATGGAGGTCTTTGTGCTTAGGGTGGGTGGAAGACCCATACCTAAAATTGATCAATAACTCAATTGATCAAAATAGGTACTTGGGTATGTTAATATCCTTCACCGATCACATGTGATTCAGAAATACCATGTGGAAACTTCTTAATGGCATGTTGATGTCATCCATCGTGAAGTACTCCATTATAGAGACCATTACTATGTTCTAGAGTGCAGGAATACCCTGTCGCACAATACCTCCATTCTCCTTGTCAAGAAATTTTCCTTTTTCTTAGAAATGAATGAGCTCTTCGACCAGAGTGTGCTTGTCCCTACGGATTATATCACCATCGATGGGTAATTCGATAACCTCTATGATCAAGTGAATGCTTATTTTAAACTTGATGTCCTTAACGACCACCCTCCATCTGTCCTAGGAAGAGATGAATTCAGTGGACAGAGTTGGGTCGCTACCCTGGAACTTTTGAATGAAAGGCATCATTTGACAAAGAGTCAAAAACTCTTCGACTAGGGCATGTTGGTACGTAGGCTCGATAAGTGCCATGATGTGAATATTCTTCTAGTTAGGGTCTTGCCCGCCCCTCTTTTCAATTTGAAACTGCCATAATCGAGGAACCTTAACTCTCAAAACACACCCCTCAGTAATAGTTCTTTTTTATTCTGCATGTTCATAGAGTTTTTAGAAATAGAGATAATTTTATAGAAGACTTATTATAGAGGGAATAATTTCTCAAACAGATCTCACTCCTTAATATACGTCGAGGGTCCATTGATGAAAATGACCTAAAAGAAAGTTTGAATATCTCTTTCTATATTATTTACCAATATAGTGATTTGATTATTGTCTATCTTGGCAAACCCAACCAACAAAGCCATAGTTGACCGCTATGCATCAAGATGTATTTTCATTACAACTATATCCAAAGTCGTAACAAAATATTGAAGAAAAGTTACCCCTAAATTACAATTATGTCTTAGAAATATAGGGTGCATAATGATTACAAATTGACTTGAGCAACAAGGGATTTACCCAAAGTTATACTAAAAAATATATTTTTTTTAATGTAAAAAAACATTATATTAAAAAATTAATAGAATACATTTTTACAAAAAAAGAAGAGGTGGATAAACACACCACGTGGCTAATACCATTAGCTGAAAAACCATACCCATTGAAACAAAGTGATAACCCAAGCAGATAACTAATCCACACTACCTTATAGAAATAATGGTCAATAGAACTAATTGATTACATAATGATGAGACTCTATTATATGGGTTTATCCACCCCTGAAATTGATTCCCACCCAACAGTAGCATCAAGAGACTTTGATACTGAGTCCCTTCCCTATCCAACAGTGCTAGGAACTTTATCCCAACTATAAACAAATGGCTCTTAGCTGGCAATAATCATTGAATCTCCTAAATTATCCTAGGTATCATGTCGAGGAATCAAGGGGAAGCCATGACCATCTTTATAAGGACCTTGAGCTAGGATAGGAGTGCAGTTTAGGAGTGAATGAAACTGCTATCTAGACCTAGATCGGCTTTGAGGAGTATACTGCTCAAGAGGAACCTGATTGATTATGCACAATGTGTTCCTCCACTGATCACTAAGCTCCTAAAATCATGGCCACTTTATTGGCTTGAACTGTAATCTAAAAATACATAGATGAAATAATATTAGACTTCTCAAATGTAGAGATGTGCAAAGAGGAAGAATACTTACTATAGGCCCGAAATGGCCACATACTTAGTAAAATTTTGTATAATTTTGACTAAGTCATAAAGTTGTCATTCCGCTCTGGAATCGGGTTGATAATATGAGTCCGCTCGATAGTTATTCAATTTTGAAATGTTTGAAGTGATTTCGGATAACTGCATTCCGGGTCCGGAATGACGACAGGTCTCAAATCCACAAAAGTCTTTGAGAGATGATGATGTCAGCAGTGGAAAAGTGTGGAATAGCCTCCTTGCATATATCCAATTCCAAAAAAGTCTTTTGTTTCCCGCTCCGGATTGGCGCTATCTTCAAATCCACAAAAGTCTCAAGGAAATGATGACGTCAGTGGTGGAAAAGTGCGGAATGGCGATCCGGGGAATGGACAAGTATTTTCTTTCCGGAATGAAGATAAAGTAGAATGGCTGAATAATAATGAGGTGGAAGATAAAATCCCAGAGCGGATTCAAGGTTCAGATACTTCGGATCCAGATTGGAGATTCTGCTACTAAGAAAGATGATGTCATAAGTGGAATGGTAGTTAGCTTGTGCCGGATTGAATCTGAACCATGCGATTAAGAAGATCGATGGTGGAGGTTAGTCTTCTAAGTTTGGGTTGTTTAAAAGATGTTTCTACATCAGAACTATAACAGTCAACCAAAATATGAAGCGTCGAATATTTCCAAGAGGATCAGACTAGATGCAGTTACAGATCGATGGTGGCAATCTATTCCCAAGAAGGATCGATGGAAACATATGATCTAGAATGTTCTGAACTACAGTTCTACTGAGCGACCAAGCAAGTTGTAGAGGCCCCATGTTGTCATGGCGGACGCCCTTCCAACAGAATTCTCAGAGAACGAACCAATGAGCTAATGCCAGCTAAGCTCTTTGTTGAGCTGTTGTAACAAGATTTGGTGTATTGTTTCTTGATTTGTAATATGAAAAACTATAAGTAGAGGTCGAACCCTCATTTTGAAGGGTCGGCTCTAGCGTGTTTGCCTGTGCTATTGTAAATATTCTTGAAGAGCTGAATGAAAGGAGCAATACATTGATCTTCACCTCAAGTTCACATTCTCTTGCTTGATGTCAAAGGTTCGGATTTCATAGTTGCATTTTTGTAAATACTTAGATGGTTAGTTTGTGCCTATTTTGGATTACTAGCTATTGTGAGTAATTGAAATCTGCTTTGAATTCATTCTATGTTATTTGAAAGTACATTTCTATAAGATCTAAGTGTTTGGTGAATTTTGTTATTTGGATTATCATTCCCTGGGTATTGAAATTGCTTGCTATAACATTTCTCTGTTATGCTTTAAATACATGAAATGATCTATTATGAGATAATTGTTGATCTGAGTGTATGTCCTTAATCTAGTTTTTTGGGAGCTTTTTATGATGGTGCAATGTTGTTAACCTATCCATCCATTGTTATCTACATCTCTCTAACCCTAACCTTCTCTTACCCTAAAATCCAAACCCTAAGTGAGCATAATTGTGTCAACAACCTGCTAAGTTGACAAGGAACCAACCTACTCTGGAGGTTGGATCGAAAACTCCTATTTTGGTCCATCCAATGTTGAGTGCTGAGCTATGCAGCTATCGGGTGCAAGCCTGGATAGAATATAGGAAGATAGACAACCACAATACTGAGTGAAAACTTGGTGCAATTCAGTGCCCAATAGTTTTTGGCATGCCTAGTGGGACCAGTTCACAAGGAACACGAAACCCATCAAAAGAGTTATTGTTATCTCAACCCGAAGGAATCAAGATTGGGTGAATTGTCTTGACCTTGTAAGCGGAGAAAATAAAATTCACCTGGTGACTCCTTGGTCAGAAGACCCTAAAAAAGTATTGTAGACCAGTACCCTTTCATGTATACCAGGTCTTTCAAGAGGAACAACCCTGATTCTTTCTTTCATTGTGAGTTACCTCAGAGAGGGGCTACTGTTATCAAAAGTTTAGATCAAGATTTTATTGAAGAAGAAGAGCTTTTGGAAGAAAACCCAATAGTTCCCCCAAGAAGACCTACAACCAGAAACATGGCACATAATGTGGCTCCTAATCAGCCACTTCAGAAGTACCCTAACTGGGATTCAACTGGGCCCCTTAGATTAGCACAAATGGATGCCATTCCTCAGGTTGTATCTAAGGCAACCCCCACATATGATGGATTTGGGAAAATAGCTTACGAGCACTGCCAAGATATCCTGAATCTGGAAGCAATCCACAACATAAAAGAAGAAAATATTATTGTCAGAATTCTAGCCCTGTCCTTTCATGGAAAGATATTGCATTGGTTCAGAACTCTGGAAGATAATTCTATCACTTCATGGCAATATTTGGCTGAGCCATTCATAGAAGAATTTAATGAATCTGCTGATCCTTTTTCCCTACTGAATCAGTTTACAACCATGCAAAAAACCCAGCAAGAAACTATCTCAGACTTCAATTTGAGATTTAGCAGAACATGGAAGAGAATTCCCCCTACTGCTAGACCAACTGTATGTTTTGCTTATATGTATTATATACGTGCCCTGGGATCAGAACTAGGTCTGCAGACACAACAGTATGGAGTAGAAACCTTTCCCCAAGTTTATAATGCAGTCGTCCATGCTGAAAATATCCTAATCAATGTAGGAAGGATTCCCCCCAAAACCGTGTTACCCTATAACTCAAAAACCAATAGTGGCCATGAACAATCCACAAAGTCCTCCTACATGGACCCCCTTGCTTTACCATCCCCATATCCACAAATGAATCTGATTCCTTGGTCTAAACCGGTAGCCTCTACACCTCCTTTTCCTCCCCTTCCTTCCCAACCTTCTCAAGAATTGTCTGCTATTCTGGATATACAAAATACCATGAAAAATTTGAGTAACAGAATGAATTCAATGGAAAAAAGAGATCAGGAAAGGTCACAATAGAGGAGATTCCCATATGTGAACAAATATCAAAGGCCTGGTCCTAGCAATAGTATTGGGGTTAGGGTGAATGCAACATATGAGGAGCCGGAATGTTCTGCAGATACCACTCTTGCAAATGTTTGGTGTTTGGTATGTAATGACCCCCATGACTCACAATCTTGTGTGATGTATCAACACCATGTTCAACAAGCTATGGATCAAGCTGAAAGAAATCAGAAAGGGAGGGTTAATATGTTATGGCACCCTGATCAGATCATGGCCAAAAAAGAGTTGGATGAAGAAAGCCCAATTGCTGTGATGACAAGATCTGGAAAGAAAGCTTTACAAGTAGACCCCCAAAATATGGGACAATTCCAGGTCCCTTCTCAAAAGAAAGTTGACTCCCCCCTCAAAGGAATGACACTTTTCCTATTCCTCAAGCTAGAGGAAAGGAGAAGACAGATAGTCTCCCTAAAAATATCGAAAGAGAAACAGAAGGAGACAAAATGAGATCCAAGGGTGAGGATCAAGAAAGGCTCAGGTTCCCCTCTATCACCAAAAGATAAATATTAGAGGTAACCCAACAATACAAAAGGAAATATGGTGAGCCAGACAGAGGCCTGGAAAGACTATCCCTGACCAAGTCTGAGTATAACATTGTTGAGGAGATGAAAAGGATTCCATCAAAAGCTAGTCTATATGATACTCTTTTCATCCCGGGCCAGATTGACCTGCTTAAAGCTTCCCTCAACAAAAATCCCTAGAATAGACCAACCACCACCATCCTTAGTATACCACCAGAAAAGAGAGAAATGACACCTACTGTTCTAAAAAACAAACCTCCCCCTTTCTACATATCCTTAAGAATGGAAGGATGGGTAGTCCAAAATTGTATGATTGATTCAGGAGCATCAACCACGGTTATGCCTAAGGCGGTCTGTGAAGAGATGGGTATGGAATATACCCGGTCTTGTCCCAGAGTGTTGCAATTAGATGGGACACCTATCAAAATAGTTGGGGTTATTAAAGATGTACTGATGAGGTTGCACAGAGCTCCCGAGGTAACAATGGTGCAGGAAATAGTGGTGGTGGACTTGGAACCTTATTTTGGGTTATGCCTCTCAAGAGAATTTACTACAAAATTAGGAGGATGTATGTACATGGATTATTCTAGCATGGTAATCCCTTTCAAAGGAAAAATAATAAGGATAACACCAGAGAAACCAGTTGCTTATCATATTGAAAAAATTGAAGAGGATCTATGCAATCTTAATCCTGTGGAGGAATTTGAGCTAGTGGAAAACATTGAAGAGCTAGACATTGAAGATGAGTTGCCTTTCAGAGAAGACTATAGTCAATTTGGAACTAGTATGGGTACATACAATATCACAACTAAACTAGAAAAGAAACTCCTTGCTATTTCTAATCAATCCCTAAGAAACAAAGAAACATGGGTTATGCATTTTGATGGTGCTAAATGTAGAAATGGTGCAGGGGCTAGTGTGGTTCTGCAATCACAGTCTAAAGGGATAAAGAATTTTTCTTATAGACTGACATGGTCATGTACCAACAATGCCATAGAATACGAAGCTTTGTGCCTCGGATTGATGCAAGCAAAAAGTATGGGCATCAATATTTTGAACATATATGGTGATTCTGAGCTAATAGTCCATCAGGTAAGGAATAAGTGCAGCAGTAAGCACCATTACTTGAAAGCTTACAAAAATAGGGTATGGGACCTAATGGATTCATTTGATGCCCTGAATCTAAGTTTTGTACCTAGAGAAGATAATCACCTGGCAGATTCTTTGGCAACAAAGGGGGCTAATTTCAATCCTCCTGTAGATTTTGGAACTAAGAAGACCAAAGGCATTAAAATGGTTTTCAGACCTGCAGTACCAGACAAGCAGATATTCTGGCAGGTTTTTGAAAGTGATGAACAAATTCTAGATTTCATGATAAGAGAAGCATGCTTCTTGACTGTCCAAGAGGAAGACTTGGAAGAAATAGATCAACAAGACTTTATCCAACTAAGAAACAATCATATCCCAAGGGGATTGGTCACCCTTGAAAGTCTATTTGATAATGAATATAGAAAGAAGGTTGGAGCTATGAAGGTCGGTAAAAATATCTATAAAGAAGTAGAGGTCGAAATAGGAAAGAAGCTCAATGTTGGGATCCAATGTTCACCTGAAGAAGCAGAAGAGATTAAAGCTTTATGCTTAAAATACCAAGACACTATGGCTTGGTCATATGAAGACCTTAAGGTGTATGACAAAAGGATTATCCAACATACTATCGAGTTAGAACCCGATGCTAAACCATTCCGAAAAAATAGAGGCCTATTAATCCGAGGATAGAAGCCATTATGAGGGAGGAACTCTTAAAGCTACTGAAGGCTAGGATAATATATCCAATAAAACATTCCACTTGGGTGGCCAATTTGGTACCCGTAAGAAAGAAGAATGGGGATATACGCCTATGTGTAGATTTTAGAAATCTGAATCAAGCATCTCTCAAGGATCACTATCCTCTCCCTCAGATTGACCAGATCTTACAGGTGGTAGCTGGAGCAGAAATATTCTCACTTTTGGATGGTTACTCTGGATATAATCAGATTTGGGTAAAATATCAAGACCAATACAAGACAACATTTACTACAAAATGGGGTACATTTGCCTATCAGAGAATGCCCTTTGGGCTGTCCAATGTTGGAGCTACATTTCAGAGGGCCATGGACTATGCCTTTGGTACACTTATAAACAAAGTTATTCTGATTTACCTGGATGACATGACGGTCTTTTCTCATGATAAAAATGATCATCTATCTCATTTGGAACAGGTTTTTCAAAAATGTAGAGAATTTGGTATCTCACTTAATCCTAAGAAGTCATTCTTTGTAGTACATGAGGGAAAAATTGTTAGGCCATGTGGTCTCAAAGGAAGGTATGGCCATAGATCCAGAAATAATTGGAGCAATTCTAGCTATTCCTTTGCCTACTAATCAGGAAGACCTTGCAGTATTTCTTAGGTCAAATCAATTTCGTCAGGAAATTCATTTCTGATTTTGCACAAAAAGTGAGGCCTATATCTGAACTACTCAAGAAAAAGGTAGAGTTCAAGTGGACTGAGGTTAGGAAGCAAGCTTTCGAGGTCATCAATAAATCCATTGCAACAGCCCCAGTCTTGATAAATCCTTGATTTCACTAAGGATTTTATCCTCTATGCTTATGGAGTTGAAGAAAGTTATGCCTCGGTACTCACCTAGAAAGATAGTCAAGGGGATGAGCACCCTGTGTTCTTTTGGAGTCAGACTCTACATGATTATCAGGTAAAATACAACTTTATTGAGAGACAAGTGTTTGCTGTAATGAAGTCACTAAAGAAGTTTAGACAATATCTGGTACAAAGCAAAACCCTGGTATATGTGGTTCATCCAGATGTAAGGAGTTTTATTTTACAAGGTGACTTGGGAGATAAAAGGGCTGGTTGGATTACTAAGATCCAGGAATATGATGTAGAGATACATCCCACTAAATTGGTAAGAGGTAGAGCCTTGTGCCAAGGATTGATAGATGCTTCAGCATTGGCCGAAATAACAACTTGTCAGATGATAGAAGAGGATCAGATAGAGATTGTTCACACTCCGGATTCTGATTGGATTGAGCAAATTACTAGGTATTTCCAAACTGGGATCTGCCCACCTGATCTGAATTCTTCTCAAAGAAGGAGGTATAGACTTCATGCTCTAAAATATGTATTACTACCTGAAGGGTTGTTCAAAAGAAACTTGGATGGTATTCTCCTGAAATGTTTGAAGGAGGACCAACAAAAAAGAGTCATTGAAGAATTTCATGGAGGCTCAACAGGAGGTCATAGCTCCAATAGAACTACAACTTTGAAGATAATAAGAGCAGGTTATTATTGGCCTACCATGTTCAATGATGCTTTTAAAATTACCCAGGCTTGTGATAAGTGTCAGAGGTACGTTGGAAGAACAAGAAATGTTGCCTCTCCCCTGAAGCCTATTCAAGTCGAAGAGCCTTTCCAACAATGGGGATTAGATTTTATAGGAGTTATAAATCCTAATTCTTTAGCAGAGCACAAGTTTATCTTGACAACTACATATTATCTTACCAGATGGGTAGAGGCCATTCCTACAAAGAAGGTGGACCAAGAAGTTGTGATCAACTTTGTGGAGAGTTTGATTTCCATATTTGGAGTTCTAGAAGCTTTGGTGAGTGATAATGGCCCTGCTTTCATAGGAGCTAAGTACATTGAGTTTTCCAACAAGTATGACATCACCCTTAAAAATACTTCAAACTATTACCCACAAGGTAATGGACTTGCAGAATCTACCAATAAAAACCTATTAAGGATTTTGAGAAAATATTTGGAAGGTAACAAAAGGAGTTGGCACCTGTTGCTCAACCATGCTCTATGGGCAGACAGGATTACTATTAAAAATTCCATCAAAACTTCGCCTTATGCACTGGTATATGGAAAAGAGGCGGTATTGCCAATTCACTTAGAAATCCCAGCACTTAAGCTTGTCAATACAGAAGAAGAATTAGAGGATGATCCAGTTAAAACCAGATTGACACACTTGTTGTGATTGGAAGAGAGCAGGACTCGGGCATATGATCATTTTCAAAAGCACTCATCGGACATTAAAGCATGGTTTGATAAAAAGGCCAGGTTCAGGAAACTTCAAGTTGGAGATTCAGTTCTCAGGTGGAATGTTGACAGGGCAAAACTAGGTAAACATGAAAATTTTGATTCCTTTTGGGATGGTCCTTTCGAAATTGTGGAAGCTAAAGAGTCTAATGTATTTCAGTTGAAGGACCCAGAAGGAAACATACAACCAATTCCGGTGAATGGTTTCCACCTTAAGCTTTACTATATGTAAGAAATAAGCTCATTGTAACATATGTATATACATTGTACAAATATTTCCCCCTCCTTTCTGCACTTTCTATTTCATTTTATTTCTGCACTTTGTAATTAGTTCTTTTTTCAAATAAATGCTAAAAAAAGAAGAGAGAGAGAAGAAATTTTGCAAGAAATGACTAAGTGTTGGCCAAATTCATGGCAATGTTCCATTCCACACATTGTGTTGTGCAAAACTCCCTGAAGTGGCATTCCACCCTCAAGACCGCATGGTTAAATCCGGATTGGCAATTCCATAGAGTGGTCTATCTTTTTCTATCCCGCATAAGGAAGGACAAGAATGGCACCAATCCGGGAACCTCTCAAAGCTGGAGATAGCTAGAGTGAAATCAGGGTAAAGCAACACGCGTGTAGGCTTAGCGGACTTGAAAAGTTCTTAAAGATGTTGGAGCGGAATCAGGCCAAAGCCAAACATCAAGTTTCAATTTGACACGTGGAGGCTAAATATTGCTCGTGCATTCAATTCTAATGAACTCGTGCATGAGCCAAAGAATAGCCGAAGGGATGTGATGAGCTAGCGGTGCAATTTCAAAATTTGACCAATAAGGAGATAGGGCGCCACCTTTGAGCCACCAAAGTAAATAATGAAAAGTATTGGAAAGTGTGCCAACAAAGATATCGTGTAGCAGTTGCATTAATGGCGAAGGATACACGGGCTCCAAAGAAAATAAGTAATGAGAAGCATATACAAAACCCATTTGGAGGCCCCTTGCATTTATAGGAAGGTAGAGAAAGTACATCCATACCTTGGAGAATTTACTACAAAGCGGGAGGATGAAGTTTGCTACTATCAAAATGGCACCCAAAAAGTCATCCACCGAATCATCAAAGGTAGCGACAAGATTGCAGGTTCATGTACATCGGACCAGTCGGGTCACAGATACAGTGATGACAAGGGTAGGAAGGACCCACCTCAGAATAGATTTTGAATTTCTATATTTTGAAGGAAAGCCAATGCGATGACAAGGTATGATAGCCATAAAATCCTTTTTGTTCTCTTATATCTGTGATTCTGTGCACCACTACCCCGAACTAGTCTCTGCTATGATTCAATTCTATGATTCTAAAAATAGAATAGTCAGAACCCCTACTGGCACTCCCCTATTTTCAATCACAAGGGAGACTTGCTATGGGTTATTTTTCGTAGGGGTGGGCCCATCCTCAAAGCTCAGATCGTTTAACATAGCAGAGCTTGACAGAGCTTACGCTAAAATGATGGCCTCAGAAGAAAAAAAGGAGGCACTGGAAAAATGGCTTCATTTTAATTTTATAAGGATAAGGAATCAAGATGAAATGCCCAAAGTCCCAATTCACATTGATGAATTTGCAAACCCAGAATTATTTTCTATGTTGGCTTGTATGGAGGGTTTGGACTCTGATAGGATGGTTCATGGTTGGCAAATTGCCATGGCATATTGTATTTCTGATGAAAGGATGTACAAAAGGGACACGAGAGAGAGAGGTACCAGAGTAATTTACTTTGACTGGCTAGCTTTTCTCGCTCAAAGGATCCATGAGAAAATGGTAAACATGAAGAAGGGTGTTGGTGCTCCCAGTTTCAGACATTGTTCGAGTCTGGTGTGGATGTTCTATGCAGCCATCAAAAGTAGAATGTCATGGATCCCAACTAAGGATAAAACCAGTGATGGAGAACCCTTGTCGGTCTATTATTGGATGGATTGTTTGAAGAGCAGTGAGTCCTATTATAGATTTAACTTGGAATTCTTGGAACCTACCCTAAAAATAATGTACAATGAGTGCCCTAGGTTGCCCTCCTTAGCTAAGCATATTTTGAGGAAAGAATACGTTGAGGAAGGAGATTGGTATCTACTAACAGAGGGCACAGTAATCAGGTTATATGGTTTCGTAGGTAAACCTTTTCTCCTACCTCACTTTGTCACAGAAAGGCTATTCGCCCTGGAGTATCTGAGATAGGTGGTACACATTGATGCAAGCTATGATTTGGGAAGAAAGAAGAAGTCTTTAATTACTTACCGCACTAAAAGTAGTATTATTGTATCTGAGTGGCAGAGCCAACAAATTGACCAATACCTTGATAGGTTAGGTTTGTTCTATATTCCCCAAATATGGAGTTATGATCCCGATGGTGTGTTCACTATGAGAAATAAAACCCTAAATGGAGACAAGGCCTATAAATTTGAAAGAAGGCCTAGGGTTAATTTCGAACAGGGAAGGAATAATGATGAAACTACTCTTTTAGAGTGGAACGTCTCAAATATGAATCAGTTACCTCCATGGTTGGATTTCTATGAACAGGTGGTGGATTTCGATCCAAAACATGAGCTCAGTCATCGGCTTACAAAAGATACAATTAATAAGGTAAGGGTTGAATCTGCCAATATGAAGGACAATCCTTTTGAAGAAGATGTAGTAGAGAGAGGAAAACCGAAGGAGAAAGGACCATGGAAAATGACAAATATTGTCGATTGGTGGCGTATGAGGGTTGAAATTGGAAAGTTTTTTCCAAAATCAAAGTTTGAAATGAAAATTGATAAGGAATTTTCAGCAATTTATAATAAGAATGTTGAAATATGGAGACCAAAGGATATCAGAAATATAGTATTAATAAGTGAAAAATCCTAGAATGTTTTTGAATCACTACTTCCTCTTGCACATCAGAGGATTCAAATAGAGATGCAAGAAGTTCCTTCGATCACAGCTGAAGTACTCAAAATCTCTAGTCCTACTTCTAAGCAGGTAGAGAAGTTTCCCGAGAAGGTTAAATTGGTGAATGAAACACAATTCCCCAAGGAAAGAGTTGTCAATATTTTGCTAATTGAAATAAGATCTCCACATTTTTTCATCGTCTCTGCAACATCAGTTAAGCTACTGCCCATATCTGAGCAACCTCTATTTTTGAGAGTAGTTCAAGAAGATGAAGAGAAAGAAAATTTTGAAGGAGAAATGGCTGCTTTCCAATTAGTTTATAGAAGGACTAAGAGAACCCCAGAAATAGAGGAGGAAGAGGCTTCCAAAAGGTAGAATATGAGTATGGAGGAAATTGCGGAAGAGGTATCTACTTTTAATACAGAAGGGTTAGTTGAACAAGAACAACAACTTGAAACAGAAGCTGAGAAAGAACACCCTACATCTGTAGGTGAAGGTATGGTTTCTAATCCCTCTTCTCCTTCTCATATCTAGGAATCCCCAAAAGGATTTCCCTCCCTTTCTGGTCAAGAAAATGTGGTGAATTTGCCTCCTTCACCTCACAGTCCTCCCCTCATCCCATCGGTAGCTATGGAGGCATCAATCAGTTATGCTATATCACAGCCTCCTTCAAACCCACCTTCCACTTCTGAGGCATCCACTTCAATATCCACCATCATTGCGCCCTCATATATTTTACCACCATCCATGGGACAATGTGTTCCAAGTTCATATATCCCCTCTATTATCAGTTTTGTCCCTATTTCCCTGAATTTACCTGTATCAACAACAACAATAGTCACAAAATCTACCATTGTAATAGAGGTTGTTGTCAATGTGTCTCCACCCCTACCAACAAAAATTCAGTTCACCCTCATGTTTTTTATGCCATTATCTCCTTTTGCTAATGATATTTTAAATTTTGTTGTTGTATCTAAAGAGCAGGCAAATGCTCAGAGCATAAATTATTACTAGGCAAAGAAGCTTACCAAGCCTTCTAGTCAGATGGCTATGAAAAGAAAAAGTATGTATGTTAATCTCATCACTAGGCAAAGGATTTCAAGGTCTTTTATTCCGCAGGTGAGCAAGCCTGAAAATGAGATGACCGCTAAATATTATAGAGTAAAATAAATCATAGAAGATATTGACAAGCTTCCTACTGAAGATGATGAAATTGATTCATTAGAAGAGCCATTATCCCAAGAACAAGCTGCTAAGCTAATTATGGATTACACCCACCTAAGAGATCTCATGGAAGATCTTGTGACTAGAGGGAACACTGCTAATTATGAAGATGTTGGAGAATTACAATACATTTATAAGAAACTTAAACAGACATCAAATCCCTTTGAGAAAGCCTACAAATAGACTCTTCAATATTTGGAATCAATGGTCCAGGTGTTCGGGGATGCTTCTGGTAAAGATGAGCAAGGAGTACAGACTCCTGGAGAAGATGAATAGGAAGAGGCTTGAGAAGAATAAGAGTAATATTGAGCAAAAATTGGCCTAGGAGGGGCTCATGCTTAAACCATTATTTTTTTGTTTGTATATGCATAAGTTTTGTATTCCTATACATCAGTTTTGTATTTATGTTTTTACTCTGACAGTTGTCAGAAATAAGCAATAAAGGCATGAGGCCTACAACACAACATTTTTGTGTGAAGGTATTTTTGAAATGAAGCCTTATAAAGGAGGAGAGTTTTCTGAAGGCAGTAGTGACACTGATATTATAAACATAGTCTCTAGTTGAACAAATGAGTCTATGATGTTTTTGGTATAGTTTCGATATGAACCTCTACCCTCTAGGCATAATTAAGTTTTCAGAGGGTAGGATTTGTATGGAAATCATTCCTTAAAATATGTATTCAAGAATAAGTATTATTTTGACTACTAAGGCCCAATGGATAAGACTCTAGATTTGATTGGCTTTGCAATCAAATCCACCCGGGAGGTGCCAGAATGTAGGCCCGAAATGGCCACATACTTAGTAAAATTTTGGTTTAATTTTGACTAAGTCATAAAGCTATCATTCTGTTTCGAAATCGAGTTGATAATATGAGTCCACTCAATAATTATTCAATTTTGAAATGTTTTAGGCGATTTCGGATAACTTCATTTTGGGTCCGAAATGACGATAGGTCTCAAATCCGTAAAAGTCTTTGAGAGATGATGATGTCAGCAACAAAAAAGTGCAAAATAGCCTCCTTGCATATATCCGATTCCAAAAATGTCTTTTGTCTCCTGCTCTGAAAAGATGATATCTTCAAATCCACAAAAGTCTCAAGGAAATGATGACATTAGTGGTGGAAAAGTGTGAAATGGTGATCCGAGGAATGAACAAGTATTTTATTTTTGGAATGAAGATAAAGTGGAACGGCAGAATAATAATGAGGTGAAAGATAAAATCCTAGAGTAGATTCAAGATTTAAATACTCTGGATCCAGATTGGATATTCTACTAATAATAAAGACGATGTTATAAGCAGAATGGCAGTTATCTTGTGCCAGATTGAATCTGAATTGTGTGATTAAGAAGATTGATGGTGGAGGTTAGTATTCTAAGTTTTGGTTGTTTAAAAGATGTTTTTGCATCAAAAATATAGCAGTCGATTGAAATATGAAGCATAGAAGATTTCCAAGAGGATCAGACTAGATGCAGTTACAAATCGACGGTGGCAATCTATTCCCAAGAAGGATCGACAGAAATGTATGATCTGGAATATTCTGAACCACAGTTCTACTGAGAGACCATGCAAGTTGCAGAAGCCCCGTGCTGTCATGGCGGATGCCCTTCCAATAGAATTAATGAAGAATGAACCAATGAGCTAATGCCAGCTAAGCTCTTTGCTGAGCTGTTGTAACAAGATTTGGTGTATTGTTTCTTGATTTGTAATATGAAAAATTATAAGTAGAGGTCAAACCCTCATTTTGAAGGATCGACTCTAGCGTGTTTTCCTGTGCTATTATAAATATTCCTAAAGAGCTGAATGAAAGGAGCAATACATTGATCTTCACCTCAAGTTTGCATTCTCTTGCTTGATGTCAGAGGTTCGGATTTCATAGTTGCATTTCTATAAATACTTAGATGGTTAGTTTGTGCCTATTTTGGATTACTAGCTATTGTAAGTAATTGAAATCTGCTTTGAATTCGTTCTGTGTTATTTGAAAGTACATTTATGTAAGATCTAAGTGTTTGGTCAATTCTGTTATTTGTATTATCATTCCCGATGTATTGAAATTTCTTGCTATAACATTTATTTGTTATGCTTTAAATACATGAATGATCTATTATGAGATAATTGTTGATCTGAGTGTATGTCCTTAATCTAATTTTTTGGGAGCTTTTTATGATGGTGCAATGCTGTTAACCTATTCGTCCATTGTTATCTACATATCTCTAACCCTAAACTTCTCTTACCCTAAACTCCAAATCCTAAGTGAGCATAATTGTGTCAACAACCTGTTAATTGACAAGGAACCAACCTACTCTGGAGGTTGGATCAAAAACTTCTATTTTGGTCCATTCAATGCTGAGTGCTGAGCTACAGCTATCAGGTGCAAGCCTGGACAGAATATATGAAGATAAACAACCACAGTACTGAGTGAAAACTTGGTGTAATTCAACACCCAACACTTACCAAAGATACAATCATTTCTAGCTCTCCATATGCTGAACATGGTTTCCATACAAAATAAGTTCCACACTTCAAAGAAAATAGATGACAAGGACGGGGGGTATTCCAAAATGATATGCTTCCACTCAAACATGGTGAAGTAATAGGGTCTAAAAAAGGAAAAAAGCCACTCGCAAAGGGAATTTACACAAGCACAAACCCAAAAAAGATGGACAAAGTCTTTATATTGAAGAAAAAATGAGAAATAAGGGTTAGGGATGCCTAAATGCTAGAGACGCTCCCCAAAGGAAGCACTTGGTGCAAAAAACAAAAAAATTTAGACTCCAAGAAAGGAGCCCAAGTAGTCTAGAACCTGCACATCCAAATAGGCCAAGAGGAGGAGACCTTCCATCATTGATTTATCTTATAAATATTGGGGAGGCAAGGATAGAGCCATCCATACCCCAATTGAGACTTATAGTTTCATAGTAGCATGTCTGGATACCACTTCCAATCCTTCCACCAAGGTCATTGTGAAAGCAAAAAAATATTGTGTAGCATAAATTCGGGAAGAGTAGCCTTGACAGCCTCAAAAGTATCCCTATCAGAGTGACGAAGCCCAAATTTGACTCTAAAGTCATCCCAAGAGAGATAATTCCTAGTAGGATCAGAAAAGAAATTAGTGATGCATCACACACCTTCGCAAAATAATCTAAGCGTATGAACCCAAGGAACCTGTGCAAGTGGGGAACCCTTGTAGGTGATAATAGACAACCACCAAATACTCATTTGGTTGATGGAGAGGCCATGCAATAATCTCTGACCATTCCATATAAGCCAAGGCTTATCACTCTCCTAGGATTTCCAAATTCTATTAATGACGAAGGAACCTGACACTTTGATAGACATATGGACAACAAGAAGGGAAGGCAACCCCATGCTCCTCCAACTCTTACATCCAAAAGGTCCAAATCTTACATCCAAAAGGGGAACCTTCACTAATATAGTTTCGAATGAGAATATTCCAAACCTCATTTCCTATGAGGGATCTAATGATCCACTTAACACAAATGTCCAAACATTGATGCTGGATATTGTGAATGCCAAGACCACCATGGCTTCTAGGAAGACAAAAATACTCCCAGGTAACATGATGGAATCCTAAATAATTATTGTAAGAGGACCATAAAAAGTCTCCCAAAAAAATATCAAGCTTCTTATAGTAGTTTTTGGATGGGACCCAACAAGAAGAATAATAAACATGGGTGGTTGCAAGAACTTTTGTGCAAATTTAGCAAAGGAGAGCTTCTTGGTGGACCAGTAGGTAAGTTTATGTTCCACCCTATTAATAACAAACTTCTATAGCTCTGGCAACAAAATATTAAAGGTAAAAGGAATACGTAAAAATGAAATATTTCCCCCTCTTGGATTATCTTCCACCGATATTGACTAAGTCAATGGGGCATCAGGTCAAGAGATTACCTGTAACATTGAGTCTTTCTCCATTGAATGGACGATCTAGAAGATAGATAGAAAGTGTCTAGGTAAGAAAGTGCTTGATGAATGACACCTTCTTCCTCAATAAGAGTGAGGAAAGAGTCATCATCAAAATGACCATTGATCAACTGAGTCTCGCCTTCAGGGAGAGAAATTCCTTGAATAGACCCCTGAGTAGCATGGTCAGCTAGTAAATAGCCAAACCCTTCAAAAATGAGAACAAAAAAGGATCACACTAGAAAATAATATTATCTAATGGATTGAAAGAGCCCAATGGCTGTAAACTTGTGTCTATTAATGGATAAAATAGTTGAAGCCTTAGCAAACAATATTTCCATAAAACTAATAAAACAAGGCCCAAAACCAAGAGCTTTAAGCATGGCTAAAATGAATGACCAATCAATCCTATCATAGGCTTTCTCAAAGTTGATTTTTATGAACAATGATTTTTGGTTGGAATTGCAAGCCGACTCCATGCCTTCCTAGATAGAAATAATATTGTCAAGGATGAACCTGCCCTAAATGAAGCTAGTTTTCTCCAGGTGCACGATAATAGGAAGGAGATCATGGATGTATAAAGCCAGGGCTTTAGAAATGATCTTATAAGAAATACTAAGGAGAGTAATAGGTATCCAATTTATGATGATTTTAGGATCACCAGCCTTGGGTATAAATTTAATAATCCCTTGATTAATACTAGGGTCCAAAAAACCCTTAGAGAAGGCCTCCTGATAGAATTTGAGAAGATCAGACCGAACAATATCCTAAAGGGACTTGTAGAATTCATAGAGGAAGCCATCAAGACCAGGGGACTTATCATTGGCCACCTAAGAAATAGCTTCCTATAGATCCTTCAAAGAGAGGGTCTTTTCACAGGCAACTCTTTGATATTCAAAAAGCCACTCTAGGGTAAAAAAAAGATAGGAGTTAGGAGTCTGGTCACGTTGTGGGGAGAGGGCCTGAGCTACAAAAACCGTCTAGTAGTGCTATTCAAAATTAGAGAGAAATACTAGGAATTTTAGAAACATGCTCTCCATTGAGAATTGAAAATTTATTGTAAGGATGCAAGCGATGAAAGAATTCCTTGGTCATCCTTGTAGACACAAAAAATTGACCCACTAAGGTGAGTGATTTTCCTTAGATCCCTTGTTTTCTCCTTGGAAAAATAAGGTAATATTTGAGCCAAATTTTCCCCTACCAAATCTTACCCATTCCTCCTAAATACTATACCATTGAATCAAGCTCAAAAAGAGCTTTTCAACAGTATATGATATGACCCATTTTGACTCTATTTGACCCTCTAAAATGTATTAAAACCACACAGGTTTCTAGCTTGTGCGAGGTCGCGCCTCGTTTTTATGAAGCACTATTTTATATTTTAGAGTTTTATCTTAAGAAAACCCTAATTTTCAAATTTGATATTTTTAGGGTCGGTTGTGCTTAGTTTTTCCCACCCATTCTTGTTTCAAATCCACTATATAAGGAGGGTTTGAAATTCATTTCTTCCAACCAAGCAATAATAACATTTATTATTCAAGTTCTATTTTATTGAGGTCTTCTTATTCTGCAACAAGTGTGAAGTGAGATCTATTGAAGTTTGGTTTTTTGTTGCATTGGATTGTATGTTGCTACTCTTAGTGGATAAGTGTTGAAGCCATACGGAGGAATCTACTACTTGGAGGTCTCCATACCTTTTTATTACTTATTCACTACTTCTAGGTTATTTTCGCTCTTCTATACTTTACATATTAATTAGATTTTTGATTACGCATCTATTTAATTTGTATTTTTGAGTTTTCTCCTAGTTTCTACGAAATCGCGCTCGGGTCTCTATGGGGTGTGATTTCATCATGCGATATCACGGTCGCTCCATATGGGGCACAATTCTATGTAGACCATGTTTGGGGGTAAGCTACTACCCCAAAACCCTAGATCTATGTTATAGACTACATTTAAGCCATATTAGGACATTATGCACTCTATTTTTCTATTCTGTTATGCTTGTTCCTCTTCGAAATATCAATTTTCACTTCTATTTTCAAAGGTCAACTAAAAGGACCTAGGGGGCTTGATTTTTGTGCCTCCAAGTATTATTGTGCAGTGGCCTAAGAAAGCCCCCTAACGCTAGTCATATTTTTACGTGTTTCTTAAGTTATCTTGTAGGAAAAAGAATCGTTGATAACATTGGATCAAAGGATAAAAGCAAGGATCAACCATAGGATAAGCAAAGTGTTCTGATTAATATTTAGGGTGTTTGTTGAGTGTTTTAGATTTCTGTTGTAAACCCTAGATCTGATTTAAAAGAAATATATTTAATTAATTTTTAGGCATTGAAATATAAACAACATATAGTGTGCACTTAGGGTTTATTCTATTTGTGCATTCTCTCTTGAGCCCTTGCTTAAAATATTTTCTATTTAAAACCCTAGGTTAGAAATAATTCAAAGAAAGAATCATTTTAGGATTAGCTCTTGTATTCTTGCATTTTATATTTTTGCATTATCCTTTATCTTTTATAACATAGATCTAGAAAGGCCAAACATAGGTGATTGTCTTGAATCCAATACATCAAATATTCTTAAAAACCAGAGGACTTGGAACGAGTCCTTAAAATGTTCCTAGTGAACCCTTCCCCCCTTTTAGCACTAAGTGTAGAGAAAAACACCATCCTCATGGTTCACCTCAAAGGATTCTCTCTTACAGATCTAACTTTTTAGGAATTGTATGTGGTAGGGTAGTTTTCTCCCTCTACAATCCTATCTCCAAATTTGAGCCAATGCAAAATTACCTTGATTTGCATCCCTTTAGTGTCATAATGCTCTTCCATAAAAATTTGGTATTTAACCATAGCAAGGTGCCTCTGAAGCTCATCATTGAAAGGATTGGACTGAAGCTAAGTTGAGGTCACTTTCAAATCTTTCTTAAGAGTAGCGTTGGAGAAATGAAAAAAAATTATAATCTTACATCCAAACGAGCGTAGGGAGCTGGCAGTGCATTAGATAACAACATTCCACCAATCAATCCAGTCTAAGGCCCCTTTTGGTCTAGGGACTAGGTTCCATATTTTGATAACATAGGCCCTTAACATGGGGTGGGGTAGAATAGAGGTATTACGGTAAAATTGTGATCGAGAAAGAGAAGTGGGGGTAGAAGAAACCAGAATGAAAAATAAAATGGGAGAATGGTTAGATAAGCAAAGCTCGGGATGGATAGAGACAAAGGGATAAGAAGATGAGGTCTGATCAAAGGAGAAAATATTAGAATCTAAGAGCATGTATCTATCCAATATTTTTAGAACATGAATCTCACCCTATTGGTTGTTAGACCACGTGAACCAAACACTAGTTTGGAATGAAGAGGGTAAAAAGTAGCTATTGGTATCAGATAACCCCAATGTTTCTTTCATGAAAAGCCATGGTTGTCTTTCCCTTACATCACAAATAATGGGATGAAGACCCACCTTTTCATGTGGTAATTCAATCATATTGAAGTCTCTGTAAAGTAACCAAACAACAGGGGGAAGAGATAGTGTCATCCACCACCAAAGTGCACAACAGTCATTGGTATCATTAGGTGCATAGATGTTGAGCACACTAAGAATATGGCCATAAATATCCATCACAACCTAGACAACATGATTAGAAGGATCATAACCCCAAGATATCAGTCTATAATTATAAGGTTTTGAAAGGTAGATGACTTCCTCTCCTTTACCTATTTCATGTATAGTACGAAAGGTGTGGTCCCAAGGCCAGATAAAGGAGTAAGTACTTAACAAAATAAAGTTAGTGACTTTAACTTATTAAAGGGAAAGAATATCAATACTACTAAATTTGATCTTGAATTCATCCAAACCTTGATGCACTATGTACTTGCACACATGATCTATCAAACCCCTAACATTCCAAGATATGCACTTCATGAGACATGATCGAGGAGCATATTTCCTTTGATGGCCTCAAATTCCTCAAAATTTGCCAAAGATTCAAATATTTTTGTGAGAAAGCTATTATGGTTTTCATAAAAAAAATTTCCTATCATTGCTTCTCCAAAGGGATGTCGAAGGTCTCCATAAATGGACTACAAGAGCGATGAGGGTTTTGTAAGGGAACTTCACTAGGAATATTAGGTGGAGAGATAGAGAATTCACTTGAGGGGATGGACTCTAGCATAGCTTATGGCTTAGCCGACTGGGAGGCTTGAAGAGTTGGGGAAATATTTTTGTTATTACCACTAGAGGTACCTATAGGAAGAGAAATAGAAGTTCCTTCTATAGAGGTTGCATGAGAGCTCCCTCATTGAGAGCTCGGTTGAGACTTCTTTTTACCAGCTCCTATAGAAGGTTGCAGTAAATTTCCTTTACTGTTCTTCCTAGTGATAGATGGCCATTCCTCCCCTTCATTAGTGAGAGGGGCTGATTTAACTATGTTTAAAGGCATTGACGACTCTATTGGAGCTCAATTTTTTAATTGACCCTCCTTAAGAGGGTAATATTTTATATTGTGAGCTATATATTGACATCGATAAAAGGTATTGGGGAGATTTATATAAACAACCCATTGTTGGAAATGGGTCTCACCAACCTGAATATCAATAGAATCTTTAAGATCCTTTGAGAGATCAATTCCAACATGTATGCATTTTTATGGCCACATAACATAGAATTTCTATGGCTCCATGCACAAAAACTTGCCAATGGGAGCGACAAGTTGTGGTAAGAATGACCAAAGGGGCAAAGGGAGACTCGAGAATTCCACCCAAATTAGAACACGTAAGGAAAAATTAGAAAAAACTGTAAAATTATGGTGCTAGAGCTGAAGAATTAAAAGGGTATTTCTAACATACCAAGGACACTTTCTTATAACTACAACATGTTGCAGATCAACAAACTAAAAATTAAAAAAACCTTTAGTAAGGTTTTTAATATGATTAACTTTTATGCCATATGGATTCCAGACTTGCTGAATCCATTAATGGATTAGCGAGTCACTGGGAATCCTCCCCAGAAAGTACCCAACCAGGATGTGACTCTAAAACCAGTTGCATACTATCAAAATCCTGCATGGGCAAGACTATGTCTAGCACTGAGGAACTATCTTCAGGATAAAATTCCTAGGTCATTTTACTGGTGCCATGGCTCTCTCTAGATACAACTTCACTAACCAATGAAATGGTGGCCTGAGAGGCAACCATCGAAATGGAAGGATCCCCTCACCCAAGGTAGAGTAGTTACACATAATGGCATAGTGTGTGGATATCTTGTAAGGGTACTAGCAGTGTGATGACCGATGAAAGAGCAAACAATTAACAACAACATGCAAGTAAAAAATCCTAGTAGAGCCTGTTGGTCTGGCTTTCATACGCACCCCCGTGAAAGGATGGGCAGGAAGCCGTCGGAGACACCCACGGGACGGATCCCACTCACTTTAGGATCTAGCTGGTTATCCAAGGTGCGAGTTACAGAGTTGGGTCGAATGGCTATTCACTCTTTTCCACTTCGGAATAGATTTCAATATGGATCTGCTCTGTTACCTTACAGGGGGGTTCTTGAACTTGTTCGGTAGTTGCAAAAGTTGTTTATCGGATTTAACTTGAATTCTTGATCTAGCTCTCATGGGTCGACGATTTAAATAAAAGACAAACAAAGAAAATAAAAATGGATCATTCACCGAAAACAAAGAGAGGGTAGGGTAGGGCGAGAAAGAGAAGTTTATCAGACATCAAGCTGTAAAACCCTAAACTATCAATCTTATCTATGCTATCGAGCTTCACAACGAACAAATCAAAGAAGAAAGTGTCCAGATCAGTCTAAGATCACTTTCAACTAAGAGCACAAGGCGAGTGGAACAAATCTAGCAGAAAATTATAAATCCAAGGGCAGCTGGTTAAAACTGGTATCTTTCACCGGTAGCCTAGCTCACACGGTGAAGACAGAGCAATTAGAACAAACTTACACCTCAAATCTGTAATTTCCCCTAGCAGACAAAAGAACAACTGAAGCCTAACAGCATATTTAAACTTGATAATGGCAGATTCACGACATATATCTAACAAACTTTAAATGGAACGGATAACAAAAGAAGATACACTTATCACACTCTGCAAAAGATTAGGCTCCTGGCCATGCTATCAGAGAAAAGCTAAAGCACATCAACTCCAAGTCCGGAAACAAAGGATTTCACAAAATTTGCAAGAAATTGCTTATAAGCCTTTTATTTCTAAGTCTCCGCCTCCCGCGATTACATTTAGAATATGTATTTATAGACTCGGGACGAGACCACGATCTTTTCAAAATATCTTGCTCAAACCCTAAATCTTATCGCACTTAAACCCTAGGACCCGGGTTTTACAATAAAAATCCATTTAAAATCAAAGTCCAGATAGAACTTAACCCTTCGGCAAATCAGTGCAGTTAGCTGCCATAAATGGAGAAGATAAAATCTAAATCCACTTGCATTCATCCACAGCTGCAAATAAATGCCTCCATTAATTCTGCTGGTGAGCCGGATGAGTCACCACTTCTCTCAGATCTGATCTCCGTAAAGCCATCACTGTGTTGAAATTGTCTTCATGCTATCAAGTCTGCAATAAATTTGTCATTGAATGCTCTCACCGGCATCTTCTCTTCTAGCATGGCGGTCCTTGACTAAATCCGCACTTTAACTTTGCCTTTATGGCCTTTCCGGTTGTCCCGCAAGTGCCGGATGGAATCCTGCATGAAAGACAAAAAGATATTATATTAGCACTTTAATAAACATCAAATCCAAGCTTAAAACATTAAAACAGATTAAAAACCGCAAAATAAGCTTGCATGTCGGCTTCTGTTTGTCTGCCTCACGCTTTGACACGTGTCGCTACCCCAGGATGCCTTCTGTTTCCCATTGGAATGCACTTCTGGTCAACTTAGGACTTTCTCTCTCCTATCGCGATTCTGCGACATGTCGCGATTTCGCGACATGTCGCGAAATCGCGACGTCCCCAGCGCATCGGCAACTTCTTCCCCTGTCGGCCGCGAAAACGCGACATGTCGCGATTTCGTGACATGTCGCGAAATCGCGCCTCCTGCTAGCTGTCGTACAATTTTGCTCCAGCATGTCACGATTTCGCGACATGCTTGTCTTGCAAGACTTCTTCGAAACGTGCAGCGCGTCGCTACCATTTTCACCCTTTGCCTTCGAAACGTGCAGCGTGTTGCTGCACTTTTCGAGTCCAGACTTTCAAACATGCAGCGCATCGCTGCAAGCTCCAGCCCACGATTTTGAGACGTCAGCGAATCGCTGCACATTTTGGACTTAGCCACTTTTTCTCCTTTCCAGTCGCGAAAACGCGACATGTCACGATTTCACGACATGTCGCGAAATCGTGGTCCGTACTGATTTCTTCTCTCTCCTCCGGTAGACAGCGATTTTGCGACACTTTCCAAAAATGGAAATGTCGCGATATCGCGACACTTCAAAAATGGAAAGTGTCGCGATTTCGCTACAAAAATGACTTGGCGGATTTTTGATTTTCTCTCTCTTCCAAAATGGAAATGTGCGATATGTGACACTTCAAAAATGGAAAGTGTCGCGATTTCGCTACGCTTTTTCGACTTAGCTGCTTTTGCCAAAATACTGTCGCGATATCGCGACATTTCGAAAAATGGAAGTGTCGCGATATCGCGACACTACCAAAAATGGAAAGTTTGATTTTTCAGTGAATTATGCAACTATTTTCTGGATTTTTCTTGGTACCGGTGCGAGATTTTCTTTGTGCATGAATGATTCTAGCATGTAGAAAGTTAAGCTTGAAATAACAATGCTAGAAAGACTTGAAAAAAGGCACAACTTAAAAAGGAGGCAAGCAAAATCTGGGATTAACACTGGAAATGATCAAGAGGGTCCCTACTGCAAAAATGGAATTTCAGAGTTTTCTAGAGGATGGAATCTCATTTTTCAGTGGGGGTGTGTTGCTTCTCAACAAATGGCGATATCTGCGGGTAAAATAGTAGCACTATTTTAGAACCCAAGACTATGGTTTCAAAACAAAAAGACCATGCATCATGCCTTGCCACAGACATTCTTCACAATAAATTGACTGCTAACTGCAAGCTGTTAAAATTTCCCAAGGACATACTGGGCTGGATTACTTCAAGGAAGATTTCGATGTGCAATTTCAAAGGGTATAAACTTTCTTCAAGGATGAATGAATTGAATGATAAACTTGGATTAATCAACTTTTCTAGATTGTAAAAGGGGAAACCGAGTAGAGCTCTGTTTACTAGTTTAGCCTTTTACTGACCTAGACGAGAGTTACCCTTTAGATTTACACGACCCAATTTACAACTGCAGGGCAGAATCTATAACTTAGAAGAAAATATTTTTGGAAGTATTGGCTGCCTCTTTTAATATAACTCTTTTTTCTCTTTTTTTTCTTCTTATCTCTCTCTTTTTGAAATATATCACTATCTGGAAGACCTTAGAGAAATTACAATTTTCTTTTATCATTTGATCAATCTGGAACTGTTTCAGTCTAGGCATTGATAGCCTCTGGTGACACCCAAATAATTGCATGAACCATAGTCCCCTCTTATAACTAGCTTTTCTTGGATTCCCCGGGAGTTCCTCCAACTAAACAGCATAGCAGTTTTTCTATCATTAAAACAACTGTGGCAAGTAAGACACAAGATCCAATCATCTCTCTACCTTTGTCCTGAATAACAAAATAGTTCTACTGTTCAGTGCAAGCAGACTATCTCAATTAGAATAATGATGACCATGAACACTGGATTGAGGATTTATCAGCTAGGAATAAAATAATTTTAGCGGTGACTTTTCATTGATTGCTTAGGCAAAGGTTAAAAGACAGATTATTTCAGAAGCCAAAGGACTTTGTACAGGCTTCCAAGGACAGGCACAGGCTTTAAAGCAAAACAGAATAAAAATACAAGATAAAATAAAAAGAATAATAAAATAAAGAAGAAAAAAAATAAAAATAAAATAATAAAGAAAAAATAAAAGAAGCAAGCAAAGCAACTAAATAGATAAAGCTAAAAAAAATAAACTAAAAAAGGAGACAAAGGAATAAAACAAGGCAAGGCTATTTACAAAGGATGCAAAGCACATTATACAGGCAGCAAAATTAAGCTAAAACAAATAAACTAAGAACTGAAGCAAATAAATTAAAACTACACAGACAACAAAAGAATCAAAGAACACTGCACAAAGAGCAAGGATTAATCTAACAAACAAACATGCACAGACAGCACCCAATTAAAACTAAAAAGAAGCAACTAAAGCAACTGAAATAAACTAAACCGCAACTGAAATAAACTAAACTGCAACTGTACAGACAACAAAGAAAAAGAACTAAAGAAAATAAAACCGGGAGAGCTATTCACAATATGTACACATGTTACAACTTCTTCATAGCTTACTCAAATGATACATTGGATGGAACAGCGGAAAAATAATGTTTCAAGTACTGGCCATTTACGGGAAGGTCCAGAGAATTACCATCCAGGTCCTGCAAACGGAAAGCATTGTTACCCAATATTTCAGCAATTTGGTAGGGGCCTATCCACAGTGGCTGCAACTTTGTGTGCTTACCCTTCTTCTCATGGGCCTTGTCCCACAGAAGCACTAAGTCTGCCAGCCTGAAAGCCTTCACTTTGGCTCTCTTGTCAAACCACCGCTTGACAGTTTCTTGGTGCCTCTTGAAGTGCTCCGAGGGCTTGGAGTCTTTCATCCTGCAAGTTAGTGAGGTCTAAAACACGGGCTTCGGCATCATCATGATCTTCAAAATAATCTAAGGCAAATTGGTAGGTGGGCAACTTCAAGGAGATGGGGACAATTGGCTGGGTACCATACAACAAAACAAAGGGAGAGGTCTTAAGAGCCACTTTGTGTGTTATCCGGTCAGCCCACAGTGCATATTTCAACAATGTATGCCATTGCCTGGGTTTATCTGCTGCAGACTTTTTGATGGCATTCATTAAGTTCTTGTTTGTTGACTCAGCCAATCCATTGCCTTGGGGGTAGTAGTTGGATGAGAATCTGATAACTATCCCCATCTGGTATGCCCAATCTGCAAATTCCAATGATTGGAAGGCTGGCCCATTATCACGAGACCAAATTCAGGGGAACCCCAAATCTAGTTATGACATTTGATTCAAGAAAATCAATCACTTCTTGAGGTGTACTTCTTGTGGTGGCTGCTTGCTTCAACCCACCTTGTGCAATAGTCGATGGCTGTCGGCACATATTTATGTCCTGCTGAGGAATTTGGGTTAATGACTCCCACAAAATCAAGTCCCCACTGCATGAAAGGTTTGTTTATCACAACTGGTTGCAATGGCGAGGCTCGGTTTGCCTCTTTGGCTGCAAATGTACGGCACTGATGGCGAGGTTCCGACATGTTGATGTGCATCCTTAAAAAGTGTAGGCCGATGATAGCTTTGCTCTCGGTATCTTATGTGCGGTGGCGAGATCTCGATGAATGTCCTGCCCCTAGTTTTTCATGAAAGCTAGCCATGACTTCATCGACTTCATTGGGAGAAATGCACCTTAGGAAGATGCCGGCATAATTCTCCCTGTACTGAGTACCTGCCTTGAGGAGATAGTGAGCAGACTTTTAACTTTAATGCTCTCCTTTGAGTTCTGTTCAAATGGGATGGGCAAACTCCAAAGCTGTAGCGAGATGAATGATATCCCCATACCAATCATCAGATTCAGAGTTTAATTGATTAACTTCCTGTTGTAGAGGTATTTCAGCAATGTGCCTGGACAAGCCAAGTCCTACGATCAGTTTAGCAGGCCTAATCTCCAAGTCATACTCTTGCAACCTGGTAACCCAATTGCCCCTCAGTTCACCCAACTCATTTTGACTTAGAAGATACTTCACAGTTGGAGTCGGCACTATGGCATGAGTTTTGCTTCGAGTATATAATGTCTGAAGCTGTTTCACTGCCCTTACCAAAGCATAGGCCTGTTTATCTAAACGGGAATATTTCAGTTCAGCTCCCTTCAAATTAGTGCTCTTAAAAGCAATTGGATGTTCTCCTGTATCTCTTCGTTGAGTCAGCACTACAGCAAGTGTATGTTCAGAAGAGAATGTGTACGAGATAGAAATCTGCACTGAAATCCGGGCTTACTAAGGCTGGTGCTTGTTTAATGGATGTCTTGATTTCTTGAAAAGCGAGTCTTAGCTTCGGTGGTCCGGGCAATGCGGGCGGTTTGCTTTAACATATCATTCATTGGTTTAACTATCTCTGCAAAGCACTGAGATAAACTTTACGACAAAGTTAATCTTTCCAAAGAATGATCTCAACTCTTTCTTGGAGTTGGGAAATGGTATGCCGAGATATGGCCTCAACTCTGCCTGGATCCATAGAAATGCCATCCTTTGTGACCAAATGCCCAAGCAGTTTGCCTTCTGTTACACCAAATATGCATTTCTTTGGATTCAGAGAAATGCCAAACTCTCTGCACTTGTTAAACACAGACTCTAAATGCTTTACATGGTCAAACTTAGATTTGGAAAAGACTGTTAGATCATCCATGTAAACTACAATACATTTGCCCATAAGCCCCTTGAAGGCATGGTCCATTGCTCTCTGAAATGTTGCTCCTGCATTTATTAAACCAAATGGCATCCTCTTGTAAGCAAAAGTCCCCCACTTGGTTGTAAAAGCAGTCTTCATTCTATCCTCCTTCTCAACTAGAATCTGATTATAGCCTGAGAAGCCATCCAAGAAAGACATCATCTCTGATCCATTAACAATTTGCAGGACTTCATCCATAGAAGGCAGGGGATAGTTGTCCTTTTCTGATGCCTTATTTAAATTCCTGAAATCCACACACAGGCGGATCTCCCCATTTTTCTTCCTGACTGGCACCAGATTTGCCACCCAAGTAGAATGCCTGATAGGAAAAATAATTGCTGCACTCAAGAGCTTCTCCACTTCTTTCTGAATAAGGGGTTCTAACGAGCATTAACATGCCTCTGTTTTTGTACGAAAGGCTTGCAAGATTCTTTCAAAGGTATGATGTGGGTGTAAACTTTTGGATCAAATACCTTTAAATCCTTGTATGACCAGGCCATTACATCCTTGGACCTGTGCAGGAAATCAATCATATTTCTCTTTATCTCTGGATCACAGTCCTTTGCCAACTTGATGTTCCTTGGATCCTCTTCAGTTCCTACATTCAAATTTTCAGTCTCATTGTCTGTGGTGCCCACATAATCCTCAGAATTCACCCTTTGCCTGATCTTGTCAACATCAAATAGCCTCTCCAGCTCTACCATTCCCTTTGGGATTCTGTTGTCCTTCAATCTCATGATTCCCCTGTCATCATCTAGCTGTTCCATCAGGGTGTCCCTTTGGCCCTCATCAATTATAGCATTCTCAAAGGTATTGGTACTCTGCAAAAAGTTCACAATCTGTTGATCATACGAGAAAACTTGAAAGTTGTCTATATTGTTTGGAACTGAAGGACAGGGGACTAGATCAATTGAAAACTTATCCCACTTAAAATCTTCCAATGGCTTTAAACTTGCGGTTGAAGATGCCAAGACATCTGCATGTGAATTTTGTTCACTGGGTATATGTGTTAAGTTAAATGCATCAAAGCCTTCCACAAGGTCCCAAGCTACGTGCTTGTATCCCTTGGGATAAGAGGCTTTACATTGAAACTTACCCACGACTTGGCTTGCCACTAATTCTGAATCAGTGAAAACTTGAATGTTTTTCACATTTCTATCCAATGCAAATTTTAAACCTAAAATCAGAGCTTCATACTCTGCTAAATTATTAGTACATGGGAACTACAGGCGGTAAGACATAAAAAATGTCTGACTTTGAGGCCCTTTGAGGACTGCCCCTGTTCCAGAACCCTGCTTACATCTTGCTCCATCCACATGAAGTGTCCAAACTTCATTAGTATGTACAGGATGAGCTTTGTTAAATTTATTATTGTGCCCAGTTGTTAAATTGTAGACTCCAATGTCTACTTACGCAATATTGACGAGTTTCATTTGCGGCATTGTACTCTGTAATCGTGTGCTTGTACCTGGGTTCTCTGTCAACCCGCAATTGATTGGCCACACCCTTCCATGGCAACCACATGTGTGAAAAGTCTGTTGCCAGATATCCATTTAGAGACTTAGACCAATCCCTACTCAACAGCATTCCATACCCCATTGGGATATCCACAACTTGGATTTCGATCTTATGTTGAGCCCTTGGCTGAGATGCCAATTGAATGTGAATGTTTTGCAGCTCTCCCACAACCTTAACTTCCGACTTGTCCAATTGGACAACTCTCCTCTCGAGACTTCATTGGGGTCAGCCCCAGCTGCTCGACAAATTGCCGGTGGCATGACATTAGCCAGATGCACCTGAATCTACCAAACAATTATGTAAATTCTTCCCAAAAATTTTGACAATCAGTAAAAATGGGGGAACTTCAGTCTTTTCCTTGTACATGGCCAGATTGGCATTGGCTATTTTCTTCCCTTTATCCACAGGTTTAGCAGCAGGGCCAGAGTATGTCTTTATCAGATTGTCTCTCTGCTCTGAAATCTGTGCCAGCTCATGCAAAGTAATGTTAGCCTTAATCTTTTTCATATCCTCCACTATGTTATATCCTTTGTTAAGTGGAGGAATAGCAACATCTGGTACTCTTTGAGCTCCTCCCTTTGGTGGAGGTGGATTATTGCTTGGAGAGGGGTCAGGAGGAATATTGTGAGAATTGTCAGGAGGAGTTGATGTGGTATTAGGCTCAGGATTCTTGTTTCTCAGGTTGTAATTATCTCTTCTATACTGCTGGAAAGCCTGTACTTCATCCATGGGCATTTCAACTACATTCTCAGATTCATCCGGGAAAGAAAAGGCATCCAGGACCATAGGCTGCCTTGTGGCCGGATGAACTTGGGCCCTCGGCGGTTCTTTGATTTTCGGGGAGATCAAATCTCGCGACAAGGCTTCAAATGCATTGCAAAATTCCACACAATCTAACTCCCCATGCTTGAGAAGTGGCATGAATTCCGCACCAGTTGGGCAGGGCTAAGTCACAAATGTTCACATCATGAGCTTTACCCTTGTAATCTTTATTAGGTTCATATGGGGGCCTGTTAAATCTGTTTGGTTGGTATGAATATCTGTTGGGATTGTCTCCAGTAGAAGTTTGCCTTTTAAAACTCAAAAAATCATTGGCCAGCTTACGAACAATCTTTGAAACTTCTTCAATCCTAGCATTGTCAGCCTCTTTTATCGGGTTACGTACATTCTCAACGGGTGCGGCTGACCATTGGTGCTTGCTGATGGTAAAGTACGACAAGCTGGCAACATCATCGATGTGGAATGGGATTGAACACAGGAGCGGCTTGAGTGATCGAGAGGAGTTTGTTGAATATTTAAAGGTTGGGGTCCCAACTTGTCTTTCCGGGATTAAAGCTTCTTTATAAGCTTCTGTCAAGTTAGTAACAGTGGCATCCCTCTTCAAGAAGGCGAGAGGTCATGGGATCTAAAGAGTTCCTGAAAATCTCTAGTGCCGAGTCTGCATTAGGCACATAATAGCCAGTGAGTCTACCATAAGCTTTTCGGAATCTGACATTATAGGATCTAATAGACTCATTCAGTTCTCTTTTGATGCTAGAAAACTGCTGATATAAAATACTGGGATCTATCACTTCACCGAACTGTGACACAAAGACTTTTTCTAAGTCATTCCAACTGGTGATGGAATCATTGGTAAGATTTAGAAACCAATCATAGGCTCCCTCCTGGAGAGTGAACGGGAAGAGTCTGCAGGCAACATCCTCATGTTTGTACATTTAATAACTTGAGTGCATTCTTGAATGCAATTAAGTGTTCCTCTGCGATTCTTGTCCCATCATGTTTATACCTAGGGAGGTATCTTTCCGGATTTACGGGCAAGTCATGGGCTATACCCGGAATGTTCAAAGCTGTGGAGCCCAACCAATTTGCCATAGCTAATGGATTAACGAGGATATTACGAGCTCCGGTTGGAGTGACAATCAATGGTGATAAAGCATGTCTGTGATAGAGATGTGGCTCTTCCGTGGCTACTTCTTCTCGGAGTTTCTAATTCGGGGACAAGGAGCTCTCCGGCTCCGGGGTGGGACCTTGTTACCCTGTATGTAGAATCCAGTTTTCACAAGCACTTATAACTCTGCGAGTTCTCAACGGGTTCGAATTTGGAAATTTAAAACACTTCATGACAATTTATAAAAACTATACTGACAATTTATAAAATTGTACTGATAATTTATAAAACTATTCTTGTATGATTTACAATACTTGAGAGAGTTCAGGCCCCCCTTCTAGCGCCAATTAGGTTGTTGGTATGAATTTCATACACACCCCACGAAAGGATGGATAGGAAGCCACGGAGACACCCACGGGACGGATCCCACTCACTTTAGGATCTAGTCTGGTTATCCAAGGTGCGGAGTTACGAGTTGGGTCGAATGGCTATTCACTCTTTTCCACTTTCGGAATAGATTTCAATATGGACTGCTCTGTTACCTTACGGGGGGTTCTTGAACTTGTTCGGTAGTTGCAAAAGTTGTTTATCGGATTTAACTTGAATTCTTGATCTAGCTCTCATGGGTCGGTGATTTAAATAAAAGACAAACAAAGAAAATAAAAATGGATCATTCATCGAAAACAAAGAGAGGGTAGGGTAGGGCAGAAAGAGAAGCTTATCAGACATCAAACTGTAAAACTCTAAACTATCAATCTTATCTATGCTACGAGCTTCACAACAGAACAAATCAAAGAAGAAAGTGTCCAGTCGGTCTAAGATCACTTTCAACTAAGAGCACAAGGCGAGTGAAACAGATCTAGCGAGAAAATTATAAATCCAAGGGCAGTTGGTTAAAGCTGGTATCTTTCACCGACGACCTAGCTCACACGAGTGAAGACAGAGCAATTAGAACAAACTTAACCTCAAATCTGTAATTTCCCCTAGCAGACAAGAGAACAACTGAAGCCTAACAGCATATTTAAACTTGATAACTGGCAGATTCACAGCATATATCTAACAAACTTTAAATGGAACGGATAACAAAAGAAGATACACTTATCACACTCTGCAAAATATTAGGCTCCTGGCCATGCTATCACTAGAAAAGCTAAAGCACATCAACTCCAAGTCCAGAAACAAAGGATTTCACAAGATTTGCAAGAAATTGCTTATAAGCCTTTTATTTCTAAGTCTCCGCCTCCCGCGATTACATTTAGAATCTGTATTTATAGACTCAGGACAGACCCTGATCTTTTCAAAATATCTTGCTCAAACCCTAAATCTTATCGCACTTAAACCCTAGGACCCGGGTTTTACAATAAAAATCCATTTAAAATCAAAGTCCAGATAGAACTTAACCCTTCGGCAAATCAGTGCAGTTAGCTGCCATAAATGGAGAAGATAAAATCTAAATCCACTTGCATTCATCCGTAGCTGCAAATAAATGCCTCCATTAATTCTGCTGGTGAGCCGGATGAGTCACCACTTCTCCAGATCTGATCTCCGTAAAGCCATCCCTGTGTTGAAATTGTCTTCATGCTATCAAGTCTGCAATAAATTTGTCATTGAATGCTCTCACCGGCATCTTCTCTTCTAGCATGGCGGTCCTTGACTAAATCCGCACTTTAACTTTGCCTTTATGGCCTTTCCGGTTGTCCCGCAAGTGCCAGATGGAATCCTGCATGAAAGACAAAAAGATATTATATTAGCACTTTAATAAACATTAAATCCAAGCTTAAAACATTAAAACAGATTAAAAACCGCAAAATAAGCTTGCATGTCGGCTTCTGTTTGTCTGCCTCACGCTTTGACACGTGTCGCTACCCCAGGATGCCTTCTGTTTCCCGCTGGAATGCACTTCTGGTCAACTTAGGACTTTCTCTCTCCTGTCGCGATTCTGCGACATGTCGCGATTTCGCGACATGTCGCGAAATCGCGCCTCTTGCCAGCTGCCGTACAATTTTGCTCCAGCATGTCACGATTTCGCGACATGCTTGTCTTGCAAGACTTCTTCGAAACGTGCAGCGCGTCGCTACCATTTTCACCCTTTGCCTTCGAAACGTGCAGCGCGTCGCTGCCACTTTGAGTCCGGACTTTGAAACATGCAGCGCATCGCTGCAAGCTCCAGCTCGCGATTTTGAGACGTCAGCGAATCGCTGCACATTTTGGACTTAGCCACTTTTTCTCCTTTCCAATCGTGAAAACGCGACATGTCGCGAAGTCCCGTCTGATTTCTTCTCTCTCCTCAGTGAAGCGATTTTGCGACACTTCAAAAATGGAAATGTCGCGATATCGCGACACTTCCAAAAATGGAAAGTGTCGCGATTTCGCTACACAAAAATGACTTGGCGGATTTTTGATTCTTCAGCCCACTTTCTCTCTCCTCATCCTGCAGCGATTTTGCGACACTTTCCAAAAATGGAAATGTCACGATATCGCGACACTTCCAAAAATGGAAAGTGTCGCGATTTCGCTACGCTTTTTCGACTTAGCTGCTTTTGCCAAAATACGTCGCGATATCGCGACATTTCCGAAAATGGAAGTGTCGCGATATCGCGACACTACCAAAAATGGAAAGTTTGATTTTTCATGAATTTATGCAACTGTTTTCTGGATTTTTCTTGGTACCGGTGCAAGATTTTCTTTGTGCATGAATGATTCTAGCATGTAGAAAGTTAAGCTTGAAATAACAATGCTAGAAAGACTTGAAAAAAGGCACAACTTAACAAGGAGGCAAGCAAAATCTGGGATTAACACTGGAAATGACCAAGAGGGTCCCTGCTGCAAAAAGAAATTTCAGAATTTTCTAAGGATGGAATCTCATTTTTCAGTGGGGGTGTGTTGCTTCTCAACAAGCCTCCATAAGAAACCCTAGCAAAGCCTTAATACTTTCTAATATATATATATATATATATATATATATATATATATATATATATAAAATTCTAATTTAAACATATTTAATAATTATTTTATGTTTTTAATTATGATATAAATAAATTTTATTCATTATTATAGTTTTAAAAATTTGTTTAAGAATAAATATTGTATATAGAGGTATTATATTTGATGATGACGATAATAATTTACACTGAAGAGTCAAAGTAAGAACCAAAATAGAAAATTATAGAAAATGAGCTCATGTTTTTGTATCTAGTTCATCCACCAAGGACGTTGGAATGTTAAGGTTAAATATGATAGTGACGATTGAGATGGCAGGATTGATAAAAATGAGTATGGTACCAATGTGAGATGAGGGTTGGAATGGTAAGGCAAAGGATGATAGTGATGACGGAGATGGTAGAATTAATAAAAATGAGTATGGTACCAATGTGAGATGAGGGTTGGAATGGTAAGGCAAAGGATGATAGTGATGACGGAGATGGTAGAATTGATAAAAATGCTTATGGTACCAATGTGGTATGAGGATTGGAATGTTAAGGCTAAGGATTGTAGTGAGGGAAGATGGTGAGATTGACAAAAATGATCATGGTACCAATGTTGGTCATTGGAATCCCTCCATATATTTTGAGGAGATTGAGGTAGTTATAAATATTCATCAATACCATCTACTTGGGTATTGATCGAGATGGTTTTTGCTTATCCTTACTATTTAAAGTTATATTATGTATCCTAATGTTAGTTTACTATAATTTTAGTGGATAGTAAAAGCTCAACTTATATTAATGCATTATTATTCTAAAAATAAGTAATAGTAGTTTAACTACTTAATAATAAATCATTTTAATTTTTAACAAAAAAATAGACTAGGTATCTTGTATTGTTTTATGGCACTACATTAATGTTATATTTTTGGTGTTACTATGGAGAAAAAAACAATGTTATTTCTTACTATTTAAGGTTATATTACCCATCTTAATGTTATATGTATAAAAATATTATTTTTAATAGGTTAAAAAGTTGGGGGCATACCGGGGCCACACCACCCTTCCCATGAATTGAACTTGGGTTTTTATTAGGAAAGCCCAATGTATTTTTCCATTGTGGTGTACCTATCAATCTTAGTGGATAGTAAAAATCAATTTAAAATAATAAAATTATATTATTTAAATAATTAAAAATAGTTTAACTATTTAATAATTAAATTATTTTATTTTTTTAATCAAAAAATAGTTTAACCTGTATTTTTTTTGTTTATGACATTACACCAATGCTAAACAAATGAAAAAAAAGTGTCATATTTATATTAAATAAAGATTCATTTTTTTTTTGAATTAGGGTTTTGAAAGGGTTGTCCTTTCTCTTTACATTGATTTAGTCAAATTTAGCTATTTGGTGCCACTAAGATTTGAAAACTGGTGTGGGCCACATCAACTATTTGTTCCAACCCTTGAACTAAGAACCTGTTGGCAAAAGATTCAAAAAACTAAAATCATGTATTTATGTGTTATTTGAACACTATGATGGTACTATAAGTGGTATTATATAAATGTAATATAGTAATAAAACTTTTACTCAATGAGGAAATCCTAGGGACATATCCAAATGAAACTATTGACCAATAATTAATAGAAGATGAGAAATTAACAAGGTCAATAAATAATACTGTAGTCCATTTTTATAATTCTATCTAAAATTACCATAGCAAGAGTTTCTTTTCAACTCAAATATGGAATTATTTTGGCATTGACATGTTTAGGGGTATTTTAGTCAAAATTGTTTCCTCTATTCTCATCCTCTACCATCATGGTTGAAATTTTAGTTTCATCATCAATTTTCCAAGTTTAGGAAAACCTAGGGACATATCCAAATGAAACTATTGACCAATAATTAATATAAGATGATAAATTAACAAGGTCGATAAATAAAAGACTTTATTCCATTTCTATAATTCTATCTAAAATTACCATAGTGAGAGTTTCTTTTCATCTCAAAGATGGAATTCTTTTGGCATTGACATGTTTAGGGGTATTTTAGTCAAAAAATTTTCCTCTATTCTCATCCTCTACCATCATGGTTGGAATTTTAGTGTCATCATAAATTTTACAAGTTTAGGAAAGCCTAGGGACATATCCAAATTAATCTATTGACCAATAACTAATAGAAGATGATAAATTAACAAGGTCGATAAATAGAAGACTTTAGTCCATTTCTATAATTTTATCTAAAATTCATAGTAAGAGTTTATTTTCAACTCAAAGATGGAATTCTTTTGGCATTGACATGTTTAGGGGTATTTTAGTCAAAATTGTTTCCTCTATTCTCATCCTCTACTGTCATGGTTGGAATTTTAGTTTCATCATCAATTTTACAAGTTTATCCAAGACACATGACCTATTTAGGATAATTAGAGTGGGTTTATCTATGGACCTTTCCTATAGTTAGGTTTAGTTAGGTGTGGTTTCCCATTTGTCCTTTATCTATAAGTTATTTTACAATTGGTTGGTTTTATAAGAGGCATGTTTTATTAATCTTGCATCACCCTTTATTTATGAGAATACTCCACTTGACTAAAGGACAACTTTACTTACAATATTTATATGTTCTTTTTAACATCTCTCTTAAAGTTATATGGACTTATATTTCTTTTTGTAGTTGGTTAAGTAGTTATTATTGTTTTCCATATAAGGCCAAGTCAATTATGTTACTCTCTATTGATTAATTCCAAGTTTAAAATATTTAATAATTGGAAAATTTATTAAGACTAATTGTTTCAACAAAAACATAACTTTAAATCATTGAAAAAAATACAAACATAACTATATCCATGTTATTAGTATAAAATTATATTATTTTATTCTTTTTAGGGGTGCAAGGTTCTCTTACAATATTAATAGATATTCTATTCTTAACTAATGCATCTTAAAATCATAAAATATCTTCAATTATGATAAATAAAAGGTAGGAATTCAATGATGATAGATCCCATGCTAGTTAACCAATGAATTCACTTTACTATATACTTGATTTTGCATGTGTTGCATGATGGAAGCTATTCCATTTATATTGGAAACATATCATAACTTGAATTTGTAAAAATTATGGTAGTCTTAAGTTTTACCTTTTTTCTCTTTTGGAAGCATTGGATGTATAACATCCAAACTTTTACATCTAGACTGAATCCAAATTTGAGATAAGACTTCATACATAAGTTTACCAATATTATTGACCCAAATAATATGCTAAATTATTTTTTGAATTTATTTTTTTATTTCTTTTCTACATGCAGTGGGGAGAGGGAGGAGGAGGAGGGGAAATCTAATTGGGTATGCATTATCAAGTTTAAAGTTTAATCAAATAAAACAAAATATATTTTTTATATTTAAAGAGATATTAACAAATGAAGGTTCATTAAAGAAGAAATTGAAGAGTAAAAAACATCTGTGCTGACATTCCATGTCCCTCTCTCTTCCCACATGGATAGAAAAGCATAAAATAGATTTTGGATATGTTTTCCATCCATTCATAAGTAATTTCTTGGGATATTTTGGTTATTTGATCTATGGAAGTGCTCATCTAAGTAGAGAGACCTTATTTTACATAATATAGATTGTATTATCATATTATTTCAATAATATAATATATAGCATAATTTTATCATAGGTTTACTTCCCTAGATGATATTGTTCCTATATATACCCATATGTTCTTACTAGTTTGATGTATTTTTTTTTTTTGAAAAGGTAAAAAATTATATTGATAGAGAAAGCATCAAATTATAGTGATAGTTCTACCACTTTTGGCAAGCCCTAATTTCAAAATAAAACTCAGACTAACATCTCAAAAAATAACAAAAAAATGAGTACCATCTATAGAGCAAAAAATTTGAACCTATTCCATTTCTACTTTACATTGATCCTAAGAAACCTAGAAGTCTTAACCTACGAATACTACCCATGCTATCCCAAAAAGGGCCAAAGAGTACTGCAAGAGGTAGAAAAAAACCCAACATATAATTGCTCATCCTCCATTGATCCATAAGACTCAGTGGAATTTGGACCTATCCTCATCCTTAGTTAAGTATTTGCTGGCCAAATTAAGAACCATTTGGTTCACCTCCTGCCATTGAAGAGTATCCCTATCCTGATTAGAATTCAACATGTATCCAACTAGACTTTCATTGCCATGTTTAGCCAAAAATTCAACCGCTACATTATTTTATCTGTCAACATATACTGGGATGACATCCTCAAACTGTTGCCAAGTGGACTTAATTTGGCTCACAATATTTTGTATCCTCCAAGCCTTTGGTCTAAAATTTCTAATAGCATCCATAAGCCCCACCATAATTTATGAATAAGACTCAACTATGATATTTCTAACCCCATTCTCCCAAGCATTGAGAGAACCTTGTCTGATAGCCAGTCCTTTAGCTTCATTGTTAGTAGCCCTTCCAAGACCCTCTAGCTCCCAATGGAGGATCTTCCCCTTGAAATATCTTCTGAGAAGGCCAATGTCTATAGCCTCTAGGTTATCCTTAGTTGCACCATCAGAATTAATATTTCCCAACTTTGGGGATGGGGCTGCCATGGTCCCAAATTTTGTGACTTGAGAATCCCCTCATTCATATAAGTTTTCTTATCCCTAAAGTGAGCTTTGAAAATTTCAAAAATATTGGTAACAATTTTATGCCAAACCAACTCCATTAGACTGAACTCCTCTCTAAAAATTCTATAATTTCTTTCTAGTCAAATGTGCCACTAGATGAAGCTCGGGCCTATGGACCAACCTAACTGAATGTAGGTATTCTTGAATTTTCTATGTTTCCAAATCTCCCAAATATTAGAAAGGGTCACCTAAAATTTTAGGTGAATCTTAAAGATATATAACCACCTTTTCCACAACTCTTTTTCAAATGCACACTGGAAAAGCAAATGATCAAGTGTCTCCTCATAGGAGTTACACATGATGTAGTTGGAAGGGCCATAAAAAACTCTCTTAATAAGATTATCATAGGTAAGAAAACTCCTATGAATCACTTCCTAAGCAAAGAAATTAATTTTAGGCCAGCCCTTACCCACCCAAACTCTATCCCATGGGGCATCCTATAGAATCAATGGAGGAGGGAGCAAAGCATTATTACCATCATGAATAGTGAAGACACCTAGATTTCCAAGGCCCTAATAAATACTATACTCTTCCTCTCTCCCTGTATGAAACCTTTGCTTGAGGATTTTATTAATAAGAAGCCTTTGATGAAGAGGGACATGAATAGGCCATTATTCTAACCTCTTCCACTAGAAGAAAGAGAAATCTCTAATTTATCAAGAAGGAATATATGAAGCCATATTTATCCATCATCTACCCTTAAGGCTTTGTTGCAAGGGCTGCAACATTGGAAACTCATAGATTAAGGGGGTATGCTGGTCCCAAGAATCACTTCAAAAGTTAAATTTATAACCTTTACCTACTTTCCAAAAAAATATAGATTTTACCGATTGTTCACCAGCTTTCAGGAGCTTCCAAATAATGGATCTAGGGTTCCTTAGAGGAATGTGACTAGCTTATTTATGAGGGATAGAACCCAAATACTTACTAGTGATGACTCTACTGAAGAAAGCCTCCTTATTGGATATCCATCTCCAATAAATCTTTCCAGCAAGAGCTTTATTTTTTAAAGTTATTTTACAAAAACCAAGGTCCCTCGAGCTTTAGGTTGACATATTTTAACACAAATCACTAGAGCCCACTTCTTACCCATCCTTGGGCCATCCCAAAAACATTTTATCATAATTGAATCCAAATATTTGAGGACTCCCATAAGGGCAACTAGGATGGAACATTTATAAATAGACATGGGTTGGATCACCAATTGGATGAGAGCCATTCTTCTTGAAAAGGTAAGCCAATGATGAGTCCAAAGACTAACTTTAGTAGTGACTCTATCCATTAAATATTTCTATTAATTTTCCCTTAGGCTCTTAAAATGAAAGGGAATCCCTAGGTAATCATGTGAAAAGGTACCATGGGTGAAGATCAAAATGGATAGAATATGATCCTAGATTTTTATGTCTGTATTGAAGAAAACAACCTTATATTTCGTCCCATTCACCTATTGACCAATATCATCCATGTAGATTTTTAAAATGGCTTTCAACATTCTAGCCTCTCGAATGCTGGCATCCCTAAAGATACCTATATCATCCATAAATTGAATATGAGTTAACATCTCCTCACCTAATTACACACCTTCCAAAAGACCTTGTTGCTTATTTCTTTGAATGAATCTGCCCAATCCTTCTACTAGAATAATAAAAAGAAATGGAGAAATAAGATCTCATTGACAAATTCCTATAGAAGCATGGAAAGGGATCGAGGGAGAGGTGTTGATGAGAATAGACAAGGAAACTATTGAGACACAACTCATGATCCACTATCTCCACTCCTAAGAGAAGCTAAATTTCTCAAGTATTTGATCCAAAAACTGCCAGGGAACTCTATCATAAGCCTTAGACATATATGATTTAATAAACATACCTCTTCAACTAGAATGTTGCATAGAGTGGATAGCCTCCTGGGCTAGAATAACTCCATCCAAAATTTTATGCCCCTCCACAAATCCTCCTTGTTCCTAGGATATTATGCTATCCATAATATTTTTAAGCCTTTCAACTATCAACCTAGTGATTATCTTGTAGGTCACATTGCAGAGAGCAATCGAGAAAAAATATCCAAGGTTGGCGGCTTATCCCACTTTAGGAATCAAAATGAGGAAAGTATGATTTAGACCCCAAAGCATAGTTCTCTTTGAATGATATTCTTCAACAACCCGAGTTAAATCCTTTCCTATGTCATCCCATAAAGCCTTAGAGAACTCAATTGGAAAACCATCGGGCCTTGGAGATTTCCCTAATTTCATGCTAAAAAATATGCTCCTTACCTGATTGTTATCCATTGGTATAAAAAGGGCTTGATTTTTCTTGACTAAAATAATCTGGGAGATATATTTAAGTATCTCTTTTTGTGCTACAAGATTGGGGATAGCATGTGTAGTAAAAATATTTTGGGAAAAAATATTTGCTACATTTACCTGTTATGGTGTCCATCACCTATCCATTGGAATATTGAAGGTAAGTCAAAGAGTTCCTTTGTCTACTTGTCGATGCAAAGCGATGAAAGAAACTTATGTTTCGATCCCCTTCCAAAAACCAAACAGTTCTCGCTCTTTATTTTCAATAAATTTATCTTCATTATCGATGGAGTCTAATTATTTTTTGACCAGTTCATATTCATATTTCAGATCCTCTGTGATTTCTTCAGTCCTAAAGGAGGTGGCAAGCTCCTCTATATTTATCAACAAAGGAAATTTTAGGGATTGAAAGTTAGATATGCTACTTATTTTCCAAAATTTAAGACAAAATTTGACATGTTGGATTTGTTTGGAAAAAATATACATAGTTCTCCCATGGTAAGGATGACCCTCCTCCCACCAGATGGGGATTTTTTCCTTCAAATCCTTCTTTTCCAGCCAATAATTCTCAAAATTAAAAGGTCTTGGGGGTGGATTATGGCCTAGTTTCCATTCTAGAATAATAAAAAAGTGATCAGAGTCAATGCGATTAAGAATATCCATCCTAAAAATACCAACGAAGAAAGACCTTTTCAAAAACAAAAAATCTATCAAGCTTGAATTTCTTACTTGTTGAGCCTACTTGTTTGTTTGTCCACATATACAGATATCCTGCATGTTGAATATCAATTAAATTTAGCTGATTAATTTTGGACATCATAAATCTATCCCCCTTTTCTAGTTCTACTGTCCTGTAAAACTGACCATTGGTGTTGTTGCTCCACAAAATTTGTAGCACCATAAAAATTGGAAACCAATAAAAGCTCCCTAGAGTTTTTGCTCTTGAACAGAGAAGTAAGGATACCTTGACCAGCAGAGTGATCTAAAGTTGTCTAGATAAGAGGATTCCATAAAGTCACCACTCCCACTAAAGCCCATTGGGATCCAACCACCATGTACTTAGCCCATATCCTTATTTTTTTAACAATGATATCCATCTTCTGAATAGAAGCTTTAGTATCCTAAAGGAGAATAAAGTCAGAATGATGATTTTTAATTAAACTCTAAATAATAATTTGATGAGGTCTGTTGTTTAGGCCTCTTATATTCCAAGGTTGGATAATCATTAAGAACTTGGATTCTAGTAAGTATCAATCTACTTGACCTTCCTATGGATGACTAGTTGGTCTCCCTCATTAGCTAACTTTTTATGGTTTGATTTTCTTCTTACACTCTTTTCTTGAGAAGTTTTTAACCTTTTATTCACTTGTTGGATCCCAAGGTTAGGTTTCCCTCTATCCTTTTCTCTATATTTCATGGAAACATAATTATCCACCACAACTTGCAAGGGTTTGGTTCCATGGATTTATTAGTGCTAAGCGATTAGCTCCCAAATATGAATTCAAAGACACATGATGGGTAGTTTCCTCAACCCTTACAGGGGGAATATTATCCTTTTACGGTTCATCTATTATGGTGGTCTTCTCCTCCATATCCAAGAGAGAATTAAGAATTTTACACCTATTTAAATTTCTTTTTGTTGATTGGTTGGACCGAGTTGTCTTCTTTTTTTATTTCTCTTTGGAGCTTAAAAACCCTCTATAAGGGGATTAACATTTGATGCTATGGGTATATTATCTCCTTTATTTTTAGTAAACTTGCTATTGGTGGTGGTTTCCTTTGGAGGGATGGACCTCTTCGTAATTCCATCCAGGTAGAAGCGGTCTAGATGACCGTGTTTGTGGTAAATCCTACATTGAAATGGGATTGCCTCATAGTCTACCTATTGGATCTAGGATAAGTCCCCCATGTTAATTTCTATTTTATCTAGGAGAGGTTGGTTGAGATCCATATCCACATTAAACATGAATTTACCCAAGATTTACCCCTGATTGTGTCCTTGGAAATTCCTAAATAATGACCCAAGAAATTACCTAGTTTTTCAAAAATTGGTTCACACCAATATTCCATGGGCAGGGCATAAAGATAAACCCAAATAACCACCATCTAGGGCTCCATTCGAGGATCAAATCCCAACTTACATGGCTGAAAAAAAAGGCTTACAATACCATATATTCTCCTCCCTGACTCAAAGGCTTTATCTCTATCTGGTTGAGAAGAAAAAATCACAATATAATAGCCATTGCTAATAAGAGATATTGAGGTACCCCCAAGGGGCTCCCAATTATTATGGATCCAAGAGGACATAAATCCTAAAGATGATCTTATTTTTATAAACTTACAAATTAAGTCATGCTTACTTCTATAGATAATATTATCATCCACCAGGTATTTGATCTATCACTATTTTAGGATGAAGGGACGCATGGGGAAGGTAATCATTAACCCTTTCATGGTATGATTTTTTCTTTGGATTCTTGGCTACTGTAGAGAAAGTAGAATGAAGATCTGAGTCTCTAAACAAGATGTCATCCATATCTTGTTTACCTTTAATTATATCTGCAAATGATCTCTTAGAGGAGGGGGTCCAAAAGGGCCCTCGTTAGCACCCATAGGCCACTTCACAACCTACACATAATAATTCACCCAAAAGGAATACTTGCACCTACCAAATATCTTGCGCAATTGAATTTAATTACTTATCTTAATAGAAATTTCCAAAGCAGGGTCAACTATTCTAAAGGTCATCCAATCACCACTAGTCAAACAACAAACCACAACCGAAGGTCTGACAAACATCAAATCCAAGGGTCTAATTCCAAGCTCATCGTATATTATAGGCTTGGCTATTTCACTTTGATGCATTTATTTTATTAGAAAATATATTTCAATATTTTCCTTGTACCTTTACTATTTTTTACTATGGTTTTTTTAGTGTTGGTCAATTAAGCAAGATGTCTATTAATGTTTGAGTTTTTATGGAGAGGTATGTGTGTGTGTGTCATGCAAGGTATGGTAGAGAATGTGTCATATATGTAAAATTGTCACCATCTATCAAAGATTATATTATAGATTATTTAGCATTCAATAAAAAAACTAATTAATAGTCCATTCTCTTTTCAATATTTAGTGGTGTGACAATTACAAATGCATGTCATAAATTAAAACTAGAATGTTTTCAATAAATGTTAAATTATTAAAATTACATTACGTTTAACTATAGCAAATTTGTATAAATACATAAATATATGCACACGGTTAGATACCTAATTATATATCATAAACATATAATAATATTTAACTATCATCTAATTGAACATATGTGCATAAATTTGTTAGCGGTCTATATAACCATCTTTCAATTCATTTTAAGAATTAGTCCATGATAATTTCTATAATAAATAAAAGCAATACATCATCTCAAATCATAAAAAAGAATAATAGAGAATGAACACACAAAAGATAATGGATGCAATTATCCACTCATAAATAATCAGATAATATCTCATTGATACAATAGATCAAATGCTTGATGGGACATTTATAATAAATTCTAAATAATAACTATTAATTATTAAACCCTTTCCCATAACACATTAGGCATACAGGGTTAGTGAATCCAACCATGATAATATTAAACCATGGTCCATTGACTCAATACATAAATTAATAATAAATACATTACCTAATGATTTCCTAAAGGCTTATCCATGATTAGATCATACAATGTTGTCCTTGGCTTATAAAATTAGACTATACAACTTTTGACATCCCCTCATAATCTGAATTTATGATTTAAGGAGAGAATAAATTAATGATAATAACATATTCCTCCTTTAATGGAAGCTCTATCAGTATAGTTTACTCCAAAAATCAAAGAAACATTTTGAATCTCCCTTGTCATTTGGAAAATTAACTCTTATTATTCAAAAATCTAACTCAATATTTTGTAATATTACTAAATAATTTTCGATATGATGCCTTTGTCATTTACAATATCCAAAAGTGGGATTCAAATTATTTAAATATACAAACTTGTAATTAGATTATTAAGCATTAGCCTCCACTAGTTTGAAATCCTTTGCATGAACCTATACTCAAGAATATAAACCATAATTCCTTATAATCATTTTGAAGTAAATAAGAAAATAAAATAGAGCATTGAGAATTATAGGAAAATGTTCCCTCATATAGTTGAATACATTATGAATTATTGATTCAATAATTTGAAATAGGAAAGATATTTGTAAGGACTATCTTGACACATTCTATATCATCTTTCACATTTTCTCAATTGAAGATACAATAAGCCTTGAATAATAAATATAGTCCTCTTGGAAATTAAAATTTTAAATCTCAAGGGAATAGATCCCAAACTCTAACATGTTATATTCTATGGTATTAACTTTTCAAAAATAATTCTTTCAATGTTGTCATACTTTGGTGGTATCGTCCTTCTCTCTGATATAGAAAAATATACATGTTATGTTCAATGAGGATTAGAAATAAACCTAGATAATCATCCTTTTATGTTCAAGATAAATTTATCAAGGTTTTTTGTTGCCTCCTCATTAAATATGCATCAAGTATTTCTTCTCCTTAATTAACTAGTCATCTATGTGACCCTAATACTATAGTTTCACCCATTTAAGGAATTAACATAGACTAATAGACTCATCTTACCTAAATGCACCCTTAATACTGTAAAAACCCTTGAAATTTTTTCAATAATGCATAGAGCTCAAAAACCATACCATATAAAAATGAATCAAAATAAATTCATATACAAAAATCATGTCTAGAAGTTTTAGATGATAAAATATAAAAATAAAATATATAAAACCTTAAATAATAATTTCCTAACCAAAATGCACCACTTATCATGTACTGATAATGTAATATTCGCCATTAGGTAACCACTTGAATACCACTATGTACGATCAACAAATCATAATTTTATACCTTAACTAAATTGATTGAATTAATTATCTAATATATATATATATATATATATATATATATAATTATGAATTTTCTACCTAGAATTCACATCCACCACATCAATGACTAAGTCATATAGAGAATACAAAGGGGACCAAGGGAATTGAATCTAGGTCTCCCAAATGCCAAGATCCCTAAGCTAGCTATGGTAGATATGCATGTTAAAATTCTTTTAGATATGATAAGGGATTCCAACTATATGAATGGGGGAGGGATTTCAATCTCCATAAACAATGCATTGATTATAAGTAGAGCACATAGTTCAAACCTATGACCTCGTACTTGAAAATACTTGATTACACAAAATTGGTTTCCCTCGAAAAAAAATATTTTATTTTTGCATACAAATGAAACATTCATTTCCTCTTACAAAATTTAATGGACTTGAGTAGAACAAACTACTCCTCCATACAAATATTTACATGCCATTCTAGTAAACAACATATTGTCTCATATTGTGGTGAATGACCTAATCAAAAACCATTGGAGTAAAATCTAAGATCTTGTATATGCTAAATCAAGAAAGCACAATCCAATAGAATGAAAGGGATACAATTCAAATAAGCAACCTAAAAAAAGAAATAATAATGTCATATATTATAACCAATAGTCTACCTCTCTATCATGCATAAAAAAATATATCCCTTCTTGGAATTTGTTTTCATGAAAAAGAGGAAGAGTGACCCCTTGGCCTTATAACATGTCATCAATTGAATACCCACATGAATCAAACCTAGGGCATATTCAAGAGCAATTTTCCTACCAAATAAAAAGTGATTACATCAAGATAAGAATGATGAATGCAAGGGTCCTTGTATTTCCATGTAAGCATTTATATCATCATATAATAAACCAATTGATGCACTGTAACTTGATGTTGAGCAACAATAAAAATTTATTCCATATTTTGTTGACCTTATAGAAGAAAATATGTTGACTCAACCTTAGTAAACTACAATGAAGTTATACAAATATCCAAATAATATGGAGTTAGATAGTCAAAAAGTAAAAAAGTCCTTGATCTTATTTATACAAACTAATCTTGAATATTGAAGTAATAAAAATTTTATTCTACTTCTTATGCTTGAATCCTTGTTGGACATATTACATTATTTGGTATATATTAAAGTACTCCCATGGTACATTTTTATATTTGTAAATATTAGTTTTAGGAGTGTGAGTTATATTTCTCTAATGTGTTGCTGTGTGAGAAGAGTCCAAGTGTTATGTAATTAAGTATGAAAGTGTGCAAAGCACGAGTGTGCAAAATTTCATGTAAGTCAAGATTCATAGAGTTAGGTGTCAAATACAAAAGTAAAGAGTTACATGATATGTGACAAGATGTAAAGTGAAAAGACATGAGATTTTTGTCATATGTGAGGAATAGGAAGGGATGCATCTCTTGGATATGTAAGGAGAGAAATAATTAAGTATTGAATAATCATCTTCTAAGGTTATGTTATGGAGATAAAGATCCATGTATTGTATCCTGAAGAATCAAAGAGATTATATATTTGATTTATGAATAATATTGTGAGTATTATTATTGAAAAATATTATTGTTAATATATAATGTTATTCATTGATATTTCCTATATAGTTGAATGCTTTAATATTTATGATTATTACTTGATCCTTGATAAAAGGACCCATGATATAATCTAGGTGAACTCATAAAAATGGTATCAAAGGTGCACTCTAGCCATTTGAATTTGATAAGTTTGAAAGATAAGGTTGAGGTCGCATAAATTTGGAATTATTTGATATTTAGCTAGGAAAAAGAGAGAAGGATAGATTGATATTTCACCTCAAGAAAGTTTGAGAGAAGAGGAGAAAAAATATTGAAAGAATAGTTGATACTTAACCAAGAAGAAGGATAAGAATGGTATATTTTACTAAGCAGTAGAAGGATAAGAACAATTGATATTGCACCGAGAGGAAGTCATACAAAAGGATAGAAGGGTTGATTACACCTTGTAAATTATTGAAGTAAAATCATTAAAAGAAATTATAATTGGATTATGTGAGAAACAAGTGCTTATGTTGTGAATCTATGATAGAGAAGATAGTTGTGATTGTAACAAAGGAGGATTATTACTATTTATAAAGGTAAATCCAAAAGGAAATCAATCCATGGACTATGAAAAGGAAGACCGATAGCTTAAACTAATACTATGATTTGAAGTTATTAAGGAAGAATACATTGATGCATAGATAAGGTAGAGTATGATAAGAAGTTCAAATATGTTTAAGTATAGAAAAGGAAAAGAATGTTGAAGTGTAGATAATATTGAAGTATCTTTAAATCTAAAGCTGAGCACTTATGACATAGATTGAGAGGAGTAGAATACGAAAGATAGAGTGACAAGGAGTCCATAGAAAGTTAGAGCATCAAGGAGTCATAGATAAAGCATTGAAGACAGTATATAAAATGTCAAGAAGCCTGATGAGGAGCCTTAGAGGAGATACAAAGTGAAAAGCTTGCAGAATAGAGGAGGAAAACACACGCAAGCATAAGTTTTTGAAATGACTACATATGATGAAAAACACAATTGATTCATCCCTTCCTCACATGTGTGAAGATGTCATAATATTGAAGTGCATAGATATTAATACAATAAGGATTTTAAATTAATTTTGATGTGAATTTATTTCAAATTTAGGCACACATTTTAAGAGTTATAGAAAGTATTTAAATAACCATTTATTTATTATTTTGTTTGAGTAATACTTCTTATACACATCCACCATGGGGATTGAACCCATTACCCATACCCATTACAATAATGCCAATAACCATTTATTTTTGCTTCAAGTGAAATAAGGAGAATATTAATATTGAATGCATGGAATGAATTGATAATTTGGGAGATATAAGAAGGAAGTTTAATATTTAAAATTTAAAATTTGAAGAGATAAGAAGTGAATTAAATGAATAAATGATGAATGATTGGCTAATTATAGAAATTTGAAAGATTATAAATTTATAAAATTGAATGTGAAAATTTGGGAGATATAAGTAGAGATTACAGATTGAATTTAAAATTGAATTTGGGAGATAAGTGGAAGTTGAAATTGAAACTTGAAATTTGATGAAATTGATTACTTATTTGAATATTTATTGCTTGAAGAATTTGAAATTGAATATTGAAATTGATTAAAGAAATTGTTTAATTAAAATATGGGAGAAATAAGGAGTTCTACTTCAAGGGAATTAATTTGAAGAATTTTTAAAAAAGTTTGAAGAAATTTATATCATGGATAGAAGACAAAGAAGAATGAATGCATCATGAAAATCATATGAATTCAAAGGGCCAAATAATATGAGAATATATTTTTAGAATCAAATATATTTTCAAAGGCATGAATCAAGACTATATGAAACTCATTAGAACATGATAAATAAAAGAGAAACATGGTACATAGATTCAGGTGCTAGTCATCACATGAATGAGAACTTACATTGGTTTGATTCATTGGAAGTTAGACCAAATATTTTACTAAAAAAAGTGGATGATAAAATTTACCATGTGCAAGGATTAAGGCATGCTAGACATAGTTTGTCATATTCATAAATTATACTAGAAGATGTTGTATGCACATGGTCTAACAAAAAATCTTATTTATGTGTCTCAATTGGTTAATAGACCTAGAATAGTGGAATTCAAATACATCAATATAAATAAGAAAGGTTTCATTACAAAATAAAATAGAATTAAAGCTTTGGATTCCATCAAGGATAGAACTCTGGATACAATGGGTTTATCACAAAAAAATTTAGATTATCTTTTATCTCAATAACAATTTAATGATGAATTATTTGACTTCTCTAAAAGACAAGAAACAAGACAATGGATTAGGCACAGTGCAGGATTATTAAGTAGGGTCAATATATGGAGTCCATGGATGGACACAAGGCAAAATATGAATATGAAGATTGAATACTAAAAGTCTTCAAACCAAATAATGTAATACAAGGGGGTGTTGGAGATATTACATTATTTGGTAAATGTTAAAGTACCCCAATGGTACATTTGTATATTTATAAATATTAGATTAGGGAGTGATTTATTATATTAGAGAGTGTGAGTTATATTTCTCTAAAGTATGTGTCAATGTGTGAGAAGATTCCAAGTGTTATGTAATTGAGTGTACAAGTGTGCAAAATATTATGTAAGTCAAGATTCATAGAGTTAAGTGTCAAATATACAAGTGAAGAGATATGATATGTTGCAAGATGTAAAGTGAAGAGACATGAGAGTTTTTTCATGTGTGCGGAATAGGAAAGGATGCATCTCCCAGATATGTGAGAAGAGCAATAGTCAACTATTGAAGAGTCATCTTCTAAGGTTATATTATGAACACAAAGCTTCATGCATTGTATCTCACAGAATACAAGAGATTATATATCTGATTTATGAATAATATTGAGCGAATTATTATTGAGAAATATTATTGTTAATCTATGAATGTTATCCATTTATATGGGATAGATATCTAAACTCTTTAATATTTGTGATTAATATTTGATCCTTGATAAAATATTTAAAGAACTTGTGGGATACTTTGGATGAATTCCCAACAATCTATGTAAAGCTTTAGAAAATAATTCACACTTGCACATATATTAAGGGAAGCTCCAAGAAAAATATTTTTGCACAACCAAGTGATGACACTCCATATCTACTTTGAAGTTTTGTTAGATTTTATAATTATTTTTCAAAGTGAACAATATTATAACATAAAATTAAATCACAAAACAAAATAGTATAGAGTAATAAGTGTTGGATTTTGAAAAAATCTAACACCCCCAATCTTAAAATTTTATGCAACTCCATTAGTCCATAGGTTTCTAATTAGTTCATGTTCAATTTTGTTATATTTTTCTATTTTTAAAGCTTTCCCTTTAGATTTTATTAGGTCATCAAAATCCACTTTATAGTCTTTGTGTTTGGCTTTGTAAGGATATAATACCCTTTGTTTCCACATTAGCCTACTATTTTGGATTAGGCTCATCGTCTAATATCATGTCCCCCTTAATAGTCCCTATTCAACAAAGGATTCATGAGATATTTTAATTCAAATGGGTTCATTTGGTCCTTCTTGCTAAATTTAAATATCCTCTTCATCCCATTTGGCATGAATGTATTAAAAATCATGCACATTTGTAGATATTCTATGACTCACATTAATATTGCATGTCCAAATTCAACTAAGTCATCCAAAGTTACTTTCCTCTACAACTATGTGTGAAGCACCTTTCCACATTACCTATGGTTCACGTTAGCCCACGTGTCATAATTTAGTTTAAGCCATCAATAATCCACAGTGCATTCCCCCCATTGACTATTCAAAGAAATTATCTTCATCATAGGTCAACCAGATTCTATTATATCCATGGTCTACATTTGCCTTAGCAACATTGTTTTTTTTGAAAAATAATTTGAAAAAACTGGTATTAAAACAAAGATCATTTACAAGTTGGGATGAGACTTCTCCTAGCTTTAGCTAAAGAGAACACATGTTTACAATAGTAAAAGAAGATTTGCATTGGAGCCAAATCTATTAAAACATATTTCTACAATGGTTGTTCACCTGTTTACAATTGTAAAATAAGATTTAAATTGAAGCACAAATCTCCTAAACCATATTTATGGAATTATTGTCCAAATTAGCTAAACACTAGAATTCTCACCAACCTGCCTAATCATCTCATCCTCAATAGCCATATCACTGTGCCACTAAACCCCTACCTCCTTCTCAGTGCCCATCTTAGCCATGAAGTTTACCACTTTATTTATATCTCTACTCACATAAAATGTAATCACATCATCTAATTCGCTCCACAATTCCTTAATTTGAGTGACAAGAATCCTCAATCTCAATGTATTCAAAGCAAAGTTTCTCATGCAATATAAAGCTCCAACTATTATTTGAGAATATGATTCTAAGATTATGCTCCTGTAATCTTGTTTTACCACCCAAATAGAAGCATATTTGATAGATAAGGCTTCTGCTTCATTTTTTGTGGCTATTACCAAGCCTTGTAGTTCTCAATAGAGCAATATTCCAACATGATTCTAGCAAACCACTCCAATTCCAGCTCTACCTAGATTGCCTTTTGCAGATCCATTAGTATTAATTTTAATCCAACCTTTTAGGGGTGGTTTCCAACTAAATCTGTCCTACTTCTCTTGCACTTCAACTTCCTTCTCCATTGTCCCTATAATAACCTAAGTTTCCTCTTTAGCATACACTACTACAGTTTTCGTGACTTTGCTCCAAATGACCTGTCAAACTCCATCTAAATATGAAAAAGTTTCTCTAAAAATTCTACCATTTCTCTCCAACCACACTTGCCACCAAATGAATTTTAGTATAAGCTCCTAGAAAATACAAAGAGATTTATATTTAAATCTACCCCTCTTCCTTATTTACCAAATATTAATTCAATTCAAATCACCATTAACTCAAATTTTATAATATAAAAGCCATCTTTCCCAAATTTGACACATGAATGGGCACTCAAACATCAAGTGATCAGTTGTTTCCTCACTATTGTAGCATAAAACACATTGATATGGGCAAATTATTTCCCTAAATTGGATATTATCAAAAGTAAGAATTCCATTATGCATGAAATGCCAGAGAAAATATTTTACTTTCAGCAAACCCTTGGACTGCCAAATCTTTCTGCAATCCTCAACCTAATATGCTTGAGGAAGAGGCTCTGGAAGGATCTTATCATATCCATAATTTAGTGTGTAGACACCAAGGCTCCCATAGCCCCAATTTAATTCATCCTCCTCATATCTACTTGTGAGAAATATTTATGCCAATATTTTAGTCATGATGGGTGTCAAATCTAGAGGGATTAAAATTGACCACTCATTCAACTTCCTAAATTGCTTAAACTTATAATTCCCTAGCTGACTAGTGTTGAAATAACTCTCAATTTGGACCCAAACCCTAGTTTCCATGGTTGTTTTTATTGGTTGTTGTTCAAAAATTAAATAATGATAGGTGGGTATTGATCCCATGAATCTATCCAAAATTATGCCTTCTCCCCTCTCCCTACTTTCTAAAATAGTCCACATTTCACTACCTGAGATCCTAACTTAAGATCCTACCACACTAAGTATCCATTACCATTCGGAAATGACCCACCTCATTTGGATTTACCTGTCCCAAATATTTACTAGTTAAAATTCTATTGAATAAAGAAGTTGGTTGGGAAATCCACCTCTAGTAAAGCTTTCCAGCCAAATATTTATTATTTAACTTTGATGTTCTCAGTCCCAAACCTCATTTTACCTTGGGTTGGCTTACTTTCTCCCAACCTACTAAGGCCCATTTTATCTCTCCTTTTACTCCTTCCCATAAAATTTTTCTATCCATATTGTCCAACTTTTTCCATTTAGTATGTGGGGCAGAAAGGATAGAAAATTTATAAATTGGCATGGCTTGAATGAATGACTATAAAAAATTTAATCTACCCCCATAGCTTAACCATTTGTGAGACCAATGATTAATTATTTCCTTGATATAGTCCAAGATATTCCTCCATATATCTATTTTTAGTTTTCTAAAATTCAAAAGGACCCCCAAGTATACCACCGGGAGAGAAGTCCTTATGAATCCCAAGATCTCTAAGATTCTATCTTGAAGCCTTTGATCAAGATTAAAAAGGACCATTTTGTATTGTTTATCATTGATGACTTGGTTTATAGCCCTAAGGTAGACATTAAGTGTATCTCTAATCATTATTGCTTACCTGAAATTGGCCACTCCCACCAATCCTGTGTCATACACAAACTATAGGTGAGTCAAAACTTCCTCACCCACCTTGATACCTGTTAGCAAAATTTGTTGTCTTATCCTCAAGATGAGTCTACCCAAGCCTTCAATAAATATGAGAAAAATATAGGAGGAACAAGGATCTCCTTGATGAAGGTCTCGAGTAGCTCCAAATGGTTGTAAGGGAATACCCTTGATTAACACTGAGTATGTCGGAGTAGAAACACAACTCATGATCCATTCTATCCAATCCTGAGAGAAACCAAAAACTACCATCATCTTTGACAAGAATCTCCACTCCACCCTATCATAAGCCTTTGAAATATCTAATTTTATGAACATTCCTCTATTATCAAATGTTTACATTGAATGGATTGCCTCCTGATCTAGAACCACACCATCCAAGATCTGCCTACCCTCTACAAAACCCCCTTGCTTTGAGGAGATAATGCTATGTAGAATATGTTTTAGCCGCTCATCCATTACCTTTGTTATTATTTTATATATGACATTGCATAAGGCAATAGGTCTATAATATGAAATATACACCCCCTCCTCCCCTTTTGGAATTAAGGCAATGAAAGTATGATTTAATTCTTTAAGCATTCTTTTAATACCTTTGGACTCCTCTATAACAACCATTACATCCTCCTCCAAGTTGTCCCAGAAGGCCTGAAAAAAATCAATTGGAAAGCCATATGGACCTAGTGTTTTTTCGGTGCTCATTCCAAAGATTAAATTCTTCAGTTCCTCTATATCAATGGGTTTAAGTAGGGCTTTATTTTCTTCTTTAGAGATATAGAGGGTATGATAGCAATAACTTCTTATTCAGCCTCTTCATATTACACAATACTTTCCTTAAATAGTTTAGAAAAATAATCCATTGAATGGAAATGCATACCTGAAATTTTATCAAAGGAGTGTTTGTTCTCATATTGAAGAGCTTCCGTGTTGTTCATCTATCTCCTAGCATAGGTAGCTCGATGGAAAAAATTGGTATTTTTATCACCTTATAATAACCAAGTGGTTCTTGCTCTCTATTTCTAGTAGGTCTCCTCTTGGTTGTCAATGTCCTCAACCACTTTACGCAATGCATAATCCTCTTCTATGAGCTGCTCTATAATTGTTCCTTTCCTAAAGTTTTTTTGAACCTCATCCCATCTGGCCATCAATGGAGCTCTTTGGACCTGGAATTCTATCTTGTTAGCTCACCTCCATTGTTTTAGTTGATCTTTGATATAATGAAGTTGTTTGTGGAATCTAAATATTGATATCCCATATGTTGGGTAGATTTATTCACACCACTAAGGAATTTTCTTTTGAAGTTCCTCCTTTTGTAACCAAAAGTTTTCAAATTTAAATGGTTTGTCATGTTGCACTATCTTGATCCCCCTTCCAACAAAATGAGAAAGTGATATGAAACTAGACCCTCCAAAATATGAAATTTTATATTCCATTTTACAAATGCCTCCTCTGAAACCAAAAAATGATCTAAATTCACCTTCCTACTATGTGGCTCCCTCCTCTTATTATTCCAAGTATAGTTGGTTCCAGGTCATTTAATATCCACCAAGTGTAATTCTTGGACTTGGGCAAACATAAGTTGATCCCCTGGGTCCAAAATTGGGGTTTCCCCTTCCTGATCTCTAGAGGATAATTTAGTGTTAAAATCCCAAAAAATAATCCAGTATAACTCTTCCCTTGAGACTCTCATGTTATGGACAACTTTCCATTGATGCATATGACCATCTAGGTTTTGAGCCCCATACAAATTTGTGATTAAAACATGTTTAGCTATGAAATTGTTCCTAAAATGTGATTTGAGGATACCTCTCCAAGCTATATGTTCTATTGAAGTCCATTCAAGAGAGTTCCAAAAATTAACTATCCCCCCTAAGGCCCTTTGGGCAGCCACTTCCATATGACCAACACCCATCCAAATTCTATTTATTGTTTTACACATAAGATCCAACAACATTTTTGTCTCCTGGATAAGAAAAAAATATGTTTTACATTTTTCTAAGTGTCTTTGAATAGAATATTTATGGGTTCTACTATTTAAACCCCTAATATTCCATGATTTTATAATCATTGGTTACCTTGAGAGTAGTAAAAATCTATTGGCCTCACCAATCCTCCAATGATCAGTTTGCCTCCTTGAACTGCTATCAATTTCTTATTTGATTTTCTACCCACTCCTTGAGAGCTATTATTTTTTGATCTCTTTTCCACCTGAGTTATCCCTAGAGTTGTCCTTTCTCTATTGGTTTTAGCTATGCCCATGATGACATCCTTAATTATTGGTTGCTCTTTGTTATGCACTATCAATTCCCCTACACTCTCTGATTATGGTAACTCACTACACTCAATTACCTTCTCTATGATGGAAGGAGATGAAATAGGGGCTTGAACATGGTTGTTATTATTTTTATTATTCCCAGCCACTCCTTCCATGAATTGTTTTTATTCTTGGTCCATTATTGTCTTAAAGATATCATACCTATTAGAGGGCTTGAGTTGGGTTTGATCTTTACCATATTTTTTCTTTTGCCTTCTCCTTCTTTTGGGTTGTTCAAATCCATCTCCCTATGCTTATTTTCCCTGAGAAATATTGGTTGTTTCTTTATTGATTTTTGACTTACCCTCCTTAGGAATATTTCACATTCCTATAGGAGCATCCATTTTTATATTCATATTATTTGGGCAAGATCGGTCCAAATGCTCATATTTATGGTAAACTCTGCATCTGAAAGGAAATGCCTCATAATATAGTTGTTGAATCCAAGATAGTATTGCAAGTTTGAGTTCCACCTCTAATGGTAAAGGTTGGATAAGATCCATTTCCACACATAATTTTGCATAAACAACTGTTTTTCCTTCCATTGTGTCTTTGGAAACACCCAAATGTCTTCCAATGGAATTATCGATAATTTCCAATGCCTGCTCACTCCAAAACTCCATTGGAAGTGCATAAAAATGGATTCAAAATGGGACAGTAGTGGGTTCAATTCGAGGATCCAATCCCACTCTCCAAGGTTGAACAAATAATCCTGCCAGACCATTATTCCTCTTTTCTAATTTGAAATCCCTATTTCTATTGGTAAGTGAAGAAAAACTAACAATAAAATATCCATTGCTAATAAACCATAAAGAATACTCGCCAAAAGGCTCCCAGTTTTAATAGACCCAGGAATGCAAAAAAATTAGGGTAGGGCGAATACCCATGAATTTACAAATCAAATCATCATTGGCTCTATATAAAACTATTTCTTCGATCATACTTTTCTCAATGACAATATCTAGCCTTGATTCTGATTGTGGCAAGCATCCATTAACTCATTGAGATATTTATTCATTTCTAGTAGCTATAAAGAGCATTCTCAATGCAGTCTTTTGTGCTTCTTTAGTCTATGATGGATATTTATCCTTTAAAAAATATGCAAAAGAACTATGTCTCTCTAAAAAAGCATCCAAAGGTGTCTCCATTGGGCCCTCTTGGGAAAACAATATTTTCTTCAAGTCCATAGTAACCAGAAATATCTTCGACTACCCAACTAATGCCTTACCTTAGCAACATTGTTAAATCATAATTGCTAAAGTACTTCCTCATTTAAAGTCCTCTCGACCAAAATGGATGGTTTGCATTCATCCTATAAAAAATTATGAATGATCCACATTAGTCTAAACTCATCTCAAATGAACCAATATTCTTTATCCTATTCACCACTTATCTCATACACCATATAAGATAAAATTTGTTAGAATATCTATGACCCACAACTACTAAATTAGGTGCATCATGAATGACAAAGTCATACACAGTTAACGAGCTTATCCTAGGAGATTGATGGTTCATCTTAATCTAGTCCTAAATCAATGGTTGTGGTTCATAAAGTGATCATAAATTTTACATAGTTATTTCTTTGTTATAACCAACGGTCAAGATTTATCAAGTTGAAATATTTGTGGCTTGTGAATGGCCATGTATATTCCATCGACTTTGGTTCAGAATTCTATCAAATGAATGAATTACATAGAATGAACGGTTTGCATTGATTCAAAGTAATTTGATCAATGATTGTATATAATACACATAGAAATCACTAAATATTTTATCACTTACTGAAGGTACAAACAAACCTATATCTTGTAGTGAATGGCAAAATAAAATCAACAACCCGCATTGATCAAATATAATGGTAAAATGAGTAGCTTATGTTTTTTGATGCAATGTGCCTTAAGTTTTATGTGAGATGAACAATCCACATCATGCCACATGGAAAAAAATCTACAACTCATAGCACTCAAATTGATCAACTTTGGTAGACTAAATCGATGGCTCACATTTGTCTAGAGATCATGATCAATTATCTAGATTGCATGGTAGAAAAAGACAAAAGTTTTAGACTAAAATGAGGACCAAATAAATAGTGTGCAAACAATGGGAGTGAATGACATAGGTTTAATCTCATTGTAAATAGTTTTTTGCATCAAGATCAACAACCCATGTCTACTGAGGAATCTAGATCTATGGTTGTGACTTGATGAGACTAATACATTATCTTATATTAATTCAAGGATTAGACTTAAAAATGAATCAATGGACCATGATTTATTTGAAGGGAAAAGTTGACCACTTGGATGTGAACTTGAAATATGAGCAAGCGACAAAGGTCAAACTGAAGATAAAAGCACAAGATCATTTATTGATTAAACAATTGAACTTAGAGGATTTCTAATGATCAAGATTTATGACAAAGAAAAAATGATGGTTAAATAACATTGAAAGCATGTGGAAAATATATTTTAGGTATAATATATAAGAAATCATTTTGGTTAGGCGTGGGCAGATGCACAACATTTTCATGTAAGTAGACAACAAGTGAAATCTAAGTACAATGGTGACATAGATAACTAAAGGAAAGTCATCATGTATATCTTCCTAAATGATACTACAACAAGTATTATGTAG